>OW240918.1:111214586-111406751 GCA_933207985.1 Pelobates cultripes
AGAGTGAAGCATTTAATGTGTGGCTTAGAGCTTTTCTCTGCCAGATAATTCTTCTTAAGAAGGAAAAGATTAAATGTGAGACTTTACTGTTACTTAGGCAATATGGTACTTTTAGACTCTGGTATTATTTTACTCTCTTATTCTGCTGTCAGTTTCTGACTTTACCAGCTTGCAACTTCAGAAATCATTAATTTGCCAAGTCATTTGGGATTAGATTTTTAAGACGATTTTCGAAATTAAGATTTTATTTTTATTTTTTTTCACGCAGTAAAGCAGTAAAATTTCATAATAATAATGTAAACGCTTAGTTGTAATATTCTAGGGCAAGACTTTCTGAACTATATTCATTCTTTGAAAATGTCTACGTGTGGTCAACGAGGCAGCTTCTAACAAGTTTGCTTTTAAAAGATATTGCTGTCACATACTAGAAATTCAGTTATCCGTTATTTCTATCATTTAATGTGTATAGGCTGTTTATGTTTACATTTGTGGTCAGGGACAATAAGCAGAGTTATAGTAGTGGTGGCATAAGTCGGCTGTGGTGTGCCAAATGATTACACACCTCCCAGTCGATGATGTGTACTTGGATTTTTGCTAGAAGCTGCAGAAGCGGCTATGATTCTTGAAGAATTATCTGAAAATATTGTAGGTAGTATCCACGTAGTTATAGTGTTGCTGACTGATTTAAGGTTGAGGTGGCAAAAGGATGTGAATGTCACCCTGACATGGGATCGATTGAGTACGGATTAACGGCTGAAACTCTGAAGTGAACTACTTGAAAAATGGCCAGAGCTCTAGAATATGAACGTATGTTATAAGCAGAGTGTTCTGCATGCGCCAGGAATGAGATGGGTTAAACCAGTATGGTTAAACCAGTATGGTTTGGCAGCCGCTGGGTGAGCCTGGGGGAATACCTGTAATGAGAATGGACACAGCTTCAGCTGCTATATTGTGACCGCCTGGTAGGTGTATGTCAGCATAGTTTAGGGCTGCTATTGACTCTGGACATGAGACAGGTGGTACATAGAATACCCCTATCATTGAATACCATGCATATGCCGCGGGGACGAATGTATTGGAATCAACCTGAATGTGTTAGAACTGTCAGAATTCCAGAGCCAGGCTGCTACTCCTGGCCCTCAAGATTGCCTGGATAGCGTTGTCCACTGCAGCATGGTGCGGGGGCTCTTTTTTAAAAGAGAGAGTGAAGTCAAGCTACGAGTCGTTAAGGAATGAGGATTCCATATTATCTACGAGTCTAGGGATGCAATCAATTAGAAGACCAACCTCTTGTATTTGCTTATCAATATGTACTTCCTAACGTCAGGAGGATTAAATGTGCTGGTGAAATAACATGGGAAGAGGGAACATATGCCGGACTGTAATTGGTGATGTTACCCAGAGTGGATGAGAGGGTTAAGAGCCCTGAGTTAGGAGACTCAAATTTTCAGTTTAGCATTAAACGTAAATATGGTGCAAGGGTGGATGTTACCATGGCATGTATCTCTGCCATGTTGTTTGTGATATTTACTCGAGCGCAGATACTCGGCAGTGGAGTTCGAAGTTGGCAGTCATAAGCCTTTACAGGTTGACTTAGATGCCATGTAGCCGGGAACAGTATGTCTTATACATGATTTCAACAGCAATTAGGAGCGGTGCAGGATCGCAAGGAACGGAGTTAGAGGTGTCCTGGTACTTGACAAGAGTACCATGTATTGGCTGGGGGTGGAGGGTCTGGTGGAATTACTTGAGAATAAGTAACCTCTCCTACCTCTGTAGTGAGAGGCTTACTATGAATAAACAATGAGTTAGTGTAATGCGCATGTCAATGAGAGTGTAGCCCTGTATCTACTGGCTGCTCGCTAAGTGCCGAATGGCAAAGAAATTCACCACACAAGGGGATGGTGAGCCCCTGCTAAGTGCCAAGGCTATAGCAGGGCTGAGGGACTGAGGCCACAGAAAGAAGTGGCGTGAATGTTGGCCACTTGGTGAAAAAGTAAGAAATTCAAAGGTGTGGCCATGACAGGTGATGCCCTATCTAATAACCTGTAGAGGTTGGAGCGAGTCTCTATCTATGATTTGGGCCAATTGGCAAATACATTCGCGTGAGGATGGATGTTGGCCTCACGGGACTGAATTACCAAGATAATATAATATGGCCTGCATCAAACCCATTGCAGCCAGTTGATCTATTCCTAAGGAATATAGGGGAATAGATAAGGGGTTGATAGAAAGTATTTCGGAGCGTATGTACCTTGCCCAACTAGTGGGTTTGAGAAGGGTATATTGTAAATAGGAACCGAAAGACACCATGGGGACTGTAACGGGAATATATGTCCAGGATGGTGTAACTGCTAATTGAGACAACAGTATACCATAACTGTGTAGTGGTTATGGATTAATACATCCACAACAGGTTGACAAGTAAGGATGGAAGGAACCTACAAAATAAGGGAACTAATGTATACTGAGTACATACCCAGGCCAAACAAATTGGTAAGGAAAAGAGCTACCTGAATGCACCGAATCTAGATATGAGTTCCCACTGGAATAGACTGAGTTATTAAATGCCAAACATGTATATCACATCTGTAGCTTACTAGCATGTAGCGGGTTATTCGATCTAGTAAGTGCCTTAGATAAAGTTAAGGGTTATCTAATTTCAGTAATATAGTGACTGATCGAGGAGACCTGGACATGTTAAATGTGTAATGAGGGGTTCTAGGTTCTCAAAAGTGAGAGAGGGCTATATGGGAAAGAATGTGGATTAACGGAACATAGAATAAAAGGGTTGGATATTGACACTCATGAAGCAGGAAAATGTTGTACGTAATTGTCCAAATGATGGACTGAAATGGCTGCAGTCATTAGTTCAAGAAGGGTTGTATAAAACTTCTGGAGGGAAGGTCTAGCACAGGCCTGTGTAGAAGTATCTCTTTGTAAGGCTGAGGGAGCCCAATGTATATTCTGAACTGCAGGATGGAGATTACGGCTGTATGAGAGATACGGATGTATGGAAAGAACAAATTAAGGATAATTGTATCAAGCTGTAGGAGTAGTGAAATGGCCAATAGTGATGCCTTGGTGTTTGGTCTGGATTATTTGTAACAATAAGGCGATTTGTCAGGTAGAAAGGATGGCAATGTCTTAAGTTTTGGAGGGGCCACCAAAATGACAAGGTCAAAGGATGATGAGAAATTAACAACGTGATAAATTATTTAGTGTCTTAACATAGGTGATTTGACACATATGACGTAGTTAGTACTGCTAGACTGAAGTAGCTCTATATGTGAAGTAAATATAAAACGTATAGGATAAGGGATTGAGGTTCCTGTGAGTCTTAGGCCGGCTAGGGGCTGTATAGGCTGGTTTGGTGAAGGTCTAACGAGGCTGAGTGGTGTAATTTTTTATTAGTTCGTGTTTTTGTGGTGCATAATATAAATACATAAAAGCTCGGGGTGCAATTTTTTGAATATAATATATGCAACTAAAGTGTCAGCTAAAGATTTACTAATGAGCAATCAAAGTAGAGTGTACTGGGAAAACTAGAGCACAAAATGCTAAAACAGAGATATTGTCAGGTTACCTCTGGTGTCTACCTCGGAGGAGGTTAGACACCTAGACGTCCATCCTCCTAGGGGGGCTGACTCACCCGATCCTCGCAGTCCTCCCGGCCGTTTACACGCCGGCCGCGGTAGCTCCGCCTCCTTTTATGACGCGGCGCTCAGTAGCCGACGTCATGACGGCAATCACGTTCCGACCCGTCAATCACGGCAACCAAGTGCCGAACAACGAATCAGGACTCGTTGGGGGCGGGGCCAACAGTTAAAGAGCCAAGGTATAAAAGAGGGTTTTGTGGAATGATTCATTGCCCTGTCGTGGTTCTAGCTAGTCTGGTCACTCAGTGCACTTACCTCTATTGTCTTTTGGTTCCTGACTCGGCTTGTATTTTTTGACCCTGCTTTCCTCTCTTGTCCTTTTGACTCGGCTTGTCTCTCGCTTACCTACTCTCTCGTTCCCTCGACCTCGGCTTGCCTCTGACCATTCTTTGCTTTCTCCTTACGTTAGTCCGGCCATTCTAAGGTCCGGTATACGTACCTATCTCCTGTTTGTATTCTGCGTGTTGGATCCCTGTCACGATCCTGACAGATATTTGAGCCACTGGCTGGTGGCAGTGTAAGGCTTATATGGCTATTGAAACATATAGAGCAGCATTGGGAAACGCTGTCACCTAGTGCGCTAGTGTAACATGAGTGCTCTCTATGACAGGTGACCAGTCGTGCAATTCTCTGCTAGTCCCCCATTTCAGGGTACTTAAAGTATAGTGAAAGAGAGAGAACGTAAAAACAGGTGAAAAGTTACCACAATAAAAACTGTTAGTGGTTCTTATTCACTATCGTAATATGCTACTATAACATGTAAAGCCCAACACTGCAATGTATAACAAAGGGCATGTAGCTATAGCAGGAGGAGTATGTTAGCGCAGGCTTAGAGAGACAGGATAAGCTATAGAGAGCACTATGCCATCAGTAGGTTGCGTGAAAGTCCCAAAGTTTGGACTGGGTTGATGCCACATTGTAGAAACTTGCTCAACCTATCCCGGGTGCTGGCTTGCACTTAGACATAGGTGCTGGGAGAGTCCAAGAATTAGGCAGAGGGAGGGCGCTGGGGGACAGCCCTCCTGCCCCAAGCCAGTATGCAGGCCAGCATCCATGATACACAGACTCGGGGGCTCAAAGAGTCCCAAGTCCTGCCACATATTGGAGAGACAGAAGACCCCTGTGTTGTCTCTCTTCTGGAAGCGGGTGGTCTCCTGCCCATGTGGTCGGTGTGCCCCCCCCTTCTAATTTTCTCTTACTGACAGACACACGCCCTCACTGATGCATGCACTGACATACACTCACTTACAGTTGAACAGTCATTGTCACACACTGTTTAACCAACATACATTTTCACTGAAACACACACATTCACAGACATATGCACTCACTCACATTCACAGACAGACACACACTCACTGACAAGACACATACTCACTGACAAGTTTATATGCACACTCACTGACTGAAATGCATACACACTCACTGACAGATGCACACTCACTCAGTGTCAGAGACACACACTGCGACACACATATGTTCACTGACAGATACACACTGACAGATACACACTGACAAACACACATACGCATCACTCACTGACAGACCTATATACACTCTGTGTCAGACACACACACTGACAGACACGGATACACATGCAGAAATGTATACACACACTGACACACACACTCAGTAACAGATACACACTGACAAACACACACTCACTGACAAAAACATATACACTCTCACTAGCAGGCACTCACTAACACACACACTCACTAATAGACACACACTCACTATTTTTTATTCAATCCACCCAGCCTCCCTACCTTTGGGAGTGGTGGAGTGGATTCTTCCCTGGGGTCCAGTGGGGTGGCTGATGGCTGGGCTGGCAGGCACGCGGCCAGTCGGATGGGCAGGCGGTCAGACAGGCTCATAATGGAGGCGGAGAGGGAGCTCTGATCTCCCTGTTCAGCTCCCTTGAGGCGCCTCTTAGTGATGCCGGAATCGGAGTGACATCATATTACGGCTCTGGCATCACTGCGGTGCGCGCGGGGAGCTGAACAGGGGACAGTGCTCCCTTGCGCTCACCACAACATCAGTACATGCCAGCTTCAGGCTGGCCAGGCATTTGCCACTGCGATTGGGGCAGCTTTTCTGCCGCCCCTCTAAAAGTGCCGCCCAAGGCAAATGCCTTGTCGGCCTCGCAGTAAATACACCGCTGTATCCAGTCCCTGTAGGGACTTTTCTACGAATTCAAGTTGCGGCCTCCCTTGCTGCGTGTGTAGTGTCTTGCTAGCTCCTGAGTCCACCGCCATCTTAAATAGGTCGCGGAGGTATATGTAAGCAGCTGTCTCGCCTGTACGACGTTCACACTAGGCCTCACTCGCACCACCGGGGTTGCAGAGGGAGCAAGCTGTATAAATGCCCCGAAGTGCTCTGGTATGCGCCGGGCACAGGTTGTTCACGAATTAAGGGCTGCAGGCCATGCCAGAACTCGATTAATGGGCTCAATATAAGACGTGAAGCTGGAACTCAAAGAAAACACCCCCCCAGTGGTGTAATTTAACTATATCATAAATAAAGGTGATATGTAGCCCCCGTGAAGCACAAGGGTATCTATACAATGCTCAATTGAGGGGCCAAATTGGTTGCAGTGGTTGTCTGAGGGCCATATGTGAGGGCAGTGTGTGAATTTATATTAATTGAAACAAGACCTGGTTGTCATTGTTCACTCTCATACCTGCAATATGTGCGTAGACTGAGGATATGACCTATGTAGGTTATAATAATCCTGCCAAATCCAATACAGGTAAATCACAGCATTTACCAAGAGGTAAGGATAATGTATGTGATGAGGGATTACGTAATCCCAGAGAGATTGACCTAATGAGAGACGTACGGTTAAGCATGTGGTTGAAATCGTGTAGTAAGATGACTAGCATGTAATACATTAAAAGAGGTTGAAATAGTACGCGGTAGGTTGCCCCCTGTGGGGGGTATGAAACATACATTGTAAAGACCTAGTAAGGCCTTGTGTAGGAAATATGCGTACGAGACTGGAAGGGGGCTCAGTTAGGTTTCTGCGGTACAGGGTGGCTGCGTGAGTTGTTAGTATTATGAGTGATTGTAAGGATGTGAATTAGATAATGGTTGGGGAGTTGTGTAGCAGTTGTAGTTTATTATGAGAAAGTAGCGTAACCCTTAGTGTTACTAAAAACCTATAGTGTGAATACAAATAATAATACTTAGCGTCTAGTATGTGAGATGGGTAACATAATGGAGACCTTAAGAAAACACTTACATCAAACATACTCACTAAGCCAACCGAATGGAGAGTATATAACCAGAGTTTATAACAGGAACAAGGTTTAGACCACTATAATGTGATAGTGCTGAATTGGCTTGAGGACGTGATGGCCGTACACTACATGTGGGAGGAGACAGAATTCTAAGAAATAAATTTATAAAACGTTAAGCATACATAATTAGGCAGAAAGGATAAGGTTGAAAGCAATGACACATATTAACATAACAGTAGAATAATTAGGTAAAATGTATTATCAGATACCTGAGTACGCAGGAATGGATATTGTGTAATTACTAGTGTGGAAGTATATGACTAAGTGAATGTTATCCCAATGAAATTCCCTATAAAGGATGAAATAGGGACACTGCCCACTGAGGGTCCCGTCTAACGTACATTGTGATAAAAGTAATGGGAGTGTGATTGTTAGGTTGTAGATCAGATATAGGTCACAGCATTGTGTAGAATAAGTCCTACTTGTGGAATGTTTGGGAGAAAGAATAATCTTTATGCATGCATAATTAGTATTAGAGAAACTAGGGTTGAAAGCAATGCAGATGTAAGAAAATCGTAGAAATAACATAGTAATATTAGTAACATAACTTAATATGCAATTAGTATGCAGTAATGGTGGAACAGTGAAATGTGATATGTACGACTTGTGAAGAATAATACGACGTTGGTGTACAAAATGAGCAAGGCTAGAATACACTGGAAATATCAGAAAGTAGACATGGTACAAGCATTCATTAACCAATATATAGAGTAATATCTGCTTGCTTAAACAGAAGAAATAGCTTGCATATAATATTTACAAAACAAATTGAGGGTGGGTAGCCATTAACACTAAGACCAGTAAATGGACCTAGCCGAAAGTGCTAAATATGGCCAGCATATGGACGCATATAATTGGAGTAATGTGAGTGCCCAAATTCAGGCAGAATGCAAGCAGTAATGTGAGACCTGGAAACGTCCAAATGCGGATGATGCCGTGCAATAGTATGTCGCAAGTGGCTAAATATTAGTGCAGTGTGAATTCGGTCCCACGTAAGTGGCCGAATGTGACCCTGACAGGTTACCCCGAGTAGCATGCGGCTGGGAACGGCCGAAATGCAAGGGAAAACGAAGTGGTAAGGCACTGTGGGCCTATGATTTTCTGACAGCCAAATTTCAGACGAAAGTATGTCCCAGGAACTTGGGACGTTGACCCGGATTGGCTGAATTTGTCTCACAAACTTTGTGTAATCACAACTACAGGTGGAATATTTTTTTTGACAATGTGCACTTTTTCCCAAATAATTACTTATTTATTAATACTCAACAATGTCTTGAAATGAATATTAGAGCTATTAAAAGACATTTCAACGGAGCTAAATTCTGACCCATATACACTTAAGTTTCATACTTCGTTTACACATTTATGCTAATACACTAATCAAATAAGTCACTGTGTTCACACATGCTTAAGCACTACTCACGATTCACACCTTTGCATTCATCCACTAACACTCCACAAATGCACTGCTTCATTCACACACAAATACTGCATACAAAGTGATCCCTGCATTTATACACACATTCTTAATCCAGAATGAAATTTACACATAAACACAACACACAGATACATCCCAGCATTCACATATACACTGTTATGCCAAACAAATACATACCTGCATTTACAGAAACTCAAAAAAATGCACTCCTGCTTTCACATCTGTTACTCATTCATAGAACACTGCATTCAAACACTCCATGCATATAAATCCTTGCATTTTATACTCCCTGTCAATACACACAATATACTTCAGAACTGATGAACATCAACACTACACAAACATTCACCCCTGCTTTGGCATAAAGAATGGTAGCATGAAATTCCATAGAAATGCAGCATTAACATGTGTTATACAAAAATACAACCACGTGTATTTTCACTACACAGGCTATCACAAATAGACATTTTCATTGACACTCACTGACACTAAATGCAAACATTAATGCATTCATGAATAGGTCTTCACAATATGCACAACCACAGAAATGAAATTAAATTTGTATTTGCGTAATATATGTATTTTGGCCTTCAAAGGATCAAGTGCCTAATTTTGTCTGGGAGCCCAGAAGGCTATCAGTCCAATCTCTGTACTCCTCTCTGGAACTTTGCATCTGCGGCAAATACAAAAAAAATGATTCCGCTATGTGGACAAAATTACTTATAAAATAGTTGATTTCATTTCAACTGCCAACATTACAGGTTTAAAGTTGGTGTATTGCTCGATGCCTACAGTCATTGATTGGAGTCAAGAAATTTATCTTTTTGATTACCATATCACCATTCACTGATTTTTTTATTTTTTTTTAAAGTTGTTTAGGTTGTTGGTTCGACTGTTCGCTGCTCTGCCAATATCGCTAGAGTTTGGAGACACCTTAATCAGTGCCATTGTTACTTAGTGAATTTGATTAAAGGACAATTGACATTTTCACCATGTCAGCATTAATTCTTGTATGAAAATGCCACGCTAAATACGAAAGAAAGCATCTGTTAGCATGACGCATAGACATGAACATGCTGTAAATATAAATAGTTGCAATCTGGTTTTGCATGTTTCCAAAAATTCAAAGTGTGAACACATTGAGTCCAGTGCTAAGCTTAAAATCGTGACTACAGTATGTTATTTGCAGAGTATTGTGGCTCTAGGGAATATTTGGACAGTGACTGTTATGTTGTGCTTTGCTAGCACAGCAGTAGAATTTTTAGAAAAGACCACATTTGTGTCTCAAAAGAGTAAATTCTGTTCTTTACATGAAAATCCATTGGGCACATCATGCCCATTTTCTGCCAGTAATATTTTTAACCTCCTAAAAGTGAAATAAATATAACAACACTAAAAAAAGCAAATTGCCTTAAAAATAGCAATAGCATTTTTAAATGCACTTCAAACACAGCAGTGAGTAACGCAAAACAGCAGGAAAACGCGCAATAAAGGTAACAAGGTTTAAATGATTTAAATTTTTGTGTGTTTAAATTTGAAAAATCTTCCCATAGGGTAAAGAATTAAATATTACGATAAAACATGTTTTGCTAATGAGACAGATTCCTTTTTAATTCTGTTGAACAGTTCTAGTCAGTGACTTTGCTTATTATAAAAGTCGAATTGCAAATTCGATGTGGGGTGCAACAGTATGTGTTAATGCCTTATAAAGGCAGTCTCTTTTTTTTTTTAAAGCTCCCCAGACATTATTAAACATTAAATAAATGTACTCACAACTAGACTGCATTTAAAACCCTGACTTCATAAGCACATATAGTCTACTGTATCCCTTTAATAGAGGTGAACAATACTGTTGCATTGTGGTGGTGTATTCTGGTTTTGTACTGGCACCAGTGGCGGATCCGGACAGTCTCCCAATCCCCTGCCAGCACATGCAGGTGCTAGCCCTGCAATGTGCCTGCGAACCGGAGGGGAGATCAGAATGAGAGAGGACCCGGGAGCTCAGCCTGCAGCTCCTCCGGGTCCTCTTCTAGCGAGATTTGGAGCGTTGCCGGGGTTACCACGGCAACGCTCCAAATCTCGCGAGAGTGAACTCTAGCCCGGGAACGCGAGCTAGAGTTTACTCTCCACACTGGACCACCAGGGAATCCCACTGGGACCACCAGGGAATCCCACTGGGACCACCAGGGATCAAAATATGCCCCCCCTTCTCCTCAATAAAGGTAAGAAGGGAGGGGGGACATAGAATATTTATTTTAATTAAATAAAAAATAAATACATATATTCTTTAAAAAAAAAGCCCCCACTACCCTTATCATACACCCCCATACACACACTGCCCCCCATACACACACACTGCCCCCCCATACACACACTTCCCCACACACACTTCCCCCACATGCACACACTGCCCCCATACACACACTACCCCCATACACATGCCCCCATACACACACACACTGCCCCCATATACACTTCCCCCATACACACACACTGCCCCCATATACACACTTCCCCCATACACACCTGCTATACACACACACTGCCCCCCCTGCACACACACTGCCCCCCATACACACATACAACATACACACATACACACACACTGCCCCCCCATACACACACACCATACACACATACTCCCCATACACACACACTGCCCCCATATACACACACTGCCCCCATACACACATACTGCCCCATACACACACATACACACACTGCCCCCCATATACACACACTGCCCCCCCATACACACATACTGCCCCCCATACACACACACTCTACACACACACAGCCCCCATACACACACATTGTCCAGGTGGTCGGTCAGGCAGACTCATATTGGAGGCGGCGTGGGAGCTGTGATCTCCCTGTTCAGCTCCCTCGAGACGTCTCTTAGTGATGCCAGAGTCGGAGTGACATCATATTCTTGCTCCAGCATCACTGCGGTGCACACCGCAACATCAGTGCATGCCAGCTTCAGGGGGGACACTGAGGATGCCAGCTGGCCAGCTCCTGGGCCCCCCAGAACAAGAGGCTGGCAAGGCATTTGCCAGGGAGATTAGGGGCAGGGGGGGGCAGCTTTTTTGCCACCCCCCTGAAAGTGCCGTCCAAGGCAAATGCCTTGTCAGCCTCGCAGTAAATACACCGCTGTTGCTATTTCATAGTCTTGTCTAACGTAGAATAAAGGAAAACTCCAGCATGGAAATGACCCATTATTTCTCAACATTTGCAAAAATAATCAATTCAAAATCAATTCAAAATAAATAAATAAAAAAATTTGAAAAAAGATAAACTCATCATATTTGAAGTTGTTACATATGCAAGATATCTCCAGGTTTTTGGCACTGTCTACATCCGGAGGTGATCAGCCAATTAAGAAACTTTTTCTTGAAAGTGATGACATTAGGCAAAAAATCCCACACAATACAGCACAGCAAACTAGACAGGAACAAGATTTCTGGGTGTTGTAGTTCAGTTGCCAGCTTTCCATTTATAAAAGCTTTTAGAAGAAATACAACTCCCAAAAAACTTTGGTCTACCTGAGAATATGTATAAATGCATTATTGGAGCAGTATCACATCAGTTTGGGATGAAGGAGTAGTAAACACATGCTTGTGGTGTGAGGGAAGGTATTGTTATTTATTTATTTTAGAAAGAAACACATTTTAAAAAGTTAAAAAGCTTTAAAAAGTAGAAAGAAGGACTTAGATCATACATACACACACACACATATATATATATATATATATATATATATATATATATGATCTAAGTACTTTTACATACACATACAAATACAGTAATCATTTTTAAAAGTGTATTTTAATATTAATCTATATAATTATATAACCAAATATTTCAGCGGAAATATACTTAGAATAACGTTAATTTTATATATATATATTTAAACAAAAAAATAATAATCTTGCACTCCACTTACTGGTGTCTCTGCCCGGTGTTTATCGGCATAGTATAACAAATTGCGTAGAGATAGCACTCCCAGGACTCCAAAGGTGTAAAAATAAAATTTTACTTTTATTTCTAAATTTAAAAGATCAACGTTTCAGTTTGTCACCCAAACTGATGAAAGTTGGGTGACAAACTGAAACGTTCTTTTAAATTTGGAAAATAAAAGTGACATTTTATTTTTACACCTTTGGAGTCCTGGGAGAGTTATTTCTACGCAATTTGTATTTTTTTTTATTTTTTTAAACAATGTATCTTTAAACACTATTTCTCTGTCATTGTAACATAGCTGGGTGTGCTTGTTCTTTAATATATATATATATATATATATATATATATATATATATGTGTGTGTGTGTGTGTGTTTACATACATACATATATTTCGTAGTTTGTCTTGTTCTACATCTTAAAGCTAGATTTTCCCTGCCCTACTCATCATTTTTGATTTGTTAAATGTTATTCAACGATCTGCTTATCTCTATAGACTTTCTCTGTTATTTCTGCTCTCCCCCCCCCCCCTTATTTTATTGATACCCACCCAAATGGTCTTGCTTGACCAATCCTCACCTCCTCTGTGCATCTCCATTCCATAGTTTTATTGCAGTCCTTTTTTGACCCTATCCTCTCTGTTTTTCCACAGTCTGAATTTTAAAAGTTCCCTGCAGCAAACCAGGACATTGCTCAGATGCCCACCCAACTCTCCCCTCACCACCCCAAGATTCTTACTACATTTATAGATAGAATCTCACACACAAATTTAGATGATTAGTCATGACAGCTGCAAACATTGCCAGTAATCAGCACACCCTCTCATTCTCTTAACCCCTAACACTCAGCCATCACTCTCCTTACTTCTGCTCATTCTGCTTTCCTCAAAGTGCCTACTCATAGGAGCAATGCTCTATCTTCTCCTCTCCTCTTTTTCTCTCATCTCTCTCAGCATCAAAATATCTCATTACACCTACTTCCCTCAACAACACAATTACATTAATATTAATCCCTCTCTGTTTCACTCCCCCCCTTCTCTCATCTCAAGCCCTGCACTCACTTCTTTATTCTCTCTCTCCTGCTCTAACTCCATCTCATCTGAGACCCCCGCTCATATAAAACCCATTCACACCTCCTGTCACTATCACAGCTCCTACTTCTAGCAGCTGGTGATGTCTCACCCAACCCGGGGCCCTTTACTTCATCTGCCCACACTAAGACAGCCAAAAATCACACAAACCTCATCCACATACCCTGCAGTTTATCCTCATTTACCAACATTCAGTGTGCACTCTCGAACGCCCGCTCAATCTGTAGTAATATGAAATCAACCGCTATACACTACCTTGTCATCTCTAACTCACTCACTATACTGGCACTCACTGAGACCTTGCTGTCCCCCCCCCCTTCTTTATGTTCCGGTGGACTACAATTCTCCCACACTCCAGACTCGACTGTAAAGCAGACGGTGTAGGAATCCTTCTCTCCCCTCAATTTACCTTTCAACCTATCCTCCCTGCCCTCTCCTTTACTTCCTTTGAAGTTTACACTGTCCACCTTTTTAAGCCCACTCCTTTAAGAATTGCCATTATCTATCGCCCTCCCGGTCATCCTAGGCTATTCATTGAACACTTTTCTTCTTGGCTACCCCACTTTCTCTCCTCTAGCACTCCCTCCCTCATACTTGGGGACTTTAACATCCCAATCAACAACATCAATTGCCCTGATACCTCCCGCCTGCTCTCTGTAACCTCCTCCTTTGGCCTCACGCAGTTGTCTACCTCAGCAAGTCATACAGCAAGAAACACTCTTGACCTCATCTTCACCAATCCATGTACCACCTCTAATCTCTCCACTGTTCCATTTCCTTTGTCTGACCACCATCTGATAACATTTGACATCAGCATATCCCGTACCCAAATTTCACCACCCTCAACTCACCAATCTCGCAGAAACCTCAACTGCCTTGATCTCCAGCATTTCTCCACCAAACTCCAAACTCTCCTTTTACCCATCTCAAATCTAACTTGCCCTACCTCTGCAACCTCCCTCTACAACTCAACTCTCTCCTCTCAACTCGACATCATGGCACCTCTCGCAATTAAACGCAGCAAGCGCCCCCAATTACAACCATGGCACAACAAGCTCAACCGTTACCTCCAAAAATGTTCAAGAGCTGCTGAACGCTGCTGGAGAAAGTCTCATTTTGCATCTGACTTCCTCCACTATAAAATTATGCTACGCTCCTACAGCCTGGCTCTCTCCACTGCAAAAGTATACTACTTTAACACCCTTATAAGTACACTGTCCCATCAACCCAAACACCTATTTCACACTTTTGATGCTCTTCTTTGCCCTTTTGATGCTCTTCTTCACCCTTTTACTCCCCCTCCTTCTACCACCTTGTCGCCACAAACTTTGCATCTCACTTCACTGAGAAGATCTCTACAATCAGAGAAGAGATCGATAATCTCTCTCCTTCCCCTAACAATACATCACCCAACCCCACTCCCTCCACCATTCTACACTCATTCGCACCTGCTACAGCAGACGAGGTTCGTGCTCTGCTCCAGTCCTCCCGCCCCACCACCTGTTCCCTCGTTTCTATTCCCTCGCATCTCATCCGCACTTTGTCTCCCTCTCCTGCTCTTCCTCTCACTAAAATCTTCAATCTCTCCCTTTCCTCTGGCACATTTCCCTCTCCCTTCAAACATGCGACTGTAACCCCAATTCTGAAAAAGCCCATCCTTGACCCCAACTCCCCATCCAACTACCGCCTTATCTCGCTATTGCCATTTGCCTCCAAGATCTTCGAGAGAGTTGTGTACATCAGACTGAATGACTTTCTCGAATCCAACTCTCTGCTTGACACCCTTCAATCTGGATTCCGCGCTGGTCATTCTGTCGAAACGGCTGTGACCAAAGTATCCAACGATTTAATCGCTGCTAAATCTCGCGTCCATTACTCTATCCTAATTCTCCTTGATCTTTCTGCTGCCTTTGACACTGTTGATCATCAACAGCTTCTTTGCATTCTCCGTAATTTTGGTCTACAGGATACTGCTCTCTCCTGGTGCTCTTTCAGTGTTTCTCTGACTCTGTCTCTTCCCCCCGACCACTCTCTTTTGGCGTCCCCCAAGGTTCTGTCCTTGGTCCCCTACTGTTCTTGATCTATACTGCCTCCCTTGGGAAACTCATCAGCTCCCTTGGCTTCCGTTATCATTTCTATTCAGATGACATGCAAATCTACCTGATCTCTCTCCACCCATCTTGACTCGTGTCTCTGACTGCCTCTCTTCGATCTCCAACTGCATGGCTGCTCACTTCCTTAAATTCAACCTGTCCAAAACAGAACTTCTGGTCTTTCCTCCCTCAAGTGTTACTACACCTGTGTCTGTCTCCCTCCAAGTTAACGGCGCTACCATCACCTCTACCTCACAGGCTCGCTGCCTGGGTGTTCTTTTTTACTCCAACCTCTCCTTCACCCCTCATATCCAATCAATCACCAAATCCTGTCACTTCCATTCGCCCCTATTTAACCCCAGATGCGGCTAAGGTGCTGGTCCATGCTCTTGTTCTCTCTCGCCATGACTTCTGCAATACCCTTCTCAGTGGTCTTACATGTTCCCAAATTGCTCCGCTGCAATCTATAATGAATGCAGCGGCGAGGCTCATTTACCTGTCCGCTCGCACCTCCCACGCCTCCCCGCTCTGTCAGTCCTTGAAAAAGTAAAACTTATCACGACGATGATATCACCAGTAAAAGTGCAGTTTTTGTTTAAAAAAAAAAAATGCAAAAAACAAATAAAAACGCTAACTTTGGCCAGTGTTTGTGACTAAGTGGCTACTACAAAAGACTGGATATACCTCATTTTGAATACGCTGGGTTGTCTACATTCGAAAATGCTGTGCCATGATGGGATTAACTAACATTCCTTGGCTACCATATGGTCTCAAAAGGCAACACAGAATCATCAAACCAATCTGACAAACTGAATTGGGCAAGCCCTATATTGACCCTGTAACTTTCCAAAACACCATAAAACCTGTACATTGGGGGTAATGTTATACTCGGGAGACTTCAGTCAACACAAATATGAGTGTTTAAAACAGTAAAACTTATCATGACGATGAAGTCACTAGTAAAAGTGCATTTTTTGTGTTAAAAAAATGCAAAAAACAAATCTGAACGCTAACTTCGGCAAGCGCTTGTGGCTAAGTGGCTACTGCAAAAGACTGGACATACCCAATTTTGAATACCATGGGTTGTCTACTTTTTCAAATGGTATGTCATGGTGGGGTTAATTTTTATTTCTGGGCTGCAATACCGTCTCAAAGGCAACATAGACAATCTGGCAAATAGTTTACAAAAACAGAAGTTGGCTAATTTTATGTTTGGCCCTGTAACTTTCCAAATCACCATAAAACCTGTGCCCCAGGGGGTACTGTTGTACTTGTGAGACATTACTCTACACAAATATGAGTGTTTTAGATCAGTAAAATGTATTATACTGATAATAACATCGGTGAAATGGCAGTTTATGTAAAAAATGCAAAAAAAACCTAATATAATTGTCAATTTTGGCAAGCGTTTGTGACTAAATGGCTACTAAAAAAAGACTGGACATACCCCATTTTGAATACCGTGGATTGTCTACTTTTACAAATGGTATGCCATGATGAGGTTAATTTTCATTCCTTTTTCATTTCATTTGCTATACGGTCTCAAAGGCAACATAGGCCCAGCAAACCAGTCTGGCAAATTTCAATGTGCAAACATGGAAAATAGGAAAGCCCTACATCTGACCCCTGTAAGTTTGCAAAAACAAATAAAACCTGTACATTGGGGGCACTGTTGTACTCAGGAGATGTTGCTGAACACATATTGGGGTGTTCTAACAGGGACTGAGAATCCATGCCTAAAGTACAATGTGAGAGAAAAAAAAAAAACACAAAAAAAATGACTACCCAAAAGTTTGACAAACACTGGTGGTAGAATTAGTACATGGAAAGTTTTGAAATACCCTAGGGTGTCTATTTTTCTAAAATATATGGTTTGATGGGGGTAAATTACATTGCTGACTTCAAAAATGTCCCTTATAGGACATGGGTGCATGATGACCAGCTGTGAAAATTCCAAGTTGGAAAACTGGAATGCATACCCTCATAGTCCCCAGAGAACCCGACACACGTATACATATGCGGTATCACAGTACTCAGGAGATGTTGCTGAGCACATATTGGGGTGTTTTTACATTTGGCATAGATTGGTGGTAAAATGGTTGCATGAAAAGAGTCAAAATACCCCAAGTTTAATCAAAATAAAATACAGTAATGGAATAAAGGGATTTAGTGTAGCTACTATCACCAATGTTGTGTCACCCAAACAACACAAATAAATACAAGGGTAAAAGGAGTTAACCTTATATAACTGCACATGTTTTTTCAAATTGCACTATGAAACCAGTTAACCTTATATAACTGCACATGTTTTATACAAATTGCACTATGCAACCGGTTAACCTTATATAACTGCACATGTTTTATACAAATTGCACTATATGTATCGTGTTTTATTGCAGACTTTTAATGTAACTTACTGTTCAAGAATCTGCAGTGGTAACATTTTACTGTTTGTAGTGTCAGCTCTCATCTATTCACTCCTTTTACCCCAAGTTTAATACCTTAGGTTGTCTTCTTTTAAAAATTATATACATGTGAAGGGTTAATCAGGGATTCCTTACCGATATCAGTGTTACAATTGGAAATTGCACTACTTGTACTTATTGCCCTATAACTTGCAAAAAAAAAAAAAGCTAAGAACATGTTAACATTGGGTATTTCTAAACTCAGGACAAAATTTGTAAACTATTTATCATGGGTGTTTTTTGGCGGTTATAGATGCGTAGCAGATTTTGGGGGTCAAAGTTAGAAAAAGTGTATTTAAAAAAAAAAAAATCAGCATATTTTATAACTTTTTTATAGTTAAAGGACCACTATAGTGCCAGGAAAACATACTCGTTTTCCTGGCACTATAGTGCCCTGAGGGTGCCCCCACCCTCAGGGACCCCCTCCCACCCGGCTCTGGAAAGGGGAAAGGGGTTAAAACTTACCTTTTTCCAGCGCTGGGCGGGGAGCTCTCTCCTCCTTCTCTCCTCCTCCTGGGCTGAATGCGCACGCGCGGCAAGAGCTGCGCGCGCATTCAGCCCGTCGCATAGGAAAGCATTTACAATGCTTTCCTATGGACGCTTGCGTGCTCTCACTGAAAATCACAGTGAGAAGCACGCAAGCGCCTCTAGTGGCTGTCAATGAGACAGCCACTAGAGGAAATAGGGGAAGGCTTAACCCATTGATAAACATAGCAGTTTCTGTGAAACTGCTATGTTTATGAAAAAATGGGTTAACCCTAGCTGGACCTGGCACCCAGACCACTTCATTAAGCTGAAGTGGTCTGGGTGCCTAGAGTGGTCCTTTAATTATATGATATGATGCAAATAATGATATATTTAGAAAGACCATTTAATAGGTATATAATGTGTGGGTACAGTAAATGAGTAAGAGGAAAATTACAGCTAAACAGAAATGTAAAAACAGCCCTGGTCCTGAACGGTAAGAAAATTGAAAAGCGGTCTGGTCACTACGGAATTAATGTAGAAAAATGCAAAGTTATAGACAACAATAACTGGTAATATCACATCTTGAATAAGCTGTGCAATTTTGGGCACCTGTTATAAAAAAAGAATATTATGGCATTAGAAAGAGTGCAGAAGTGGGCTACAAAATTAAAGCAATAGAATATTTTAGCTATGAAGAAAGCTTAACAAATTTAGGCCTCTTCAGCTTAGAAAAACTTTGCCTCAGAGGGGATATGAAAACATTATACAAATATATCAGGGGCCAGTACAAACCATTGTGTGGAAATCTATTCGCAAACAGGACTATGCATAGGATACATGTGTTTAGACTGGAAGAAAGAAGATTTAGTTTAAGGCAAAGAAAAGGTTTTTTTTTTGTTTTTTTTTACCGTAAGAACAATAAGGATGTGGAATTCTTTGCCTGAAGAAGTGGTTTTATCAATGTCTGTACAGATGTTTAAACAGCAACTAGATGCATAACTGCAAAAATAATTGGTTGAATTACTTTTTTTGTCAATTTATGATAAAAGCTTCAATGTGTAATCAGATAAATATAAGGACAAGCCACTGGGTTCATCTGACAGTCCGTCTCAATAGGCTGTATGTTAACTTGATCTGTGGACTGTATTCTTTTACAAAGTGCAGTCTTCATTTTGCTAATGTAGTAGTGTCCACAAGAGCAAGACAATGATGAGTTTTACAACTAATCCTATGTTTAATCTTCTATTTCTTCCCTGTACTGTATGGGGATGGCTGAAATTTTAAGCACAAATAATGTGACCACTGCCTAAACACCTAATGCAGTTCTGAAACTTATTTGTATCTGGCATGTAACTTTGTACTGGATCCTGCAGACAAGGAGGTCACCTAAGTTTCTATTTCTTCTATAGCAAGGCATAGGTGTTTGTTGAAACACCGATGGTAATGTTGGATCACACAATTTTTTAATTATAGTGTTAACCCATTTGGGAGTGACAGAATTAAAGGTCATAAGGAATGTCAATCTAGTTTGGTTTGTATCTTTTTGTACATCCCGATGATTTCTTGCCTTTTCCCTTGCTGCATCCAAGGTACCGTATGTTGGTTGTAACCTTGTGCCAGAAGTACTATGTAGAAGTACTATACCACCCCCTCTAGTCTACAGGTCGATGTGTATGTATATATGCACACACACTGATCAGCCACATAAATACCTAAACAGCCCTTATGTGTCAAGGCATGGACACCATAAGACCTCTGAACATGTTCTGTTGTATCTTGCACCAAGACATTAACAACATATCTTTGAATTCTTGCCAGTTGTTGGATCAGGCCTTCATTGGTCGTATTTGTTGTTCCAACACATCTGACATATGCTCAGCCAGGTTTGATATTTGGAATTTAGAGGCTAGCACAACAGCTTGAACCTTGTTCCTTAAACCATTTCTGAACAATTTATGTAGTGTTGCAGGGTGCATTATCCTCCTGAAAGAGGCCATTTCCTTCAGGGAACACCATAGCCATGAAGATGTATACATGGTCTGCAGCAATCTCTAGGTTGGTGAATAGTGTCAAAATAACATCGACATGAATGCCAGGACCCAAGGTTTCCCAGTAGAACATTGGCCATAATGCATCCTGCTGCCATCTCTTCCCAGGTTTACGACCCACACACACCCGTCCAGCCACCTGGTCTAAGAGAAAACATGAGTCCTCAGACTAGGCAACCTTGTTCCATTGCTCCATGGTCAATTGATGCTTACCTGCCTTTTGAAGGCATTTCGGCAGTGCATAGGGGTCATCATGGGCACTCTGACAGTCTATGGCACCATACACTGCAAACTGCAATGCACTTTGTTTTCTGTCATGGCCAGCATTAGGTTTTTATGTAATTTGAGATACAGTTGCTCTTCTGTATGATCCGAACGTATATCAATGCGCCTTAGGCGCCCATGACCCTGATGTTCGTTCACAGGTTGTCCTTCCTTGCACCACTTTTATAGTTACTAACCACTGAATACCGGAAATACCTCACAAGATTTGCCATTTTGCTAATGCTCTAACCCAGTCGTCTAGCCATCACTATTTGGTCCTTGTCAACGTCACCCATGTCTTTTCGCTTGCCCATTTTTCCTGCTTCTAATGCATGAAATTCAAGAACTAACTATTCACTTGCTGCCTAATGTATTCCAGCCCTTGAAAGGTGCCATCGTAATGATATAATCAATGTTATTCACTTCACATGTCAGTGGTTTTAATGTTGTGACTGATAGTTTTTTTATTTTCAGAGTTTGTTAGGTGCTTACTCTGCAATGATGATCTGTATAAATATAGTTTAGCTAATTGGAAACTGAAAGAAGTCTGCAGAAACATTTAGAATATCTCATATAAAATATAACTGTAAGTTTCAGGTTAAAATTCCAAAGTAGGAGTTAGTGTAAGCAAACATATTACAATTAACAGTGCCAGCATGGGTTATTTTTTTAAATTCTTTAAAAATTGTTCAGTGTCTCCAAAGTGGAGATGAATGCTGCTTTATAAATACTTTGCTGCATGTAGGTTAACAGAGATACACACATTATGGTATATATCCTGCAAATATACAGGGAAAAAATAAGCCTTGAATTTTCTTGGCCAAAAATATGTGACCCAAAAAATATGGCATAAAAAAGATAGATGGAGAAAGGAATATAACATAGAGGTATGCAGTGCAATCTGAAAAATGGAATACACGTGAAAAAGAAAACAAGAGTTTTTAAATTTATATTTACAGGAACAAGAGCATAGTTTGAGAAAACTTGTGTGTTGATATGTGGTCCAGATTCAATGGCACTAGCTTTATCTCAGTGTTGACATTGAAAGCATCAAAGGAACATGACATGAGTATTGTAAAAGTTTCCAACTATATTGTGTTCATCGTTTTCTAGTTGCAAGATCCTGCCTATCTGAAACTTGTGTCTATGCTAGCTTGGCCAGAGAGTCTGTTAAAGATCTCATCCCAACTCGTGTTGTCAGGTTTAGGATTCCATATCCCATAAGCTTCCAAACGTGCAAGAAATTCTATATGAATACAAGAAAGAAAACATTCTGCAAGAGATTACTTTTGTATTTATTTTTTGCAGTTGTCTCCAAGTAGGTTACTAAGCCTATATTTTCCTTGCTGTTTAGACAGACTTTTGTATAAAGCACAAGTTTAATGATAACTCACAACCAGATCAATAAAACACTCAGTCACTTTTTCTATCATCATCAAAGGCGCAAAGGCTCCAAAAATGGTACAGACACGTTTTTATTGATTTTAACATTTAGTATATTGTTGCTTTAGCGTATTGTTGTACCGGTTGCTGTATTTAACAATCCAGTAACAAAACATTAGCAAAGTTGATACCTCAAGATAATGCATTGCTTTAGAGGGGACATCCAACTGAATTTATGAGTATGCAGGGAGAGAAACAAACTAACTGGAAGACGGCCGGCTGGGTCACAGAAAGGGCGATATTTTTAACAGCTTGGTAAGAAAACATCTGAACCCAATTTTGAAATGACTATTCTGGATTAAATAGTCATAGGATTTTGTTTGTTAGAGAGTCGTGACAAAAAGTTCTGCATTACACCTGTACCTGCCTGACACGTTTTTGTTTTTTTCCCATTTCAAAATAAATTTCCTTTAGTGGTTATACAAAATTATATTTTCTGTCTCTAAGCTTCCAGTCCAGCAGTATTCAGTTAAGCATCTTCATGTGTAACGCTGATAATTAAAGCTGTTTGGTGACAGTCCATAAAGTAAGGTAAACCTTTTTTGAACAAGGTTAATTGGCCAATAGATTATTTACAGTGTCTTAATAAGCTTAGCTCATGTTTAAACAAATTGCTTAACAAACCATTAGGATCATTTCCTATTCTCTATTGATTAATGCATTTTTTGAGTGAAGAGTCCGTGTTCAAGAACTCTAACATAATGATGGGCATCAAATACAGGTGTTGCAAACAGTTTTCTTAATCCTGTTTTGCGAGAGGATGTAAATAGTTTTTGGAATTTTGTGTTCTGCACAGATGGCAGTGCTATTTTCTCGAACATCTTTTGACTGCTCAGAGATATGTGCATGGGGATGAGAGCTCTGCTAATTATCCGTTCCTATTAAAAAAAATAAAAAATCACTGGGTCATTTCATCACTATTGGACACCAGTGACACTTAACATTTACCAAGAGAACAACTTGTTCTTGTTGTGACATCTTTATATGTAGTATAGAAAGTCCAGACATTATTAATGCAAATGCTGCTGAAAGGATTATTTACAAAAACCCTGTTAATACTTATAGACCTTTCATCAAGAAGGATAGCTAATGAATATTTTAAAATCTGTGCAAGTTCTTATTGATGAACTTGGCTCTGTATATTGGCTGTAAAAGAGTCGAACAGTTATGCAACTTTTTTTTGTCTGATAAATTGTAGTTTGAATTTAAAGCTACTGAATTAAAATTGTGTCATCATTGGTAGATAGTGTAATAGAATGGGGCAGGGTAGAGGCAAGCAATGGAGCTGAATGGCCGCATGTTCACTGAACTCCAGGCCACCAAACATCACCAAGCGATTAAAGGGGTCTTTCACACCCCAAAACCAGGCTAACTGAGCCCACAGCACACCCTCACGCTATGGGGAGAAAGACCAAGAAGCCAAGGGCTGAGAAACCGAATATGGGCATGAACATCGGCTATCTATGGCGCCAGGCCCGGAGGGGAGCAGAGCCCAACATGGCTGACCTCTCAGATGACTCGGAGATCTCTGAGGATTTCTCACTGGGAACACCAGGAGGTCAGACGCCTGAGCAGAGAACCAGTAAACCCACAACCCCTCACCTAGACTCGGGCCCAGTGACGACGGCAATCATGAAGGGCCTCTTAGCCGAGCTCCAACACCCGATCCAGGCCGACATGGCCCAGCTCCAAGGGGTCTTACAAGGCCTCATGACCCGCATGGGCGCTATAGAGAGTGACACCCAGAAACAGGCCCAACACACAACAGTCTTCACACAGCCATACAAGAGCTAAAAACCCAACAAAACAAAATGGATACAAAGCTCGCAGAGCTGGAGGACCGGAGGCGCACATCGAACCTCAAGTTAAGGGGCATCTCGGAGGAGATCCCGGAGAAGGAACTACCACACTTCCTACGTCGACTTCTCACAGGATTGCTAACCCATAAGCAGGCCAAACAGGTGGGAGTGGAGGGGCTATTCCGACTTCGCAAACCAACGACAGCACCAACGTCAGCACCGAGAGATGTCTTGGTAAAGTTCCACAGCGACAAAGACAAAACAGCTCTCATGAACGCAGTCCGAAACAACTCACCATACCCCTTCGAAGGAATGCAACTGATGTTCTATGCAGATCTGTCCGGAAGCACCATGGCGTGGAGGAGGTCACTTAAGCCTTTCACAGTGTTACTCCGAACCAACGTCTTCACTTACCGATGGCGACTGCAACGCGCACTGGAGATACTGCACGACACCGACACACACTCTATCAGTGACCTCAAGGAGGCAGCCGACCTGCTACCTAAGCTGGGACTACCAACAAACACCCTGGACACAGTGCAATAGAGCACGGCGGCATCCCTGCCTCACACCTGGAATCCGGCAACAACACGTCCCTTCATACCACGAAGAGCGCGACAAGAAGAACAGGCAGCTGTCACTACCTGAGCGGCTCCAGATAGCCTGCAGAGACCGGTCTAAACTTACCTCACCACTGGAGTAGTGTTTTCAGTTAACTCTATTGGATCTCACTAAACTTTACGTTACCGTTATTCTCTTATGTTGATGTTACCTACCACGTTTAGATCCCACACCACACATAGTGGGGCACTACATGACAAGCCACCAGACCGCCAGGTCTCACCCTCACCATGTCCCCTTCACTAGTGCTTTCTAATGATAGCACTTCGGAACTCAGAGCCTCCCAACCATACACCGAGCCAAGTCACCCTGGGACTAGAGCCCTTATCTCCACGGGAAACCCCTCAGGGACATACAGCAACAACCCACAGCAGTCCTCACGGGGACCCTGTACACTAACCCACAAACCAGCTATAGCGATCCCGAAATCACAATTGGTACACTTTTTTTTTTGTTTTATATTTTTTTTTCTCTCTTTCTTATTTTTATTTATCTTTAACAGTTTTCTCGGTAGGCACCAATCTAAGTACCCCTATCCTGGGCTCAGACGAGGCAGCTCGGGAACCACCCCCGTGAGTACTGACACACAGGCACACCTACCTTGCCTGCGGCAAGACAGAGCTCTCAGCCCGCACGTCACATACAGCACTTATACAATGCTACAAGCGTAGCAAGCAAGAGGCCTTCTTGATGCCTGAGCTCCAGCCTAGGGCTAATCTTAGTTATCACCCGTTATCAATCAGCACACAGCCAGACTTGGTTCTCACAACACACAGCTTCCATATTATCAGTTATTCCACACGCAGACCACATAATCCAAGATCTTATACATGTTCCTATGTTACATTAAGCTCACTTCTGCATTGCAAAATATTAAAATACTGTGCATATGCTCATGCCAATGCTCACCCTGTAACCCTCGTGTGCGCTGTTGTGGCGCTTGACTTTACAATGTACCTACCTGCACAACAAAAATAAAAAATTATAAAAAAAAAAAAAGAATGGGGCAGAATACGTGGGGCATAAGGGACAGCATACTGTTGACATGGAATATGATGCTTGCTGGTACGAGCAACTGAAAAGGATGCTTATGCACAAAGTGTTGCTGGTGTACTTTTATATGGGCGAAAATTACATCCAAGTTCATTTAATAATGTACTATCACCTGATATTGAGGAGTTGGAACACCAGACAAAAACAAAACAGGACTGCAACTTGGGTCTGTCCTGCCAGATTGATGACTGTTGGTATCTAAGCTGCTGCCTTTGATATACTTTTTATTTGTGGGATAAAATATAAATATACTAGACTGATAGAAAAAGAAAGAAATGAAAGAGAATTGGGAGCCTTATATTGACCGGTACCTCCATATGGGGGGTAACCCCTGCATTAAAGGACCACTATAGGCACCCAGACCACTTCAGCTTAATAAAGTGGTGTGGGTGCCAGGTCCAGCTAGGGCTAACCCTTTTTTTTTTTATAAACATAGCAGTTTCAGAGAAACTGCTATGTTTATATTCTGGTTAATCCAGCCTCCAGTGGCTGTCTCTTGACAGCCGCTAGAGGCGCTTGCGTGCTTCTCACTGTGAAAATCACAATGAGAAGATGCCAGCGTCCATAGGAAAGCATTGTGAATGCTTTCCTATGGACTGGCTGAATGCGCGCGCGACTCCTGCTGCGCATGCGCATTCAGCCGAAGAGGAGGAGGAGAGCTCCCCATCCGGCGCTGGAGAAAGAGGTAAGTTTAACCCCTTCCTCTCCCCAGAGCCTGGCGGGAGGGGGACCCTTAGGGTGGGGGCACCCTCAGGGCACAATAGTGGGAGGAAAATGAGTGTTTTCCTGGTACTATAGTAGTCCTTTAAAGTTGATATAAAGGAAAAAAAGAAAATTGGAGGTAGTAGTACAGAATAGTGTAAACCAGGGAATAATAGTATGTCTCTTGTGATAAATAAATGAAAAAATAATAAATAAGTAAAATATCACTTTTAATTGATAACTTAACCCCCCCCCCCCCCCCCCAAAAAAAAAAATCAGGGCTAGATATATATCTTGTAAACAAATCTACACACAACAACAAAATACCGCAAACAAAAAGATAAAAACATTTTTTTAAATAAAAAGAAATTAAGATGATTTGCAGTAT
The DNA here is from genome assembly GCA_933207985.1 of Pelobates cultripes. NCBI lineage: Eukaryota > Metazoa > Chordata > Amphibia > Anura > Pelobatidae > Pelobates > Pelobates cultripes. Next base: position 111,241,382 of record OW240918.1, read on the forward strand.
CCAGAGTTATCAATTAAAAGTGACGTTTTACTTATTTATTATTTTTTCATTTATTTATCACAATTTTCAAGGTACCCAACAGCGGGTTAATGATGACTGATTGGTTTAAACTAAATACTGGAAAGACAGCCATACGTGTGAAGCTCCATCACATCATGGTAGTTCATTTGTGTCAAAAGACAAAATTTATAATGATTTACAATCTGGGTGTTTGTGTAGATTATATTGTGTCCAATCTCAATGTCAATTGTGGCAAGCATGCTATTTCAGCCTGAAGAACTGCATGGATAAACCATCCAATATCACCATAAGACCGATCCACTATGGTATTGTCATGTCTGGATACAGAGACTGCTTCAACATGTGACTTCACAACACAGAGTTATGTTGCTTATAAAACCATATGAAAAATGCCATAACCCTTTTTGTTGTGAAAGATGTCACATACATCTGCTGACAGTAGAATCAGGGCACAAAGTAAATATCCAAAATGAAAATGGAGAAGCACTACAAAGTTTACTGTAAGCGGAACCTAAAATAAATAAATAAGCTGAGGTTGAAAACCATAAAGAGAGTCTAACTTATATAAAGTGATAGTTCATCTATAGATTATCTATAAAACACAGTGTCACGACAATTTTATAAGATCTATAGAAAGGATCTCCACTATAATCCCTGTGAAAGTTTTGTGTGTGCAAATATATTTTTATTATAGATTTTTCAGCAATAAAAAACAAAAACAGAAAGCTAGGTGGGACACACAAGGCCTAGAATCATTACTGAATACGCAATAAGGCACACAGGTCTCCAGTATTCCGAAGAAAGAACAGTGATTTAACTAGGTATATAATGACAGAGGTATTGCGTAGACCTTCAGTAATTCCGTGATTCCATTATGATCAAAGGCTGTGAGGCAATTTCTGTTTCAACATTAAACCAGTAATAATAGTCAACATTGTAACGTACAAGGCACAGATTGCGGCCCCTCAACAGCACCTCATAAAGTGTTTGTGCAGACAGGCACCATCTTACCCATTCCATTCGGTGATGACCTCTTTCAGCTATACAGACCTGAAGTCTGTTATTGTGCATATTTGGACATGTTTACCAGCTCCCACCCTTGCCAATCCCGTGGTTCCCTTCCCGTGACTAGCCAGTGAACTTCTCTGCATCAACGGGGGTCGTCTGTGCAGCTATGTCAGGGACATCCCTCCTTCTCGCTGCCCATTTTCATATATTACCCATTAAGGGGTGCCTGAAATTTTTGCACTCCCATGAAAAGCAGACAGTGTGACTAATTTTCAGGTGCCACCACTACAAGAACAAGCTGCAAGAACTCAAACTCCACCAGATCCATAGGCAGGGATCATTATGCCAAGGTGCTTAGCTCCCAAAAAGTGTGCTTATTTTCATAGATCTCCATTTTTTCTCTGTTTCTACCACATATACTCCAAGGACATCCCAAGTGCTGCACCACCCCTTTTTCAAGTATGTCTATTTCCTAAGAAACTAAAAATAAGTTCCTTCATATTACGTAACTCCTCCATAAGTTGGAACTATATTGTCAGTGGTAGGAGACATTTGTTTCCAGAATAACTGGATCAGTCCCTTGGCAATACTTAATATTAGGATTGTAAGTGATTTTTTTATTTTTGTATATCGAGGACCATACTGTCATATGGCGATGCATAAGTGGTGCTGGCATAAGTGTGGAGATTTGTCACAGAATTTCTTAATGAACTTATCAATGGGCATTCCCACCAGATGGGAATTAGTGAGCCCACAGCTTCCCTGCATAGCCAGCATGGGATGTGGGATCCAATGCATGCAAAATTTGGGAAGTTTTATATCGGTGAGGTAGGAATTTGTAGGCAGATTCCTGATATGAACTAGTGATCGCAGATCTTCTGCCATTGGATGGGGGATAGTGTAAGGCCTAGGGATCTTCCCATCAGATTTGATCATGGGATGTGGTTCTGCCTCTATATCTTTTCACTGCTTGAATACCCCCAGCTTGGACCACTGAACCACTGGTGTATAGCCTGGTAGTAACAATTTTAAAACAGTATCTTGTGTATGTAAAGAAATCCTGGGTGAAACCTGGCATGACAGAGAGAGGCTGCACCCCAGAGACAACAAAGAAACTATTGTCGGTTAAAAGAATAAAAGATCTCCGTGTGTTGGGCAAACAAGTCGGGTCTCCACTCAGGCTATGGTGCAACAAGAAGCATTTGAGGATATTATTATGGGTGCCTCTCGCAGCCATGAATTACTTACAGGGATGTATTTAAAGGTCCTATGCTGTGACTAGTTCAAGTCCTTGTGTGTTCCCCATGGAGAGCATTTAAAAACTCTCTTCTGCTTTTGCATGCCATGAAGTATGGGTATGTGATAGGGCTTGTCAGTTGTCCCCTTTCGTTAGGCTACATGCTGGAAGTCATGTGACCCCTGTCCCACGTGCAAAGTTGGGACCCCTGGTAAGGCATACCTTATATCTGAATCCATGCGGGTCCTCAGCTGCTTTTGTGGTAGGGCAATTTGTTTGGCAGGTGGAATATTTGCTTAATGTTGCACCAAGCAAGCTTAAATTGAAGTCCTTGTGTGCAAGATCTGTGGGTAATTTTATTTTTATATTACATATTTATATATACGTGTGTGTGTGTGTGTGTATATATATATATATATATATATATATATATATACTCTATATATTCATATATATTTATTTACATATGTGTTTGGACTATACGTTCTATAACTGTGTCACTGTGTAATTGTCTCATTTATTGTAAATTTCACCCTCTTTCATAATATTGTAAAGCATTGTAAAATTAGTTGGCACTATATAAAGACCAATAATAATAATAATTATTATTATTTGCCCAACCATGGCTTTGAAGAGATAATGGGAGTTATAGTAAAAATAACATCTGACGGGGTGGGGCAGTTTGTGTGCATTTTTCTTATTTTGTTTATAACAAGCAGAAATATAGTCTATTTATTGTACTCCAATGACATGTTCCAAGATGATCTGGATCATGGAGACAGTGTTATGAGTAAACATTTAAATATTAATCAGGCACCAATTTCATCTATCTAGAGCAGCCCACCAACTGTCCGGGATTAATGTATTTCCCTGTTTTATTCCCATGGAGATACTAACAAAACCTGGACTGTTGGTGGGTCTTGAGGACTGGTTTGAGAACCACTGATCTAGAGTGTCTCTACAGCATGCTATTTTGTAAGAGAAGGCTTAACATGGAATCAGTGCAGGAAAAACCACAAACCACCCAACATTGATTTATTTAACTGTTCTTATATCGTTCTCTTATCCACAGCACTTTTCAGATTTTAACATTTGATCATAGGTGTTGTTTCAGACAAAGTGGCCTGTAAATAAACATACCAGTACAAATGGAGCAGGAAGCCATGCCCATAAACATCAATCTAACATTTGTAGCATTTAACAATTTTTTTTTAATTTATTTTTTTTACAAAGTAGTCCGTCCTTCTTGCGGATACAATAAGATCATGCAGGCATATCTGATACACACCTTGGAACAGATCAGAATAATGGGACTGACTATATTGCAGTCAGTTGAAGTTTCATTGTATCTGTGAAGTCATGATCTGATGAACATTTTATTTATCCCAATTGCATCAGAATTAATTAGATTTTTATTGTGTTGGTTTATACATAGATAATTCTCATCTCTAAAGACATGCATGAATTCAACTATTTAGTGATGTTTTCAAGTTTTTAGATTGCACACAAATTACTAGCTTTTCATTGTATATTGTTGCCTCGTTTGAGAGCTTTAAATTGACAATAAAAATAAAGCTAATTTTCCATTTGCAATTAGTAATTACATACAAGTCTTACTGGAAACAAGTGGAAAAATTACATGTAATGAAAAAATGTAACTGTACAAATACAGAAAAATACAACCGCCGTTCAAATACAGAAAAAAAACCCACCTTTTTTGCTCTAGTGTTCCATTCGATTCTCAAACCTAAAAGAAACCAGAAAGCTTGTAATTTAAAAATAAAATGAGTGATTTAAGGCCTCGATTTCATATTGTTGGATTAGTTTTCCAAATTAGTTAATATTTTTGAATAATCTTGTAAAATGATTTGGTATCATGGACAGTATTTTAGTTTTGTAATATTTTGATATTTTTTATATATTGGTATATTTTTCAATGTGTATGTGTATTTGATCTTTTAATGTTTTGAAAAAAATATTTAAATGTTTATCCAAAAATATTAAATTGGAAAGCTTATCCAACATTATTAAATTAAGGCCTTAGTTAGAATAGAATACCATAATATACAAATTAGATTTTATATATCAGCTATTTAGAACACTGGTCAGTGTTTTAGAACTGGAATCCTAGGTTTGAATCCCAGTCAGACCACCTTACCAATAACCTCTCCATGGCCGAGACACCTAATGACATATATCCACCTAACCTCAAATCCTCATAGATTGTAAACTCCTTTGAACAGGTCTTTCTTTACCTCTATCTGTTTTCCATAGCTGTAAAGCACTGTGAAAAATGTATACATATATAAATGCTGCAAAAAAATAATACTTTTCAGGGAACTTGTTTATTTTATTTTTTAGATGCCTTCCAGAATAAACAAATGAGTAGTACAGGGTTATTTACTAAACTCGGAATTTTAGAAAATGTAACCTTTTCTATACACTTTTAAAATGTTTTTTTAAATTATTTTTTTATATTAAAATATATATAAAAAAAATTAATATCTTAAAATATTTGTAAAATATTGTCATTTTAAAAGCTTATTGAAAATATTTAAATAATTTGCAACGTTTCTCCAAAATTTAGGCTATACTAGCCAAGGAGTGACTAGATTTGAGTTTAAGTATTTTGTCATTCAACTTTAAAGATATAGTCTAAGCACCAGAACACTATAACTTAAAAGTGTCACTGTCACCATCCTTTGACTTTGCATAATTTGCAAAGATCCCTGATGGTAACATTGCCGCTGATGGTTCAGTTGTGGGAGGTAGCTCTTCTGTGTAATCAGACCAGATGGGCTAGCCTTTGCTGTCCACGTGCATTCTGGCACTGACGCTGATTCACTGGTTATCCTTCCTTGCACCACTTTTGGTAGGCACTAACCACTGAATACTGGGAGGAACACCCACAAAACTTGCCGATTTGATTATGCTTTGACCCAGTAGTCTAGCCATCACTATTTGATCCTTGTCAGAGTTACTCAGATCTTTTCGCTTGTCCATTTTTCCTGGTTCTAACATGAAATTCAAGAACTGTCTGTTCACTAGCTGCCTAATATATTCCACCCCTGGACAGGTGCCATTCTAAAATATAATTGTTATTTACTTCTCCTGTCTGTGTTTTTAATGTTATGGCTGGTCAGTGGAAATTCCACAAATTAGCTAAAAAAAAAATTACTCATCTTTTCTGCCTTTGTGCTTTCTTCTTTCGTTGTTCCTGTTCCAGTGACCTCATCCTATTGTACCATCGTCTTATATGACCACCGGATCATAGATACAATTCAATAAATTTTTCCCTGACTTATATATTTAGGTTGCCTACATGTATGTTTTCCCCTTTTCATATTTAATACTTAAGCCTCTATTTTTCTTTGGTTCCATTACATATCTTGCCTTTGTTTTGTGTTACCACTCATGCAATTACAGTTCCTATCTGTCATGAAGGTTGTACCCTAATTTACAGGAATGGTGACTCCCACAAACAGAGGTTCTAGATAGACGTATTACCGGGCCTTAGAGTCTGGACTTAACATTGATAAAGACAGAGTCAGGAAAATAGAAATAAGGATAAACTGAATAACAAGCTGGGTCAGAATACCAGAAATACGCAAGGTTAGAAAAAAGCCGGGTCAGGATACCAGAATTACATAAAGTCAAATACAAGCTGAGGTCAATCTCAAAATATCAAGACAGACTTACAGGTGATACTCGAAAAAATTTGAATATTGTGCAAAAGTTAATTTATTTCAGTAATGCAACGTAAAAGGGGAAACTGATATGAGATAGACGCATTACATGCAAAGCAAGATGGTTCAAGCCGTGATTTGTCATAAGTGCGATGATTATGGCTTATAGCTCATGAAAACCCCAAATCCACAATTTCAGTAAATTAGAATATTGTGAAAAGGTGCAATATTCTAGGTTCACAGTGTCCCGCTCCAATCAGCTAAGTAAGCCATAACACCTACAAAGGGTTTCTGAACCTTTAAATGGTCTCTAAGTCTGGATCAGTAGGAATCACAATCGTGGGGAAGACTGCTGACCTGACAATTGTGCAGAAAACCATAATTGAAACCCTCCATAAGGAGGGAAAGCCTCAAAAGGTAATTGTGAAGGAAGTTGGATGTTCCCAAAGTGCTGTATCAAAGCACATTAATAGAAAGTTATGTGGAAGGGAAAAATGTGGAAGAAAAAAGGTGCACAAGCAGCAGGGATAACCGCAGCCTGGAGAGGATTGTCAGGAAAAGGCCATTCAAACGTGTTGGGGACTTTCACAAGGAGTGGACTGAGGCTGGAGTCAGTGCATCAAGAGCCACCACACACAGACGGATCCTGGATATGGGCTTCAGATGTCGTATTCCTCTTGTGAAGCCGCTCCTGAGCAACAAACAACGTCAGAAGCGTCTTACCTGGCCTAAAGAAAAACAGACCTGGTCTGTTGCTCAGTGGTCCAAAGTCCTCTTTTCTGATGAGAACAACTTTTGCATCTCATTTGGAAACCAAGGACCCAGAGTCTGGAGGAAGAATGGAGAGGCACACACTGCAAGATGCTTGAAGTCCAGTGTGAAGCTTCCACAGTCTGTGTTAATTTGGGGAGCAATGTCATCTGCTGGTGTTGGTCCACTGTGCTTCATTAAGTCCAGGGTCAACGCAGCCGTCTACCAGGAGATTTGGAGCACGTCATGCTTCCTTCCGCAGACGAGCTTCATGGGGATGCTGACTTCATTTTCTAGCAGGACTTGGCACCTGCCCACACTGCTAAAAACACCAAAGCCTGGTTCAGTGACGGTGGAATTACTGTGCTTGATTGGCCAGCAAATTTGCCAGACCTGAACCCCATAGCGAATCAATGGGGCATTGCCAAGAGAAATATGAGACATGAGATCGAACAATGCAGAAGAGCTGAAGACCGTTATTGAAGCATCCTGGTCTTCCATAACACCTCAGCAGTGAAACAGGCTGATAGCTTCCATGCCACGCTGCATTGAGGCAGTAATTGCTGCAAAAGGGGCCCAAACCAAGTACTGAGTCCATATGCATGCTTATACTATCTACACTCCTTGTTTTATTGATTGCATGTAATATTCTAATTTACTGAGATTGTGGATTTGGGGTTTTCATGAGCTGTAAGCCATAATCATCGCACGTATGACAAATCACGGCTTGAACTATCTTGCTTTGCATGTAATGCGTCTATCTTATATTAGTTTCCCCTTTTACGTTGCATTACTGAAATAAATGAACTTTTGCACAATATTCTAATTTTTCGAGTATCACCTGTATATAAGCACTAACGTGTATCAGGGCAGGAACCATGATAGAACAAGGAATAAGGGCCCAAATTAGCATTACATAGGCTATCAATGTTTCTGATTGGTCTACGTCATCTCTGCAACTCCAAAATTATTGAAAATGGGCTTGCCTGAATGACATGGTCATGTTAAGGGGAGTGACGTCACAACATTTGAATGTATAAAAGACGCTGCATTCAAATGGGGAGCATCTAATATTATGTAGGGAAGAGGATTTCGGACAAATGTATTCCCTATTCAGGCTGTTTCACCTGAGGAAGGGAACAGAGCGTACGCACAAAGCGTTCAATTCGTGCAGTTTGATGAGTGGAACAACAGGGGTAAGTTTGTGACATTATCAGCCAATCCCCACTACCAATTCTTTTCAAGGCAACTGGATTACAGCTCCACAATATACAACGTTAGGTCCATTACTAGGCACTAAAGCCTGGTTCCACGTTTTCAACTACCTTGGTGTCTGCCCATGACATGTCTACTTATATCTTTCAGTAGACAACCCTGGCTTCCTCTTCGTTTACTCATCTTTCCTTACATCTTCTATTGTTGCTCTCTACCTATTCTTCATGTTTACTTCCTTAGCTCCTTCTTATACTCACTGCCTTACAATAATTTATCTTTCACCACCAGACCATTTTGTCCAAAATTCCTCCTTCTAAGACATCATATGTATGTTTCCTCTTTTTAGCCATCATATTCACCCTCACTTAATAAATTTGGTTTGGAGCAGTCTGCAAAATAAATGACCGCATTGACCTGGCAAACTGTCTCTGTTCATCAATTACATAATATTTGAGTTGTGTTTTTTTGTGATTGCATTCTATATTACCTTCTCTTCTTCTATTTTGAAGACTACATCATGCCCTGAAAAAGCAACTGTCGTTAAAGCATAGGCACTATAATTTACTTAATTTTTTACAATGTCTGTCTATCATAGCGATGTATTTAAACCAAAATTATTTAAATGTATATTTGAAGCAAAGGTAATGGTTGTGATAAACTTGAATGTTCTTTTTAACTTGGGAGATAACTCGGTGTTTTAGATGTTTTATACATTAATGGCAACTGTGGAATGGTGGGATGCTGTAGCTGAAAAACAGTGGTATCGCAAGCTGTTGGATCTCATTAAGTGACTAGCAAAGCAGTGTTGGCACCTTCTAGAGTCCAGGCTTTGATCCAGATTTGTTGCTTCTCATTCTGTGTGTGATTGGAGACTCTGAGAGCTAAACCAAAGGATTTTCAAATAAGTTATGCTTGTTTTGTGTTCTGGTACTTACACAGAGAAGCATTGTGCTTATTTGGGTGACTAGGTTTGTACAATGATTTATAAGAGCTACTTTAACTCAGTTTATTCGAACTATAAAGGGTTTAGTATTTGAACAATGCTTTGTCTGTGTTCTGCAAATCTTAATATGTTTTGTGTCTGTGTGACAATAACTAAATTTTCTTTTTCATGTGTATTTGCAAGAATGACACCTGGAGGCATATTAAGTCATCGGATAAAATGTTTATTACTTAGAAATCCAGATCATCTTGGTAGACATTGTAGCCATTGCTCATAGGTATATACACCCTATGGCTTTACAAAGTGAATGCTTGCCATTCTATATTAACTTAAATTGTTTTTTTTCTGAGTATGTACAGCACAAAGCAGCTGATGAAATATGACACATTTCATTATTTTGTATGTGGAACATATTTCAGACAAATACCCACTACCACACGGACATAGGCAGCATCCTTATAGCCTGGGGTTACTCAAGTCACAGTGACACATGATGGAGAACCTCAAACGGTTTATATATTTTTTAGTGTCCAGTTCACTGGGTAATCGATCAAATCATCAGGGGACTTGTATAAGAAACCATTTATATAAGACCCTGGGCACTATTCTCATTTACCACCCTCCTCTCACATATGAGACTGCAGTTGTATTCAGAAACGGAATGTGATTGTTCTTGAAAAATACAGAATTGGATGTTACAACGTAACCTATTTTGTTTGCCATAAATTAATGCTTCTTGTTTGCCGGAGTCTATTCCCTATATTTCTGAAGTATCAGCAATATCTCATTCACTACAAATGATCTCCAGGTAGCATTATTATGCTTGTTTAGTAAATTTCTGTCCAAATTAAATATTTAGTCATTTAATTCTGAATTCCATATTGTAGCTGATTTGGGATGGTCATTTTTGTAGATTTTAAAGTAATTCTTCTTTCATCTTCATCTTACTGCTGATATTAATACTATAAATTAACTGATAATAATGTAATAAAGTTATATGCAAATTAATAGGTATTTAATGTGACCCCAAAAACATAAATCCATATCACATTGAATTTTTTTATTCCATATAAGGGGATACTGCATTTTTATAGGTGATAATGCATCTAGTTTTTATATGTTATATTTATATAAAATGGTATGGATTTTTTGAATAATTATCATTATTATTAATTTATTTAATTATTTTGACATAGAATTGGGCAGATAAATTAAGAGGGTCTGTAGCTTGTAAGAGGTATAAGATGAAAATGTCAGAATTATTCTTTGCATTTGTATATATTAAAGGAACACTATAGTGTTAAAAGAAAGTGCATTCCTAATGCTATAGTGCCTTATGACAGTTTAGGTTTTCAGCCCTTCTGTCATGAACTAAAAAACACTTTTACTTACCTTTCTTCCCTTGCCTTACTGCACTCTGCACTGCCAGCCTGCCTCTCTGGCTGAGATCATCAAGACTGATAATCTCAGTTTATCCAATTCTTCTCCGTAGTGAAGCATTAAGAGGATAATGCGCATGTGCAACAAATCTCCACGTTGCACCAATTAAATGCTCTACGAGCAGCAATTGAATGAGAACAGAGTTTGAGTTGGTGCTCACAGGAAAGCTCCTCTCGTGGTTGTCATGAAGGCTGCCACTAGAGGTGTTTGTAATCCTGCAACAAACAATGTTTTATATTTCATGGTTAACTATAAGATCACTGCACCCAGACCACTTAACTGAGGTGAAATATGGTCCTTTAAATATAATTGTTAGCCCATTCTGTTAAAGGAACACTCCAACAAAAAACGTACGCTTATTTAAGGTGTTATGGGGGCAGGTATATCCAAGCTGCTAAGAGCTGAGTTTAAGTGGTAGAACAAGGGGAATTTGTCGGTTTGTTCAGTTAACAAACAGAACTGGGAAAAAGGGTGTGAACAAGTTATATACAGTGACAGGGTGTTCTGTCACAATAACTTAGTGTTCCTTTAATGACGTTCCAAGAGGTGGAGTTACACCTAGAAATCTAGAATGTGACGGCAGATAAGAACCATTCGGCCCATCTAGTCTGCCCAATTTTCTAAATACTCTCATTAGTCACTGGCCTTATCTTATAGCTATATTATTCCTTACACTATAGAATCCCTTTAATCGCGTAAAAAAGAAAGCTGATTTATCAAACACAGTAAAATATTATAAAAAAAGCCGCCCTTATCACTATTTTAAGGAGACTGATCTGTATAGACAGACATCCATCCCTTCAGTTCAGATGCATCCAGCCACGTCCAACACCGTTCCTACTTCAGATTTTTCTCCCCATCTTGGGTCTCTCTGAGAAGATAAGACCTGTTTCAGATTACAGTGTTTGTATCAGATTCATCTTCCTACTTTAGTCCTTTCACATTTAATTAGAATGTTGCTGGCCAGACCGTTCAGATGTGCATTTTTATTAGTGTTAGTTGCAAAGACCTTTATTTACCTTTTGATATTTTGGATTTTATATTTATGAATGACCACCTGTTATAAATGATTCATACAAAAAAAAAAGCATTTCCTTAGGAAATGCTTAAACTAGTTTTATAGTCCCAGTGTATTGTTGTTCCTTAGGCAGCAAAATACACTGCTGTGTAAAATAACTACAAACAGAACCCCTTGAGAAGATATAAGAGATTAAGTGATTTATAGACGGGGAACCAAATTATTATCTTGGGATTTGGGATTCTCTGCCCTGTGCATTTTCATTTCGACCAATTACATTCTCAGGGAGTTACAACATATAATAAGATCATTTATCAAGTTGAGTTCGGATAGGCTGATTCAGTATTGCCACAGAGGGCAAGGTGCATTTTAGGACAGAATATTCTTACAGACGATTTATCTGCAAAATGTATCTCTAACTCTAGTAAAGGGACACTATAGAAACCAGAACCACTACAGCTTAATGTAGTGGCTTGTTGTCTTTAGCATATCCCTGCAATGTTTTCAGTATAAAAGCAGCCTTTTCAGAGAAAAGTTAGCGTTTACATTGGTGCCTAGTGACACCTCTATTGGCAGTCACTATTGGCAGTCACTCAGACAACCACTATAGGTGCTTCCTATTCCAGTACTGCCACTAGAGGCTCTGAACATTCCCCATAGACATGCGTTCAATGCATCTTTATAAGGATATGCTGATTGGTACAATGCAGCATTTTGCTGCGCATGTGCAATAGCTTTACAATGCTTACCTATAGGATTGGCGGAGATCATGAAACTTGATGCCATGTTGTGCCACCTGAGGCGAAACCATTGTGACATGGGGAAAAAAAAGGTGAGTTTAAATACCTTATTACTGCACAGAGGGGAGGCGGATACATAAATAGTTATTTTAACACTAGAGTGTCAGGAATACATGTTTCTGTTCCTGACACTATAGTGTTCCTTTAAGTTTGGTCAAAATTGAAGCAAAACATAGAAAATGGTTCATACTTGCCGTAATTTTCTTTTCCTTGACAGATCCATGGCAGCATCACTGTAGGGTTAACTCCCCCACTTGGCTGTTAAGGACAAGATGTAAAACATTAAAATACACCCCCTAGTCAGTATATACTCAGTCTAGTTCCAAGCTCCTAAAGACCGCAATGGATACAAGAGGATAAAAATGGTGGGTGGGGGGTATGCCATGGATCTATCAAGGAAAAGAAAATTACGGTAACTATAAAAAGCTTTTACAAAAATTACATATTTTTGGACAATCCATGGCAGTATCACTTAAGCTATAAAACAAGGAGGGATATAGAATATAAAGAAAGACAACACCAAAATGTTGCAAAATACAAATGAAATGTATTGAGAAGAAACTAGACAGGACATTACTACCAAAGGTAGAATAAATTGAGGTTTGACCATCCAAGGCATAGTAAGAAATAAAGGTATTGGCAGAGAAACCAGGTAGCCACTTTACAGATGCTCTCCAAAGAGTAGCTGCAACTGCCCAAAAAGTTGATTAGTAGATTTCTAGTAGGATGAGGATGAACTTCCTGAGGAGCCTGTAGATTCTGGACTTTGTAATCCTTGGATAACAATTCATCAACAAATTTTGGTTATCGACGCAGTTGGTCATAAGAAAGGAGAAAAAGGTGATTCCAGGCATTAAATGTTTCCAAATAGCTTGAGAATTTTCTTGAAATATCCAAAGAATGGCAGGTCTGTTCCTCTTGAGAAGAAGGAGAAGGAAAGAAAGCAGGAAGAGCCATGTCCTTGTAAAAAGAAGAAATAACTCTAGGACAGAATTTGGGAAAGGTATGTAGGACCACTGTCAGGAAAAAAAAAAAAAAGAAATAAAGATTTCCAGGGGATTCCAAATACTCGAGCTGCCATGGAGGGTTACTACAGTCTCAAAGAGGAAACCTATGACTACAGGTTATCCGCTGCGTACCATGGGCTACTAAGATCGAGAGGCTGAATTCTCTTAGGGACGCTAACTAAAACATTGGCCCAGGTAAACTAAATGTTCCCACATAGAAGTTCTAACAGTTTCCATACAGCCAAAGGAGAGAAAAGAAACTTAGTATATGCTGACTAGGGGGTTGTATTTAAAGGTTTTACTTCCTGTCCTTAACAGCCAAGTGGGCGGGACTAACTCTATAGTATGGATTGTTCAGGAATAGATTTAGTTTTTTGGCTTTTAAATTCGTAATCAGTGACATGTTGACCTGGGAAGAATGTCAACATTTTCATACATCTTTTCTCAATATTAGCAACTCTGTAACTGCAATTACATTGTTGTACACATGACACTATAGCAAGCATGTCAAACTCACAGCCTGTGGGCCACATGTGGCCCACAATGCACATCTTTACAGCCCAGCGAGTTGCAAGTGCATGCTTGGTGTTAAAGCAGAGTAGGCACCTGCTTTCTCCACATTGCAGGTACCTACTCTGCTAAAATTTACCCGGCTGGAGAGTAAGCAGGATGCTGGTGGCAGCAATGGAGTTCAGTCTTCTTGCTCCTCACTGCTCCCTCGCACGCGCCGTCTGTTGTGCTGCCGGGTCCTGGAATATGACGTGATATTCCGGCACCTGGCATCCCTAAACTGCGTGCGAGGGAGCCGTGAGGAGCAGGAAGGAGATCTCCAGATTGAAGATCCCCACTGGATCCCAGGGAATGATGTGAGTGTGTGTAAAAATGTGTAAATGTGTGTGTGTGTCAGTGAGTGTGTGTGTCGGTCTGTGTTGCGATGACCACAGCTGGACAATGGAGTACCTGGAGGTGCAGGGAGGCACGCAATACCACGTTATATTCCACCAAGAAGTAGCGGGCGGATGGCGCCATTGGGGGTATACCAGAGGCCGGACTCTGGAGTCGCATACTGGCAGCGGCAATGTGAGTGGAGTCTTCTTGTTGGCTAGAGGGGGGGGACTGGTATTTAGTAGAGGGGGGTGCTGTAGTTTAATAGGGAGGGGATGCTGTTTTTTTTTTTTATACTTTAGTTTTCAAAATAAACCTACGTTTCTATGAAAATTTCAGTTTTTTTGTGTTTTTTGCGGCCCACCTAAACTTAAACCTTGTTTATTTGGCCCGTTCTCGACTTTGAGTTTGACATGCTTGCACTATAGCTTCATTACAAGTTATTCATGTATTGAAAAATATACAAGGGATAACATATTTTATTAATCTTAAAGAATTTTGCCGGGAAGAATACATTCAGAATTTTCTCATTTTTCAAGTATGCCCTGAAGATAAATAATAAATGTTTGCTCACCTTTAGATAGAAATACAAAATTTAAATTGCATATGTTTTCAGCAAATTGTTTGAAACGTGTCCTTTGCACATTGATTCATCCAGTTTGTTGAAAGCAGTAAATAGAATTTCAAATGCCTTATAGTTTTGCTATTATGTACAACGGATGTTGTTACTAGTCATTTTATATGGGTTTGCAGTAATTGTTTATTTGCCATCCATATTGGTACCTATTGCTAGAATTTATTATACGTTATGGGGAGGGTTAAACTAATTTACATTGTATTTTCAGACACTGTCCCGACATATGTAATTTATATTTTTATTCTTCAAAGCAGAAGTAAAACAAACCAAATACATAGTTTAGTTGGCTTTTAAGACCAGCTTTTTTAATTGTGTTCATTTACTTTGTATGTTACGGTTTAAAGGGTTACTCCATCCCCAAAAATATATATACATTATGAAATGAGTACTGAGTAACTCTTTCTGAGGTGTTCCAGCACCAACCCCTACCCCTC
This sequence comes from Pelobates cultripes, assembly GCA_933207985.1. NCBI lineage: Eukaryota > Metazoa > Chordata > Amphibia > Anura > Pelobatidae > Pelobates > Pelobates cultripes. The sequence continues at coordinate 111,256,463 of OW240918.1, forward strand.
ACCCACCAAAAGAGTTGTATAGGGGTTATGCTTCTGACAACCTCACAGCCCACAGGTTATTAGTAAGTTACATGTGGTAACTGCTGGCTTCTTGCTGTATATGTTAACTCCTCACTTCCAGCACAAGATCAAGATCATGACCGCTTGGAAGACCACATGTACATATCATCTACCCCATAACACAACACAGGGAAACGTTCTATGAGTGCTGGTGCAACTGTGAGCCTTTGCCCATGCTGTTAACTCTCAGCATTGAGGTGGGTAGTAATATGGGGGACTGCTGGCAATGTCTCCGTAGATAGTTGGTTTTCTAGTGACCCCTACCCACTGACTATAATTTCACAAAATTAGCAGGTATGTTTACATAATTAACTTTACGCTATTCCTGAATGCAAAAAGAGGGATACAATTATCAGATTCTTCATACAGCATATCCGTAAACATTGTTTTTATTATGTACCCTCGTTTTCTATTTAAAAGAGGCTGAACCATTTTATAGATTACAGTGTATTCCGTATAACGTCTACATATAAATCTATTCTAAAGCCAGCATTAATAATAAATGTGCTTAACTGTTGACTGTGTTTCTGAGGCAATTATATTCTAATCTCACCATTTCTATTTTCTTCTATAAATTTGCAAGTTGTGTACTAAAAACTTCAGGATTTAGACTTGAAAATTAGTTCTCAAATTGGCATGGCATCAGCTAAAATTCTTCTATTCAAAGCCGAATCTATTTTACTAAATCTGTAATGCCTGAGGGCCCCATCCAGAAAAAAAACCAGATTACTTTCCTTTTATGTGGGAAGTTGTGGGAATTATAACGTATGAAGAAGGGTATCGTGTGCCAAAACATTCTCCTCTGTATTAGCCTTATTTTCTCAACAGGAGCAACTGTGTCACACAGCATCACATCATGAACAACAGCTTCTGTGGGAAACTCTATGACAACAATGAGTAATCAGGCTCACTTCATTCTATATACATTTATAGAGCTTAGTAAGACGAGCTTTTTATTTGCGTTCATTTGTTTTTTTATGTCCAGCACAATATTGTTCTTTTAATAGAGGGGTCTTGCTGCCTAGCAACAGCTTTACAGGATTATAAAAATATTTAATACAACGCAATACATCAAATTCTACAGTTTCCGCTCATTTATTAAACTTGGTCCAGTTTTTAGCACGTGTAAGATTGTGCTTTTATACGGTTGTGTACAAATGTTGTTTAGGTGCTGCCTTCTCCGAATCCTCTTTTTCTATTAGTACGATGTATCTTTACAGACAGGCATGGTAAATGAAGAAATGCAGCTAAAAAATAGGTCCAGAGCACATACATCAAGGTATCCCTCCAATAATGGGACCATGTATATATTGTTACACCTGATCGCCATGCATTACAGGCATGCTGTGCACCTGAAATTAAGTGGGGAAAAAGCTGCAAGAGTGCTTATGCCTGCCAATAGCACTTAAATACTGTGTGTCGAAGTGGACTACTCCTTTGTATTCCTGTACGGTTTTATGAAGATGAATGATGCCTCAGCCGGGGAGGGACTTATCATTTTCATCTGATTGTGGGTCTTATTTTACGAAGCATTGAATATCTCCTGCTGGACTCTACAGTATCGGCAATCTGTCCTTGGTATCGGGTCTTCCTGTATGTTATCCTGCAGCTGTGTATCCACATAGTAACTGCTATTAGGATGATGTTATGTTTGGGAGAAACAGCTTCCAGGAAAACCGCTCTATCTAGACTTCATAGACCCATGTTCCTGTAACCACTATTAAGCCGCTGGTTATTGTGGTTAGGTTCACACTGGATGCACTGCTGTATTAGATTCAATCTCAGATTATTTTTTTAGCAGTGTTTCATACCCACAACCTCTCCTAGCGTCTTCTAGGGGCCTCCATGTAGATGCAGCATCCACAGACAAAAAGGCACAGATCAGGCTAGCAAAACAGAGGATCAAGATATTGAAAGTAAAATACAAATGGAATAGCTACAAGAGGAGAACACATTAAACTAAAACATACGGGTGTCAGTTCCACTAGCATTGCAGGTACCAATGTTGCCTTTAAAACCTTTAACGTGAAGCCTGTAACCCAGCTGTACTCATGGTGTATATCATAATACACACTCCTTGCACAGAGAAATGTAGTAAGGAACAAGCTGAATTAGGGATTATTCTAGCCTCGGTGAGGGAATAATCTAAATTTTATTAAAGACAGGAGGCGAATATTTGCTTTACCTTCTTTACTGAAACCTCCAGCAGCAAAGAAACAGTTAACAGAACTTTTCAAAACAACCAATCAGAACAAAGCAACAGTAGTATAAAACCCCTAAGCAGGCTCTTCCACTTCCTCTTTCTTTGATGAGGTCGAGCAGGAGAGCAAGGAAACCAACGAATCCACCTTGTAGCAGACACATCCAGAGAAACAATCGTCAAGCCCAGAGAGAAAACAGATTACACTGCAAGAAAACAGAAAACATTGTGAAAGTAAACTGTCAAGGCAAGATGTCATATCCATACAATATCACTTTCACATCATAATACCTGATGAATAAACAAAGTCTACAGATCTTATGAAGACCTAGTATGTACCTAAGCTAAAAAGGCATTGACGAAACATAATTACAACACAAACATGATGAATAAAACGCACACGGACAACCATCACTGAATATTAGAAATAACCTTTATTATGTAAAACCATGCATTCACAAAACATAAACAATATCCCCAATTATTTATAATAGAATAAAACCCAGATCCAGGGAGGGAACGTAAAAAAAAAGGGGGGGAAATATTCGCCTCCTGTCTTTAATAAAATTTAGATTATTCCCTCACCGAGGCTAGAATAATCCCTAATTTTATGGCAGGACAGGAGGCTTCATATTTGCAATTTTAACGCCCAAATAGTAGAACCAGAAGCAATATGAGATAGAGGACTGAAATAAAGGAGAATGGAAAAACTGATTCCCTAAACCAAGCAGCGGTGTAGGGAAAATGCAGAAGGGACCCAACGGCTTCCAAAATTGTTGAGGTGACAGCACCCCGAACCAAAAGTGTCCCAGAGGAACTCAAGGTCAGTCAATGAGAGGATCCACCAAATCCAACGGGCGAGCGAAGATGCAGAAACAGTCCAAAACGGCCGTACGCAGAAATAAACAGCTGTCCATGAGTAGACGGACGAAAGAACCAGATCCTGGATCTACATGGTCGTGTACAATCTGTCAACAGAGCTGTGGCCTATCCGGAGAATAGGGGTACGACACAGAGGACGAATAAAAATGAAATATGTGTTGTGCAGAAGCCGATGTACTGAACGGCAAGAAGGAAGAAGACACGTCGATACCATGACGTCAGAACGCGATGAAATACAAGATGTACTGGGGGGAAACTGTAAGCGGAAAAAACTGCCGAGAGATAGGGCTCCCGTACGGTATACTCCTCTTGGTAGACTGCAGACCAAGAGATCCTTAGCAATGCCAGAATCTTGAGAAAACGCACATGAGTCGTCCACTAGCTGACATAGGACGTGAATGGCCCCATACGATCCTACCCTGAGAGGGCAACTCAGCCAGACAATGGGGACAGCCATGATAAGGACCGCCATTGGGACCCAAACACAAGTCGTGGCAGGCTACCCCTGTGGATCCCACGTGGGACATTAAGAGACAGGGAGTCGTAGATTGCCTTCCCATGGCAAACTCCAGCAAAAAGGGGAAAGCACGCAGGACTCCTCCGAAGTGGTTTGGCCAGGCGAAACGACACTTCCAGGAATTCGGTCTGAAGCAAAACCCAAAGTATCCTGTAGGTAAACGGGATGCGTACGCCCCGAAGGAGACCAAGCTTGGAAAACTCGTCCCTCGCCTCGCTGAGGGTCCGGCAGCCAGTTGGAGAACCGCTCCATATGGCGGTTCGCACCGAATGTAATCATGCCAGTACTCGAGACCCTGGAGGGTGAGGCAACCAATCATTGGGGTCTCTCCATGGCCGGGTGAAGCCGTCCGCCACACAAGTGTCTCGTCCCGCATACATTCTGTCACAAATGACGAATACTTGTCCAGAAGCTATAGATAGCGATCCTATGTGAGATCCGACTGCAGTCCGTAGTGGACAACCGGTGAGAAGTCCATGCCGGAAGGTAGCGAGCAATACTGTGAATGTTGAACAAACCTGCAGGTAGTTCCATGCAGTTGGCGTAAAGGAGTCCCTCCTCCGGAGTCATCAATTAATTCTTAGATGAGCTTCATCCGAAGGTCACATGATTTGGTCATACCAGGCCAAAGACCCGAGAAAGCGCCATGTTGGAGCGGCTGATAGTACCGGATCCTTGAGGTATGGCTTCCATGGCGAATAGGCACCGGTCAATTAACCGGGTTGGGCCCCTAAGTGTAACCCGCAGGTTGTGAAGCATATACCTGGTATTTTCCTTGAAGACGGACATCTTGGTCCTCGGGAGGCGGGGCACCGCCTGGACCGAATATTCCATGAAAGACCGGAAACTGGGTTGACTTGGAGTGAGTCAGATTCAATATGTCCATGTTGATGGCAAAATCCATGCGGGTTTCTATCATGTGCATTTGAGGGAGAGAACCAATCGTCAACGCCGAGCAGCTCTCAGAGGGGATGAGTGCCCTCCGTCTCAAAATGTGTCAACAGACGACATGCACTGGGAGCATGTAGCGTGGGGATGGGGCGGGAGTCCACTCCACCGCACCCTTTGCCCAGCAGGGCAACTGCGGAATGAGTCGGAATGGATGCCTCTTTTGGTCATGCGTATCGCTCATGGAACGGTCCAAGGTTCCGCAACCTTGATCTGGAGTCCGGGCACGGTCCGAGAGACCTCTGGGGCTAGTTAAGGGGGAACCCTATGAATAGAGACGTGTCGGCTCAATTTGTACACGAGGGTAACTCCGGAGAGCAGACCCAGCACTTGGATGCTAAATCCATCAGTTTGATGTCCAGCTTGGACAGGGGCCGTTTTGCGGTTCTCAGGGGTAGAAACCAACTAGGCGATACCTATAAGTCATATCGGTCCATTCCCAGTGGAAATTTAGTCTTCTCCGCTTTCCAAGCGGTAACGTGCCGTTAGTCCCAAGGAAACATCTGTGTCTGCGTGTCACCGACATCCACTGGTTAGTCCCAGATAGAGTGCAAACCCCGTGTCAGGTGTTTGCGGTGTCCTTTCCGGACTCCGTCATGAAGACTGATCCTCTTGATGAATCCATCCGTTAGCCAACGAGTACCAGGGGTGCTTGGTGTAGCGTCTAGGATGGCCGGTGGAGTGTCCCCGTAGGGCACCGATGGTTTCTGGCAGTGAGGTCAGCGGCCGGCAAGAGGACAGGCCAAGTGACCTTCTGGCTACGGGAGATTTGTCCTTCAGCCGTGATTGCACAAATGATACCTGGTGCGGCCAGCTGGGGGTCACCCAGTGTGCAAGAGGGGGTCACCCAACAAGCACAAGCATACCATGCAGTATAGGCCAGCAGGGGAGGGGGTCACCCTCAGTCTGAACATAATCGGACACTGTAGGTACAGTGGTGCGGCCAGCTGGGGGTCACCCAGCGTGCAAGAGGGGGTCACCCAACAAGCACAAGCATACCAAGCAGTTTAGGCCAGCAGGGGAGGGGGTCACCCTCAGTCTGAACATAATCGGACACTGTAGGTACAGTGGTGCGGCCAGCTGGGGGTCACCCAGCGTGCAAGAGGGGGTCACCCAACAAGCACAAGCATACCATGCAGTTTAGGCCAGCAGGGGAGGGGGTCACCCTCAGTCTGAACATAATCGGACACTGTAGGTACAGTAGTGCCGAAGTGGTTAGCTGTATAATAAAGTAACCAAACATTGCCGGTCCAGCAGTGTAGACGGCAGGAGGGGGTCACCCTCATATAACCAGAACCGGGCATTGCAGATCCAGCAGTGCTGTAGGTAAGAGGGGGTCACCCTCAGTGTGGTATCATAGAGGTCTGTACACCCAGCAGTGTAGTCAGCGAGGGGGGTCACCCTCATTATGGTTATAACGGGACCCTGTAGGTCCAGCAGAGTAGTCCACAGGAGGGGGTCACCCTCAGTATCTGCGTATTGCAGGGCACTGTAAGAACAGAAGCTCAATCAGTGGGAGGGGTACCTTCTTTTATGGGAATACCCGGACGCTGCAGGTCCAGCAGTGCAGACTGCAGGTCCAGCAGTGCAGACTGCAGGAGGGGTACCCCCTCGGTATGATAATAGTAGGACATTGCCGGAGCATTAGTATAGGAAGCAGGAGGGGGTCACCCTCAGCATTAATCTTACAGGACGCTGTAGAGCCGGCAGGGTACTCATAGGTAGCCATGTTGCCAGAGGGAGGGGGTCACCCAGCCCACAATGGTGCCACACGTCCATTATTATGGACCAGTAGTAGGTAGAGCCCCAGAAATATGGATGGGGGGGTTCACCCCCCAGTAATAACAGGTCTGAATGTGGGGCCAGTAGCCCTGCTGAGGGGTAGGAGGGTCCATATAGCGAGAAGCTGACTCACAGACCACTCAGGTATTATATTAGGATACACTTTTGAAGTGTATGTGTAGTGGAAAATTTAAGTCCCTTGCAGGAAGGGCAGCAAATCCTAGGCAGGGGAGCTAGGTGCTGAAAAACAGGCCATTTAATTTTTATGAGAAAAAGACTGAACCTTAGAGGAAGACTTGATTAGCATATAACACATGTGGCACATTCTTGTTAAACAAAGATTTATATTTGAGCAGTAACATGTCCCTTTAAATCTGAGATTCACATGTAATAGTAAAAAAGTGTGAAAAGTCTACTGCTAAAATAGAGAACCTAGTCACATTGCATCAGACATAGTAAGCTGCAGTTGTGAGCGTGCCTGGGACAGATTCTGCTATCCAGGATCTGTTACATATGCAGCATGTGAGACAGGCACAGTAAGTAGAGGGATAGCTGAAAAACTGGGCTATCTCCCCTGATATAGGGAGAGGGGAGGGTGGCCACATGGCCAGCAGGCCAGTTCTTGGGTGAGACCTGGCTGTTCGCAACGCACAGAGCCCATGTGGCTCTGAAAAATGGCCGCCACGGCTCCAACAAAATGGCTGCCGTGGCTGCAAAAACAGAGCGCGGCCTACCGCGTGGTGATCGTGCGGCACTGCAAGCGGCCAGGGGCCACGGGGAGCAGGTGGGGAATAAGGGAGAAGGGTATGGGCGACAGAGCCCAGCAGGGGAACCCGGGGAGGGGAGGGGGAACAGATTACAGGCAGAGCCAAAGCATCATAGCAGGGGCACCCATTCCCCATACAGCAGAGTGAGAAAACAGAATAAAGTAACCCAGAATAACAATAAATCAATGAGCAGTATACAGAATCTATCAGATAAATAGCCTCAATACAGCAACAGATGTTAACAAGTGATACAGCAGCTACATAGCATGAAGTGGTATAGGAAATAACACAAAATAAACTGCCTAGCTAAACACAGCAATAGACTGCCTAGCTAAACACAGCAATAGACTGCCTAGCTAAACACAGCAATAGACTGCCTAGCTAAACACAGCAATAGACTGCCTAGATAAATCCAGCAATAGACTGCCTAGCTAAACACAGCCATAGACTGCCTAGCTAAATCCAGCAAGAACCCTGCCTAAATAAAACCAGCAATTAAGCTGCCTAAACAAACTTAGCAAATAGACTGATTAAATAGGCAGTTTAAATAAACAAGCAGCATGTAGGATAAAACAACAACCAAGAGCAGAGACAACTGAGTTGGTGAGTGCTCACCTGGAGGCAGCAGCAAAGAAAGAGGAAGTGGAAGAGCCTGCTTAGGGGTTTTATACTACTGTTGCTTTGTTCTGATTGGTTGTTTTGAAAAGTTCTGTTAACTGTTTCTTTGCTGCTGGAGGTTTCAGTATAGAAGGTAAAGCAAATATGAAGCCTCCTGTCCTGCCATAAAATTTGGAAGAGAATGTTATTATTTCATATCTGTCATGTAAAACATATTGGAAGTTAGTGGAAGATGGGAAGTAAAAGCACAATAACTACGACAGCAAACTTTACTAGTTATGGTGCCATGAGTGGGGAATGGTAAGCTGATAGGGCACCAGGTAAAGACAGCTCTGCTCGCCGCCCATGTTCTGCAGCGCCGGCTGCTCGCCCATTCCCCTGTGCGGCCTCAGCCCGGGGAGAAAGTAACTGTAGTTCCCTTCACTTCCTCCTGGCGCACAGAGAGCTGCACGGGGATTGAGAGACAGGAGGCGGAAAGGAGTCTGGAGAGCGGCAGCCTACTCCCATCAGCCACAGCCAGCCCCACTAACCTGATGTTACCTGCTGCTGCCCAGTCCCACTGCACCTCAGTGAAGCCACCGTCCTGAGCCCAAAAGTTAGGAAACAGGAGGGTGGCTAAAAATATGGATTTTGTGTGTGTGTGTGTGTGTGTGTGTGTGTGTGCATATCTGTCAGTGTGTATGTCTGTATGTGTATTTGTGTGTGTATCTTTGCGTATGTGTATCTACTTGAGTGTATCAAATAATTATAATAATACTTTGTGAATGTGTGTATGTCTGTGTGTGTGTGTGTGTGTGTGTGTGATTGTGTGTATCTCGGAGTGTGAGCCTGTCATTCCCCTCTCCGATCACATGATATAATGGTGTTTTTACTTGCCTTTTTTTCTCAACGCCATGCCTGTCTCCATAGCTGAGATGATCAATTGCCAATCAGCAAACAATCAAAAACAGGAAGGTGTGCAATACACGAACCAGAGAAGTGGAGCGTGTAAGGTGTACTATAGGGTACACCTACCCTTTGTTGGGACGTAGGGATTAAGCTGTAAAATGGAGGGAAAAAAGGGACTAATAGTGTAGTAACGTCAGGGGTATAAGTGGACTGTAGGTGTCCAATGGTTCAACTCACATGTGAATGAGCCTTCCAGGACCGGCTCCAATCATATAGGCAGAAGTGTACTAGGTGACACAATCCCCTCTTCTGTCCGCTCAGATATGGTATATGAAACGAAGAAGTTGGGAAACCAGTAGTCTTCTGGTGTAGCATGTAAAATATGATAAAACGGATATACAATAAAAAGGTCTTGCTCACCTATTCCAGACACCTTAATGCCTAGCTCAAGGTGATAGCGCTCTGTGCCTCTGAGGGGGCACACCCTTCTTTTCAAGCAAGCAGGCAGGAGTGATTTATAGGACTATATAATAAACATAACAATTAAAAACATAGTAACAAAAATAAGAGGGGCGGGGTCAGAAAGGGGGCATGTTTTGTCATCACCATTGACAAGCACGTCCCCCTCCTACCATGCCAAATGAGTATGTAAGTGTGATGCCCCTACAGAGTATCCAGTGCTCTTGGGTGAAGTAAATGTCCTCTTTTTTGGGGGGGCGTTCTGCAATGTAATCATGCGCTGCCTTTGCTGGTGACTTGTCTCTGGTGTTCTCAATAGTGGGATACCAAAAAAAAAAAAAGTGGAAGAGGGATGTCAGAGTGTGTTGTGCATGTGTGGAGATGCTCCCTGTGTTGAGATTGCATGTGTATAGGTCAGTTTATTTGTGTTGTTTTATGTGTGAAAAGGGGTCTGTTTGTGGCATATTATGTGTTGCTAGTGTTTAGTGTGTATATGTGAGTGTCAGGGGTGCAGTGTGTGTAGTATATTTATGTAAATGTGGGTGGTGTAGTGTGCATATAGGGATATAGAGTGTGTGTAGTATGTTAGTCCAGGGGGAGTGTAGTATGTATATAAGGGAATAGAGTGTATGTAGTGTGTTTGTGTGTTAGTGCAGGGACTGTAGTGTGTGTATATAAGGGTATTGAGTGTGTGAAGTGTTTGTGTGTTAGTATATGGTCTGTAGTGTGTGTGTATATGAGTTTAGAGTGTGTTTTTGTGTTAGTGCAGGGGCTGCAGTGTGTGTGTATATGGGTTTAGAGTGTGTATAGTGTGTTAGTGCAGGCGCTGTGATGTGTGTGTGTATATTGGTTTAGAGTGTGTTTTTGTGTTAGTGCAGGGCTGTGGTGTGTATATGGGTTTAGAGTGTGTAAAGTGTGTTTTTGTGTTAGTGCAGGGGCTGTGGTGTGTGTATAGTGTGCTTGTGTGTAAGTATGAGAGGGTGTATGGTAATGTAATAAAAAAAAAAACCAATAAAACAAAACATTTTCTCCCCCTTTCCCTTATTACCTTGCAGGGGGAGAAGGAGCATGCAGATCCCTGGTAGTCCAGTGAAAGAGGGCATGCCACAAGGTAATCCCTGGTGGTCCAGCCGGCATGTTATTAAGTCTGTACCCCGCATGGTACAGACCATGTATCTGCCTCTCGCGAGCGCCAGTTTTTCAGAGTGTTGCCGCGGGTTAACATGGTGGCGTTTCGCTCCCTGTGCACTCTTCCTTCCACCGAGCCGTGAGGGGACAGAACTCCGTCCTAGGGCCGGTGCTGCTCTGTATGGGCTGGAAGGGGAGATCCCTTGATCTCTCCTGCTGGCCTCTGCCCATTGCCATCGCTGTCCACCGGAGATTTGCCAGGTGTGCCCGATGGCCAGTCCGGGCCTGACCTTTTGAGTTAAGGGGCTAGTTTAGTGTAATGCAGCTGTAAAATTGACTGCTGACAAAATTTGGTTAGATCTGCTTCCTTACATCCTGTCTAGGTGATGGAAGTTCTAGTCCATGGAATTTCTGACATTCTCAAAGTTAGAAGGTATATTTATGTACCCCTTACTATAAATGTGTGGGGAACTGCACATATCATTAAAAACCGTGTGTAATGAGACAAGATGCTTGAACGCCACACCTAGGCAAGGGCCTAAAAATTTTATATTCTTTCTAACCTTAGTTTCAGAAAGTTAACTATTTACTCGTCCAAGAAATCTGTTCATTTAGCCATGGGTTTGTTAGCTAGTTACGCCAATGAGCAGCTTAAGTGCATAGGAATTGAATTAAGCCACTGCTCCTCTGAGACGCCTCTCTGGGTGCAACTGAAGTCTGGTTATCAGCATAGCCTAATAATTGTGTCTTAAAGGTATCATTTAGTCTACCTGTTATAAATGGCAATAACAAAACTGGAGTATGCTTTTATAGCATCTCATGCCTTTTCTAGCCAGGGCCATCTTTAACGAGGGACAAACAGGCAGCTGCCCCGGGCCCTTTTACTTCTTGGGGGCCCAAGGCAGCCTCAGTCACCACTCTGGACACCAGGAAAGCAATCCTTCAAGGTAGGAAACAGGGAGTAGATTTAAAAATGTGAATGTGTCAGTACGTCCGTGTGTTTGTCTCAGTATGTCTGACAGTGTATGTGTGTGTCAGTAGGTTGTCTGTCAGTATATGTGTGTCAGTGTATGTGTCAGTATGCCTGTCAATGGGTATGTCAGTATATCTGTCAGTGTATGTCTTTGTGATTGTGTCAGTATGTCTGACAGTGTGTGTTTCTGTGTCAGTATGACTGCCAGTGTGTGTCTGTGTGTCAGTATGCCTGTCAGGGTATGTGTCTGTGTGTGTGTCAGTATGCTTGTCAGCATAGGTGTGCGCAGTCTATTGCATTAGGGTGTGCACCCTAAAGCACAAACACACACGCTGTGTGTAAATATATATATATACACACACACACATATATACATACATACACTGCTGTGTGTTTGTGAGGGTGCTGTTAGTGTGGGTGTGCTGCCATTCCTGATCCCTGGTGGTCCTAGTGTGAGTGAACTCTAGCCTGCAGGGCTAGATTTCACTCTCGCGAGATCTGAGCGTTGCCGCGGAAACGCTCCAACCTCGCGAAAGGAACCCAGCGGAACTGCTGGCTAGAGCTCCCCAGGTCCTCTCCTGCCTGTGGGTCAGTGAGCAGGGCTGGACTGGGGAAAAAAGTCAGCCCTGGCAGTTAAAGGCAGAGCAGCCCACTAGGAATGGTGGGCCAGAAATGTGGCGCGTTATATCTCCACCAATGACAAGCACCACCCGCCCTCCCAATTGTTAGTGTGATGCCCCTCCAGAGCATTCAGTGCTCTCTGATGGAGAAAAAGTCCTAGTGACTTGTCTCTGGTGTCCCCAGTAGTGGGTATAGGAGAACACAAGTGGAAAAGGATTGTTAAAGTGTGTTTTGCACATGTGGGAATGCTCCCTGTGGTGTTATGTGTTTGGATGTTTTTTATGTGATTGCATGTGTGTAGAGGAGACCAGTTATGCTGTAGAGTGTAAAGGGGTCTGTTTGTGGTGTAGAATATGTAGCTGGAGCCTGTAGTGTATATGTGTGTTGTTGGGCTGTATATTATGTGTGTGTGTGTTTATAGGGCCTTTAGAGTGTGTGTGCCTAGTGGTGTGTTGCGTTTGCATGTAAGGACTGTATTTCGTCTATCTAGGAGTTGCAGGGGTGGCATTGTGTGTGTGTATAGGAGTTGTGCACGTGTGTGTATTGGTGTGGTAATAGGGGGTGTAGTGTGTGTTTATGGGAGTTGTGTGTGCATAGGGGTTCAGTGGGTGCACAGGAGGTATATATGGGCATAGTATGAATGCAGTGGGTGGAGTGTTTAAAGGGATATAAAGTGTGTTGTGCTTTTGTATGTGTGTATGCAGGAGGTGTAATGTGTGTGTTTATAGGAAGTATAGAGTGTGTGTAGTGTGTATAAATGTGGTGTATATACAGTGTGTATGTATAGGGGGTATAGTGTGTAGGTACAGGGGGTGTTGTGTGTGTGTGTATAGGGGGTGTAGAATATAAGGTGTATAGTGTGTGTAGTGTGTAGATGCAGTTTGTATATAGGGTGTAGTGTGTAGATGCAGTTTGTATATAGGGTGTAAGTGGTGGGGTATAGTTTATGTATATAAGGGCTGGATAGGGTTAAATCATTAATTTGGATTGTTTCATTATTTAAATTAAAATAAAAAAAAAACTACACATTTACTCCCCTTTCCCCTTATTACTTTGCAGGGGGAGAGGGAGCCCGCTGCTGATCATCCCTGGTGGTCCAGTGGGCTAGTGATGTGGTCTGTACCTCTACAGGGTACAGACCATGCCTTTCTCTCGTGAGAGCTGGAGTTTCAGAGCGTTGCCGCAGGTTACCATGGCAACGTTCTGAAAATATCAGAGAGGGCTGCTCTGCGTGCAGCCTGGAGGCCTTTTGCTCCATAACCAAACAGAATGGAGCTCTTAAGAGCCTCTCTCGGGGCCAATCTGCTATGCTTGAGCCAGCAGGGGAGATTTTTTTGATCTTCCTTGCCGGTCTCAATCCATAGGCGTGCCGCGGGGATTAGGGTGTGCCCAGGCACACCCAGCACACCCCGTGCGCACGCCTATGCTTGTCAGTGTGTCTGTGTGTGTCAGTATGTCTGTACCAGCAAGTTTGTCAGTACATGTGTGTGTCAGTATGTCTGTCTGTGTGTATGCGTCAGTATGTCTGTTCATGTATATGTCTGTGTAAGTATGTATGTGAAAGGTGTGATTGCATTCCAGGGAATGGGGGGTGCCCAATAAAATGCTTTGTCCAGGGTCCTAGTGATATTAAAGACGGCCTTGGTCCTAGCATGCATGTTTGTTCCATTTGGTTCATTGTTATTTAGCCATTACTGCGTTCTCAAAATCACTTGTACTGAGCATCAATGAATGGTAAATTGAGCAATGTTACAGCATTAGACCTTCCTTAGTATTGATCCTGTCCAACAAACAAAGGCATTTGTACATAAATCTCCTGCCCTTTAAAAGTTTAATCGTGACAGCCCTTTAAAAGTTTTCATTTGAAGAATAGTAGGTGACATTATAAAAACAGGACTTTGAAGACAATGACCTAGAATTTTATTTTGCAAGGTTTTCACTTCTTGTGTTCCCTTCTTGAAATCTACACCTGAAGAAGTGGTTTTATCAGAGTCCATACAGATGTTCAAACGGCTTCTAGATGCATACTTGCAAGAACAGAATATTCAAGGATATAATCTTTCAATGTAGGATAATAACTGCTTGATCCAAGGATAAATCTGACTGCCATTCTGGGGTCAAGAAGGAATTTTTTTCCTAGCTTGTTGCAAAATTGTGCTTCAAACTGGTTTTTTTTGTCTTCTTTTGGATCAGCGGCAAAAAACAAATGTGAGGTAGGCTGAACTTGATGGACGCAAGTCTTTTTTCAGCTATGTAACTATGTAACTAGACCGTTGTCGTTTAAAAAACAAACAAAAAAAAAACCTTACTACGGTAGTTCACATTTTACTACAAGAAACATACAACAACAATTGTTGCACTTGTTCTGGGTGTGTGTCTATATATATATATATATATATATGTTTTATGTGTATTATGTCATGGACAGTGGTATTATGTTGTCACCAGGGAGTTTACATGGTGTGGGGGATAGAATAAACAAAGAAAGATTTGAAGGGTACCTAGCATAACACTTCTGCTCTTCAGAAAGCATAGCATGCATCTATATATTGTCCTGGCAAATGTATAGATTAAGAATAAATTTATATAACAATTTGACCTTTCAGTTAAATCTTCTACCGAGCATGTGACTGACAAGTGAGAGCAGGACAGATCTCCCACAGGCGGTCTTCCTGCTCTCTTTCTCCCTAGCCAACGCTGCTTAGAGTATGTAGGAATGGAGTGACTGACTGTTAAGGCGCTGGCATGCTGGCAATGAAGCCAGCATGTTGGCATCACACAGGAGGATCACTCTGCTAGAGGAAGCATCGCCAAGCGTGGCAAATCACAAAAGACCAGAGGAGGAGGAAGCGAAGCATGGACTGAAGGTGGATGCTACAAGAAGAGTAAATCCACCAATCTCAGAACATGAGAGGTGAATCTATCATGACATTTACATTGAATACATCATGCATTTCTGTGATACCTGATATATTCATTGTATTTGGAGCCAATTTAAGGGAAGTATTTTTTCATTACAAGCTTTAATAATGTGAACTTTTTATTGAGGTTGTTATAATGGCTTTAGTCCTACTGCGCAAAATGCCTTTTTATAGATGGAATGCTTAGAGACACAGCTTTAAAGGACCACTATAGGCACCCAGACCACTTCAGCTTAATGAAGTGGTCTGGGTGCCTGGTCCAGCTAGGGTTAACCCTTTTTTTTTTTTTATAAACATAGCAGTTTCAGAGAAACTGCTATGTTTACACTGAGGGTTAATCCAGCCTCTAGTGGCTGTCTCATTGCCCGCCGCTAGAGGCACTTGTGTGCTTCTCACTGTGAAAATCACAGTGAGAAGACGCCAGCGTCCATAGGAAAGCATTGTAAATGCTTTCCTCTGAACTGACTGCGCGCGTGGCTCCTGCCGCGCATGCGCATTTAGCCGATGGCGTCGCTAGGAAGGAAGAGAGGAGGAGGAAAGCTCCCTGCCCGGTGCTGGAGAAAGGTAAGATTTTAACCCCTTCCTCTCTCCAGAGCCCGGCGGGAGGGGGACCCTGAGGGTGGGGGCACCCTCAGGGCAGTATAGTGCCAGGAAAATGAGTATGTTTTCCTGGCACTATAGTGGTCCTTTAAGCCACTCCTCTAAGCCCTCTGGATAGGAGAGCCAGGCAGTTACTTCCTGGGTCTCATACCCAGGCATATTGTGAAATTATGCGTGCTCAGTGCCATCTGCATCTGTCATGCAATGACTTTCTATGACAGAAAATTCAGAATTAAGCACCGTGCATACCCTACGGGAGAGGGAATAAGGGAGTGAAGTTGAATAAATTAAAAAACCAGGTGGACTGAGGAGTTAGAAAAATTGTGTGGGCGAGGAAGAGGGCAGACTAATTGAAGATTGGCATGGAAGAATTTAGTTAGAGGGTGGTAGCTGGAATAAGGATAGATGAGGGAATTGAATGTCGTGGGGTGTAAAATGGGACAAAGGATAAGAAATTAGATAAGTCCATCTAAAAAGAAGGGGTTGTCTTATGCAGTGCTCTGCATGCAAAATGTGGATGAAAACATGCAAGCAATTAATTATCCATTGTCATTGAGTTATATCTAAAAACTGCTTGCAAAACCTGCAAGCACTACTCTTCTTCCCCAGCCCAAACTATCCTTGGATGTCCAATCAGACTTGCCATACTCTTTACACATAAAGAACTCTAGCAAGCTAAAACTCTTTAAGCGTTCAGTATATTCTACTTAGGTTGCTTGTTTTAAGCAGTTAGTAGTTGCTTCACCTGAGGGAGGGTGAGACGATAGGTATAGATAAGTAATTTTGAGGTTGGTGTAGATGTTGATAAAGTATCTGTTTAAATATGAAATGTGTCCACTTCCTTTAAGCATGTGATTTTTATTTGGTAACGTTTTGTTAGATAAACTGAGACCGTTGAAATTAAGATAATCTTACAAAAGATTGAACAGATTTAAAATTTACTGGCAACATGTCTGAATTATTATATATGGCTGTACCATCAAGGATTTTGAGAATTGAGGAAATTAAGATTCTTCGAATTATGGGAGAGGCCAGAGGGTGGGATGAAGAAAACAAAGTTCTTGTTCCATAACAACTTCAAGCTGCCCCAAGAAGTTTTTGTTAAGATACATTGATTATGTAGTAATGTATGCACTGTGTAAGGCCACGTTTATGTAAGTCTTCTAGACTTTTAGTTTATAGTCTGCATTGCAAATAGAATGCAATGGTTGATCAAACAGATAAAACGAGAATAGGGTTAATTTTGTCTGGTTAAGCACAAGTTATATTGTTATGGACATTTATCTAAAAATGCTTTGTTGACTTTTAATTTAATATGAGTCTGACGGATTTTGGAAATAGTCCTCACATTTTGTTTTTTTTCTCCTTTTTTTAGGATGCAAAGTTTGTAGAGGAACGACGGAAACAGCTACAGAATTACTTAAGGCATGTCATGAACAAAGTAATTCAGACTTTGCCAGATTTTGCTGCTAGACCGAACAAAGAGAGCCTAACACAGTTAATACCCTTCTTCACGTAAGTAACACTTCCTTCCAACTTGTTTTTATAAAAATGAAAAAGAAACTGGATTGTATTATTTGAAAATGTGTCTCTACTAAGTAAATTGCTAGAATTTATTATCTTACAAACCCTGAATGTGGAGGTTATGCATTCTATCTAATCATATCACATGATATATTTGGAGAACTACCATTTGTCACTCCAAATTATTTCTCGGTCATTAAGCAGAGTTTTGAGAAGGCATATTTGTAAAATATTGTAGTCCCATCAAGGAGAATCTATGCTGCCATCACAAAATAATTTGGAGTCTTGCCTACTATTTAATTTTACATTTCCATATAACCTATGGCAAGACACTGATCTAATGTAACAAAAGCTAATTTTTGGAAACCTACTCGAAAAGTGTAATCTTGCTCTAGTCCACCAAAACACATTTTCTAAGCATCAGGAGTCACATAGCTGTCATTTAATTGCTAAACCTGCTAGTCCTGGAGCAGAGAATAGTTCATTGCAGTATTTAACCTACATATAACAAATATAGAGGGGGGAAAAAACAGCATTTGGGGCCTGATGATCTCCTGAATAACTAATTGGAGGTTAGTGTTATATATAAAATATAATATATTTACAAATCAGATACTTCTCTTGGAGCATGAAACCACAGCTTTGCATATTGTAGCTTTATATAGATGTGTGTCATTGAAGCCAACTGAAAATTTTAAGTCCGAGCTGATATGTGAATGGCGACCAGACTCCCTAAAACATTTTACTCTGCTTGCCATGTTTCTGTCTGAAAGACTGTGGTCCCTAGAGGTATACTCAATGAATACATCATTGGCATAGAAAGCTAGAGAATGTAAGTTTTTTTTTCATCCTACAGATTTTTTTTTACCACCTTAAATATCCACATTAACTGCTAAACGTAATCTCACTGAAAAAAAAAAAAAGCTGCAGAATTTTCAGTATAGAGTCACATCAAACTGTTGGTTTTGTACAAATTCAGGAAAAACTATATCTTTAAAGGACCACTATAGGCACCCAGACCACTTCAACTTAATGAGATGGTCTGGGTGCCAGGTCCAGCTAGGGTTAACCCTTTTTTCTATAAACATAGCAGTTTCAGAGAAACTACTATGTTTACTTTAGGGTTAATCCAGCCTCTCATTGACAGCCGCTAGAGGGCTTCCACGTTTCTCACTGTGAAAATCACAGTGAGAAAATGCCAGCGTCCATAGGAAAGCATTGTGAATGCTTTCCTGTGGACTGGCTGAATGCGCGCACGGCTCCTGCCGCGCATGTGCATTCAGCCGAAGAGGAGGAGAGCTCCCCGCCCGGCGCTGGAGAAAGGTAAGATTTTAACCCCTTCCTCTCCATCCAGCCCGGCGTGAGGGGGACCCTGAGGGTGGGGGCACCCTCAGGGCACTATAGTGCCAGGAAAACAAGTATGTTTTCCTGGCACTATAGTGGTCCTTTAACAAGTGGGTAGCGCTTTGACTGTCAGAGGATTTTGGAATGGTTAAAATGCCTTTTCTGGAACTATACATGTATTATACGTGTGTCACATTCAGTAAATGAGCTTTGATTTTGGCTTTGTCTTGTTAATTCAGGCAGAATGAATGTAAATCAGGGCTTGAAACAGTTATGAGAACACTGTATTTGTCTTTGTTTCGTCTTTGCCTTATATCTGCTGTACATGCAGATTGCTTAACCCCTTAAGCACCCCATTTATAACCAATTTGGGACCGCAATTTGGTCTCTAAAGATCCTGTGCTAGTTTTGTATCTCCTGCTTATTTGATATTTGTAGTTATGTAGTCCTTACATTTGTTAAATGAGTAGAGCATTCCCTTTTGATATAAGATCTTTAAAGGCTGGTTTATTATGACGTATACTTACTTAATAATCCTTCTGGGTACACTTTAGGCATCAGAACCACTACAGCTAAATGTACTGGTTCTGGGGCAGTATCACCAGTGTAAACTGCTGATCAATCTTGATGATTTCAGCCAATCTAGTGCTTTCACCTTAGAAAGCATTGGGAGGCTAGTGTGCATGCGCAAAATGCATTGCTCAGTCAGTCTTTATGAGGCCATCTGATTGAAATAGCTAAGTTTCACTTGGCTTCTATGAGACCATCTAATTGAAATAGCTCAGATTCACTAGGCTATTAAGGAAGAAGCGTAGGGATATGGCACACAGACCACTTTATTGAGATGAAGTGGTTTGGGTGACCATAATGCACTTCTAATCTGCTGATGCTTAAGTTATAAGTTATCATATTTACAGTGTGTGTATTTTAATTGTATTGTTGAGAATGTAATCAATGCTATAAAATCTTTTTATATGGAAAGATGATTCAATGCTTTCCTGTGTTGATGCTCTATCGCATGCAGGGCCGCCATCAGGGGGTGACAACCATCACGGGCCCCACTTTTAGCGGGGGAACTGCAGTTGCACCGGGGCCCGCACAACGCTGCGACCGGGCCCCTTTTAAAAAATCGCAGCCACAAAGTACTGCTGGGGGGAAGTGGCCGTTACTTCCTCCCAGCTCCCTCCCCTACCGGGAGGTAAGGGAGCCACGCCGACTCCCATCAGCCACAGCTATATATGTGTGTATGTCTCAGTATCTGTGTGTCAGTATGGATGCCTATATGCGTGTATGTCTGTTTCAGTATGTGTGTCTGTTTTGTATCAGTGTGTGTTTTTGTGTCTGTGTGTGTATTCCTGTGGGCGGGATTTGGAGGCGGACCTTGTGGGTGGGATTGGAGGTGGTAAGTGTAAAAAGGGTTTTTAACCTGTTCTACACCAAGGGCATGCTGCGAACCTAATGAAATAGGCAGAGGGACAATAGCGTTAGCAATATAGTTTTATATAACCAGCTCTATAGTGTTGCTTTTAATGTTCACTTGAGTGGTGATCTTGTCTTAGAACAATATTGAATGTGTTTAAAATTTTCTGTTGAAAAGTGATCTTTTAAATCTCTGCTAACAGCAACACCAACAGCAAAATGATACAAATAATGTTAAAGGAACACTATAGGGTCAGGAACACAAACATGTATTACTGACCCTATAGTGTTAAAATCACTATCTAGCTGCCTTGGCTCCCCCTTGCCCCCTAAATATAGTAAAATATTACCTTTATTCAAGTCTGCTGCAGCTGGCTCTGCGCCTGATCGGCTGACATCATCAGAAGTGGTGATCTATGCCAATCAAATTGTTGTCCCATAGTCAAGGAGGCAGATCAGGGGCAGAGCCAGCACAAGCCAAACACAGCCCTGGCCAATTGGCATCTCCTCATAGAGATGCATTGAACCAATGCATCTCAATGAGGAAAGTTCAGTGTCTCTATGCAGAGGATGGAGACACAGAATGTCACTGCCCCAGGAAGCACCTTTAGTAACCATCTGAGAAGTGGCCAGTAGAGGTATCCATAGGCTGTAATGTAAACACTGTCTTTTCTCTGGGGAAAAAAAAAAGTGTTTACTGCAAAAAGCCTGAAGGGAATGAAGTTTCCTTCCCCGATCCGCCTCCTTGCTGACACTATCAGAATTTATGATTTTCTCTGAAGAGGCAGTGTTTACATTAAAATGCCTGCAGGGAATGATCATACTCACCAGTACAACTACAATACGCTGTAGTTGTTCTGGTGACTATAGTGTCCCTTTAATGTTTATCATTGAAGGCCTAGGTTTAGTGAAACTTAAGGAGTACATTCCTAAAAGATGCTTTGAACTGTAACTTGTTTGATTCTCAAGCAGGCACAGCCCCATAACCCTAAGTGAATTGCACAATGTGCATAGGCTGAAACAGGCTTTAGTTATAATGTCTTTTATATTGGGTGGGCCTTGTGGAGTCTATACCACTAGACCAAAAAGGGGTCTACCTTTAAATTAGTAAAGAAATGTAATGGTTAGAGTTAAGAGTTTTGTAAAATTTTTAGTATCTTGAACTGCATTCTAAAGTGTACAGGAAGCCAATGTAATCAGTAAAATGGCAAGCTAATAAAGGAGCAACGAAAGAAATTGGAGCAGAGATTGGAGATGAGTAAAGGATGGCACAAGGCAAGAAGAAAGAGATCTGATAAGGTGTGAGGAAAAAGGTCTAGGGTACGGTGGTGGGGCAAGAGAAAGGGAGAACTGCTGACACCTCCTGTTCAGCTACTGAAGTGCAGACTTGAAGGTAGGAGAAGCAGAACATATGTCAGATTGAGAAGGAAAAATAAAGTGGAGAGAATTCTCTCCTTAACCCCTTAAGGACACATGACATGTGTGACATGTCATGATTCCCTTTTATTCCAGAAGTTTGGTCCTTAAGGGGTTAAAGTAGCTTGAAAAGTTGTTCGCTATAAGGTTAGTATAAGGAGATGTTATGGCTGGGTGTAGGGACGTTTTAGCCCAGCAGCCCAGGGCAAATGTCTTGTTAGCCTCGCGGCTAACTGACAATATGGCTGGGTATGCGGGCTGCTGGACGGGCGGCGCTGGCGAGGGAGCACTTCCTCTGAGCTGTCTGCTCGCCTCCCTTGCGGCGCGCGAGGGAGCCGAGCAGACAGCTCAGAGGATGTGCTCCCTCGCCAGGGCCGCACGCCTGGCAGCCACTGGACCCCCAGGGAGAAAGAGAACTCCTCCCCCCCCACCCAGCATTCCCAAAGGAAAGTAGGCTGGGGGGGTTAAATAAAAATAAAATGTGTTAAAGTGAGTGTGTGTGTGTGTGTGTGTGTCTGTCTGTTAGTGGGTGTGTCTGTTAGTGGGTGTGTCTGTTAGTGTGTGTGTCTGTTAGTGTGTGTGTGTCTGTTAGTGTGTGTGTCTGTTAGTGTGTGTGTCTGTTAGTGTGTGTGTCTGTCTGTGTGTGTGTCTGACTGTGTGTGTATGTGTGTGTCTGTTAGTGGGTGTGTGTGTGTCTGCTAGTATGCGTCTGTTAGAGTGTGTCTGTGTGTGAGTGTGAGGGTGTCTGTTAGCTAGTGTATGCGTATCTGTCAGTGAATGTGTGTGTGTATTTAGAAGGCGGGATGGGGGGAAAGGTTGGGGGGGATGCGGGGGCGCGCAAGTGGGGCGCCTGAATTTTGTCCTGCCTAGGGCAGCACAAAACCAGGATACACCACTGGCTGGGTGACAAATCATGGAAGATGTATTTCTTAAATATTTGGGGATCTACCTCTTGGTCACTGGAATCAGAGCAGGGACACCTGAAATGGTGATATGTTAGTCCCCACATTCACACTTTGGTCCTTTCCGTTTGAGTCTGTCACTCCCAGCCATCAAGGAGTAAGTGCATCCTTACATTAACCCAGGGGCTTGCTTCATCATAATCTCTGAAGAAATTTAGACTATGGTTGACAGATCCACCATCCTGATGGTCCTATATCATTAGACATATTTGCACTAGCTCAAGGCCCTGTCGAGCAAAGTAAACTATTTACAATTTTGTTTTTTCTTCCCTTTATTTTCTTCCCTTTATTAAAAACATTGTGTTCTCTATTACCGTTGATGTATTTAAATGTTGTTTTTCTTTTATCTCACTCCAAACAAAAGACTCTATGGACATCTAGACCAGCAAAGTTTGGCAGGTCTGAAATTGGAAGAGAGATGGGTGGACAAGACTTCTGTCCCCCCATCCCTCCCTCAGGTCGGCAGGCTGCCCAATACGGCAGCCAATCAAGGCAACCCATAAACTAAACGTTGCTATAGTGCTCTCATATTGGTTTAAATGTCCTGAAATTCACTTCAAGTGCACGATGAGCATGAATAATCACGCTTTCCCACTGCACTTTCTATCAATCCGTCTGGCATCAGGTGACAGAGCCAATCTGTCAGGTGATCGTCAGAACGGATAAGGATACCATGTGTCACATGAAGGTATCATTTGACTTAGAATGTCAGGGCAGCTTAACATGTTGTCCTTGATAAATACAAATCTGTGGAGAATTTTAATTTTATCACTGCATCCCGGTTCTATGACAATTTTTTTTATTGTTTTCCATTATTTCTTCTCCTTTATTTCTTAGGTCATCTGCACAGTAAAACATTGGATAAATAAAGCTCAAAAGTTCACAGGACCCCATTTACGAATTTGGTTGACAGTTTGAAGTTGTGCGAGGAATATATTTTTTTACATTCTTATTTTAGACAGCAGTAGAGGGAAAGGGCATGCCTGTGCTCTTCCAAAAGACGAGCTGGGATAATTAGTAATGAATATTAATGTCATTTTTCTGTCTGTCAGAAGTGTTAGCATGAATCAAAGATGACTGATTCTTGACTCCTGTTATAAAACACATGCATTTTATATCTCTCATTATGAACTTGTTTTGCATAGCACATTTAAATGTTGAACCTGTTTTTTTAACTTTGTGGCCTGCTGTTCAAGTTAAATTGCACCAGCTCAGCATCTTTGTATTAACATATCATGTTACTTGTTTGTTGTTCTTGTAATTCCTAATGCAATTATTTTAATGTACTTGAGTTACTTCTGGAAATTTGCTATGGATTCTACAATAAAATTTTCCGTAGATTTTTTTTTTTTATTAATAGTTTATTTTCTTTGGTTTTTGAGATATTTTTTTAACTAAAAATATTTTAGAAATAAGTACTTTTTAGTATTGCTTTAGGCACATAGAATATACATTTAAAAGAAAATTGATCAAATGATCATTTCAGTTTTTTTGAGGAGGGCATAGCGACCTTGTATATGCAGAGAATACCCAACTATGAAATGCTGCACATACTAAGATGTTTTAATTCTGGCAGACAGGCTAATTTATTGGCTGTGAGCGCTCGACTGATGCTCTCAGCCAATTAATAAAAGGCAGGACTTGCATCCGACCTCTGCAGCACATGTTCTGAGGCTTGTTACCCAGTTAGAAGAAAACTTCAAGCACCATAAACACTGCAGTGTGCTGTAGTAGTGATGGTGCCAGTAGTGCTCTGGCGCCCCCTCAGTAATTTCAGTAGGCAAACTGTTTGCTGATGGTTGGACTTCTTACCTGTGGTCCACAGAGTGTCGAACCGTGCCTTTGAAGCTGAAAGCTATCTTCACATTGCTAAGCCCGAGAGCAACTTGATGACACTATTGGCCAATGAGCTGGCCCTACCCTGCAGTGCTTAGCTCAGGAGAACTATGGGTAGCTTCCTACTCTATGTCCAGCTACATAGAGGCAGTTTGAGTACTTCTGTAGTGGTTATGGTGCTTGGAGTACGCCTTTAAAAATAACACTACAGCATTTAGGTTTAAAAGGTATGTGTTACTTACTGTATATCCTAAAGTGCAGGTCTTGCCACGACTGGCCTGTCTTCTCATCTGAGATCTTCATTCTTGGTGGTCTCAGACAATCCTATGCTCACCCACAGAGAATAATTGGGAGGCAAGTGCGCGTGCACAGCAAAATGATATGCCAATCATATGCTCTCTTTGGGAGACATTCGATCCAATAACTGAGTCTGACTCGTTAGGCTTCTAGTGGCTTTTAGGAGGAGAGGTGCCTTTAGTATCCCTTTAAGTGTCATACCTTTGCTAATCGGGTGATAAACTGAAGGAAATTGACCTCAGAACGTAAGAAATATCCCTGCAAACATCCAATCTAAAAGAGAAAGGGTATGAGGTTACATAAAGCGCGCGTAGCAGATTAAGAGCAAAATAAGCAGTTGCTAGATTATAAATATTACAGGTTTGAGTATTGGGAATTTGAGGAAGTATCATTGCAGATGATTAGTTAAATAGATTAAAATGGAATGTTGTGCTCTAATCGCATGGTGACCTCACTTAATCTAAATAGCCAATATTTATTTTCTTTCAAGGTAAATCTGTAATCCAGTTAATGTATTGCACGTACTAGAATTCTATTAATTTTACATCCTGTTGAGAAAGGTTAATGGTAATCTATTTAGCAAGCAGTATGTGTTGTGATCACATTATTGACAACTTGAAACATGGGTCATTTAAGTGCTGGCTCTGAAAATCAATAACAAGTTTTGTTTAGTTGATACTGTGCATTATTTGTATCGAACAAATTACTATAAATTATAGAGCAGACAAAATGTACAATACACAAAGGTTATGTTTTCAGATGAAAAATGCTCTGTAATGGCAAACAGGGTAGCGTATATCTGATATTTAGAAATACACAGTCCATTAATAACTGTCCACATATGCAAAATGGTTATTAAAACATCTGCCGATCCATATTTTGTAATTCCTTTGTTTTTCTCAAGCAACTTTATAACTCTCAAATTTAACTTAGAAATGCTTCCCATTATAACCAGGAAACAACATGTATAGTCCTATGTGTACTACTGTACTAAGCCTATGAAAATACCAAGTTTAATTGCGTAACCCCTTAAGACCATGTGTGTTTAGGATATGATGCGTATGTGATCAAGGCCTTTTTGACACTTTTGCCATGCATTTATTCTACCATAATTTCACCCTTCCTGTTTACATGTACCCGTAATTCTTAAAGGAGTAATAGAGCTTTCTTTTGATGTGCTATATGTATACATAACAAAATATTATATGTAAATAAAATATTTAAAAAAAAAAAAATGTATTTTTCAGATTTACATTTAATTTCTACAAAACAAGGGCAACTAGTGAACACTAACTCGAAGTAGATTGATTAATTTGTCCTGCTTGTTAAAATGCCCAATGCAATTAGTTTTGTTGAAAGGCTAGGAAAACATTTGTTTTCTTTGGTAAAAAAGGTGCCTGAGAGGGGATATGATAGCACTATACAAATATATAAACTGCAATGTGCTAACCTTTTCATTAGCGTGAATATGCAACAGATAAGATGTCGTCACCCACCGAGACTGGAAGAAAAGGCTTTTTTTTTTTTTTTACTTACAGCAGCGGTATGGGTTCTCTACAGTAAGAACAATAAATGTTTATCATTCTCTAGACCTAGATGTTGTCTCATTAGATTTTATAGATTTTTTTAAATTTTATTTAAAAGGCTTGGGTGGTTTTTATTTATTTATTTATTTTGCAAATTCATGGCTAAAATTAACGTGTGTGAACAGGTTGATCGAAGCAAATGTGATTGCTATTATGGAGTCAATAAGTATTTTTTTTTTCCCTTTCTGTTGCATAATTGGAAATAGCTGAAATTGTTTTGTTTGTTTTGCCTTCCTTTTTATCAACAATGTAAACAAATTTGTTGCAAGGTTGAACTTGATGTTACATAGTTGAAAATAGACTTGCGTCCATCAAGTTCAGCCTTCCTCACATTTGTTTTTTGCTGTTGATCCAGAAGAAGGGGAAAAAAAAACAGTTTTAAGCACTTCCAATTTTGCAACAAACTAGGGGAAAAAAATCCCCTCTTGACCCCAGAATGGCAGTCAGATTTATCCTTGGATCAATAAGCTATTACCCTACATTCAAAGATTATATCCTTGAATATTCTATTTTTGCAAGTATGCATCTAGCTGCCGTTTAAACAACTGTATGGACTCTGATAAAACCACTTCTTCAGGCAGAGAATTCCACATCCTTATTGTTCTTACGGTAAAAAAAAAACCTTTTCCTTTGCCTTAGACTAAATCCTCTTTCTTCCAGTCTAAACACATGACCTTGTGTCCTATGTAAAGTCCTGTTTTTGTGTAGATTTCCACACAATGGTTTGTATTCGCCCCGGATATATTTGTATAATGTCCCCTCTGAGGTGACTTTTTTCTAAACTCAAGAGGTTTAAATGTGTTAACCTTTCTTAATAGCTGATATGTTTCGTTCCTTTTATTAATTCTGTAGCCCGCCTCTGCACTTTTTCTAGTGCCATAATATCCTTCTTTAGAACAGGTGCCCAAAATTGCACAGCATATTCAAGGTCTGATCTTACCAGTCATTTATAAAGAGGCAAAATGATATTCCCATCCCAAAAATGAATGCTCCTTTTCATGCATGACAATACCTCGCTGGCCTTAGCCACTGCTGATTGACATTGCACATTGTTGCATAGTTTGTCTATAATTCCCATGTCCTTCTTGTGTGTTATTACAAATTCGCTTCCATTTCCAAGGGTATAAGTTGATGGAGCAGTCTTTACACGGAAATGCATAACTTTGTACTTTAGTCTTTTTTCAACCTAGACTACTATGTAACTATGTAACCTCTGTGATTTCAATTCATTTAAAAAAAAAAAATGTGACACAAATATTGTGGGGGTGAATTCCGGTTTTAAAGCTAAAACTTTGCAACATTTGGGAAACTGAGATTACAACTTTTATAGTAGTCACATAATTAAAAACCACTACATAAAAGTCCATATTTGTAGAAAGTACATTTTTATTCTAACCATTTTATCATGAACTTAGGTGAAAATATTACATTCTTTGTGTTTTCTTCATAGACCACACATGCCCCACTACTGTAAACCATCCCATAATTGGATTGTGCTACTGTTCTTGATAACAATGATACCTCACATGTATAACTTTTCCCCTAATCCAAGCCTTTATCCTACCCATAATCTAATCATGTCTCTAATCAATCCCTTTATCCCACATCAGAAGGATTTCCTCTGCTGGCAGCAATTGTACAGAGGGTTCTGTGAGCACAAAATCGTACTCTGGCTCCTTGGTACCAGCAGGGATTTAACCCTGCTGGTAATTTTAATGCATGATGGCCTATGCCATTAACTGGTTCACTGCACTGAATGACTGTATAAACTGTCATGGGGTCCTGAAGGACTTAAACTAGGTGGCAATAATGCTCCAAATCACAGTTAAGTTCATAGTTATGTGCCGTTCTTACTACACATGAACTTTATAATCCTCTTTAGTAAAATGCACTATCACCTAAAACTTCTTTCCACTGATCAGTTTAACCCCTTAAGGACCAAACTTCTGGAATAAAAGGGAATCATGACATTTCACACATGTCATGTGTCCCTAAGGGGTTAAAACAATTATGCAAACAGAGAAATGTTCTTATCATCTAGGGATCCTATCGTAAATTTAGCTAGAAATATGTAGAGATGGCAATCTTGGAATTGCAGTACATTTTTAAAAAAAATTCTTACAAGTTTATACACTTAGGTTTAAATATCTGGGTCTCAGAGAGCAAGCATTGCATGGAACTATCTCGGGGCATTCATAAGCAAAATTCTGAACATTGTCAACCAGATTTATACATGTCTGGCTTTTGCAATTCAGCTACCCTGTAGACATAAATGTCCGCAAGATTTCAAGCTGTATAGATGCTGCCAGAAATTTGAAATCCACAATTGAATTAGTTTTTCAACAGAATTCTTTGTATCTAGAACCAAACGGGTTAGAATTTGAATAGTTTAGAATTTGCTAGTGGTCAGTTGTGAATAAGGTTAAGGAGAAGTTGTAACTAACACAATTATCATGGCCAGCCCCTGGAAAAGAATTATCTCCATAGTCAAGTATTCCCTAATAATTAAAATGCAAAAAAAGTAATACATAAAAGAGTAGTTTAATCATGTATTGGCTGTCCAACTTCTCCAGAATTATCCCACAGCACCAAATCTAATGTTAAAGAATACAAGACATGTATCTATATGTCCTTCCTGGTTAATGTGAGGTTTGGGAGGGGTAGATATTGTGAATTTTAGTGAGTTTTTCTGCAAAAGTAGTACTTTGAAACTTTACTTCCTCCTAGAAGAGATGGTAATAATTATTATTATTCAGTGTTTCATCAGTATGGAACCCTAAACTTTTTATAGGATTGGCATGTGCGAATTGCTAAATTTAAGACAGACACTAGATTGTGCTTAGTGCGGTGTGCTCATTGTCACGAACACACCCTACTCCAAGATTGCGCGTGACGTAGTTGTGGTTGTGAAAGGGTTAAAGTTCACTATTTGTCTGCACTAGACCGGAAATAATGACAAAATCCCCCTTTAACACCACCCACACTTAAACATAATAATATAACTATTACTATCTTAACGCTGCCACCACCAAGACAATTTATAAATGGGGTGCCTTGGTCCCCCAGGTAAATCAACAATAAAACCCACCAAATATTACTTAGCACAATATTCAAGGAATTACAAAAATACTAACTAGTCTCTTCAGGTAACGTGATTCTTAACCAGACAAAGGAAGAACTTAATAAATGAATGTTTATTATAAAAAAAATAGTCACAGTGCATATAACAATATATGATAAACAAATTATTTACACCAACAACAGATAAAAACAAAAAGGATAAAATACAGAAGTCCTAATTACTCACTTAGGTTTTCAAAGTACAACTTCTGTCCAGGGGGTCTCTGGCAAGGAAAGATGGTGACTCACTCAAAATTAGATCTTGGCCCCAAGCAAGTATACAAACACCCTTCAGAATCACAGGAGATATACCCTGTGAATTGCCACGCCTCATCCAGGGGTGGAGCAATAGGGATACTAGGTGACCACCTCCTTTGTTCCAGAAACCAACAAGCCACATATGAACTTTTGGTTTTATCTCCTCTACTGTACTTGCCACAGAAATAATAATTGCCTCTATGAATTTGTTATTGTTTTCCCATTCCAAAGACATGTTGCACGCCCCGCCCACGATCCAATAGGACAGACATCACAAGTCCTGCCACACGGTTTAAGTTGTGCAACTCATGTTTGGGCTTAATTAAAAGATTGGGCTTGTCCCATTCCAAATATAATACAAATGAGGCTTAGTTATTAACCTGTGGGTAAGTATGAATGTTTCACTTGGATAAGATACTGGAACACAAGGATCTTCATGAAACGAATCCCATTACCATTTCAAATGATTGACCTATCCTTTACAAGGTACATGCCAAATGGATGAAGAGACATTCAGACTTTTTCCAAGTGTAGAACCTTACACCTTGCAGAGCCTTGATTACTTCACATCCATAGAGTAAAATCCTTTTCACATCCCTATGCCATTCACACTACCCCTTCTGTCATCTGACCTCTGTGGGGGTCCCAGCTTCAAAAGATGTAACCCCTGTTGACCTCAGCAATAGCATCTCTGTAATTTGTGCCATTTACTACACAAATTACATTAAAGGATGATATTCCATAGTGTAATAATAAATTATACACCCTTGCCGTGACACTCATTGAGTGCAAATCACATGATTTCGACAGGATTTGCCTTTAGGATGCGTGTGCAAATTGCAAATCTGGTGAAAATACAGTGTTTTCCACAGAAAAAAACAAACAAACAAAAGCTACAGCGTCAATCGAGCACTTTTTTCCCAATCCCTCCCAAATTTCTAGTGTACAGTAAAGTGTTCTTTGAACTTTCTAAGGGGACAGCACTTCCAAATCATTGTTTTCATTTTCTATCCATTGTGCTTGAAGACATATCCAAAAATAAAAAGGGTATTGTCTTGGTCCAGATTTGTGTGATCTGTTTGTCTGTAAGAAAACACAGACCGCGACCTTCCAGCCCCCCTTTTCAGCCTATAGTTTGTCACTTAGACCAACTTGTTCTCCGTAATTAATTTACACAATTTGTTACCTCAGCAGCTTTCAACATCGACCTTCACTCCAATTTAAAAATAGTTAATTTCTTTAACTAAAAAGCCCTCTTTGAATTCCCTGTTCATTACAGTATTTAACTAAAACGATTCACCTCAATTGATCTTCACCTTGTTTCTCTGTATCCTTTGACTCTGTTTTAATTTGGGAATTTTTTTTTTTCCTTCCGCACAGCATTTCATTAGCCCAAATAAATCAGCTGCTTGCTTTGCAAGCATTAAAATGCCACCTTGAACTTATTTTCCTCCTTATCTTTCACAAGGAAATTTTCTAGAATTTAATTAAGCGCCGCTGTTGGATAGAACAGATTTGCACCTTTGCCGGAGTTAATGTGTCAACTGCCATGTTGGTAAAACATTCTCTGCTTCAGAAAAACAGCTCACCTTAGGGACGAGACCAGATCTGTTCTCATATTGACATGATTAATGTGATTGAGTTAGCATACTTCTCTACTGTAGTTAACTTGGTGCATTGTCTCCTTCAAAGTTTAGCTGACACACAGATATGTAACAACCTTCGCTTGAAAGTTCCATGGAAAAAAACAAAGAGCACTAATTGCCACTATGGACAGCATAGATAAAGGACAAAAATAAAGCTATTCTACCATCTGAAAATATAATGAGCACTTTAAACTCTCTACGTAGTGGTGACATTAAAAAATTACACGTTTTAAAAGGTATTTTAAAAGGATGTTTTCGAACATGACATGAAGTGTTTTTTCACAAGATAATTTAATGTTTAGATTACTGAAAAATATGTAATTACCCATTAACTAGTTCATTGAGGTTTCCAGCAAACCTTAGTGTGTGGACCGTCTACATCCCAGGTTTTTAGTAGGGATAAACCGATGTCGTTTTTCCAGAGCCAATCCCGGTACAGCTTACTGGTAGCTTTTCAGGCCATTGCCGATAACCGGTACCGTTATTCTGTACATTTAAAGTTTTGGAAAAAAGCAAAACAATTTATACACCAATCTGGCATTAACTGAACATGGTCACAGCAATCACACTCATATCACTCAGTCAGCAGCCCAGTACATTACAGTAGAAGTAGATTATTCAGTCTCACCTCCATGAAGTCAGCTGAGCTCTACATTTGGGGTCTCACAGGGTGGTGTGACGTGGAGTCTCATTGGCAGCTGGGGTTTTCGATTTATAAAAGATGGTGCTGTAAATTACAAGACTGATACTGATTATTGGAAATATTCAGAATATCAGCTCTAATAATTGGAAGAAGAGATTATTGGTCTATCCCTAGTATTTAGTGTAAGGAAACCTGATATATCCAATACCCGTTCGGTAGTTTCCTCCCGAACGGCCAGAATAGCAGTGAATTATAACTCTCCATTCGACAAAATAAAATAAGCGATTCCCAAGTAGATTTCCTTAGAAAAGCAGACAGGTACCCAAACATCAGCCGAAGTCTAGATGAAGGGTATAACAGAACTGAAGTTTAATGATGCCACACTGGCTTTTATGCAAGTCCCCGTGCCAGGGGACCTCCCACAGGAACTGGGGTTAATTTGGTTGCATGATGGGCCAGATCCTTCATCCGGCGTTAAATGCTTCCCCAGCATGACGGACCCGGCCCGTCATCTGGCGTTAAGGGGTTAATGGTGTACTTAGTTTTCAAACATTTTGTTCTCCATTTTGGTTCTATTTTTGTAAAATGAATCATGACCTGTTATATTTTCCCCATGACTGTATATGTATACTCACATTTTATGTGTGTGTTATATTTGTCTATTCGTTCATTTGGTGCGCACATACTTTGTTGTTTTCTGATCTTTAAGATTTTTTTTTTCTAAGTCGCGCTTTTTATGTATGTTGCTGCCCACCATTGAATCAATTGATCTCCAGTCTCCCTTATATTTTAGACATTTTTCTAGTTTTTTAGATTTTTCGATCACATTTTATTTAATGTTGCAAAGTTTTTGTAAATGTTATTAAAATAACACTTTGCAGTTTATCAACAGGCTGTAGTGATTATGGTCCATCTAAAATATTTCACTTTAGTCATTTTCCAATAATACTGTGGTTATATATCATTTTATTTTGTGTCTACTATTCCTATATATAAAGATATAATAGAACAAATATATATTTATATTACCCTTCATAAAAGAGAAACAAATAGTATAACCTAAGCTCTATTAATTCTATACCAAAGTGAATCTCGTGGTTTTTCATTGCTGTGGTTTTGAATGGGTTAATCCACTTGACTTGTAAAATAAAATAAGGAAGAAAAAGAAGCAATTATGTCCTGAAAGGGAAAATGATTGAGATGTAATTTAATCTCCTGCAGTGTTAATTGAACTGGTACGTTTTTGTATTTTGGTATCCAGAATCACTGCCTTGTATTGATAATGCACGAACATCCCCAGAAATGGCTGCATTTCTAACATTTCTTTATAGATTAAATAAACCCCGAAGAATAGTGAATGTATCCTTATTTGTTTAATGTAAAGGGAAAATGTGTTGATTTTCAATGGAATGTTTTGATGGGATTGCAAATGCAGATTGGTCTCCGTATATTATTATTACTATTGCTACTACTAGCATTTATTCGGCAGCACTGTGTAATTGAGGAAAAAGACAGTACAAAATAAAAAGACCAACACAAAGGGTAAGAAAGGCTGCGTCCGTGATCTGAGATCTAACCACTGAAGCTCTTTCATACAAGGTACTTAGCTCAGTAGCCTGTGAGCTTACAATCCAAAGGTTAACATGGGGCGCTGAAACGAGGTAGCAAAAGGGAATTGCAGCTACTGGTAATGTGTAAAGAAAATTAGGAGGTAATTGAGTGATATCTGAAGCAACTGGCGAAGTGTGCTATAAAGTTATAAGGAACATGGGTGGGCGGAAGGAGGGACGGAATATATGTAAGATGCTTGTCTCTTACCAGCCAAATTCATTCAACAGACACAATTTATGAGAGTACACGTCACATCATATTTTCTTTTTTTTTACAGAAACTATCAAGCATTATGGATAAGAACGTTGTATAAGAAGTATTAAATACAGGTGATACTCGAAAAATGTGAATATTGTGCAAAAGTTAATTTATTTCAGTAATGCATCGTAAAAGGGGAAACTAATATATGAGATAGACTCATTACATGTAAAGCAAGATGGTTCAAGCCGTGATTTGTCATAAGTGTGATGATTATGGCTTACAGCTCATGAAAACCCCAAATCCACAATCTCAGTAAATTAGAATATTACATGCAATCAATAAAACAAGGAGTGTACATAGAACAATATCGGACCTTTGAAAAGTATTAGCATGCACATCGACTCAGTACTTGGTTTGTGCCCCTTTTGCAGCAATTACTGCCTCAATGCGGCGTGGCATGGAAGCTATCAGCCTGTGGCACTGCTGAGGTGTTATGGAAGACCAGGATGCTTCAATAGCGGCCTTCGGCTCTTCTGCATTGTTTGGTCTCCTGTCTCTCATCTTTCTCTTGGCAATGCCCCATAGATTCTCTATGGGGTTCAGGTCAAGCAAGTTTGCTGGCCAATCAAGCACAGTAATCCCACGGTCATTGAACCAGGTTTTGGTGCTTTTGGCAATGTGGGCAGGTGCCAAGTCCTGCTGGAAAATGAAGTCTGCATCCCCATAAAGCTAGTCTGTGGAATGAAGCATGAAGTGCTCCAAAATCTCCTGGTAGATGGCTGCGTTGACCCTGGTCTTTATGAAGCACACTGGACCAACACCAGCAGATAACATGGCTCCCCAAATCAACACTCCAAGACTGTGGAAACTTCACACTGGACGTCAAGCATCTTTCAGTGTGTGCTTCTCCATTCTTCCTCTAGTCTCTGGGTCCTTGGTTTCCAAATGAGATGGAAAAGTTGCTCTCATCAGAAAAGATGACTTTGGACCACTGAGCAACAGACCAGGTCTGTTTTTCTTTAGCCCAGGTAAGACGCTTCTGACGTTGTTTGTTGTTCAGGTGCGGCTTGACAAGAGGAAAACTACATCTGAAGCCCATGTCCAGGATCCATCTGTGTGTGGTGGCTCTTGATGCACTGACTCCAGCCTCAGTCCACTCCTTGTAAAAGTCCCCAACACTTTTGAATGGCCTTTTCCTGACAATCCTCTCAAGGCTGCGGTCAGCCCTGCTGCTTGTGCACCTTTTTCTTCCACACTTTTCCCTTCCACATAACTTTCTATTAATGTGCTTTGGGAACATCCAACTTCCTTCACAATTACCTTTTGATACTTACCCTCCTTATGGAGGGTGTCAATGATGGTTTTTTGCACAACTGTCAGGTCAGCCGTCTTCCCCACGATTGTGATTCCTATTGAACCAGACTGAGAGATCATTTAAAGGCTCAGAAACTCTTTGCAGGTGTTATGGCTTACTTAGCTGATTAGCGTGGGACACTGTGAGCCTAGAATATTGCACCTTTTCATAATAATCTAATTTACTGAGATTGTGGATTTGGGGTTTTCATGAGCTGTAAGCCATAATCATCGCACTTATGACAAATCACTGCTTGAACAATCTTGCTTTGCATGTATTGCATCTATCTCATATATTAGTTTCCCCTTTTACGTTGCATTACTTAAAAAAATGAACTTTTGCACAGTATTCAAATTTTTCGAGTATCACCTGTATATTTTTATATGCAGTGTCAAGTACACACCTATATCAAGTACAGACATAAGATGGCGAAATTAGGTAAACAAAACTACTTTTTTTTTTTGCTGTGTGAATTACCACCAGCTGATCTGTTGGAAAGAAGGCAATCACCGCTCAGGAAGTAAATTTGTCAGAAGAACAGTAAAACGGTTTAAAATTAAGTAAGGAAATCGTGAATGCCTCTGTCTCGTAAGGAAAAAGACAGATCTCCTTAAAATATCTGAATCAAATTGACTGTATGTTAAAGCAAACGCTAACAGAATAAGTAGTGTTGTGGAAAGTACCAAAATTAAAATGAATTTTTTAAAAATATTTTTCATAATATTAATTCATTTAAAAAGTTTATCCAGAAATATGTTATCATTAGGAAAGCTTATCTAGCCCTTTTAAACTGAAACTTGGCGGTCACGGTGTAATATCGGTTTATACAGCGATCCAAAATTACAGACAACGTTTCGATATGGTGCATGTCTTTGTCAGGCCACTGCTGGTCATAGACATACACAGTGTTGAAACGTTGTCTGCCTTTTTGGATGACTGAATAAACTGATATTACACAATAATTGCAGAGTCCTGAAGTCCTTTTTATGTTGTGGCTCCTTTGGAGCATGGGTTTTGACCTACGGCACAGGTTACACTATTATTTTCCACCAGGACATTTGCTACATATTGAACTTTATTGTTGGGAGACTAGTCCCAATAGTCCCAACCGCAAAAGGCATAATATCAGATGATTATTTGTCAGGCAGGTTTTACTAGGATACTTGTGTATAATTATTTCGTAATTTTACATTAAGACTGTGCATTGTTATTATATCGAGTTTTATTACAGATGATTTTACAAGCAGCATTATATTGAGGCTGTTTATTATTTTTGTGATCTTAATAGCTTTCAATAAAGGATGCGTTAACCTGTTTGCTGCGCTTCCTCAAACTTTTTTCTTACTTTTCGTTTTACTAATATTGGGGAGACAAGGGACAAGCTGCAACTAAACCCCTCTTCCCCCTTTTTATTTCTTTTCCCCCTCAAGTATGGTCCAAGTAGTTTTGCAGCTTCCTACACCTCGTACATATGGCACAGGTCTAAAAATTGGTTTTCTAAAAATAGTGCCACACACGCATACTTAAGGGGACACTATAGTCACCAAAACCACCACAGCTTAATGTACTGGTTCTGGTGCCTATATCATGTCCCTGCAGTTTTAGAAATGAAAACACTGCCTTTTCAGAGAAAAGGCAGTGTTTACATTGTTGCCTAGTAACGCCTCTTGTGGCAGTCACTCAGATGGCCACTAGAGATGCTTGATATTTCAGTGCATAACACTCCCCATAAAGATGCATTGATTAGTTTTGCAGTGTAGCGGATGGCATGGGACTGTCCGCCAGGATTATATTTTAAAAGACTGTTCGTGTATTTAACTGACTGTATATTAAAAATTGCATGCTTATTCGTATGTTGGTTCAGTAGTTTCATTCATAGTTCATATGAATGGAAACTACCGAATCCATAGACCACCTCAGAGAGAAGTGTGCACCTCGTTAAACCTTTCTCACTTCTCTAACAGCAGTTAATTGGTGTTATATTGCCGTATCTGGGTGGCCGCCGTTCGGTAGACGAACACGTGGCGGCGGCCATCTTACGCACGAACTCTCGGCGGTGTTTATAAATAAACAAAATATATTTCCTTTTCAAGAAATATATACAGGTGGATTGGCGCTATTAATAAAGTTGAGAACAGCAACTACCCCCAAGTGCCAAATAAATCACCAAAGGCACTATACAAGTACATAAAAGTGAAAAAGAAAGAACGGAAGGGGGGTGCTCAAAGATAGTAATACAATATTATACTTATATCAGTACATCAATAATTCGATCAGTGTCTTACTGGATCAATCTAGGAGAGATAGACAAAATGTACATAGCATAATACTGTAAAAGGGAATTGTACATCAACAGTACATAGGTAATGGGTCACTCACGATCTATAGAGCCTTAAAGGACCACTCTAGGCACCCAGACCACTTCAGCTTAATGAAGTGGTCTGGGTGCCAGGTCCTTCTAGGGTTAACCCATTTTTTCATAATTATAGCAGTTTCAGAGAAACTGCTATAATTATGAATGGGTTAAGCCTTCCCCCTAATCCTCTAGTGGCTGTCTTATTGACAGCCACTAGAGGCGCTTGCGTGCTTCTCACTGTGAAAATCACAGTGAGAGCACGCCAGCGTCCATAGGAAAGCATTGTAAATGCTTTCCTATGAGACCGGCTGAATGCGCGCGCAGCTCTTGCCGCGCGTGCGCATTCAGCCGGCGGGGCGTAACGGAGGCGGAGAGGAGGAGGAGAGCTCTCCGCCCAGCGCTGGAAAAAGGTAAGTTTTTACCCCTTTCCCCTTCCAGAGCCGGGCGGGAGGGGGTCCCTGAGGGTGGGGGCACCCTCAGGGCACTATAGTGCCAGGAAAACGAGTATGTTTTCCTGGCACTATAGTGGTCCTTTAAATAGCAGGCTCTAACTGTAATGGCTTGTCAAGCTTATCAGGCAATCTGCTTTTCCCAGCTGTGTTGGCTTAAAATTCCTCCGGGTACTCTTTCAATCATACCACAACTATTGTAGCCAAGTGGGTAAGAATATGAAGAGATTTATTACAATATAAAATAAAATAAAATAAAAATATACAGGGCACAACGCTGATGATGCCAAATGTGTATTTGGCGTCAACACAGCTGGGAAAAGCAGATTGCCTGATAAGCTTGACAAGCCATTACAGTTAGAGCCTGCTATTTAAGGCTCTATAGATCGTGAGTGACCCATTACCTATGTACTGTTGATGTACAATTCCTTTTTACAGTATTATACTATGTACATTTTGTCTATCTCTCCTAGACTATCTTTGAGCACCCCCCTTCCGTTCTTTCTTTTTCACTTTTATGTCTCAGCGGTGTTTTGTCGTCGAGAGTCTGGAACTCAAATCGGACACTCAATTGCCCGAACACCGCTGAGACCTCCAGAGCTCCAGAACTCACGAACGGAGGGGCCAATCGACTCCTTGTTCGGGGAATTCAATCTACCAAACAAGGGGAGAACTCACGAACGGAGGGGCCAATCGACTCCTCGTTCGGGGAATTCAATCTACCAAACAAGGGGGTTCATGCGAACGCTGTATTATGTATGGATGGCAAGGATTTATAACTGTTTTACCTCCCGAACGTAGACAGACCGCAAGGCCAAAACACATGGAACTCTTTTCGGCTACATAGTCGTGTGCGGTCGGTCAAATCGTTTATTCCCCATAACTCCCGAACCCCTGGTCTGATCTGGGTGAATTTTGAGTATGTTGGTCACCCAGACCAGAGCTACCAGGGGATGCCACTTAAGTCCTTGTACCCCACAGTTTTGGGGTACATCCAAGATACAGGGAAAAAGGTACCAGGATTAAGTGGATTAAGTGTCACACTGAGGGGAGGGAAAGTAGGGGAGGGAACCTCTGTATGATTGGTTACTGTCCTAATTACTGGAAATCCCTCCCTTGCATGGGAGAATCCTTTATAAGGAACTGCTGTGAATAAAAATTTAGTTCTGCTCCTGATGCTGTGTGTCGTCCAGTCATTGGGATTGCGATTGGGATATTGTTGGAGTCTTTTTTGCCTGTTAGAAATATTACTCTGTGGATTTATTATACTTGTTCCTGAGCCTTACTGGGATCCAAAGTGGAGATAGGCTGTGTAATACCAGCTCTCCGCTACATTGGTTGTCAGCGCTGGAATCCAGACTCACAAGGGAACAAGGACTAATGGAATATGGATGGAGAGTTATTTTGCTAAGCTAAAAAAAAGATCAACGCTAAAAGATCTCCTAGAAGCAAAAGATATTGCAGCAAGCAACAAAAGAAAAGCAACCCTAATTGCAGAGGTGATGGCAGAATACCAAAACGAGGACAGGGCAATCCCTGAACAGCAGAGTTCAGCAGATGGATCTGAACAAGAAGAGTTTCAAAGGCAGCTGCAGTTTAGGCTGTCCTTTTATGGAGAGAACCCA
Source organism: Pelobates cultripes (assembly GCA_933207985.1). Lineage (NCBI taxonomy): Eukaryota > Metazoa > Chordata > Amphibia > Anura > Pelobatidae > Pelobates > Pelobates cultripes. The sequence continues at coordinate 111,295,474 of OW240918.1, forward strand.
ACGGCGGATATTATATCCAGGACAATGACCGAGGTGCAGGAGCTTATACTACGCCAAAGACCACTACAAAACGCAGAGAGGAATACAACCACAACTACCATCACACAGGGTAAGGCAAAAATACCTTACCAAGCATTTAAAACATATGTAGAGGCAGAGGAGGACATAGATGCATTTCTCCAAGATTTTGAGAGACTGTGTGCATAATATTAGTCCAGAAGAGTGGGTACCTATTCTGGCAGGTAGGCTCACTGGGAAGGCCGCTGAGGCGTACCGAACTGTACCAGATGAGATTCGGAACTACCACAGGGTAAAAGAGGTGATCCTGGCCCAATATGCCATCACTCCAGAGGCATACCGGCGGCGATTTAGAGAGTTGAAAAGAAATGACTCTCATGTGGAATGGGCTTGCAAGCTACACCGGGCCGCTCTCGGATGGGTACATGCAAATAAAGCTCGGTCCATGAAGGACTTGTTACAAATGTTGTTATTGGAACAATTCTATGAGGGCATCCAGAATGAGGTACCGGTGAGAGACCGCAATCCAACCTCCCTCACAGAGGCAGCTAAAAAGGCGGATTAGAGGGGAAAGCAGTCCAGGGTCTTCGCGACTTGGGGGCCACCATCACCCTGGTCAAAAGTCACCTGGTACCTGACCAGGCCAAGACCAGCAGAACAGTAGCCGTAAGGGTAGCCGGGGGAGCAGTATACCGGCTACCCACCGCCCGGGTACATTTGCATTGGGGAGCGGGGTTTGGGAATGTGGAAGTGGGGTTGATGCCCCAACTGCCGGCGGGGGTTTTGTTGGGGAATGATCTGGGCAAACTTACTTCTGCTTTTGAGCCCCAGGCTCCCACAACCGGAGAGGCACACCCAGTGGTTACACGACAACAGGCCCGCACCCAGGACTACAACACACTCCCGGAGGTCCAGGTAAGAGATCCTTCCCCTACCTTAGAGTGTATTCCCTGGGCTCCTCCTACCGAATTTGCGGCCGAAGTAATCACTGACCCCACATTACAGGTCTATAGAGACAAAGTCACCTCAGACCAACCTGGGGGGGGAGGGCGAAAGATTTGTATGGGATAACCAGTTGCTGTATAGGGAGTTTGACAAACAGGTAGCTGGGCCAGACCCTATTGTTATGAGGCAGCTAGTGGTACCACAACGGTACCGAGCGGAATCACTCCGGATAGCGCACGATATTCCGCTATCCAGACATTTGGGGGTCAGTCGCAAACGGCACCGACTGACCCAGAGTTTCTTTTGGCCGGGAGTTAGTCAGGAAGTCCGCAGATACTGTAATACGTGTGACACGTGTCAACGAGTGGGAAAGAGAGGGGACCGGCGGAAGGCAAAACTGCACCCGCTACCCATAATTGAGGAGCTGTTCAGTAGAGTAGCGGTAGATTTAATAGGCCCCCTACAGAGACCCAGCCCCTCTGGGAAAAAGTATATTTTAACTGTAGTGGATTATGCCACCCAATATCCAGAGGCGATTGCACTGACTAATATACATGTGGAGACCGTGGCTGTGGCCCTGATGCAGATTTTCTTGCAGATGGGGTTACCCAGGGAGATCATCTCGGATCAGGGCACACAGTTCACTGCGGAAGTCACCCAAAGCCTCTGGAAATTCTGTGACATCAAACCAATAATTAGCGCCCCATATCATCCCCAGACCAATGGGCTATGCGAAAGGTTCAATGGGACATTGAAACAAATGCTCCGAACCTTCACAGACACCCATAGGGACTGGGAGCGATTCCTGCCCCATCTCCTGTTTGCATACAGGGAGGTGCCGCAGGAGTCGACCGGGTTCTCCTCATTCGAATTGCTGTTCGGATGGAGAATAAGGGGGCCCCTTGACCTGATTAGGGAACACTAGGAGGGAAACCGGAGCACAGACGGTACCCCCATCATACTCTATGTGCTGGTGTTTCGAGATCGTCTGGAAGCATTAACGAAATCGGTACGGGAGAACCTACAGGCGGTTTAGACGCGCCAACGCACGTGGTATGATAGGGGCGCCAGGGACCGTAGCTTTCAGGTTGGGCAGAAGATTCTAATTTTGAAACCTGTCCGACATGATAAGCTACAGGCCTCCTAGCAGGGCCCTTATAAGGTGATGGAGCAAAGATGCGACACCACGTATATAATTGGCGCCTGCGCAGGAACTGGTGGGCGACGCATGATCCATGTGAACATGATTAAGCCCTACCCGGAATGTTCAGAGGAGGTAACAGCCAACCTGCCTCTCCCCGATCTACTGGGAGACGGTAGGCTGTCCAGGGATTTGGGGGAAGTTACTCTGGGGGATCGGCTGAGCACACAGGAGCGCACCGAGGTACAACAGTTATTAAGGGAGAAACAGGACACATTCTCCAATGTACCTGGGTACACTCCTTTGGCCACTCACAGGGTAGAGACCCCCCTTCCCATGCGGCAAACACCTTACCGCATCCCTGAGGCGGTAAGGGAGAGCATGCACAAGGAGATTGAGGAGATGCTCCAAATGGGGGTGATTGAACAGTCAGCCCCTGGGCCTCCCCTGTAGTTCTCGTACCCAAGCGAGATGGCACGACTCGCTTCTGCGTGGAATACCGGAGGTTAAATGAAAAAAACTGTATCTGACGCCTACCCTATGCCCCGGATAGAGGAATTGTTAGACCGGCTGGCCAGGGGCCAATACCTCACGACCATTGATCTCTGTAAGGGGTATTGGCAGATTCCCCTGGCCCCAGATGCCATTCCTAAGTCCGCCTTTATCACCCCATTCGGCTTATACCAATTTAAGGTAATGCCGTTTGGGATGAAAAACGCACCCGCCACCTTCCAGAGGATGGTGGTCCGACTCCTAGATGTATTTCAGGATTACACCTGTGCTTATTTAGACGACATTGCTATCTTTAGCAATACCTGGCAGGAACATCTGGCCCACATAGGAGCGGTGTTAGATAGAATCCGAGAAGCCGGATTAACCTTGAAACCTGCTAAATGCAGCATAGGTATGGCTGAGGTACAGTACCTCAGACACAGAATAGGGTGAGGGAAGCAGAAGCCTGAACCCGCATAGGTAAAGGCCGTAGCACAATGGCCGACCCCCAGGACAAAGACCCAAGTACTTGCTTTTCTAGGGACCGCCGGGTATTACAGAAAGTTTGTACCAAACTATAGCGCCCTGGCCAAACCCCTTACTGACCTTACCCGCAAAAACCTGCCCCGCCAAGTAACCTGGACCCCGGAGTGTGAGCAGGCATTCCAACTGTTGAAAGATGCACTTATCAATGCCACTGTCTTGGCAGCTCCCAATCCAACTAAACGTTTTCTTTTTCACACAGACGCTTCTATGTTTGGATTGGGGGCAGTATTAAGCCAAGTCGGGGCCGATGGCAGAGAACACCAGGTAGCCTACATCAGTCAGAAACTGCTACCCAGAGAAGTGAGCTACGCCGCCATCGAGAAGGAGTGCCTGGCTGTGGTGTTGGCCTTAAAGAAGTTGCAACCCTATTTGTACGGACAGTCCTTCTCCCTGCTCACGGATCACAACCCGTTGGTATGGTTAAACCGGGTGGCGGGGGACAATGCCCAGCTGTTGCGCTGGAGTTTGGCGCTACAGGCAGTTGACTTTAACATCCAGTACCGCCCGGGAAAACAGAATGGCAACACCGACAGGTTGTCCAGACAAACTGAACTTGAAAAATGATCCGTGAGCCGTCCGGACTTCCCCAAGCCGATCCGTGTTGGATCAGACTGTGTATGCCATCTTGTGGACAAGGGGGAGCAGTGTAGCTGATGGCATGGGACTGTCCGCCAGGATTATATTTTAAAAGACTGTTCGTGTATTTAACTGACTGTATATTAAAAATTGCATGCTTATTCGTATGTTGGATCTGTAGTTTCATTCATAGTTCATACGAATGGAAACTACCGAATCCATAGACCACCTCAGAGAGAAGTGTGCACCTTGTTAAACCTTTCTCACTTCTCTAACCGCAGTTAATTGGTGTTATATTGCCGTATCTGGGTGGCCGCCATTCGATAGACGAAAACGTGGCGGCGGCCATCTTACGCACGAACTCTCAGCGGTGTTTGGTCGTCGAGTGTCTGGAACTCAAATCGGACACTCAATTGCCCGAACACCGCCGAGACCTCCAGAGCTCCAGAACTCACGAACGGAGGGGCCAATCGACTCCTCGTTCGGTGAATTCAATCTATCGAACAAGGGGGTTCATGCGAATGCTGTATTATCTATGGATGGCAAGGATTTATAACTGTTTTACCTCCCGAACGTAGACAGACCGCAAGGCCAAAACACATGGAACTCTTTTCGGTTACATAGTCGTGTGCGGTCGGTCAAATCGTTTATTCCCCATAACTCCCGAACCCCTGGTCTGATCTGGGTGAATTTTGAGTATGTTGGTCACCCAGACCAGAGCTACCAGGGGATGCCACTTAAGTCCTTGTACCCCACAGTTTTGGGGTACATCCAAGAAACAGGGAAAAAGGTACCAGGATTAAGTGTCACACTGAGGGGAGGGAAAGTAGGGGAGGGAACCTCTGTATGATTGGTTACTGTCCTAATTACTGGAAATCCCTCCCTTGCATGGGAGAATCCTTTATAAGGAACTGCTGTGAATAAAAGTTTAGTTCAGCTCCTGATGCTGTGTGTCGTCCAGTCATTGGGATTGCGATTGGGATATTGTTGGAGTCTTTTTTGCCTGTTAGAAATATTACTCTGTGGATTTATTATACTTGTTCCTGAGCCTTACTGGGATCCAAAGTGGCGATAGGCTGTGTAATACCAGCTCTCCGCTACATGCAGCACATTTTTAAAATAGGAAAACATTGGACCAGTGAGACGATGGAGAAAAGATACATTAAAAATATTTTTACTCTATTATTGGGGGGAGTGAGGTAGGCAGTAATCTAAATAGCTACTGCAGCACTATAGTGTTGGGAACAGGGCTGGACTGGGAAAAGAATTCAGCCCGGGCATTTTTTAATCACAGCGGCCCACTGAAAAAGGGGCGGGCCAGATAGGGTGTGTTTTGTCATCCCCTATGGCAAGCACACCCCATCTCATAGTGAGCATGTTGATTCAATGCTCTTCCAGGGCAGACCATGTGCAGAGCTCTGCTGAAGAGCTCTAGCATGAGAAAAGGGCCCTGTATTTGTTCTGCACAGCGCAATCAAATTTAATAACATGCTTGAAACTTCTCAGGTGTGTAGCGGATGGCCATGAGCTGCCCTGGGACTTACATTATGTTTAACCTGTATTCGTCTATTTGCTAAATGTCCATGCAGTAAGGGAATGTATTCGTGTAAAGTAGCTAAGTTCTATGTGTAAAATGTATTGGATTCGTCTGAATGTAAGGTAGTTTCATTCCCTTAGTTTGTTCGAATTAAACTACCGAACAGTCAGACCTCCCTGTGTGAAGTATGCCTTCAATTACCCGTTGCAACATTGTTGCGAACGGGTAATTGACAAGCTGTGTAGCAATCCTTTGTTCTCAGGGGTGGCCGCCATTCGAGAAACGAACATGTGGCAGCGGCCATCTTAACCTCCCGAACAGCAGTGTTTTGCCGTCGAGTGTCTGGAACTAAAAACGGACACTCGATTAGGTTATCACCGCTGAGACACCTCCATCAGCCCTGGTCCGTTCGGTTCCAAACTACCGAACGGCCCCTCGTTCGGTAGGCATAATCAACCGAACGAGGGGATTCAGGCAAACCCTCCCAAGCCTCTATAGCTGGAGGCTTTCAGGTACTGCATTCGCCTTTTCCAGGACCGACCGCAGGGCCCCATCGCATGGAGCCCAATTCAGCTAGTTCATCCAGCACGGTCGGTCATTTTATTCCTGTAGCGTTACTTACCTTAACCGGGGGCCGGTCGCGGTCCTCTCTTCAAGCCACGCGCGGTCCTGCGGCTGCACGAGCCGCGCGCGGCTCATCCAACTGCTTTGGATGGAAGGCGGGCAGTGACCGCGTGAGGCGGTCACGTGTCCCGCCTGAAACTAAGAGCGCGCCGCGAGTCTCGGGCGCGCTCTTAAAGAGACAGTGGGAGCCTAATTGCCAAAAGGCTCCCATTGGCTCCTGTCATACCACACTCCCTGTACAATTACCTATAGGGGGTGTGGAAGTGACAGGAGCCAATCACTTTCGTTTTAAAGCTATTTAAACTTACCTTTTTCCCTTAGCTCGTTGCCCTATCGTGGTTTCTGTTTCAGTTCCCTTTAGCGCTTGTGGTGTTCAGTTGTGTTTTCTCGTATTGACTTTGGCTTCGTATTCTGACTTCGTTTTCGCTTTATCCTTATCTGTACTGTTTGCCGGCTTGCTGTTTTCCGTGTACCAGACCCGGCTTGTCCTAGTTTACGCTGTCTCTCTGTGCCCTTGACCTCGGTTTGTTCCTGGCTCTGTCTCCTCTCATATACGTCGAGTCCGGCCATTCTAAGGTCCGGTAGACGTATCTCTCCTCTGTATTTGCCTCTGTTTAGCTGGATCCTGCGTGTAGGGGTATATTCTCGTTACATTACGATAGGGCCATGGACCCCGCAGATTTAGCTCAACAGATGGCGTCCCATGAGGCAAGATTTGTAGAGCAGGATCACCGTATGGATCAAATAGCTCAGGCTCTCCAGACGCTCCTGGCTAGAACCGTTCCAGCAACTACACCTAACCCTCCTACGCCCCTTCTCCCTGAAGTATCTACTTTGCCTAATACTTCGGCCCATTTAACACCTCCTCCTAGGTATGGAGTGGACTCTAAGACTTGCAGATGGTTTATTAATCAGATTGAATTTCACTTCGAAATGTATCCACGTTCATTTCCCACAGAGAGGTCTAAGGTTGGGTTCTTTATGCACCAACTTACCGATAAGGCACTTGAGTGGGCAAATCCTATTTGGGAAGCTAATGGACCTATGGTACATGATTTCAACAGTTTTCTTACGGCTTTTCGTAGAACTTTTGACACAATGAAAAGGTCAAAGAATGCCGCGAGAGCATTAATGAGAATTAAACAGGGTTCTAGGTCTGTGGCTGATTATGCTATTCAGTTTAGCACTCTTGCTTCGCAGGTAGATTGGACCAACAATGGGTTAACTACTGCCTTTATGGAAGGTTTGTCAGATACGATATTGGATGAGGTAGCAGCTAAGGAGCTTCCTATTGCCTTAGAGGACCTTATCGATTACCTCATTGATATTGATAATAGAATTCGTGACAGGCTCTATACCAAGAACAGGAATAGACGTTTTGTTACACCCATTAACCCCAGAGTTAATATACCAGAGAGTGTTAAAGTGTCTGAGGAGGAACCTATGCAATTAGGGGTTGCCAAACTCTCTGATACTGAGAAATTACATAGGAGAAGGGAGGGACTCTGCCTATACTGTGGTAGGAGAGACCATATGGTAAAGGAATGTCCTTTACTCCCGGAAAACTCTCGCACCTAAGACCTTATAGGGGACTGGCCTTGGGTGTGATATCTAAGTCTCCTAAATTGCCTCCTAACCGCTTGCTTCTCCCGGTTTCTTTATATATGGGAGAGATTTGTATAGTTGACAACATATATGCTCTGGTTGACTCTGGGGCAGCTGAAAATTTTATAGACTCTGGCTTTATAAAGAGAAACAACATTCCCATCAGAGAGAAGGAGATACCCTTGGCCGTTGAGGCCATAGATGGTAGACCATTAAGTTCTCCAGTTGTTACTCATGAGACTGTACCATTACACATGTACACAGGGGTTTTACACTATGAAACCATTCGATTCCAGGTCATCACCTCTCCCTCTTCACAGTTAGTATTAGGGTATCCATGGTTACGTGCTCACAATCCCATTTTTGACTGGGAGACAGGGCAAATAAAATCATGGAGTGAGGCCTGCCACGAGTCTTGTACGTTGGAAGTCACACCTTTGAATTCTATTGAGGTACCTACCAGTCCTCCTTTGTCTACGGTTATACCCCCTCAGTACTTATCTCTAAAGACTGTTTTCGATAAAAGGGAGGCTGAGAAATTACCGCCTCACAGACCCTATGATTGCGCTATTGACTTGTTGCCTGGCACTATACCTCCAAAGGGCAGGGTGTACCCCTTATCGGTTCAAGAAAACCGTGTCATGGAGGAGTACATCAAGGAATCACTAGAAAAAGGGTTTATTAGGAGATCCTCTTCTCCAGCTGGAGCAGGGTTCTTCTTTGTATCGAAGAAAGAAGGTGATTTAAGACCGTGTATAGATTATAGAGGTCTAAACAAAATCACTATCAAAAATGCATACCCTATAACTTTGATTACAGAATTATTTGACAGGCTGAAACATGCCACTGTGTTCACTAAATTAGACCTTAGGAGTGCATACAATTTGATACGTATAAAGGAAAATCACGAATGGAAGACTGCATTCAACACTAGATCCGGTCATTACGAATATACTGTTATGCCATTTGGGCTTTGCAATGCCCCAGCAGTATTCCAAGAATTTATTAATGATGTCTTAAGAGATTTTATTCACACATTTGTTATCGTATACTTGGACGACATTTTAATATATTCTACAGATATATACACTCATCACAGACATGTTACGACAGTTTTGAAGACCCTTCTTGCTAATGGTCTTTATTGCAAGCTAGAGAAATGTCTGTTTGACCAAACCGAAGTCCAGTTCTTGGGGTATTTGATTTCCGCTAAAGGTTTTCGTATGGATCCCCAGAAGCTAGCTGCTGTAATAGAATGGCCTCTACCGCAAGGTCTGAAAGCTATTCAGCGTTTTCTTGGGTTCTCCAATTATTATAGACGTTTTATCAAAGGTTTCTCGTCCATTGTAGCACCTATTACCCGTATGACTAAAAAGGATGGCAATACTCGTGTTTGGTCTACCGAGGCACTTCAGACTTTTGAATTTCTTAAAACTACGTTCGCCTCTGCACCTATTTTACAGCATCCTGTCCCCTCACTGCCCTATATTCTTGAAGTTGATGCTTCGGATATTGGGGTAGGTGCTGTCTTATCCCAAAGAGAGTCGCCTGAGAAGCCATTGCATCCATGCGGCTTCTTTTCTAAACAAATGTCCAAAGCAGAGAAAAATTATGATGTGGGTAATCGCGAACTCCTTGCTATTATTTTAGCACTTAAAGAGTGGAGACATTTGTTAGAAGGAACTAAGGATCCTATCCTCATTTTTACGGATCACAAGAACCTATCCTACCTTAGCGAAGCCAAAAGATTGTCTTCCAGGCAGGCTAGGTGGTCACTATTTTTGTCCCGTTTCAATTTTATTATCACCTATAGGCCAGGTGATCGCAACACTAAAGCAGACGCTCTGTCCAGACAGTTCGAAACTACTGACAAACAGGAGATTGATGTTACTCCTGTCATTCCCCAGACAGGATAATAGCTACTACTATTTTGTCTATTTCCTCGTCCCTCTTGCAGGCCATACAAGCGAAACAAAGCATGGCACCTAGCGAGAGGCCTAATGATAAACTGTTCGTTGATGTTCCTGAGAGACGGGATATTATGTCATTATATCATGATACTAAGACCGCTGGACATCCTGGTATTTCCAAAACGGTGTCAGCTGTTTCTCGGTATTTTTGGTGGGATTCCTTACGAAAGGATGTCACTGACTATATAAGTGCTTGTGCCTGTATGAAATCCTCCCGTAGAGTTCCTTGTGGGCTGTTGCATCCGTTATCCGTTCCCGAGATACCTTGGTCTAACCTGTCCATGGATTTTATTGTTGAATTACCCCCTTCAAATGGTAACACAGTGATCCTGATGATAGTGGATCGGTTCTCCAAAATGGCTCACTTCGTGTCTCTTCGCAAGTTGCCCACATCCAAGGAACTGGCTCATATCTTCGCTAGAGAAGTATTTCGATTACATGGGATTCCCGTATCTATTGTATCCGATAGGGGTAGCCAATTTATTTCCAGGTTCTGGAGGGCCTTTTGTTCAGAAATGGGTATTTCTCTCTCATTTTCTTCCGCTTATCATCCCCAGTCTAATGGGGCTGCTGAACGTGCCAACCAGTCTCTGGAGCAATACCTCCGTTGTTTTGTGTCTCACCATCAGGACAATTGGTCTGACCTGCTTCCTTGGGCTGAATTTGCTCGGAATAACGCCACTCATGATTCTTCCGGCAAGAGCCCTTTTTACGTTGTCTATGGCCAGCATCCCGTTGTTCTTCCGGCTGCATTCTCCTCACAGGGCATGCCAGTTCTGGATGAGCATTTGGCTGGTTTGCGTAATACTTGGGAGCAGGTTCAGCGTTCTTTGGTGGACTCTGCTACTCGCCAGAAGGCTCAGGCTGACAAGCATCGCAGAGCAGCTCCGTCCTATGTTGTGGGGGACAGGGTTTTGCTTTCCACGCGGAATATTCGTCTCCGGGTGCCTTCTATGAAATTGGCTCCCCGCTTCATTGGACCTTATCGTATTATACATAAGGTTAATCCTGTTTCTTATGCCTTAGGTCTGCCTAAGAATCTACGTATTCCTAATGTTTTTCACACCTCATTGTTGAAACCTTTCGTACGCAACCGCTATACCCGGCATACTCCTCCTCCCCCTCCTATCTCGGTGGAGGGTCATGAGGAGTTTGAAGTGTCTGCTGTTCTTGACTCTCGTTTCCTTAGGGGTCGACTTCAGTACTTGGTACATTGGAAGGGTTATGGGCCTGAGGAGCACAGTTGGATTTCGGCTGATGCTGTCCATGCTCCCCGTCTTGTGCGCTCTTTCCATTCTCGTTTTCCTGCCAGGCCTGGTCCTACCCGCCCGGGGGGCGTGTCCTCAGGGGGGGGTACTGTAGCGTTACTTACCTTAACCGGGGGCCGGTCGCGGTCCTCTCTTCAAGCCGCGCGCGGTCCTGCGGCTGCACGAGCCGCGCGCGGCTCATCCAACTGCTTTGGATGGAAGGCGGGCAGTGACCGCGTGAGGCGGTCACGTGTCCCGCCTGAAACTAAGAGCGCGCCGCGAGTCTCGGGCGCGCTCTTAAAGAGACAGTGGGAGCCTAATTGCCAAAAGGCTCCCATTGGCTCCTGTCATACCACACTCCCTGTACAATTACCTATAGGGGGTGTGGAAGTGACAGGAGCCAATCACTTTCGTTTTAAAGCTATTTAAACTTACCTTTTTCCCTTAGCTCGTTGCCCTATCGTGGTTTCTGTTTCAGTTCCCTTTAGCGCTTGTGGTGTTCAGTTGTGTTTTCTCGTATTGACTTTGGCTTCGTATTCTGACTTCGTTTTCGCTTTATCCTTATCTGTACTGTTTGCCGGCTTGCTGTTTTCCGTGTACCAGACCCCGGCTTGTCCTAGTTTACGCTGTCTCTCTGTGCCCTTGACCTCGGTTTGTTCCTGGCTCTGTCTCCTCTCATATACGTCGAGTCCGGCCATTCTAAGGTCCGGTAGACGTATCTCTCCTCTGTATTTGCCTCTGTTTAGCTGGATCCTGCGTGTAGGGGTATATTCTCGTTACAATTCCCTCCAGGAAATTCCCGAACCCCTGGTCCGATCTGGGTGATTTTTGGATATGTTGTTCACCCAGATCAGGGCTACCAGGGGATGTATAATTTAAAGGGGTACCCCTAGGTTTAGGGGTACATCCAGAAACGGGGGGAATTGCTGTACTGGATAAGGGGATTATGATGCCGGCTGAGGGGAGGAGATGTGTGGGAGGTTACCGGGACAGGATTGGCTACTGTATTAATGAATGGAAATCCCTCCCTTGCATGGGAGCATGCTATATAAGGCACTGTGGAATAAAGGTTGTCAGTTCTGCTCCTGATGCTGTGTGTCGTCCAGTTATTGGGATTGCTGTGGGGATACTGTTGGATTATTTTGCCTGCTGGAAACCTTGCCTGTGGATTTACAATTTACTTGTTCCTGATCCTCACTTGGATTATAAGCGGAGATAGCCTGGGGAATATTGTATCTCCGCTACAAGGTGTCTCCATAAATGGGATACCAGGAGACAAAAATGCCAGGAAAGAGTACTGTGCATTTGTTTGGAGCCTGCTAATGGGATTGTGTGCTGATTGTGGTGTGGTTTTGTGTTAATAGGTTTGTTTCAGTCATGCTGTGTTTGTGTTGTAATGTATGTGTGTCTAGGTGCTGTAGAGAGTGTGTGTATAGGAGATGAAGCGAGTGTGTGTATAAGGGCTGTAGTGTGTGTGTGTATAGGAGATGTAATGTGCGTAGGGGTTGTAGAGAGTGTGTGTTTAGGGAATGTACTATGTGTTTGCTTACAAGGAATCTAGTGTGTGCATAAGGAATCCAGAGTGTGTATATCAGAAATGTAGTGTGTGTGTGTGTGTGTAGTGGATCTAGTGTGTTTGAAGGACCCAGACTGTGTATAGGAGATCTAGTGAGTGTGTGTGTGTAGAGGATTTAGAGTGTATATAGGGATCTAGTGTGTGCATATGTGTAGATGATCCAGAGTTGGGTAAGGGATCTAGTGTTTGTCTGGAATTTAATGTGTTTAGGGGTGCAGTATGTGTGTGAGAGGTTCTTTAGTATATATACATATATACATATACCAGTACACACACTACAGACCCTTTATACATGCACACTACTCCCCCTACATATACACATTACTGGACCTTTACACATGTGTCCTAGATGCGCGCACACACACACACACACACACTACAGCTCCTAGATAAACAAATAATGCAACCACTATACACATACACACAGAAACACACAAATACACTCTACATACCCTATACACAGACAGTTTGGACAGCCCCTATACATGCACACACACAGACATACACTTTGTAGAGCCCATAAAATACATACACTCTACAGGCCCTAGCAGCACAAAGTACTCCACAAACAAACCCCGATTACATGCGCACACACACACTACACTACAAACATCCTCCTCTACACACATGCATTCCCACTAGCAACCTCCAAACACATACAATACCCACATGCACAACAACCTTTACCAGCCGTACCACACTCATTTGGCTGTGCAGAAAGAAAACCCAGGGCATTTCCCCTATCCAAGAGCACTTTAGCTGGTGTCTACGTATTTTATACGCAAAAAAACCCCAAAAAACTGCAATGTTTTACATTGCAGGGTTAAAACTAAACAACCACTCTACCCAGATCATATCATTGAAATGAAGTGGTCTGGGTGAGTTTAGTGGTCCTTTAATGAAGACATTGTTCACGTGTCAAAAACCAAGAAGAATATGATACTCCATTGACAACACAATCTAATTAACACATGCCCCCAGCTGCAGTCCAAAGGTTCCATATTTGAGCCAGCGTAATTGGGATGCATTTACAATGCTGTCTGGCCAAGATCTCCCTTAGTTGCTCCCTTTAACCCCTTAAGTACACATGACATGTGTGGCATGTCATGATTCCCTTTTATTCCAGAAGTTTGGTCCTTAAGGGGTTAAAGGTCCTTTTGGGATAGGAAGTGCTTGCAGAAAATATAAGAAGGGCTGGCAACCCCCTAAGATTGAACCTTAGGGAAATATAGCAGTAGTAACACATGTTCCATTTGAACAGATTACTAAAATCTTGGAATACAACCTAGCATTAATTAGGTCTTCTGTACTGGCAACTCCATGCATGCTTTTTTACAGACCTAGCTGGTCTGGTAAGTCTATTGATCCATTATTTTAATATGTTGCAATTCACTGTGTATGAAATTTAAAGGTAGCACTGATATACTGTATTTTGGATCCATTTAATTTCTTGCCCTTAGACAATAGCATATTTTTAACTATTTTAAGTCTCTTTCAGTCCTTTCTTTAAAAATAAATATGACCGTTTTGATTCTTGCAGTAGTGAATGAGTTTGAAATTTGACTTCCACTATGCTAGACTTGTGCAGAGAACCATGAATTCCATGGGGTTTTACAATCATTACATCCACACAAACCTATTTGTGTCTGAAAGAAATCTGTTGCTCAGCAAGTGGCAGATATTCCTTTGGTATTCCGAAGGCTTGGTCTATATATGATTACAGTGAGCTGAAGAAATTGCATTTTTTTTTTTTATTATTTTCTTCAGTACTGGGGTTGGGTGGGGGGGGAATCAGAGAAACCATTTTCCTGCTTACGATGACTAATATATTTTCCTATTGCTTCATGAAACAAAAAATAGTTAAAGGTTAGCACAGCTACTGTTCAGAATGTCTTTCAAGCTGAAAACGAGAATTCATCAGGACTTAGACTTGAAATGACATTTGTCATTGTGTGAGAAGACTGATAATTTTCTGTGTTCTAATAAAAACTTAGTGTCCATTACCAGCTTATTGATTGCAAACAAAGCCCATAGAAAGGTTAGTACAGTAAAACTAGATTAAAGGGACACTATAGGCACCCAGACCACCTAATTGGTTTGGGTGCAGAGTTCCAGGTACCTTAACCCTGAAAAGGTAATTATTGCAGTTTTTAATATACTGCAAAAATTACCTTTGATGGTTAACTCCACCTCTAGTGGCTGTCTACCAGACAGCCACTAGAAGGACTTGCGGGTTATCTAACGGATGCTGGACATATTCGTGCTATGCATGAAGACATCCAGCATTATACATGCTTTCCTATGGGGGAAATCGTAATGCAAGGGTGGCCATTGCAGCGAATGCGCATTCGCGTTAGGTCTCCGATGTCAGCGGGGGAGGAGCCTGAACCAGCTCCGAAGGACATGGGCTCTGGAATCCGGTAAACAACAGTTGGGTATTTAAGCCCTTCTGCACCACAGGGGTGTGGAGGGGAGCACTATAGGGAGCTATAGTACCAGTAAAAAAAAAAGCTTTGTTTTTCTGGCACTATAGTTTCTCTTTAATGATGTTTTTTGTGTGTGTTTTTTTTAACCTTAACTATTTTACCTATCTATTGGCACCAACATACCTATATAATAAATTATACTGGATTAACATCTGCATATCCATTAGAAAATATCTGCGCAACAAATCTGCAAAAAATGTGTTTGTACTACAGACCCATGGATTGGGTTGTTCAGCATGTCACTGGCTTTATTAATGCATGAAAAACCTTATCAGGGTTATTTACCAAACTGAGAGCCTTTGTTTATGTGCAGCCAAATGAGTGTGGCAGGGCTGGTAAAAGGTGTTGTGTGTGTGTTTTATATATTAAACTGTTCATTCTTTTGTATTTAATACATGTTTTTTTATTTCATCTTTATTCATTTTTTGATTTGTAGAAAAGACATACATAGATCATACATATAAAATGTAAACATTAAAAATGTTCTCATGTATATTTAAACAAAGTATTCCTCAGTAGATAAGAATATTTATAATATTACAAAAAATAAAAATAAAAAACAGAAAACAATTACATTCGAACGGATTCTGGACACCTCTAGGACAAAACATATTATACAAATATATAAACAAAAATAATATTTTATACCAGAAACAGTGAAGCATGCTTCCTGCTATGTTTGTCATTGGTGTTGAGAGGGACAAGGCTCTCTAGAGTTAGCTATGCGATAACCAAGGTGCAGGGCGTCCTTCACTAGTTGTCCGGCTAACAACTGTTTATATCGGTCTTCGTCCCTCTAAACATTGACTCAGCATAGCTACTAACGGCTGTGTAATCCAGTTTCAAAATACAACTCAGTGTTGTGAAAACTCCTAAAATTGGGGGTAAAGCCGCTCTTGGGTTTCGGACCGGTATTGTTCAGAAACTTACAGCCATCATTTTCCTCCAACAAGGCTTGGAGTATCAGCAGACACATTGTCCTTGTGTTATAGACCACAGGCCTTGGTCTGGTATGGTTCAGAAACTTCCAGCCATCATTTTCCTCCAACAAAGCTTGGATTATCAGCAGACACATTGTCCTTGTGTTATAGACCACAGGCCTTGGTCCTCCTCTCAGTCTGGATTTGATAGCATTTGTGTGATGCCAGTTTACGGGCAAACAAGTACAGATCCTTGACTCACATAAACTTGTCGAAAAGCTGAAACTGGTGGTCTAGAAGTCGTCCTGGAATCCTGGTGGCCTAGTGGCAGAGTGTGTGGTGTTTATGTATCCACGTCATTGGATTGTTAATGATACATAAACCAATTGTATATTAGCATTCCTTGTTTGCACTCGGTCTATTATTTATTCATATCCACAAATTTAAGCGCTCCACTTTATCTGGTTTAAAACATTTCTGTCTTTTGTGTGTTTTTTGACGAATTGCACATCACAGTGTGGTAGCAGTTAAGATAAGTGCTGATAAACATTATTGTATATATTCAATGTTTCTATGGTGTCGCAAGTTTTGAGGGAGCGTGCAATTGGCATGCTGACTGCAGGAATGTCCACCAGAGCTGTTGCCCGTGAATTGAATTCAGATTTCTCTACCATAAGCCATCTCCAAAGGCGTCTCAGAGAATCTGGCAGTACATCCAGCATCTTCACATCCAAGATCGTCTTTTTTAAATGATTATTATTAATCTTCACTGAGTGCCTCGACCCCTCGAGGCACTCAGCACAGGCAGAGCATCGGAAGCCTGATGGCTTCTGATGCTCTGCCTCATTGCTGGGCGTCACGTGGGGTAACCCGGAAGTTATCGCTCTGGGGGAGAGATCACTCGGCAGTGTGGGGGTGGGGAGGTATTGCAGGATGCCTCGACATCGATCGCTTCCAGCGCTCTAATTCACAGCGGACGTACAGGGTACATCAACTGTCGTTAACAACCGTTTTTTGTCTGACGTACCCTGTATGTCCACAGTCATTAAGGGGTTAAATGCACAGAGATACCGTGCCAAGCTCCTGAGGCAGATTGTTGTGCCATTCATCCACGACCATCGCCTCATGTTGCTGAATGATAATGCACGGCCCCATGTTGCAAGGATCTGCACACAATTCCTGGAAGTTAAAAACATCCCAGTTCTTGCATGGCCAGCATACTCACCAGACATGTCACCCATTGAGCATTTTTGGGATGCTCTGGATAGGCGTGTTTCAGGTTCTGCCAATATCCAGCAACTTCGCACAGCCATTGAAGAGGAGTGGACCAGCATTCTACAGACCACAATCAGCTACCTGATCAACTCTATGTGAAGGAGATGTGTTGCACTGCATGAGGCAAATGATGGTCACCAGATACTGACTGGTTTTCGGACCCCCCCCATGACCACCCCGGCTCCCCCCAATACAGTAAAACTGCACATTTTAGAGTGGCCTTTTATTGTGGTCAGCCTAAGGCACACCTATGCAATAATCATGCTGTCTAATCAGCATCTTGATATGCCACAACTGTGAGGTGGATGGATTATCTCGGCAAAGGAGAAGTGCTCACTAACACAGATTTAGACAGATTTGTGAACAATATTTGTGAGAAATAGTCCTTTTGTGTACATGGAAAAAGTCTTAGATCTTTGCGTTCAGCTCATGAAAAATGGGGGCAAAAACAAGTGTTGCGTTTATAATTTTATATATATTACATGTATATGTAATTTCTTTGCCTCTCTCTGGAAATGTATTTGTTTTTATTTTAGTCCATGTTGGAATAGATATGCTTCTCCAATATCTGGCTAGGCACATTTTTACTACTATAAATATATTAATGCAAAGATATTAATTTAATACATGTTAAGGTGCAAATTTGGTAACACACTTGACATGTCAGAAGAGCTACAACCACATCACAAATCCACAAACATCATAAGTCATATACATACAGTAAGAAAAGCTTTATTTTCAAGTCCTGGGGAACAAAGTGTGGGAACTCAAGATTTCCGCTCCCCCCCTAAAAATAATTACACTCCTATGCATATAGTGCAGTGCAGGGTGTGTATAATGAATGTAGTGTGTTTGTAGTGAGTGCACAGTGTGTATAATGAATGTAGTGTGTTTGTAGTGGGTGCAGAGTGTGTATAATGAATGTAGTGTGTTTGTAGTGGGTGCAGAGTGTGTATAATGAATGTAGTGTGTTTGTAGTGCGTGCAGTGTGTTTGTAGTAAGTGCAGAGTGTGTATAATGAATGTAGTGTGTTTGTAGTGAGTGCAGTGTGTATAATGAATGCAGTGTGTGTAGTGAGTGCAGTGTGTATAATGAATGCAGTGTGTGTAGTGAGTGCAGTGTGTATAATGAATGCAGTGTGTGTAGTGAGTGCAGTGTGTATAATGAATGTAGTGTGTTTGTAGTGAGTGCACAGTGTGTATAGTGAATGTAGTGTTTGTAGTGAGTGCAGAGAGTGTATAATGAATGTAGTGTGTTTGCAGTAAGTGCACAGTGTGTATAGTGAATGTAGTGTGATTGTAGTGAGTGCAGAGTGTGTATAATGAATGTAGTGTGTTTGCAGTGAGTGCAGTGTGTTTGTAGTAAGTGCAGAGTGTGTATAATGAATGCAGTGTGTTTGTAGTGAGTGCAGTGTGTATAATGAATGCAGTGTGTGTAGTGAGTGCAGTGTGTATAATGAATGCAATGTGTGTAGTGAGTGCAGTGTGTATAATGAATGTAGTGTGTTTGTAGTGAGTGCAGTGTGTATAATGAATGCAGTGTGTGTAGTGAGTGCAGTGTGTATAATGAATGTAGTGAGTGCAGTGTGTATAATGAATGTAGTGTGTTTGTAGTGAGTGCACAGTGTGTATAGTGAATGTAGTGTTTGTAGTGAGTGCAGAGAGTGTATAATGAATGTAGTGTGTTTGCAGTGAGTGCACAGTGTGTATAGTGAATGTAGTGTGATTGTAGTGAGTGCAGAGTGTGTATAATGAATGTAGTGTGTTTGTAGTGAGTGCAGTGTGTTTGTAGTAAGTGCAGAGTGTGTATAATGAATGTAGTGTGTTTGTAGTGAGTGCAGTGTGTATAATGAATGCAGTGTGTGTAGTGAGTGCAGTGTGTGTAGTGAGTGCAGTGTGTATAATGAATGTAGTGAGTGCAGTGTGTATAATGAATGCAGTGTGTGTAGTGAGTGCAGTATGTATAATGAATGCAGTGTGTGTAGTGAGTGCAGTGTGTATAATGAATGTAGTGTGTTTGTAGTGAGTGCACAGTGTTTGTAGTGAGTGCAGAGAGTGTATAATGAATGTAGTGTGTTTGCAGTAAGTGCACAGTGTGTATAGTGAATGTAGTGTGATTGTAGTGAGTGCAGAGAGTGTATAATGAATGCAGTGTGTGTAGGGACTGCAGAGTGTGTATAGTGAATGTAATGTGTTTGTAGTGAGTGCACAGTGTGTATAATGAATGTAGTGTGTTTGTAGTGAGTGCACAGTGTGTATAACGAATGTAGTTTGTAGTGAGTGCACAGTGTGTATAATGAATGCAGTGTATTTGTAGTGAATGCAGAGTGTGTATAGTGGATGTAGTGTGTAGTGAGTGCAGAGTGTGTATATTGAGTGCAGAGTGTGTATAGTGAGTGCACTGTGTAAAGTGAATGTAGTGTTTTTGTAGTGAGTGCAGAGTGTGTATAATGAATGCAGAGTCTGTATAGTGATGCAGTGTGTGTGCTGGATGAGTGTGTGTCGTGTGCTATATGGTGATGTGTGTGGGTGTGCTGGATGAGTCTGGATGTGTGTGTGCTGGATGGTGTATGTGCTGGATGATGTGTGTGCTGGATGGTGTGTGTGTGTGTGCTGGATGGTGTGTGTGTGTGTGTGCTGGATGGTGTGTGTGTGTGTGCTGGATGGTGTGTGTGTGTGCTGGATGGTTGTGTGTGTGATGGTGTGGTGTGGTGTGTGTATGGAGTGAATGGTGTGTGTGTGTGTACACTGGATGTGTGTGTGTGTACACTGGATGATGTGTGTGTGAAGATGGTGTGTGTGTGTGTGTGCACTGGATGATGTGTGTTGTACACTGGATGATGTGTGTGTGTGTGTGTACACTGGATGGTGTGTGTGTGTGTACACTGGATGATGTGTGTGTGTGTGCTGGATGATGTGTGTGCGCGCACTGGATGGTGTGTGTGCTGGATTGTGTGTGTGTGTGTGTGTACACTGGATGATGTGTGTGTGCACTGGATGATGTGTGTGTGTGCACTGGATGATGTGTGTGTGTGTGTGCACTGGATGATGTGTGTGTACACTGGATGATGTGTGTGTGCGCGCTGGATGATGTGTGCGCGCGCGCTGGATGATGTGTGCGCGTGCTGGATGATGTGTGCGCGTGCTGGATGATGTGTGCGTGTGCTGGATGATGTGTGCGTGTGCTGGATGATGTGTGTGTGTGTGCTGGATGATATGTGTGTGTGTGCTGGATGATGTGTGTGCGCAGTGCTGATGATGTGCGTGCGGTGCTGGATGATGTGTGCGCGGTGCTGGATGATGTGTGTGTGTGTTGGATGATGTGTGTGTGTGCTGATGATGTGTGTGTGTGTGGATGATGTGTGCGGTGTGTGTGTGTGATGAGGTGTGGTGATGTGTGTGTGTGTGTGTGTGCTGGATGATGGGTGTGTGTGTGCTGGATGATGGGTGTGTGAGTGCTGGATGATAGGGGGGGGGAGCATTTTTTTTAACTTTATGTGTCTATATTTTTTTTTTTTTATTCCCCCCTCCCTGCTTCTTACCTTGTCAGGGAGGGGGGAGATCGCCTGGTGGTCCGGTGGAGGGAACCAGCCGCTGCACACAGGAGCCATCACACGCTGTGTTCCCTCTCCAGCTCTAACTCTCGCGAGACTCGCCTGTGCCGAGCGTTGCCATGGTAACAGCCGCGAGTCTCGCGAGAGTTATAGCTGGAGAGGGAACACAGCGTGTGACGGCCCCTCTGTGCAGGTAGCAGGGCCGGTCCTGCAGGACAGGTAACGAGGTTCCTGCTTTGGAAAAAGTGCAGGAACGGCGTTCCCATGCGTTCCTGCAGGACTCGAGCCCTGTGCCAAGCCATAATAGTTGTTGTTTGACTCATCATTTTACAAGTTCATAACGACCCTTACTGTCAAGCATAATGATGTCCAAGTAGGACATCCTTGACCATGAAGAAGGATGAGCCTTTTAGATAGCTCAGTGCAGCGGGCATTAAACTATTTAATTTCTGGTCACACTGACTGTTTTTTGAAGCATACAAAGACAGTGTGGAATATATTTGGTTTTGTTTCCAATTTAAAGTTCTTGAGAGGATACACACTTAATCATCTCAATTGTCCTCCAAGGACTCATTGATGGGTGTTATATTGTTTTTCTCATTTGCTGCAATGTTCATATTGCTTACTAACAGTATTGACATCCTCACCTCTTCATTTAAATTAAGCGTGCATTTATTTCTTCTTTACGATTCAAAGAGCCCACTGTTTTCATTGAATGTTAAAGGGATTCTGCAAGCACCAAAACCACTACATGTTAAAATAGTGGTTTTGGGACATAGATCTTTCAGCTGGCAATGCTAAACGTTGCCATTTCAGAGAAACGTTTACACTTTGCCAAGAACATACCTCCACTATCTGTGAGACTGACAGCCACTAGAAGCACTTCCTCCCCAAGACCTTCGATTTTCAAAGATCTTAACATTCAGCATCATTACGTTGTGCTCTATGAGAAGTATTGAATTGTTAGAGCAAGGAGATTGCCAAGCATGCACCATAGGTCACCAATATTCTCTGTGATAAACATTGGATTGGACTGGGATCATCTCATAGTGGGCAGCAGTAGCAGCGAAATGTTTTTCTGGCACTGGATTACAGGTATATTTTATGTATGTTTTTATTTTGTTTATTTAAAACACGAGGGGCATTGAATATATTCTAAATGTGAAACACTTTTTTAATTTATTTTTTTAAGATAGTGTTCCTTTAATAGTCGCTAGACATTTAAACTAGCATTTATAGTGTTACTAAATGCTAAAATAAAATTGAATACGTTAAAAAAAAATTTTTTGGCCCATTTTAGTAAGACCTATCCTTAGCTCAGTGATCATTAGTCTCTAATATTAGCACCAGTGGAATGTGCAGATAATCATTGTAAAGTGTTTTAATGTTGTGCAGCTGCAACAATTTACCGGATATTTGATTACATCTGATCTTTTAAACGATTGTAATATAATGACACCATTGCACAGACATATTAAGACAGCTACGGCCAGGTCATTCTGTATAGTAGGCCTCTAGATAGATAGACATTAAAGTATGTTATATCATTACGTGCATTCCCAACTATGCAGTCCAGCCCATATCCCTCTATGGTTATGTATAGATCTTACATTTCCCTGTGGTATACTCACATCCGAGGCTGGCTTTTTTCCTTTCACACTGAGCTTTTGAGTACAGAAAGGCTGCCAAATGCCTGGGGCAGTGGATAATGAGAGAGAATCACTGTCCATGTGCAGAATTTGCATTATAAATGATGCTAGTAATCTTGTGCTTGGGCTACTTTAGATAAACAAGTTCAGATCCCAAATATGGCAGTTATTCAGATGTTAAGAATATCTTTTCAGACACATTTCTTAAATACAAGAAATCAGATTTAAAATTATGGCATATTTATTATTTTTCTTTGTTGTCTGATGTCAATATATAAAGCCTGTGGGCCACGTAGATAAAACCAGATCTCAGATGTATCAAATGTAGCACAGAGAATGAAATAAATACAAGAGATTTAAAATAAATAAATAATATATATATATATATCTGTGGGGGTGTGTATCTATATACAGTTGCAAGAAAAAGTATGTGAACCCTTTGGAATGATATGGATTTCTGCACAAATTAGTCATAAAATGTGATCTGATCATCATCTAAGTCACAACAATAGACAATCACAGTCTGCTTAAACTAATAACACACAAAGAATGAAATGTTGCCATGTTTTTATTGAACACACCATGTAAACATTCACAGTGCAGGTGGAAAAAGTATGTGAACCCTTGGATTTAATAACTGGTTGAACCTCCTTTGGCAGCAATAACTTCAACCAAACGTTTCCTGTAGTTGCAGATCAGGCGTGCACAACGGTCAGGAGTAATTCTTGACCATTCCTCTTTACAGAACTGTTTCAGTTCAGCAATATTCTTGGGATGTCTGGTGTGAATCGCTTTCTTGAGGTCATGCCACAGCATCTCAATCGGTTTGAGGTCAGGACTCTGACTGGGCCACTTCTTCTGTTTAAGCCATTCTGTTGTTGATTTACTTCTATGCTTTGGGTCATTGTCCTGTTGCAACACCCATGTTCTGTTGAGCTTCAGCTGGTAGACAGATGGCCTTAAGTTCTCCTGCAAAATGTCTTGATAAACTTGGGAATTAATTTTTCCTTCGATGATAGCAATCCGTCCAGGCCCTGACCCAGCAAAGCAGCCCCAAACCATGATGCCCCCACCACCATACTTCACAGTTGGGATGAGGTTTTGATGTTGGTGTGCTGTGCCTTTTTTCGCCACACATAGTGTTGTGTGTTTCTTCCAAACAACTCAACTTTGGTTTCATCTGTCCACAGAATATTTTGCCAGTACTGCTGTGGAACATCCAGGTGCTCTTGTGCAAACTGTAAACGTGCAGCAATGTTTTGTTTGGACAGCAGTGGCTTCCTCTGTGGTATCCTCCCATGAAATCCATTCTTGTTTAGTGTTTTACGTATTGTAGATTCCCTAACAGGGATGTTAGCATTTGCCAGTGACTTTTGTAAGTCTTTAACTGACACTCTAGGATTCTTCTTCACCTCATTGAGCAGTCTGCGCTGTGCTCTTGCAGTCATCTTTGCAGGACGGCCACTCCTAGGGAGAGTAGCAGCAGTGCTGAACTTTCTCCATTTATAGACAATTGGTCTTACTGTGGACTGATGAACAGCAAGGCTTTTGGAGATACTTTTATAACCCTTTCCAGCTTTATGCAAATCAACAATTCTTAATCATAGGTCTTCTGAGAGCTCTTTTGTGCGAGGCATCATTCACATCAGGCAATGCTTCTTGTGAAAAGCAAGCCCAGAACTGGTGTGTGTTTTTTTTATAGGGCAGGGCAGCTGTAACCAACACCTCCAATCTCATCTCATTGATAGCACTCCAGTTGGCTGACATCTCACTCCAATTAGCTCTTGGAGCTGTCATTAGTCTAGGGGTTCACATACTTTTTCACCTGGACTGTGAATGTGTACATGGTGTGTTCAATAAAAACATGGCAACATTTCATTCTTTGTGTGTTATTAGTTTAAGCAGACTGTGATTGTCTATTGTTGTGACTTATGACCAATTTGTGCAGAAATCCATATCATTCCAAAGGGTTCACATACTTTTTCTTGCAACTGTATATATATATATATATATACATATATATATATATATATAATTTATTTTTTCTTATTTTATTTATTTTTGGGCAGTGGAGGACAATGGCAGGCAGGTACTTTGCCAAGTTTGCCCCATTTGCAGGGTGTAATTGTTTAACTATAAAAAGCTCTGTGATAGTTCAGGTGGTTAGACTGAGCCAAGAGTTCCAGATCTACTACTTATGATATTTACCCTTATCCTTCATAAAAAAGTAATTAAAGTATTGCGCCAGTGGATACCCAAATTCTCTGGCATACAGTGTGACTTCTTCCAAAGTGTACATGGGGTGTATCAAGAATAAAAAAAGAAAACAAACAATATTGAAAGATTTGATAAACTATTATTAAAACCCTGCCATAACAGATCTAGATTAAAATTGGGATAGTTTTTGTTGCTTGAAATTGTCTTGTATTGTGCATATCCCAGTGTAATGGAGTGTGCCAACGTAACAGTAGAGGTTCTGTGTAATTGCCTAAGCCAGTTCTCCTCCGTTGTAGGTGAAGCAAGGTTATTTATATTACTTTGTATCTTCTGGTCTGGTCTTCAGATTTTATTACACCTCCCAGTGTTCTAATAAAGACAGGGTATACAGAATTATGCAAATAACTGCATTCATCATTTTTAACAAAACAGTGTTTTGCACTGTGTCTTAGTACTTCATTGGAATTGAATTGTTTTGTTTACAGTATCTTTTAGAAATTCAAATGATATTTGGAATGTCATCACTGATCTATCTATATCTGCTGTAAATCAATAAACCCAGGTACACTGTGCATGTAAACAAATGTATTCATTTCGATTTGTGTGCATTATTGTTGCTTAAAATCGCAAGACAGACAACTCTGCTTCCTGCTCGTACGTCATTTGTATTCATATATTCATTTATATATATTGTCTTCTCGGTTGCAATAGCCTGAATTAATGAAAATGAGATTGATCAGCATTAAATATTTTTTTATTTGGGGGAAAAAAAAAAACACATGCTGTACTAGTGTTCTTCAAAACAGAACTTTGCTACAATCACTTTGAGGTTACCTTTACATATTTTCACTGACGTGCAATTTTCAGTATCATATATTGAGCCATAGACAGGCAGTCATTCATTCCTATTCTCCAGCAAGACCCTGATCATTTCAATTACCTTTTGGATCCACAATCTTTTCTTATTACCTTAAAGAGAAGGTGTGTATTCAAGCGAATCAGGAGCAAAGTTATTTTTAATTTCTGAAATGCACAGAGGAAAAATACCAAAAGTGTGCCATGTCCTTGATTATATTAACTACACTGGTACAAAGCAACAATAATGAATGTTTTGTTATTCTGTTTGAGCGACGTGTCGATTTGTATTTTGGAAGCAAGGTGGATTTCATTAGTCTGACAGTCACTAGCACATGAAATCGAGGAATCTGAAAGTGACCAACCAATGAAAAGAAGCTATAAATGATCTCTAAAGGAAATTAATTATTTACCAGAAATTACCTAAGGGAGGACATTACATTATTGCTGTGTTTGCTGAGATTCTGGAAGGATATAATCATAATTACATGTTTCTCACTTTTTAAGGGTCAGGTTTGTGATTCCTGGTAGGATTCTTTGCAAAATCTACTGTAAGCATTTAATAAAAACAATAGCACACACATAGTAATATTCAGGGTGTGTGTCTTGCATATAACAATCAGATCATGCATTGACCCATGCTACACCTGACAATTTGCAGCTTGCGGTTGATTGTGGATTCCATATTTTTAGTCTTTAACACTATAAAAATGACCAAGGCTAGGTAAATAAGTAAAAAAATAAATGTATGTATGCTTCTATAAATTTGCAAGCCGTTTGGCTGGCACAATTAAAGGTACACTATAGGCACCCAGACCACTTTAGCTTTGGAGTGGTCTGGGTGCAGTGCCCCTGTCAGTTTAATTCTGCAATAGTAATTATTGCAGTTATTGAGAAACTGCACTAATTACTCTACAGGATTAACTCCACCTCTAGTGACTGTCTACCAGATAGCCTGTACAGGGACTTCTGGGTTGATAGGCGACATCCAATGTCACCCAAAACCCCATAGGAAAGCATTATACAATGCATGCGGTTTAGGTTCCCTGACCTAGTGCCGATGTCCCTCAGGTAAGTGACAAAAGGGTTGTGTCGCGCATGCGAGGGTGTTACTATAGGGAGCTATAGTGCTAGTGTTATGGGCAAATGCAAATATTACAAGTTTTAAAATGAAATGTTGTATTTCTTAAACTGTGTTCTTTGTCTTTAAGAGATATTGCAAATTGACCAGGTGTTAGAAATGGAACATATTGTTTTTCATAGATGTTTCTTTAAGCAATAACCTCAGTGCATAATATGTTTGCGCCATTTTGTCCCAGACAAATTACAATAACAATAATGCATAAACAAGATTCAAGGCTATGCTATGACTCTTTCAGTACACAATATACTGTGGTAACCTTAGTAGATAAGGATGTTCAGACTTTAACACGTATACACCCTTTAGTTATGGACTTGTATTTTTGCCAAGTTAAGGGAGGTCCTAAAATGAATAAAGTAAAAAAGTTAATTTTTTTATATATGAACTACAGTGACCCTAAAATGGAGACACCTAAGGTATAAATAGGTGTACTTTTAAATGTTAACACACAGAGGAGAGACTTGGAGACAGACGCTGCTCCATCGTAAAATGACAGAGAGGATGACATGATGACATGTTCAGAAGGGTATGTTAACCTATTAATGATATTTGTAAGCATTTAGTTTAATCTTATAAACTCTGCTATAATGGATTTTATATGTCTATATTTATATTTTGATATAATAAATACCAAAAAGACAAAACTTTATTTCTTCCAAGACAATCCTTATTTTATATTGTATTCTCAATTATTTATATATGTTAAATAGAGGATCTCTTACACTAACTATATAAAATTATGTCTAAGATATCTGTATGGTTAGCCCTACTAAGTTCTATGCTTTAAGACATTATAGTGGTAAATAAGGGAACCAGCCACGGTTACACTAGGAATAGAATTTTGTATTCCTTGCCTATAGTTTCCCTTTAATAGATTAAATTGTAGTCATATAGTACCTGACATAAAACTTAATGACATTGATCGTAGGGGATCAACGCATTATTCATTTCACTGTGATCAAAGCTTATCAGTTTTAAAGTGAACCTTTCCATATGTAAAGGAAATTATTGCATGTTGGGGTGTTGGTTGAAAGCATTATAAAGCTGTATAGTTTGTTTCTTGCAAGAGGTAGACCTTCATGTGACACAGCATCCTCCACAGTAGAGTCATGGTAAGTGTAGAATATTGCATATTCTATGTAACTATTGATTATATATATGGATGTGTAGATTGACATAAGTAACAGATGGTATCAATAAGTCACAAGGCTTTCTTTGTCCGAGAGCTCTGGAATGTGGATTCGGGGGTCTTGTCCTTATATGGCAAGAGTTAAACGCTGACGTTAGTATTCTTTATAGTAACAGAGGGACACGAGGTCGCTCTCAGTCTTGGCTTGAGTCTTGGCTCTGTACAACGATGTAACTCTCCCATCAGAAGTACAGCAATTACCATCTGCTGTTGAATGTCCATTATCCTGTAACATCATTTGTTGTTTTATGTATCCGTAACTAAGAATAAACCTGAAGAAACCGTAAGTCAGATTGCGTATTACTACTTTTCAATAATATAGACACATATTATTGTGGCGAGCATTTGGCCCAAGAATATATATACAAAAGACGTATATATATCAATCAACTGAAGATAAGAAGAAATTAAGAAGATTCCACATGAACATCCATTCATCTACATTTTTTACAGTAAGAGAGACTGGTTATAGGTACTGAGAGGGTAAAAATCATACGGAATCCTGATAACTGCAGTCAGAACTAGCACAGGAATCACCAGTTATCTGGTGCAAGGAGAATGTCCACTTCTAAGAGCCCCTTCTGATCCAAAGCTCAAATTTTATCTTAAATATTATCATTAATGAGCATGGTTTGTAGTAGCTAAAATGAAAAAAACACAAACATCAGTATATGGCACTGACACGAATACATATGGAAAAGATGAAACTGCCAAGGTTAGTAGATAAATATATATATATACATTTATTACTGCTGTTAAAATCTTCTCATCGTGGACCACGCAGGTTAGCTGATTCCTTCCTAAAGCTGATTGATTAAGAGACAACCATATGAATGGTTGGGGCTCTTAAACAGCCTATTAAAATCGACAAGAGAAATGGCTTGACATTAAAGGGCCTCCCAATTACTGGGGAATCGTCCTTAAGTGATACAACCTGGTTATAAATTGAAGCAGGTAGAAAAAGCAAAGAAAAATGTGTCTGTAGGATGCTGGAATGACGGAGTGTAATAGGTTATGTATGACAATCTAACTATTGGACATCACAGGTTATGCTGTGCTCTATAAATAAAAAGTAATTGATCATTATTTATGACACTACACTACTTCTACTAGTGTTTTCCATTGATGTTTATGAGAGCATACGTAGGGAAGGTTTCCTTTAAAGTGAAAGGAGGCCAAACGCAGCAAAAGCATACATGGCTCCCATTAATTTTCATGAGGATATTTGGGCATGTGAAACAATTCTGGTTTTCACATCACTGCCCAAGCCCATTGACATCAGTAAGAGCCACTCGTGTGTGCAAAGAACAGATGTGCCATTGTCCATAAAATGTGAAAACAATTTACAGTGAGGGATGATTTGGCATAAACATCCAACTTCTTCTGACTTACCAGTATGCAAAGCAATTTATTGATTCATATTCCAAGATTGTTTGCATCTTCACACTAGCAGATAAGTTTGCCTGGAGTTTCCCTTTAAGGACAAACAACCTGACTCCTCATGTAGCTGTATGAATCTGCAAAACAGGTGCCTCTGACCTTATTGGGGAGTTAATTGTCTTCTAGATGTCTCCAATCCGCCCTCTTAAAGGCTAGGGATGAACAGAAGACTCCAGCCTAGTGTGAATTAAAAAAAAAAATGCTCTTCAGAGTTCCAGCATTGATTCCTAAAGCGCCCTGCGGTAATGCCTGATGTCGGGATATGACTTTACTCTGGCACCGACATTACTAAAAGGCATGCAAAAGAGCAGAGCAAGACTAGCTTGACAATTACAGGATAACAACAGCTCCACTGGACCCCAGGGAAAGGATCCATTGCAGCTCTCCCAAAGGTAGTGAGCCTGTGTATGTAAATTAAAATAAAACATATAATAATGTGTGTCTGTCTGTAAGTGAGTGTCTCTGTGAGTGTGTGTGTGTGTTTGTCAGTGAGTGTGTCTGTTTAGGTGACTGGCCCCCTTCCGTTTGCAAGAGAAAGGTGTTTTTACTCACATTTTCCCCACGCCGTGCCAGATTTGTCACGGCTGGCCCTGCCTCCATGCTGAAATAATCTTGATGATCTCAGCCAATCCAATACTTTCCAATAAGAAAGCATTGGGAGACATTAGCGCAAAACGCTCCACTGTGCCAACTAGCATCTCTACGGAGAAGCTTCAATGCCTCCATGCAGAGTGTGGAGATACTGAACGTAGGTGCTGCACACAGTGCAGCATTGGACTAGGAAGCACCTCTAATGGCTGTCTGAGTTACTGCCAGTAATGGTGTTACTAGGCAACAATGAAAAGGCAGTGTTTTACATCGAAAAGCCTGCAGGAACAGGCTATGGATACATTAAACTGTAGTGGTTCTGGTGAATGTAGAGACTGTGATGGACCACCTGTCACCTCGACCGGGTACCTCCATCAATCGCTGCTTCCTAGTAATCCTTGAGTACCATGAGCACCGCTCTGGAACACCATAACCAGTGTAAACCCTACAAACCGCGGCAGCTTGGTTGGGGTCTCGCTGTCCTGCACTCACCCTGGACCCAAGACCAGGATCCAGCTTCCAGTGGGTAGACCTTTCCTAGTCCAGAGAGCTCTTACAAGAGCAAGCGTTGTGATCCAAGGAAGTATAGTGATTATAGCAATCTCCAAAGTGAAATTCCCCAAACATGAGCCTAGAATTAAGGGTAAAATAAACTTAAATCTTTAATGGCAGCCACAACTGGCCTTATATGCAGGTCCCCATGCAAGGGGCACTCCCCCCTGGACCTGAGAGTAGACTACAGTAATAACATACACGATTACATTGGCTCTCAGGTCCAGGACACTCCCATACAAAATATGTCAATCCCTCTCCTATGCCTGGGAGATAGAGTCACGCACTGTATTAAACTCCTTTATCTCCAGGCACAAAAAATACAAATTTTTACAAAACCCCAAAATACCTTAAAACACACATAATCCCCACAAAGGTTACATCCCCTGATAGGTGACCAATATATCCCAAAATCACCCATATCAGTTCAGGGATTTCCAGCAAGTCATAATTTGACCGACCACCTGCATGGTCCCATGCCCAAAACAAAGTAGCTATTAGGCTTAACAAGCTCCAGGTTGGTCTCCGGTTAGTGCGGCTGTTTGGTTCCCGAACCAAATATAAAATCCCACGGACCAAGTCTGTTCACATAGTTTTTAAAGGGCCCACAGTCTTTTGGTAAGACGTTGGCCAGCAGGCCCCTCCAAGCACACGTGACGAGGCTCAGTTCATTACAGAGCCCCTTTAAGAATTGTATTTTGGTTGTTGAAAATAAAAATTAGAAAAACTAGCTTCTAACTTATTTAGTTGGCTCCTAGATACAAAAAGCTAATTTGTCAAGACCTGTCTTATATAGTCTTTTTTTTCATCTTTATTTTATCAATCAATATTTGCAACGTTTAATTTAATTTTATTTTTATAGAACACTTAAATCTAATTCTTTATTGAGGCCTTGGGGGTATTAGAGTTTCTAATTTAAATATCCATTTGGTCTCAGCCACTAATAGGCATTTGACTTTATTATTATGACTCATGTTAACTCACTGTTAACTCCTTCTATGGTCATTATAAATATAGAACTTTGGATCAAATTATGGTGTGTTTTTAAATAGATGTCTTGGAATTGATAAGTTTAATCACACTGTGATGTTCTCTAAAATTGGTTTCTAACCTCCTTGATGTTTGTCCACTCAATTGATGCATCTTAGAGGAACATTTCTAGCCACTATAACAACTTCATCAAAACTAATTTGCTATGGTGCCAGGAGGTACCTGGTGTTGGCTCTCCATAATTTTCTCACTCTGTTTTATGAATATGGAGCCACTGATTGGCTGAGAGCTTCAGCTAATGGCTCTAAGCCAATCAGCTGCACCTCTGCCCACCATAGTCCAATGGATATTGGAGGGACAGAGTGATCTGGCCCTGGAGAGAAGACTTTGGGGTTAAGCCATCTCCTGGCACCATAATAACCTAATCTTTATGAAATTGTTATGGTTCCCATAGTGTTTTTTTTTAACATGCATACTATATATGAGCTACTATATAATAAGTAGAACTATTAGAAAAGAAAGTAAACTCACATTTAAAATTCCCCATATTGTTTACAATAACTATTTTCCTCTTTACCAATTCTGGCCATTCATTTGTTTCCATAACGTTACTTTGAAAAGTTTGTTTAATCTGAGTTTACATTGAAATCACCATAATTATTGACCAGTTGTGAAGTTAGTAAAGACAAACAAATACATTGTGGAATACTAGTTAAACATGGAGGTTTAAGTTTGGACCATCATAAGGAGAGCATTCTAAAATGCACATATTCAGTATATTTTGTTTTCAAACTATAATACATTTTCTAGTATGTAAGCTGCTGGATAAATTGCATTGACAGAGAAGGTGAAATATAAATGTAACACGTGTGCATACAGTTATCCATATATAAAGTGTGATAATGAGGTGGAAATGTGATATAGCTTTATTACCTAACGTATGTAAGTGTACAATTACACTTACATAAGTAGTTCTATTGAGAATAATCTTATAACTCAAACCTGGGCCATGAAATGTTAAAGGGACACTCCAGGCACCCAGACCACTTCTGCCCATTGGAGTGGTCTGGGTGCCAACTTTCATAAACGGCAGTATTTACCTTGCAGGGTTAACTCCTCCTCTAGTGGCTGTCTACTAGACAGCTACTAGAGGGCACTTCCGGGTTTATAGCACAGATTTTCAGTGCTATAGTGTCGCTGGACGTCCTCATGCTATGTGAGGACCTCCAGCGTTGCTGAAATCCCCAATGGAAAGCATTGAAATCATTTTCAATGCTTTCCTATAGAGAGGTCTAATGCGCATTAGGTCTCCCCCGACGCCGGCCACGCATGCGCAATAGGTGCGCAATAGGTCAGGCGGACCCTGAACCAGCGCCGAGGGACATCGACGTTGGATACAGGTAAGTCACTGAAGGGGTTTTAACCCCTTCAGTAACATGGGATGGGGGTGGGAGGGAGAGGGGACCTGCAGTGCCAGGAAAACGGTTTATTTTTCTGGCACTGAAGAGTCCTTTTAAGGACAAAGTAACTATACGGTTGATTTAGTGTTTTGGCTTTTTCTGAATCCAGTTGCATACAGTAGGGGAAAAAAGTATTTGATCACCTGCTGATTTTGATCATTTGCCAACTGACAAAGAAATTATCAGTCTATAATTTTAATGGTAGGTGTATTTTAACAGTGCAAGACAGAATAACAAAAAAAAATAATCTAGAAAAACGCATGTCAAAAAAGTTATACATTGATTTGCATTTCAATGAGTGAAATAAATATTTGATTCCCTATCAATCAGCAAGATTTCTGGCTCCCATGTGTCTTTTATACAGGTAGCAAGCTGAGATTAGGAGCACTCTCTAAAAGGGTTCAACTTGTTACCTGTATAAAAGACACCTGTCCACAGAAGCAATCAATCAATCAGATTCCAAACTCTCCACGGTGGCCAAGACCAAAGATCTGTCCAAGGATGTCAGGGACAAGATTGGACACAAGGCTGGAATGGGCTACAAGACCATCGCCAAGCAGCTTGGTGAGAAGGTGACAACAGTTGGTGGGGTTATTTGCAAATGGATTAAACACAAAATAACAGTCAGTCTCCTTCGGTCTGGTGCTCCATGCAAGATCTCACCTCGTGGAGTTTCAATGATAGTGAGGAATCAGCACAGAACTACACGGGAGGATCTTGTTAATGATCTCAAGGCAGCTGGGTCCATAGTCACCAAGAAAACAATTGATAGCACACTACGCTGTGAAGGACTGAAATCCTGCAGCGCCTGCAAGGTCCCCCTGTTCAAGAAAGCACATGTACAGGCCCGTCTGAAGTTTGCCAATGAACATCTGAATAATTCAGAGGAGAACTGGGTGAAGGTGTTGTGGTCAGATGATCTAAAAATCAAGCTCTTTGGCATCAACTCAACTCGCCATGTTTGGAGGAGGAGGAATGCTGCCTATGACCCCAAGAACACCATCCCCACCATCAAACATGGAAGTGGAAACATTATGCTTTGGGGGGTGTTTTTCTGCTAATGGGTAGGACAACTACACCGCATCAAATGGACAATGGCCGGGAGCCATGTACTGTCAAATCTTGGGTGAGAACCTCCTTCCCTCAGCCAGGGCATTGAAAATAGGTTGTGGATGGGTATTCCAGCATGACAATGACCCAAAACACATAGCCAAGGCAACAAAGGAGTGGCTCAAAAAGAAGCACATCAAGGTCCTGGAGTGGCCCTAGCCAGTCTCCAGAACTTAATCCCATAGGTCACCTGTGGAGGGAACTGAAGGTTCGAGTTGGCAAACGTCAGCCTAGAAACCTTAATGACTTTGAGAGGATCTGCAAAGAGGAGTGGGACAAAATCCCTTCTTAGATGTGTGCAAACCTGGTGGCCAAATACAAAAAAAGTCTGACCTCTGTGATTCCAACAAGGGTTTTGCCACCAAATACTAGGTCAATGGGGGTCAAATACTTATTTCACTCATTGACTTCGAAATCAATTTATAACTTTTTTGACATGTTTTTCTGGATTTCTTTTTGTTATTCTGTTTCTCACTGTTAAAATGCACCTACCATTAAAATTATAGACTGATTGTTTCTTTGTCAGTGGGCAAACGTTCAAAATCAGCAGGGGATCAAATGCTATTTTTCCTCACTGTACATGTCATCAGTCTGAATGTATCCAGTGTCTATGTAGTCTTTCCATTCCCTGGCCGTCTCCACTGTCACAGCTTTGTATCCCCTGGTAGGGGCTGAGAGTGCTGGAATATTACCTGTTAAAGGGAAAGTCTAGGTTAAAAAATGCATAGTTTCATTCACTTGAATAAGACCGTTAAATGAAAAGAAAATTATGCATTTGTTACTTCCAAAGTCTCCAAAATTCCTACTCTACCTCTTGTGCAAGTTATGCGTCTAATGCTATTCCACATTACTTTGCCCAGCAATGGCTTCCTTTGTCATACTGGGCATAGGTGGGTTTTGGGGGCTGAAGGCCATGATGTGGGGTTTATTAGTCATAGATCTCTACAGGTATTGGAGGGACAGCCGGATACTAGTGTTTTGTCTTCTTTTTACATCAGGCAATAGATTCTCAAAGCAGCTGCCTGATGTAAAAAAACAGGTCAATAGTATAATACTCTTTCTGTTGATAGGTATATATAACAAATAATTACTAGATTGTATACTCTATTATATGCACTAATAGGCAATTAAAAGAGGAGATAATAAGGTCTAAAGTGAACCCACTCTGCTAAGATCCAAAATGAAAATGTATTTTCACAAAGTGTTTAGCGAGGCTGTGTGAGTCATAGTCAGAGGCTGTGTGGCCATGGCTGCATAAACAAACTGGTTTACCTCCTTACAGCTGATAATTGAGCAGTGGGACATCAAGTACATCATGTATGCACCAAAACCACTTTATTAAGCTAAAGTAGTTTTGGTGTCTAGACTCACCCTTTAATATGATAGTGCAAGCTCCAAAATCACTTCATTTTAATAAAGATACAACCTTGGAAATGATGAAAACAGGATGGTTTTTGAGACAGGGCACTGTTTACATGTTACGATGACCATGCTTTCTAGTGGATTTAGAACATCCATGTAATAGGAGAATATAAAGTATCCTGACTCTTGATGCTGCTCTGAGGTCTTCGATTTGCAAATCGTGGCAATTGACCTCAATGGTTCTGATTAATCTGATTGGACAAAAGTCGTAACAATTGATGACGTCACAAAAGGAGAAAGGGACTGCAGTGAAGAGTTTGTCTTGGTGCTGAATTAATGGTATATTTTATGGCAGCTCTTATGTGTTTTCTGTTTACAGAGAGCCCAGTATTCTAAAGGCAAAAAGGAGTATGTCTAATAATAAATATATAATTTATTAAAGTTTATTTAAGTGAAAAGTCGTCAGGTAAAGGACGTCGGTGACAACAGATCGCTTGGAAAATCATTGGGAAATGCCACATTATTATGCTGTGATAATAAAAGCATAATCAGAACAATTTTGGAACAAGGAAACTATTCTGTGTTCTAATGAAACAATGCCATTTTATTATTGTTGTCAACTATTATCTATTTAGCACTTTGTGCCAGAATCCCCTTAATTTTACCTGAATAAATCACCCTATTGTTTCTGTGTATCAGACAGCTGTTTCGAAATAAGTGACAGAAGGGAATCAGGGCCATGCTAAGGACGTGAAATATGACTATACACCCTTTCTTTTTGGTGGTAAGGACAAAGGCTTGGTGATATGTTATGACTATCAATCTTGCATTCTGCTCGGCATGCATTTTGACAATGAATAAAGCACTGCTTTTGTAAAATGCATAATTAATACAAAGTGTGGTCATCGCCCATAGACGTCACCAATCTTTTCCCCATGTAAGATATGTAAATTTAACTCCTTAAGGACACATGATTCCCTTTTATTCCTGAAGTTGTGTCCTTAAGGGGTTAGAAATGAATGTCCAGATGTCCAGCAATGAATAATTAAAACACAAGGCAGTTTGCAGGGTTAAAGCAGATCAGGCATGCATACACAATGTATGAATGGGCATTCCATAGCATCAACTGTTCCGCTAACCTTAACACTTTGCGGTCCTATCTTGGAATATATCTGGCAAAACATTTTACCTCTTGTGGTCCAATGTCGGATTCTCCATGGAGAGTGTCACTGATCCTCCGTGCCGGGACCTCCCAGCTTATGCGCGTCGCATGGAGGGTTGGCGGTCCTCTCCAGGAAAAATCTGACATTGGACTGTAAGAGGTAAAATATTTTGGCAGATATATTCCGACATAGGACCGAAAATGGTCACAGGTTTATAGAAAACAATCACAGCGTTTGTAGAATAATCTTGGACATACAAAAGACTTTCATTCTAAGCAGAGCGATATATGACATGATAAAAGGCTATATTTCCAAATATATCCTTTTTTTTAATATTCTGTATATAGGATGGTAGGATGGCTTGGTTTTAAAATTTAGCTGATTTTCCATTGCATTTCTTGACTGCACTGTTTTAAACAAAGACATCTGTTTGCTGTCTCTGTAAATCCTTTCTGTTGGCAGCAGCTGTTTCTTTAACAAAACTCAAAGCTTCTACCTGCAGGCTGCCAATTACAATCAAAACACTGCATCACACAAAAAAATGTCCCTAATATAATTGCCGTAGAGTGAAATCCATAAATGTAACTTTCACTAAATTAGCAAGAAATTGCATAATCTGATCTCTTAACCCCCTAGAGTAGCAAACAAATAATACCTAGCAATAGCTTTATGGAGAATGTTGGAATTAAATCTACTTCAAAAGCAGCCGAGAATATGTATTGATTTTATACATAATGCTTTTAATTGTATTTCCCAAAGTTTAGTTTGTTAAATTTATACTTTCACATATGAGAGCACAGTTCAGTTCTTGCAGGACTTTTTTCGTTTAGATATAGGTTTACATCTCAAGTATCTGAATTTAAAATCTAAACTCCGGTTTCCAACATCTTAGAATTGTAAAACGATGTAGATATCAGGATCGCTATGGGGTGTATATTATACCTGAATTAAAATATAGGACCTGTATCAACATGGTAACTGATATGTATCAATAGACAGCCTATAGGTTTCGATTAGAGTAAATTGCATACAAACTTTCTGACAAGGCTACCATTTCATTATATGTACTACAATCTCCGAATAGATTGACTGTTTATGCACGTACTGACTGCTGGGATATCTTAAAAACATCTGTTTGATACCCTGACGTTTTATTTTCTTATTAGACGGAATCATGGGTTGAGACAAGTCCCGTTCCGAGCATGTCGATGCTGTAGATCAGGGGTGCACAAACATTAGATCCCCAGATGTTGTAGAACTACAACTCCCATGATGCTTTGCATGCCTTTAGAATGACAAAGCATCCTGGAATATGTAGTTTTTAAAAATCTGGGGATCTACCTTTTGGGCACCCCTGCTGTAGATTATTTAAGGGTCAAAATAATTGACACAATGGAGTTGTACTACACTGCAAGTGATCAGTATATTTGTTAACTAGAAAGTGTTCTGTTTGGCATTCGCAAATATATCAGTATTTCTGGTAAATAAGTTTGTCTATTTGTGATAAGTCTTCCTGTATAATCTGTCTGGTTTATTCTACTGCAGTAATATTACACAGTGTATGGTCTGCTAGAACGTGAATGTCTAAATGTCCCTTTTGTTTATTTGTGATCGCTTTATGTTTAATATATTTTAAGAAGAATAGCTCAGTGACGGAGGGGTAATTTTATTTATTTAACAGAGGAGACACCATCTAGTCTAT
This sequence comes from Pelobates cultripes, assembly GCA_933207985.1. Classification (NCBI taxonomy): domain Eukaryota; kingdom Metazoa; phylum Chordata; class Amphibia; order Anura; family Pelobatidae; genus Pelobates; species Pelobates cultripes. Next base: position 111,333,403 of record OW240918.1, read on the forward strand.
AAGAAAATCTAAAGCAAACCCATCTTACTTTATAATAGCTCGTATAATCGTATAGAAGAGGTGGATAATCTGTATAAGTTATAATCACTGTACAAAGCATACTGTCACGTTTTATCTGAAAGTTATATTCATGGAGTGATTTTGGATGGGGTGATTGGTCATATAAGAATATATATCTTAATTACCAGTATTAAATACACATGTTTAATCATTGGGTTAAAATCGTGTGAATAATAACCTCTTCTCCACAATGAACTTAAATGGGTACACAATTACAGTCATGTTCAAAGCTACTCAGATGAAAAGGAAGTATTGTATGAAGTGAAAAGAAAGTTAGATTACCTGCTCTGCATGTCAGTTAATAGACATCCTTTGCCTTAATTATTTAACAAAGTATAACATTATATAGAGTCCCATATATATATATATATATATATATATATATATATATATATATATATATATATATAATGCCAACATACCATTGCTGTATGCAGTGATACCTTTTTTATTGGACTTACCTAATACTTAAAAGGCAAGCTCTCGAGAGGTTTTCCCAGTAGGGGATGAGTAACACGGTGTTAGGAATGCATTCCTTTAGAGGGAAACTATAGTCACCACAACAACAACAACTTAATGTAGTTGTTCTGGTATGTATAGTATGTACCTGCAGGCATTTTAATGTAAGTACTGCATTTTCAGGTACCCTGCTGAGATTGATGAGTCACACTCCCTGATAGCAGCTCTTGATTGAGAGGAGCTCTAAAAGCTAAGCATCATGTTTAATTTCTGTTTTTCTTATATTTGTTTTTGTATTGTATTTTATTGATAAAGTTTGTATAGAGACAAACTAGCTTTGGACAATCATTAGACGTCCATTTGTTTTTTTTGCATTTAACACAAACACTCACACACACACACGCGCACGTTACAAACTGCTTAGTTTTGAGTAGCAATTATAAAATGTATGCATTGTGATGCATATTGAGCTCCAAGTGTGTAAGGGTAACACAGAAGTCCTTTATAAATATTGTTTTACAAGGTTTGTAAAGTTTATGTCATTTATGATAGATTTGTTCTTCACATAAGTTTGGGTACAGAATGATATATCTGCTTGTTTAAAATATTTGTGTCCCAATAACATTTTATTGAGAATAAGACATAATATTCACCATACAATAGATATGGCTTTTCAAAGCGAGTACAGTATCAGAAGTAAAATGGTACATAAAATCAAGTGGCCATTGTGGCTGGAGTAGCCCTTAAAGCTTGTTGAAAGCTTAGTGCATTTATTAATCCACAGACTCTTGTATACTAGTATGTTTTTAAGCAATGGTTGTCTGTACTAGTAATTCCGGAGCTGTGTTAATCCACAACTGCATAAAACAAGCTCAGTAGAGCCACACAGCAGCTGTCTCATCATTTGTTGTGTTCCAACTAGCTAAATATGTCCCTGTCCATGGTGCTGAAGTGGAATTTGGCATATACAGAAGTAAAACTGCCTAGCTCAGAGAAAAAAATTTCTATTCTGAAGCTTTGAAAATTCCAAGGCCTTTGGCAAAGCAGACAGCCCTGGCTGCAAGACAAGGCATTGCTCATGTTAATGTCTAATACTTGCTAATACTTCCCAAAAGGGTTGTCCTAACAACCAGGATGTGTTGCAACCCTTGAGAACGGTGAAATGCATGTTTCAGAATAGAAAAATATACAAGAACAAAATGGCAACTGTGAAGAAACTGGATAAAAAGACTCAAAAAAGGCGGACAAAAACACAAAAATGTAAAATTAAATTAATTAGAGAAGACAGATTTTTTTTCTATAAGGAACACTCTTCTGCTTAAATAATAATTAAAAAAAATATTTTTAGTACATACCCACAAAGAAAACACACATGCCATTAATTATGCATTTTCTTTCATTGGCAGTATGTAGAAAAATAGCTTGCAAAAGTTGCAGTTCTCATGTCTGAAGCCTTTGCAAACGCCCCCCATCTAACCCATCCCTTATTTTCTGTAGCTTTACAGACTTCACAATGCCGCACAGTGAGAAGTCTTTGCAAGGCAGGTGCTTTAAGTAATCGCTGCCTTTTGAGTATAGCTCTACTGAGCTAAACAACCAGGAAGTTACAGAACCGGTTGACATCCAGGGGCTGTAAACCCTGACGAAGATATTTTTAATTTTACTAGGGGTAGCAATTAAAGAGACACTGTGTGAACCCAGAACACTTCATCTCAACAAAAAATTATTTTACAGAAATTGCAATTTCTCCCAGACAGCCAATAGAGGCGCATCCAGCAGGTTTACGGAGTATAACTCTGTGAAACGATGCTAGATGTCCTCTCGCTTTGCATGAGGACAGCCAGCATTTTGAAAATCTCTATAGGAAAGCATTGGTTCAGTGCTTCAATATGGACAAGGCCTAATGCAAACTTTGTGCTTACCATGCTTGCGCATTATGTTTTAGGACTGCCGTGATGGTGACTGGTGGTGGGCCACAGAAGCAGAGGGACGCCATAGTGTTAGAAGTACAGTTTTATCCAGTATTATTAATTTTACTGTGGTCTGTCATGACACTTTCAACTATTTACTCTCTACATATAAGTGGGCACATAAGACTATTTAATGTGTGTGGAGGTTGTCGCAGGGTCTCTATCAATTTAGTCTTTTGAGGTTATTTCCCCTCTAGATACACAGTTTATGAAGTCTGGCTCCCTGATAGCTTTTCTCCATGCTCAGTTGCTTGTAGTACTTGCTAGTCAGCTGGTACTTTATGGTACAGATTCATAATTTATACCTATATACTGTGTATATTATTCTATTATAGTATCCTCACCCCCACCCCCCTCCCCCCGATGGTGGGCTGAACATACATCTATTACTCACCTACAGTGTATACCTTTCTCCCTGGTGGACATTTCTTTTTTCTTTCCGTTAATCTCAAGGCAGGGTTGTTTTCAACACATTAGAACCTCCAACAGGGAACAATATGAACCCAAGATTTTCAGATTTTTCACGACTGTGAACATTCTGGTTATTGTCACCTAATATTCTTTTTATGGGAACAGCACTACCTGTAAGTTGTTGTCAGTATGTGAATTTTTTTTTTCCAGACAGCCACTAGAGGGTCTTCAGGGTCAATAGGCGACTTTTGGCTATGCATGAGGACATCCAGCAGCATTTAAAACCCCACAGGAAAGCATTATACATTCTTTCCTATGGGGGAAGCCTTACTGCCGGCGTGGCCATTGCCGCGCATGCGCATTAGGTCTCCACCACTGGCAGACGTTGGACTTAGGTAAGTGACGGGAGGGGGGAGGGGCAAATGAGGAAGGGACTATAGGGAGCTGCCAGGAAAATAACTTTTAATGAAGATGAATATTTATAAGCTTTACTGTGTGCCCTCAGCCACCCTTGTAGTTTGGCAAAGGTCTTTTTTAGTGTCTGGGTGTAACAAGGTTTATTTATAAAAGTGCCAATTTCCATTGAATTCTGCACTTTTTTCTAAAATGAGTAAAAGACAATCACCACACATAAACCATTTCTGCTAGCTGAAGTGGTTTGGGATCCTGGGTGTCCCTTCAAACACAGCTACTGAAACTTCTTTATAATAACAGTCCTTGCAAAAAGTTGTCTTTACAATTTACCAGCCTTTGCAACCAATGGTAACACAAAAAAGTCTCTGTGCCAGCAGAGTAAGATTGTGAACCAAAACAATTTGTTGTTAATACAGAATTCAGTATATAAAGTATTGCTTTATAGATCACTGTGTCATATAGAATTGTCTCCTGGTTCCTGTAAATAACACAACCAAAGACTATGATTGGCAGCTCCAAATGTTTAATATAGACATATAAAATTAATATTTATTGAAAACCACTTGGTTATAATGGCTCTGCTTACATATATCTATAATGTCTTTGTGTACCATCTCCCTAGTTGCAGAGACTAGAGAACATACTCTACCCCAATCTGGCTGGTTCTCAAAACCATTCATTAGTGGAGCCTCTTTTAGATAATGACACCTAGACAAACGTATGGTGCAATGGTATCCCCAATTCTTCTCTCCCTGGAGGTGAACAGTAGACTGCATCTATGGACCCTTGTTTATAGTGGTAGCATTAGTTTGCCAGTTTATTTTGCTCATTATGATGGATTTCTCCTCTAGACACCCGTTACAAAACCTTCTGCCTAGCCAAAGCAAGCACAGGTTAAGGATGCTCTATGCTATATAGGATGTAGGTGTACTCTATCATTTGTAGGAGTTACATTAAATGCTATATTAAGCCAGAATGACTAAAAGCTGATTTCCTTTATTACTTATAGTTAAGAGTATACAAAAATATTATTTGCACCAATTATGGGTAATTTACTTTTCATTACCTGCTAGGCTAGAGCTATCACTCAGGACAACTGGTTTGCAAGACAAGGATTGGTAATTTTATATGGTCATGTAGCTTCTCCAGTTATCTGATCATATATATGACTGTATATTAGAATTTCCTAGACATGTCAGCCATTGTAGCAGTGTGTGGTCCATTTAATTATGTTTAAATGCTGCATGTAGCAGTATGAGAGTCATGGAGTGATCTTTAAACGCTAGAGTAAGGGACAGTCTCTGTTGACAACATCGCACTGGGTTGTCACTTTGCTCAGTTGTTCAATACTATCTGTCAAACCACAGAATTCATCATATCATTAGAAATTAAAAAGCCACTTGCACTCACAGATTCTTCTAGACTTTGACAATAGAAGTCCCCCATGGAAAGTGATTTTTTTTTTTTTTTTATTCTTTATTTTTTTAGTTTTCAAGGTGAGTACATACATTTGGTGTGTGTGCACCATAACAGGAGAAAGGTAAAAAGATAACAAGTTATCGCATAAAGTGGGATGAACAAACAGAGCATATTCATATCAAGGTAACAATGTATAGTGTAATTTGATGCAGTGGCGTGGTTTGTATACGTTTGAATTGCCTGTGAACTACTTTTATACGGGGTTGGGGTTGGATGAATGCGAGCTGCCCAGATACAGGCAGCTGGTTGGTTTGTCTGCATTTGGTTAGTGCATATTGAATATAGCCATTAATGGTGACTGCTTTGAAAGCGTAGCGTCCCCTTGTAGGAGTTTGTATGACAGTTTCCATTCGCCTGGTATAAGAGGTTGTTGCTTGGTGTACGGCATTGGGGCCTGGTAACTGGTCTTTCATGTCACATTGTGCTTAGTTCTTTGTTCTGTTTGTGCATGAGTACATGGCCTGTAGTACGGTGGGCAGTGTATTCCTCTGCTGGCCTGGTAATGTGTTAGATGGGGCTCCACCCAGGAGTGCTCTGTAGAGTCTTGCATCTCATTGTCACTATAGTCCCCGAAGTTTGTGTCTGTCCTATATATTGGTTAGGTGGTGTACCTTCATTCCAGGGTAGGAAAAGTCTAGGTGGGGAGGTACAGGTGTTGGGGAGGGGGGGGGGGATGTATTAGAGAGTTGTCAGTATTGAGGTTGTGAGCTTAGAGGATGTTGTCAAATTGTGGTTAAGTAGGTTTGTGTGTGGTGTTTTCACCACTACCCTTTCCGGGCCTAGGCTTTAAGTGGAGATTGGGAACTCGAACAACCAGGGGTTCCATATTCTATCACAGTGTTTAGTCATGTCATGTAGTAAGGCAGAAAGGGCAGTGGTGTACATACTCTGGTCACAGGGGTCGCAGTTGCGACCGGGCCCTTCACTCTATGGTGCCCGGCTGCCCTGCGACCGAGGGCCCGCCGCCATGTTTTGCGGCCCTGGCCTGCGCGGTATAACTGCTGGGGCCGCACATTAAGGGGCCTATCAAGTGGCCAATGCTCTTAGGGCCACCTGATGGCTATGGATTTCCAGGGGGCCCAGTCAGCGATGCGGCGCTTTAACAGCACTACCGGGCCCCCTTTGACATCACAGCTGGGAGGAAGTGAGAGACGCGCGGGAGAAGGAGAGGAGGGAGTCAGAGTGGGAACTCTGACTCCCATCAGGCTGAGCCACCACTCCAGTGGTGTGTCTGTATGAATGTTTCTTTGTATGTGATTATGTCTGTGTGTGTGCGTATATGTGTGTTTGTATGTATTTGTGTGTCTCTCTGTGTGTGTGTGTATGTATGTGCCTGTATGTATGTATATGTGTGTGTACAGTGGCACATATGCAGGGGTTGTAACTGCGAATGAGCACGTCACTCCAGGGGGCTCAGCCACCCTGCGACCGGGTGCCCACCGCCATGTGTTGCAACAGGGCCCCATGGATCGCCATTGAGAAAGGGTATCCATTTTCCTGGTTTCCTCTATTTTCCGTTTAATGTCTCCTATAGTGGGGACTGTTGCTGCTCCCCGGTGAGATGCTATTTCCCTTCTGGTATAATGCCATTATTTGCTCGGGGTGTGTCTTTTAGGGGTTTGGATAGCAACCATGTCCAGGGGTCTTTTTGTACGTTTGTGTGTAAAATTTTGGAAGCTAAGTTAGTGATTTCCATCCAGATCAGGGCTATTCATTAGCATTCCCACCATATATGGTAGCATGTGCCTTTTTGGCCGCAGCCCTTCCAACAGTGATCACTCGTGGACATTCCCATTTGTTTCAATCGGAGAGGTGTGAGGTACCACCTGTGTTTTATAAGCCTGCTCTTTATGGTTGACGCAGATAGTAACTGTCACCGTGACTTCCCAAATGTCCCTCCACACTGTAGGGTCGTCAGGTGGATCCAGGTCCCTCTCCCAAGCCGAGACATATGTCAGTGTATTATCAGGTGTAGAACGCTGCCGGTGTTGTTTGTCCTGCTTGTTTGTAGGTGGTATTGTCTAGAAAGTTTCTAATTTGCAGGTATCGGAAGTAGTCGTGAGTGTTGAGTGGTGTATTGCAGGGCAAATCTGGAAATGGGATTAGTTGGTGGTTTCTGTAGAATATTTTTATGTTTTATGTTGTTCGCTTAAAGAGGTGATAGAGGGCATTCGTATGCAATAGGCGCAAAAGCCGCTAGCATTCCTATGGTAGTTTCACGAACAGTGACTTTCAACACTGTTCGTGAAACAAACTAAGTACCGAATGGGAGACCACACACAGGAGGTCGTGTGGCTCCCATTAACAGATTGCAACAATGTGTCGTTCCTCAGTTAATTGATTCGCGGGGTGGCCGCCATTCGGATACCGACCACGCGGTGGCGGCCATCTTGGATTCACTTTTAGCCCAGCGGTGTTTGGTCATCGAGTGCCTGGAACTAAAATTGGCGAATCGACGGCACGAACACCTCTGGACACAAAGACCGTTCGGGAACACCGGTCTTTCGGTACTTTCCTTCAAACTGTGCATTCGTGTATTTTCTGATGAGTTCATATTAAAGTGTATTTCGTGTGGCATTCGGCTAATTGTGCTGGGATCTGAGCGGTAGTTTCCCGAAGTATGCGCTCAGATCCCAGCTATCTACCTATATGTCATTCGGTCAAATAGCACGAATAACGTGCAAGTTATATATTTTTAAGTAAAAAGACCGGTACAGAGGGATAATCCACTTAACAGGATATTCTTATGGGAGTATCCCTCTCGTACAGCAGTGCATGGTGTAAAAAGTGTCCTGTATGTTCAGTTCCCCATGTAGTCCCCTGCTGTAAAACCCCTGTAAAGTCACTCAGGAAACCCCTTGCATGGGGGACCACATAAATACTGTGACCTGTGAATAAAAACCTCAGTTGACTTCCAGCACTGTGTTTCATCCGGTTAGTGGGAGATTTGGGTTATTGCCTTCATTCAGAGCTTTTCTTGGATTACTTTATTCTACCAGCGGAGATATTGGGATTTAATATTGCAGCTTCGCTACAATTTATTATTATATTACTTTGCAGCCCAACTCTCCCAAATAGTGATGTAGCAGGCACCCCCAGGGGAGCAAGAAATATTTAGAATGCCATGAAACCCCTTTTCAAGCCTAGTAGAGAAGTCCGCTCGCTTCCCAACAGGGCCTGACAGGCACATGGCACCTGCCATTTTGAGTAACACAAGGTAATGCTCCAGCCCCAACATGCAGCCGCCAGTGTTAAGGACCTCCAAAGTGTGATCCTGGTCCAGAGGGGGAGGGAAAGGGTGCACACAGATTTTGGTATAGAGACCCAGGGTGCCTATGGGTGCCTTTCATCCCAAAATGCACTATACTGTATCACATCTTGTTCTGGAACAAGCTGGACTATCGGAAAATGGCAGACACCGGCACATTTGGTCATCCTGGAGTAATCTTGAGTGCCGACTAGGCAACGCAGCGGCCTGAGGCACCCTGGGTCTCTATACCAAAATCTGTGTGCACCCTTTCCCTCCCCCTCTGGACCAGGATCACACTTTGGAGGTCCTTAACACTGGCGGCTGCATGTTGGGGCTGGAGCATTACCTTGTGTTACTCAAAATGGCAGGTGCCATGTGCCTGTCAGGCCCTGTTGGGAAGCGAGCGGACTTCTCTACTAGGCTTGAAAAGCTATTCAAGAACTTCTGGAGGAGACTTATGGAACACCAAACTCAACTTACCTTGCAGAGGCTGCCTGATTACACACACTCCAGTGACTCCATCACTGGCAGATCCAGCTGCGCAGCAAGCCTCTGCTAGACGTCTACTTCCATTCCATGCCGAGGATGAAGCAGCCAAAAGCGAACCACAATTGATTATCTCTGAAGAAATGCTTGCTCCCACCATCTGCTTTTTTTTTTTTTTAAATGCCTCAATTAAAAAGTGATTGACAAAAAAAAAAAAATGCCATAAAAGACATTCATGAAGGCCATGCAACCACAATAGAAAGTAAATAATAGCAACACCATTCCATAGAAATAATGAGAAGATAAAAGGTTACAATGGCTTTTCTTTTGTCCCTGTCTAGTGAAAAGTGAAAAGTGAAAAAAAAAAAATCTATTCTCACTCTTAAGTTTTCTTTTACTATAACAAAGCCACAAAATTATATCAGAGGAAACTAGTGTATTTTCTGGTTTCCATGGTGATTGCCCCAAATTCAGTACTTTAGACCACTTTTTTAGAACGGAACACTTTGATAAAGCTTACCACGTTCTGTGTAAGATAACAGAAGACACACAACTATGAAGTTCAATCTTTCATACATTTCTATTTCTGCTATCCAAAATACCTTTTGTCTCAAAGATGTATGCTGTGAATTCTAGATTTCATACTTCCCGCAAAAAAACCTTGCCATTTCTATATGGGAACCTGATTCCCAAGTTTCATCCTATAGGTTTATGCATGTTTTTGTACAGTCCTTTTATTTAATATATCGCTATAGAACTTTTCGTATACGTATATGTGGGTTTCAGCCTCACTGAAGACTTGGCGAAAAGCAACTATAGAAAGGTATTTCCCTTTTAATAACCCAGGGTTACTCTTTTTTAGTAACCCAGGGTCTTACCTAAAATTTCTCCTGTTGTGTGTCTGTGTATTAATGGACCACTATAGTCACCCAGACCACTTCAGCTCAATGAAGTGGTCTGGGTGCCAGGTCCCCCAGGTTTTAACCCTTCAGATCTAATCATAGCAGTTTCAGAGAAACTGCCAAGTTTACATTGCAGGGTTAATCCAGCCTCTAGTGGCTGTCTTCCTGCTTGTCATGCTCTCAACAGTAGCTAAACAAGACATATAGCTAACACGTCTTACCAATTATTATTATTTATTATCTATGTTATGTTCAGCCTCATTGTTCTGTTAGCTCTGAATCGTTTTATTTTTAGTTTATATTCATTATTAAAATCTTCACATATAAGGCATCTTCTAGGCCCCTAAGTGGGCATACAATGCATGTTTAAGTTTGAGCAAACAAACTGTATGATATAAAATAACACAAACACGTTGCTCCTTTTCATGTCTTTATTGAAATGATTTATCTATCATTCAATGAATCTGTTGGGAAATACGTGTAAAGCTTTAAACTACAAAATGCAAACAAAACATTTAATTGAGCAGTGTGTAAAACCAATCGGCGTGTACAATGTAAAAGCTATAGCTATATGCTACATCTACAGCTGTGCAGTTTGGCTAAACTTGCAATCACTGTTTCTAATACCCTAGCAAAGCCCTAAAATGAGTCTACTACACATCACATTGTATATGTGAACAGATAAAATGAGAGTTAAAATGCACTGGGAAGATTAACTACTTGTAGAAAAAAAAAAAAAATACGAGAAAACCAATTTGCATAGATTTGTATTCTGGACTATACATCTGAAAAGAAATTCTTAGAAATCAAAAACAACAATTACTTGAAATAGAAGCCATTTCACAGCATGGGCTCTGCGTTTCCCGGGCATTCATATAAAATATATTGTGCCGTTAAAGAGTATCATTTTAAATCTGCAAGGAAAGAGAACACAGGCTAATGATAAGAGTTCAAGTGAATACAGTGCTATTAACTTCTTTACTGATAGAAACAAATGCTACAAAGGAGACCATCCCCAGCGAGAGATTATTATTGTGATAGGTATTTAGTGTTTGTATTAAAAGGAATATTGCCCCTTCCACACACAGATGGACAAAGTGCTGCTCACAACATATGATTTGTGTGTTTTGTCCTTTGCTTGGATTGGTATCTTTATGGACTGGTGCTTTCCATAACCTCATTCAGTGCCAGTCACGTAAGTTGCCTGTAAAGCTCTTTCTAGCCACAACCTTATACGAACATTATAGTGTTGGGAGTACTAATGTTTTTCAGCTGCAGGGTTAAAACTGGGAGGAGAGGGCACCCAGACCATGTCATCTCAATGATTTGGTCTGGGTGCCTATAGAGTCCCTCCAAAGGAACACTCCCAGTCACACCCACATAACTTCAATCCATTAAAGTTTTTATGGGGCCAATTTTACCTTCAGGGGTCAAACATTGTTACAATGGTTTAACCTTGAAGTAGGTCCTCCAGCACCCAACACAGCTGCCCCTGGCTTCCTTCATCTTTGGGCCACAGTATGAGGGAAATATTTGAGAAAAATTGCACATACTATTTCTCTCAATGGGTGGCCAGTGATTGGCTGAAAGCTTGCAACCTACTAGCAACTGCTTGACTAAACCTTTCGCATACTGCAACAAAGAGGGGAAGTAAGAAGACAACTGTGTTGCAAAAATAATCAACTTCTAAAGGTAAGACAAACCTTTCCTATGGATAATTCCTGCCGTACCTCTGTAGGAAGCTGATGGGAAGATTTATTCATCAAGCAGAATCTATGATCCCTTGCCATATTTCATGGCTGTTTAGCCTAACAAGCCATTGTTTAGAGAGCTGAAATTCTAATATTTAGGCAAATGACTCTTCATTTAATGCTTGCCACGTTTATACATAACCCACTCGTAATTCTCCCTTTTGAATGTGCAATGGTGAATCTGCATGTATTATTAGATTGGTAGTAATACAATGCAACGCATTTCCACCAGAAGTCAATGAGTCTTGTTTAATACCATGACATTCCTTACTATAACTCTTTATAACTATAATAGGATGATATGTTAAACCCTGCATACATATTTATTAGATGCAAAACTATCAAGTCTTATCACAAAGACTGATCATTTTAGTTTTATTGGCTGTCATGTATTCAGGCCATACTCATTTTTACTCATGACTATAAATTGCTTTTTTTTTTATTGTTTTTTCTTTTTTTCAAACTGAACTTATCAAAATGTTCAATTATTTAAATTCACCACTTTTTGTCCAGGTTGATGTTTTCTGTAGACCTCTTTATTTTATTTGACGTATCTATCTTTAACAAAGTACAGTAAACCAAATATTTAGTAGGTGAGCATTGTGCACACAAAAAAGGTAAACAAAAAAAAACAATTTTCCCCACTGTGCTCCATTTATATCCAAATTATTTAATATTGTCCACTAGACTATTTCACGGCAGAACATTTCTGTTCGTCCGAATGCATCCCGGCGAACATAAATGGCTCATCTGAACCAGGTGTCATACTTGAGACTGTTTGGTCCAGGTGAAATTTGTTATTTTCCGATCGGGTTTTCATTTGGGTGAATTAAGTTCCATGATCCACAGCTGCAGCTTGTAGATGTACTTAAAAAAGCCACAAGATATATATTTATAGTATAGTGGTATAGCTCAGAGGTATTTTTCTCAGATCAATATTAAGAAAAATTGATATAATTGGTAGTAATATAAAGGAGGTTTAAATCCTCCCTCTTGCCCACACCCGCCATGCTCATAAGGGATAAATGGGATGTAAGAGGCACACAAGGGGTAAAATGGGTAGTTAAGAAGCACACAAGGGGTAAAACAGGTAGTTAAGAGGCACATAAGGGGTTAAATGGGTAGTTAATAGACACACTCGGAAGTAACTTAGGAGAGAAGCACAATATAGTAAGAGGGGTTAGAAGGGACACAAGTTATATTTGGGTTATATTTGACATTCTGAACATTTAGTATCTATTGTAATATTTAAGTATTTATATGTGAGATACGATAGTGGATCTGTACACTTTTGTTTGAATTTCCCTATATGCATCCTAATAAACACTGTGGCAACACGGATATGTTTAATAATAGGGCGGATAGATACATCGCTAACTCTGGTGGGCAGCAAACACTGAAACTTGGGTACCCTAACAACCCAAAAATACTATAAAGTAAAAAAAAAAGAGAGAGAGAAACAGGTTGAGCCAAATACATTGAGGGTAGTACTTGATAATAAGTTGCAAAATTAGATCTAATACAAATACCCAATAGGACTTTGGGACTCTTGGTATTTGTATTAGATCCTATTTTGCAACTTTTCATCAAGTACTACCCTCACCGTATTTAGCACAACCTGTTTTTCTTTTTACAGATATGTTAACACCTATGTATTTTTGCATCGCAAACATGGAAGTGCGTATCATGGTAGTAAAAATCTCACTAGTTCCTTCCACCGTGAATAGAATATGTGTACAGGGATTCAGAGCTCATTTGTATCGAAGTGATTTTTTTATAGGCAGCACCTAGTGTTCATGATGTGGGGGCAGGTAGGTTTATATTAGTTTCCACTGCTATCTGGACCCAGCAACAGTTTGCAGATTGACTAAAAAGGTCATCTTAAACCGAAATGTGACCGTTCCTTTCTAAATTACATTTTATGTGCCTAGGAATTGTCTTCCGTTTGCTTTTGAACTTAAATAGGCACAGAGAAAGGTATGCTTTTAGCGGAAATTACCAGCAAACCTCTATTTTTCATTGCTTATTAACCTTTTTATGACCAGCAATGCTTATTTTTCCACTACTCTGAAAAAGAGATTTGCCCTACAGCATATAACATATTAAATTGAAAATATGATGGACATATACGTTTTCCTCTTTTCAATTCACATGGGTTGGCAGTCTCATTTTTGTACTCCTGACTTATAATGTACTGTGTTGTTCTATGTCAGTAAATTAATATCTATAGCCATTTTGCCTTCTTTCTTTTCCCTAACAGTAGGTTAAATACAACATATTTTGTTGTCTGTATCACCATGGATATTGAAATATGTGAAAAATAATGGCTTTTTTCCACCTAACGTCAGGATGAGCGATGGGCTTGCAATTGCTTTGGTATGTTATGCAGTCGGAGAAAAACAAAGTAATTCATGAAGGATCAGGCTCTGAGTACTCTAAGAGTGCCCAGCAGGGATGTATTGCTAATGTACTTTATCATTTAATGAAACCTCCTTAATTAGAACTAACTAACTAGAGCGTCATTGCAGTTCATTCTCTCTTTGCAGCATGTAAAATAAAAAAATAAACACAAACCTCTACCATGCACAAGGCTTGTTTTGAAGGTTAGTGCCTTGAGCTCTATCTCGTTTAACCCTTTTACATGCTTTGTCTTCATGGTGGGAAAGAAAACGGATGTGTTTGAATGCCTTGTCTTATTCTGCATTGTATGTGATTTATATAAAGTCCACTACGTAATGTCATGACTTACAATGATATCACGCCAACCTCAATCAAATAGACCAAAAAACGTATTTTGCTGCACCATTAAGCCTGCTTCATTAAATGCAGCAACATCTTGCATATATAATATTGTCCTCCTACCCTTATAGCCGAGTGAGTGTTTAGCTCACCTAAATATGTTTGAGACGAAGATATAAAATACGTCATCGCTAGAGACATATCATTCCTGCTTTGCTTAATCCCTTAAGGACACATGACAGAAATATTTCCTTTTATTACAGAAGTTGTGTCCTTAAGGGGTTAAAATTAATAGCTTTATTCTTCCAAAATAATAAAATACAAACAAATTGCAGCACACAAGGTTTCCAAACATACAATTTCCCAAAACAGACATGGAATGTCTCTGGTGGTGCCGTATTTTATATTTACTTTTAAGACATTGCTTACAATAAGCCCTGCGTCAATGTTATCCATGTTAACATCACTGCAGGCAATACATTGTAATGACAATCAGTGATGATCACATGATAGTGACCTATATAACTTGAGACATATTCTAATGTTTGAAACAAAGCGCTTTGTAAGACATTTCTGTTTTTATGATTTATTATTGCATCTTACACCTCATCCCTTTCCTCTCTTCCAGTGACATCCAAGGTAATGGAGAACAGGTTGGGAAAAGCAGTCGATCAAAGGTGGCTTCACGTTTTCCTAAATTATCTCGCAGTCACCAAAGAGAGTCACGGAACCTTGAGCCACAAAGTGGTGACCTCTGACCTCATTACTTTTCTAAGTAATAACATCAATCCATTGAAAAATGAACTGCATTCAGCAGACTGATACAAACTCTTGGCTTGGTTACGTTTATTGGGGCATTTCTGCTCTTAGAGAGCCTATGGATCTCTCTGATTCCACCAACGATATCCTTTATGTTGCTTACACAATAATCATTAATTGTGTGCTCCATTTAAAAATGTACATTAACGACCAACCTTAACTGAAAGATTGGGATATGTTAATTATATTAATCTCATTTAGGATATACACATAATCTTAACGATGGAACAAAAAGACATGAAACATAGGTCCATATACACTATGATTATCTTTATATTTATCAGTATTACGGTGGTGCATCACTATTAAGATTGGAAAATTGAAGGCATGATCCGTGTTATGCCTCTGGGATGACTCATCTTGTATCTGTACACGTTATGGTTTTCATCTTCGGACTGCCTGCTAGATACAGCTTGTATTCAAAATAGACATAAAACTACTAAGAGAGAAAAGATTATTAAATTATGGTCCTCCGTCTACTTTTGAAGGACAGCTTGCATGATCTTCCACAAACCAAAGCCCATGACATCTGGAAGACCTGGTGTTCTTACCTGTTGCAGAGACATCATCTTTGTAAAATTAAAAAGACACTCCAGGATGAATTTTATTGATCATGTAAACCTAAATGTGTTTTTTTTTTTTAATTTATTTTTTTTTTTTTATAATTGAAAAATATTTGGTGTTCTTGTAGGATTATATTAGCACCTAGTCTCTTATCTGCCCTCTGTCCTAACAAGAAAATTACTTGGAAATTGGAAATTTCATGACAACACCTGCACTCAAACTCATATAGAAATATATTGTTTCTCATATAATATTGTCATATAGAAATGAATGGAAATTTGTATTTTTCTTAAGACTGTACTGGAAGTGCGAGACCAACTCTCCTTCACTTGTATGAAGAAATGTTGATCATGAATTTTATGTGCATTCAGTGATCAATGTTGTGGAATAAAATGGAGAATGGACAGTATTATTTATTAATATGGGAACTGTAGGAATTGTCCCACGCCTTCCTGCTGTCTTGCATTTGGTGGGATAATCCATATTTAATGTCCTGTGCAGCTGTCCTGATGACCCAAATTTGTTACCTGGTGTCCCACTTTAGGGAACAGTCTCTTGAGAGCCTGTCTGTGCGCCAGGCACTAGGACCAAGTCTAGTCTGGTCCTGTATTGCATCTCTGATGAGGCCTCCCAGAAGGCCTGCCCACCAGTCCCGATTCTATAACTCCCAATGTTGGGTGGTATTTTGGCCCTGGAATTGCACACTCTAGAAAACCAGAGAGATTATTTTTTCAATTTGCCTCTTTTTATCTAAAAGTTGCAATTCTCTCATCGATTCACAATTTAGTACATAAGTCTGTATGTAAAAGTTTTTACTTGTTTTTGCATACAAAAAAGTAAAAAACAAAAACTCCAAAGAGTTTAACAATTTGCAAAGCAATATGGTAACTTATTTAAACATTCCTGGAGTGTCTCTATTATGGATAAAGTAACTTTTGCAGACAGAACATTGGTTAATCTAGAAAATGAAGCCGTAAGAGATGGAAAGAACACTTAAACCAACATCACATTTTTAAACAAGGCAATCGGGGAATATGATGTATGTTCAGATACGCAGGAAATAATAACTGCTATCTCAAATAGCACTTTACACCCCATGAAAATGGGTATCACTTAATCAAAATAAGTGCATATACTTAACGAGTTGGATCTCTATATCTGTATATCACTGAACAACTGCATTTTATGAAATGTCCTGATTTTCTGATAAACACATTAATCCACTGTAGTATAATAAAGTTTGAAATTACAAAAACTATTCCATAAAATTTTATGAAAAAAAACAATGAAGCTATTTTAGGACTACAATAATTGGGTTACATTCAGACATGAATGGATAACATGTAGATATTGTATTCCGAATTCAGAAGGGTGTGTAGTGTGAATATTTATATGTATGTATATATATACAAACAAAAAAAAATAGTCTTGCACTCCAACTTAATGGAGTCTTTTCCAGGTGCTTGTCAGCATCCATATAACCAAATAGCATAGAGATAGCACTCCCAGGACTCCAATGATATTGAAAGTAAAACTTAACTATTATTTTACTCAAATAAGAGATCGACATTTCAGTTTGTAACCCAAACTTTCATCAGGATGATATATAAACTCACACACGCACAATCCAAGGTCCAGCACCCAACCGGTCATGCAATCTCCAGTGTCGGATAAATAATGATCACGAAGGAAAGCTCTCACTGGACTTCTCAACCAATTTTAAATAATAAATAAATATTTGAATTTGGTTGAAAAGTCCAGTGAGCTCTCTCCTTCTTTGTGATCATTACATATCATTAATGTACAAATGCAATTTAACTGTGTGAATTAGCCATGGATGTTATAGTAAGAGTTAGTGACTATACTGTAGACAGCAATAGAGTGCAAATTATCATACAATATGTGACAGTTATAATGAAAAAAATACCTTTGTTACGTTGTAACATTATATACATAAATACACTGAACAAAATTATAAATGCAACACTTTTGTTTCGGCCCCCATTTTTCATGAGCTGAACTCAAAGATCTAAGACTTTTTCTATGTACACAAAAGGCCTATTTCTCTCAAATATTGTTCACAAATCTGTCTAAATCTGTGTCAGTAAGCACTTCTCCTTTGCCGAGATAATCCATCCACCTCACAGGTGTGGCATTTTTAAGATGATGATTAGACAGCATGATTATTGCACAGGTGTGCCTTAGGCTGGCCACAATAAAAGGCCACTTTAAAATGTGCAGTTTTACTGTATTGGGGTGATCCAGGGGGTGGGAGGTGTTTGAAAACCAGTCAGTATCTTGTGTTACCACCATTTGCTTCACGCAGTGCAACACATCTCCTTCGCATAGAGTTGATCAGGTTGTTGATTGTGGCCTGTGAAATGTTGGTCCACTCCTCTTCAATGACTGTGCGAAGTTGCTGGATATTGGCAGTACCTGGAACATGCTGTTGTATACGCCGATCCAGAGCATCCCAAACATGCTCAATGAGTGACATGTCCGGTGAGTATGCTGGCCATGCAAGAACTGGGATGTTTTCAGCTTCCAGGAATTGTGTATAGATCCTTTGCAACATTATCATGCTGCAACATGAGGTGATGGTTGTGGCTGAATGGCACAACAATGGGCCTCAGGATCTCGTCACGGTATCTCTGTGCATTCAAAATGCCATCAATAAAATGCACCTGTGTTCATTGTCCATAACAAACGCCTGCTAATACCATAACCCCACCGCCACCATGGGCCACTCAATCCACAACATAGCAAACCGCTCATCCACACGACGCCATACACGCTGTCTGCCACCCGCCCTGTACAGTGAAAACCGGGATTCATCCTTGAAGAGAACACTTCTCCAAAGTGCCAGACGCCATCAAATGTGAGCATTTGCCCACTCAAGTCGGTTACGGCAATGAACTGGAGTCAGGTCGAGACACTGATGAAGACGATGAGCATGCAGATGAGCTTCCCTGAAACAGTTTCTGACAGTTTGTGCTGAAATTCTTTGGTTGTGAAAACTGATTTTTGCAGCAGCTGTCCGGGTAGCTGGTCTCAGACGATCTTGGAGGTGAAGATGCGGGCTGCTGCGGGCTGGTGTTACACGTGGTCTGCGGTTGTGAGGCCGGTTGGATAAACTGCCAAATTCTCTGAAACACCTTTGGAGATTGCTTATGGTAGAGAAATGAATTCACAGGCAACAGCTCTGGTGGACATTCCTGCAATCAGCATGCCAATTGCACACTTCCTCAAAACTTGCGACATCTGTGGCATTGTGCTGTGTGATAAAACTGCACATTTTAGAGTGGCCTTTTATTGTGGCCAGCCTAAGGCACATCTTTGCAATAATCATCTTGATATGCCACACCTGTGAGGTGGAAGGATTATCTCGGCAAAGGAGAAGTGTTCACTAACACAGATTTAGACAGATTTGTGAACAATATTTGAGAGAAATAGGCCTATTGTGTACATAGAAAAAGTCTTAGATCTTTGAGTTCAGCTCATGAAAAATGGGGGCAAAAAGCCTGAAGGTAATGATTCTACTCACCAGAACAAATTCAATAAGCTCTAGTTGTTCTGGTGACTATAGTGTCCCTTTAATATATTACTTAAAAGAAAATTAGATTGTTATCTTCTTTAAAACAACACCTTTTCACATTTACTGCCAATGATAATACTAATTTAAGGGCTATGTAGTGTCTGTTTTTTTTATATATATATATATGTTTGTTTTATTTTGATATACACTTTCTGCCAATATTGATGATGGCATAATCCCTACATACGAATGCAGCTAAGTAAGTGCCATTACCAAGAAATCTACACTAGTAGTTTGCTTTGCAGTAACATTATCAGTAAATTAGAATCCAACTAGTTTGCCAGGATTCTATTTTGGTATTACATTGTGTGGGTGTGGGTGTGTGTGGTTGGGGAGTGGGGGGGGGGTTTAAATACATCTTTTGGTATGTACAGGTTTATTGATATTAAAATGTAGCATCCCCATATTTAATTTAAAATGAATCGTTCTGTTTAATAAACATCCCTTTTCATCCAAGTACAATAAAGAAATGTATAATCCCATTATTTATTTTTCTGTCTTCTGGGATGGGGTGAAAAATAACTGTAAAGGGAACGCTCATGTAAAAATGTATTGGGCAGCCTTACCACAATGCCTACTATATTTTAATAATAATTATAGCACTCATTAATCCTTGGATACGTGTGATACCTGGGTCAGAAACCAGAACTGTGATTAGATCTGGTTTGCAGCCACATATTGCATCAAATTAATTTGAAGTTAGAGATTAATGCAGAACAGTCAGCAACAACTTCTACAGTTCATTTATGTTCGATGCCTGGGGACAATGTCTGCTAAAACCTTCCCCAAACGATTCCTATAAGCAGTCTTTAATTTATAAACTTCCATAGTATCCCCCCAGTGCAATCCATTGACAACACAAGCCATCAAAAAAACACCCACTCTTCATTGTTACTATTCAACCAAATATTATTCTACGTGGTCAAGTAGATAGTATTTTCCTGGAGGACTGCCAGATGGTGAATCATTACTCACTCCAGAAAAAATTTTTCCACTGCTCTAGACATCGCTCCAACCTATACTTGGCATTGCACATGGTGTTCTTGAGTACAGGTTTAGCTACTAGGCCATGAAACCCACAAAATCGTATAGAGTTGCTTCCCGAATTTGTATACATACTATAGTACTGAGACTATGAGCAAAGCATAGATGATTATGTATTGTTTAATTCTGCACTACGCTGTCCCATTCTGCATGGTTGTGTGGCTTGCCTCTTCACATCAGAGTTGGTTCCAATTCACTTAAAAATAATCTGGGCAGCTTTGGTTAACATATGGAAAGTTGCATCCATCCATGGTGCTACTTTGAAGGTGCCTTTAGGAAATTCTACCACCAATATTTAAGAATGCAGAGCGCTGGTCTGTGTTCTTATTTTTCCACACCTTTTAAGCAACAGATCAGGCTACAAGTCAAGTCCACTTTAATTCATAAAGTGTTACAGTATACCTCTAGTGGAACCAAGGATGACCAAGAATTTTTGGCTCTGTTTTTCATAAAAAATCCTTTTACAGTAGTTACGTAGCATGCTGAAAAGGTTTAGATCATGGGTCCTCAAACTCCGGCCCCCCAGATGTTGCTGAACTACAACTCCCATGATTTTCTGGCTATCTATGTAATGCAAAGAATCATGGGAGTTGTAGTTCAGCAACATCTGGGGGGCCGAAGTTTGAGGACCCATGGTTTATATCATCTGACGTTTATAAACAATGAGCACCGTGTCAGTTGATGAGAGTTAAAAATCAGGGTTGCTAAATTAGAAACAAATTACAAACATAACTTACAGTACCTTTTACGTGTTGACGATATTAACCAATAAAGTATAAATAAAGCAATAAGCACATCAACTTACCTGAAATTTGTGTACGAACTGAATAAATTGTTAAGATAATCATGAAATCAATATGCACTTATATCTAGCATGTCCTCAACTGGCTTCTTGTCGCATTGCACAACTAAATATCTTCGTAATTCTCCTTCTAGCCTTCAGTATTCATGCTTATGTAGGAGTCCTAAATGGAAGCTTTTGCATACCATGTTGTTTAAAAGCTCACATTTTTTATACACTGATGTGGATGTATGCTTTCGTGTGCAAAACCCAATAAAATACAAATTAAAAATAAAAAGCTCACATGTTATCAGCATTGTGTATACAATATGCCACAATGATTTTTAATATTTTTTTTACTCCGCGTAAGTTAAGTACAAATTAATTTTCATGAGAGGGGGATGGAATTCAATTTTGTACTAATACCTGTTTGTTTCAAATGTGTAGATTTATCTATATATATGGAAGTGATTAAATCTATTAAAGATCTTAACATCTTTACAAGATGTAGGTGCTTATATAAATAAAACAAAGATGAAAACACATTGCCGAATGTGCCTGTTTTTTGGTGTACCTATAGATATATGCTTACATACACAAATGCACCCATACACGTGAAATTATTTGAATTACTAAAATGGTCTAAAAAAAATCTCTAATATATAGGCACTGTACCTCCGACAAACATATTTACTTGATGAAAAGTATTATCACAGCGGGCTAATTTCCAAACGTCAGTAAATGGCTGCCATAAGCTATTGCTATTAACTCCAGCTGGGAGCTAGTAGCAGCTACTAATTACCGATTGGTTTTCAATCTTGTTGCTACTTTTTTTTTTTCCTGCAGATTGTGAATGGTCCATATTCTTGTAAGCAAATGTTATTGACAGATTAGCAAATCGCTGATAAAGCACAGAAATTCATACTCTGGATGCTGTCACCATAGCAACCACACCTTACCAAAAAGGCTCACACGAGCATGTCCACTTCCCCTAGCAGTAGATAGCAACAGTGTATACCAGTGGTAGTCAACCTTTTTCTTCCTACCGCCCACTAATGCATCTTTCTTGATGGAAAAATTTCCTTACCACCCACCAGTTTTCGCGCAAGTGCGGAATATTTTTTAGAAAGGAGGGTGTTTTAAAAAAAATAAATGTACGTACATTTATCTTTTTATTTCTACTTAATGCATGTTTAATACACCCGCCCGCCCATTCTCAATGCTTTCCTATGGACGCCTGCGTCTTCTCACTGTGAAGATCACAATGAGAAGCGCAGAAGCGCCTCTAGCGGCTGTCAATGAGACAGCCACTAGAGGCTGGATTAAAGGGAAACTCCAGTGCCAGGAAAACAATCCGTTTTCCTGGCACTGCAGGTTCCCTCTCCCTCCCACCCCCCAATTCCTGGTTGCTGAAGGGGTGAAAACCCCTTCAGTAACTTACCTGAGGCAACGACGATGTCCCACGTCGCTGCTTCTCCCTCCGTGCCGCTCCTCCTTCTGACTGTGTCGGCCGGTGGGCGAGACTGATCCCGCCCACCGGCCGGGGAGACCTAATGCGCATGCACGGCAATGTCACGCATGTGCATTAGCGCTCCCCATAGGAAAGAATTGAAAATGCATTTCAATGCTTTCCTAAGGGGAAATGAGCGACGCTGGAGGTCCTCACACAGCGTGAGGATGTCCAGTGATGCTCTAGCTATGAAGCAGGAAGTGCCCTCTAGTGGCTGTCTAGTAGACAGCCACTAGAGGTGGAGTTAACCCTGCAAGGTAATTATTGCAGTTTATAAAAAACTGCAATAATTACACTTGCAGGGTTAAGAGTAGTGGGAGTTGGCACCCAGACCACTCCAATGGGCAGAAGTGGTCTGGGTGCCTGGAGTGTCCATTTAACCCATAGGTAAACATAGCAGTTTCTCTGAAGCTGCTATGTTTACAGCAGAAAGGGTTAATCCTGTAACGGACCGTTTTGCACACAAGGGGTAAAAACCGTTTAGGCGATCGTCCCCCTTTCCAGAGATGCAGGCACAGCTATTGTAGAACACCAAACTCACGAACCGCCAATAAGGGAATGTTCCAAACTCCCGAACGGCATACAATATAGCACTCCAAATACACGAACTGGAACCATACGAATTGCTACTAGCAGACGAATAGGAAAAGCATCCAAGCGGCTTACACTCCTAGCAATCAGTCTCTATCAGCATTCAGTAAATCCCCCCAAAGACGAGACAAGGCTCCGTGTTGGGGGTCAAGCAGTGGTCTGTTTAATGAGGGCTACCTGCCCAGTATTTATGCAGGTCTCCCACCTGGTGGACACTCCCCTAGGGAACCAAATGGGAGACTGTGACAAAAGACAGACAAGTAGACAAATAGGACACACAGTCACATTATATTCCCACAATGCATCATGGCTTCCTCCCCTTTGCCTTGGAGATAATTGAGAAGTAATTAAATTATCTCCCAAGACAAAGACAAATCGCCATTATGCATGTGGGGATACTACAACAGGAATTACTGTTAAAATACACCATGTAAGACACATTACATTAAAACTATACATTCAACATGTCCCCAGATAGCCCAGGTCTGAGCGCACATTATTAAGTGAATGGCGCTCAGACCACACGAATACAGTGTAATCGCCATGGAGCCAAAGTCTTTACACAGTCAGTTTCTCATGCGAATGGGCTCCATGGGATTCCTATCTGGGGTATAATATATTCAAGTAAAACTACCGAAAACCGGGCCGTTCGTGCACTTTCATCGAACAAGAAGGGAGGTCAGTGGCTTCAGCGGTGTTCACGCAAAACTGTGTCTGATTTCAGTTCCATGAATTAAGCATCGAACACCGCTGTGCGTTTGCATGTTTAAAATGGCCGCAACCTCGTGTTCGTGATACGAATGGCGGCCACCCAGCATTCGTCAATTAAGCTGCGGTTAACCGCAGCTTCTGGAAGGCTAATTACCGGCACATTCCAGCTCCCAGGTGGTCCAGTCATTCGTGCGGTTGTTCGGTAGATTGAATCTACCGAACACCAGGCAGAAAAGCATGAATAAATCTTTTCTGCAGGTAAAAAAGATGTCTTTTAACATGGGGTCATAGTCTAAAGGCAACAGGTGAGCAACCAGGCTTCTCCAATGCAATGTGGCGAGATTGCTCTCGTCACAAATCCTATATGGACCTGGCACCCAGACCACTTCATTAAGCTGAAGTGGTCTGTGTGCCTATAGTGGTCCTTTAAATACATGATACAAGTACGGGTAAATTGTTTGTGCTTATAAAAACACAATGTCGTGCAACTGGAAACCCCCAAAGTGTAATGTCACTCTTACACTTAAAATATATGTTATACAAACAACATAGATTAGATAGTGACAGTGATTATAGTTACTGCCTGCAAGATAAAATAATATTCCTTTATGTGCTTCCCTTCAATTTTCTTGCTCATTCTTTTGTATTCTCCAATAAATGTCCATCTTGTCTAAAAGCAAAAGCATTTATACAGTTATTACATTATGACATCATTGGCTGCTTATGACCTCACAATTCTATTTCTAGTCTGTAAGAGTATCCCATAGAAGATGTGCAGTGGAGAGCAGTTGATCCTCTTAGTCCTGGGCCACCTGCAGTGTGAAAGATGAAAGACAATTGTGAGGTCACAAGCAACCAATGATGTCATAATTGAACTACTGTATGAATGCTGTTGCTCTAGACAAGATGGACATTTATTGGAGCATACAAAAGAATTAACTAGAAAATTGTAGGGAAGCCTGTAAGTTAATTGTATTATCTTGCAGGAGGTAACTATAGTCATGGTGTGCGTTTCTATGTTACTCTGGATTCATTGTCAGCATGTCTGAACAGCGTGATGTCAGTAACTTCTAGCAACATTGGCTACAAAGTTACCATAGCAGCCACAGAGCATGCATGGAGATTAGAAGACCGCCTTTGAGTGATCTCTTCTACTCTCCTTTATCAATAATGTCTTCGATATTTTATGCCGAAGATTTGGTGGAAGAAAGACCTATTTTTAAATAGGTTTTTTTACCAATCTATGCATTTGCTAATAAAACTAATAGGACAACGTACAGATGGAATTTGATGCTCTTCAAAAAGAGCAAAGTAGTGTTGAACACAACAGGTACCCTTTAAATTCTTTTAACACCAGCCTCTTGCCTAGTGCAGTTTTCAAGTTTCTTGTCCGTCACTACACAGTAGAGTCAGGGTTGAAGCCATTAGCCTCTACTTAAAAAGGAACACTATAGTCCCCAAAACAACTTTAGCTTAATTAAGCTGTTTTTGTGTATAGATTATACCTCTGGGATTTGACTACAAATAGGACAATTACAAGAAAACTTACAGAAACGAAGGGTTGAAGAGGGTCCTGCTCAAACTAGCTTACAGTCTGTAGGTGGGGTATAAAACACATTAGGACAGGGAATAGAAGTCAAATTAGGTGGGAGTGGAGCAGAGCTGGAGGAGAGAGTAGAGTGCTGCCCTTTAGGAGAGAGCAAGAGGCAGGTATGTGAGGTAGAGGCTAATCTGGGAGGCCATTGGCTTTCCTAAATAAATTAGTTTTAAGACACTTCTTAAATGATTGAAGACTAGGGGAGAGTCTGATAGCGGTAGGCAGGCTATTCCATAGGACATGAGCCACCGCGAAAAGTCCTGCAAGCGTGAGTTGGCTGTACGGGTACGAGCAGCAGACAGAAGAAGGTCACGGGCAGAGCGGAGAGACCGAGAAGGGGCATACCTATGGATCTGTGAGGAGATATAAGAGGGGCTAAGATAGGTATGGGTTAGCACTTTGAATCGACTCCTATAGGATACAGGAAGCCAATGTAAGGACTGACAGAGGGGTGAGGTGTGAGAGGACCGACTAGAGAGGAAAATCAGTCTGGCAGCAGCATTCATTACAGACTGTAGTGGGGCAATACGGCTATTGGGAAGACCAATTAAAAGGGAGTTACAATAGTCCATGCAAGAGATTACTAGAGCATGGACAAGCTCTTTAGTAGCATATTGTGTAAGAAATGATCTATACATCATAACTGCTTTATTAACCTAAAGTTATCTTGGTAACTATAGTGTCCCTTTAACTATGGGCTTTAGGGAGCAGCAGTCAGTAACTCCATGTTGTTACTGGTGATATTTTGCAGTCTGTAAACAACCTCTACACACAAACAGAGCAACTGGCACTTAAATTGCAGCTGATCACGAAAAATAGCAAGAACACTGAAAAGAAGTCCTAAGTGCCCTGTAGCAACTATGAAAGTTTAATTTATCTGGTAATAAATTGAGATACTTCCCAGATGTGGCATACTTTAGTGATGTTATGAGAGGCTAAGTGATAGCTATTTTCCCATCACATACAATTGTATCCTTTTCAGCAGGGGAATTCTATCTCTTCGAGTCCCAATGGACCACTCATTATTCTTCCCCTCAGTTCAAGTAAAGTCAGATTCTCTAAATGCTTGTATTCTCTCTGCTTCCCCAATTACTGTCATTTCAAAACAATTGGTTGCCTAGTTCACCTAAATAGCTGGGCCAGCCCAGGGCACTGCATACGTGCACTTAGAGGGAGAAGTACTACATGCAAGTACATGCTAATTAAAGGTAAAGTAGGTACTCTGGGGAAAATTCAAGTATCACAGAACCACCTCAACATGTCCAGAAATGGGAAAAGTAATAAATTGCTATAGAAATCTGTGAAAACCAAAGTAAATGTACCTCAAGCAATTATTTACTGTATGGCACAGGCATAAATAAAACTCTTTCCCATGCTAAGATTTGAAAGATGTAGGTCAATGCAGCCATATCCCTATACATTTATAATGTTCAAATCACACAATGCATATATCCACACCTGAGGAATATAAGTTTGTAAGTGCATTTGTGTATTACCTTTTGTGGTTTCTGTGAATTTCTCTCTGGGTGTTCACTAACCTGTTGGGAACTCAAAATGAATATTAAATCGAAACAAATCTCCAAATCAGCTATGTTTCTATTTTGTCTACTTTGGTCCTACATTTCAAATCTACTTTGAAGTCCTGGCAATTCTCACTCGAATTAATACCCCTGTGTGTGTATATAATGAGTAAATGTAGTTATGTAATTCTGTGATAGTATAGCCTACCTTCTCGGAGACTTTATAGATTCAAGGCACAGAATCACACATGCAAACAAATCTACACATACACATATTTACAGAAAGGTCTGATAAATTTTTTGACAATTTGGGTGCCATATTCAGGATTTTGTCAAAGATTTTTAGCATATCATCTTAGTCCATGGATGCCAAAAGGTAGAACCCCAGTTGTGTTAAAACTACAACTTCAATGATGATTTGGAAGCAGGCCCGGACTGGCCATTGGGCACACCGGGCAAATGCCCGGTGGGCCACGGTGGCCATGGGCCGAGGCCAGCAGGGGAGGTCCCAGGATCGGCCCTGCCGGTCTATGCAGGGCTGGCACTATCCGAGCGCCGGCCCCGCTGTTTGCCACGACGGGCCGGTGGGGAGATCAAACAGACATGGGGCTGGGGAGAGAGAGGAGGAAGATAGAGCTCCGCCGGGTTTGTTATGGGCAAATGCAAATATTACAAGTTTTAGAATGAAATGTTGTATTTCTTAAACTGTGTACTTTGTCTTTAAGAGATATTGCAAACTGACAAGGTGTTAGAAATGGAACATATTGTTTTTCATAACTGTTTCTTTAAGCAATAACCTCAGTGCATAATATGTTTGCGCCATTTTGTCCCAGACGAATTACAATAACAATAATGCATAAACAAGCTTCAAGGCTATACTACGACTCTTTCAGTACATAATATACTGTGGTAACCCCAAGTTAATGGAACTTCCCCAAATCCGGGAATCTCCCACGACTGTACACTTACGACTTAGTATAAACAACAGATAACCTATTCAAACTTTAAGATGCCATCTTGAACTAAGTCAGGAAAATTTCCATGACGTATACACCCTTTAGTTATGGCCTTGTATGTTTGCCAAATTAAGGGAGGTCCTAAATTGAATAAAGTAAAAGAAGTGTTACTTTTTCGTATTTGAACTACAGTAACCTAAAATGGAGACACCTAAGGTATAAATAGGTGTACTTTTAAATGTTAAGACACGGAGGAGAGACTTGGAGACAGACGCTGCTCCATCTTAAAATGACAGAGAGGCTGGCATGATGACATGTTCAGAAGGGTATGTTAACCTACAGGGAGTGCAGAATTATTAGGCAAATGAGTATTTTGACCACATCATCCTCTTTATGCATGTTGTCTTACTCCAAGCTGTATAGGCTCGAAAGCCTACTACCAATTAAGCATATTAGGTGATGTGCATCTCTGTAATGAGAAGGGGTGTGGTCTAATGACATCAACACCCTATATCAGGTGTGCATAATTATTAGGCAACTTCCTTTCCTTTGGCAAAATGGGTCAAAAGAAGGACTTGACAGGCTCAGAAAAGTCAAAAATAGTGAGATATCTTGCAGAGGGATGCAGCACTCTTAAAATTGCAAAGCTTCTGAAGCGTGATCATCGAACAATCAAGCGTTTCATTCAAAATAGTCAACAGGGTCGCAAGAAGCGTGTGGAAAAACCAAGGCGCAAAATAACTGCCCATGAACTGAGAAAAGTCAAGCTGCCACGATGCCACTTGCCACCAGTTTGGCCATATTTCAGAGCTGCAACATCACTGGAGTGCCCAAAAGCACAAGGTGTGCAATACTCAGAGACATGGCCAAGGTAAGAAAGGCTGAAAGACGACCACCACTGAACAAGACACACAAGCTGAAACGTCAAGACTGGGCCAAGAAATATCTCAAGACTGATTTTTCTAAGGTTTTATGGACTAATGAAATGAGAGTGAGTCTTGATGGGCCAGATGGATGGGCCCGTGGCTGGATTGGTAAAGGGCAGAGAGCTCCAGTCCGACTCAGACGCCAGCAAGGTGGAGGTGGAGTACTGGTTTGGGCTGGTATCATCAAAGATGAGCTTGTGGGGCCTTTTCGGGTTGAGGATGGAGTCAAGCTCAACTCCCAGTCCTACTGCCAGTTCCTGGAAGACACCTTCTTCAAGCAGTGGTACAGGAAGAAGTCTGCATCCTTCAAGAAAAACATGATTTTTATGCAGGACAATGCTCCATCACACGCGTCCAAGTACTCCACAGCGTGGCTGGCAAGAAAGGGTATAAAAGAAGAAAATCTAATGACATGGCCTCCTTGTTCACCTGATCTGAACCCCATTGAGAACCTGTGGTCCATCATCAAATGTGAGATTTACAAGGAGGGAAAACAGTACACCTCTCTGAACAGTGTCTGGGAGGCTGTGGTTGCTGCTGCACGCAATGTTGATGGTGAACAGATCAAAATACTGACAGAATCCATGGATGGCAGGCTTTTGAGTGTCCTTGCAAAGAAAGGTGGCTATATTGGTCACTGATTTGTTTTTGTTTTGTTTTTGAATGTCAGAAATGTATATTTGTGAATGTTGAGATGTTATATTGGTTTCACTGGTAATAATAAATAATTGAAATGGGTATATATTTGTTTTTTGTTAAGTTGCCTAATAATTATGCACAGTAATAGTCACCTGCACACACAGATATCCCCCTAACATAGCTAAACTAAAAACAAACTAAAAACTACTTCCAAAAATATTCAGCTTTGATATTAATGAGTTTTTTGGGTTCATTGAGAACATGGTTGTTGTTCAATAATAAAATTAATCCTCAAAAATACAACTTGCCTAATAATTCTGCACTCCCTGTATTAATGATATTTGCAAGCATGTAATTTAATCTTAGAAACTCTGCTAAAATGGATTTTATATTTTTATATAATAAATATCCAAAAGACAATCTTGCTTCCAAGACAATCCTTATTTTATATTGTATTCTCAATTATTTATATATGTTAAATAGAGGATCTCTTACACTATATAAAATTATGGCTAAGATATGTGTATGGTTAGCCCTACTAAGTTCTATGCTTTAAGGCATTATAGTGGTAAATAAGGGAACCACCAGCGGTTACAGGTTCCTCTCGCGAGATCTGGAGCGTTGCCATGGCTAGAGTTCACTCGCCCACTAGGACCACCAGGGATGGTTTGAGAGTTGCTGGTCTCCCCCCAGGCTGTAGAAAGGGGGTATTATAACAGCTTAATTTTATTTTTATTTTTTACCCCCCCCCACACACACACACAATCCCTTCTAACAGCACTCTCACACACAGCACTCTCACACCTATCACACACAGCGCTCTCACACCCATCACACATAGCACTCTCACACCCATCACACACAGCACTCTCACACACAGCACTCTCACACACAGCACTCTCACACACAGCCCCCACACATCACACAGCACCACTCAAACACAGCATCCATCACACACACATACTGCACCCTTCACATACACCCTAGATCCCTTACAGACACCCACTGCACGAAACACACACACACAATATGCTCACTTTAGAGGGGGCGTGTATGTCATTGGTATGACGAAATACACCCTCTCTGCCCAGCCCCCTTCTTAGTGGGCCGCTGTGATAAAAAAAATGCCCGGGCCGAATTTTTCTCCCAGTCCGGCCCTGTTTGGAAGAGAGTTTTAACATTAGTGTGTGAATGCTTGGCGGAAACTAATGCCTTAATCAATTCCATAATATCTTTAATAGCACTATGTAAGTATACCGGTCTATAAAAGGAAGACCCCCTTAACCTCCATTGTGTTATTCCCCTCTACTTGCTCATCTGACTAATAGAAGAAGTTAGATTGCTTCAAACATGAAAAATCTTAGTATTTCTTCCGCCCAACATATATTTAAAGGGACACTATAGTCACCAGAACAACTACAGCTTATTGAATTTGTTCTGGTGAGTAGAATCATTTCCTTCAGGCCTTTTGCTGTAAACACTGTCTTTTCAGAGAAAATGCATTGTTTACATTACAGCCTAGTGATAACTTCACTGGCCACTCCTCAGATGGCTGTTAGAGATCCTTCCTGGGTCATGACTGCCTAAAATGCATCCAAACATTCAGTGTCTCCTCCCTCTGCATGCAGACACTGAACTTTCCTCATAGAGATTCATTGATTCAATTCATCTCTATGAGGAGATGCTGATTGGCCAGGGCTGTGTTTGAATTGTGCTGGCTCTGCCCCGATCTGCCTCTTTGTCAGTCTCAGCCAATCCTATGGAGAAGCATTGTGATTGGATCAGGCCACCACTTCTGATGATGTCAGCAGACAGCTTGTTTTTCTGAGGCAAATAGCATGCAGAGCTATAGCTTCAGGCTTGAATACAAGTAAGATTCTGCTATATTTAGGGAGGCATGAGGGGCCCAGGGGGGGCTAGATGATGGTTTTAACACTATAGGGTCAGGAATACATGTTTGTGTTCCTGACCCTATAGTGTTCATTTAACAAAAAAACAGAGCACTATATTAACATCGATTAACAACCAAGCAAAATATACTTAAATTGTCAATATTCTTTCGCATCGAGAGGCCTCTGCTATTTTTTTCCCCAAGAAAAATAATATAAAACAAATGCAAAAAATTTAATCATGCTGTTTACTTTTTCTTTTCTGCTGCTGTCTTCCCAACAGGACACTACAATGGATTTTAATGTAAAACCTGAAAACACTTAAATTCAACAACATTGCTCAACGAAACCTATAACACAGCCTTTTATTAAAACAATAGTTTCACATTTCCACTAAAATAATATTTGCTCTATTTTTACAATTTATTCTAATCTGTTTCTTGGTGTAAAATACTTCGGTCTTCATGAGTCTTCAACCAACATATATCCTAACAAAAAGAAAACATAATTACCTTCTGAATGACTCACAATTTCTGGGATATCTTTTATAATGTAAAAGCACCTCACTAAATCTAGAGAGGAAAAGAGTGGAGGGGGCATTACAGGCATATTAAAGAACAATTCACTAATAACTGAAATTGGAAGAAAAAGCTATCTAAATGGAGTTAGATTACTCTGGAAAACAAGGTGCCAACAAGATTTATAGGTTTACAAGTGCTTAAAGGAACAAATCTATTCCTAATGCTAGTGTCCCTGTCCCCCTATGTGCATCAAAATGTTAAAAAATAAAGTAAAAATTTGACTTACCTTTTCCAGCACAGGGGCTCCTTTGATGCTTACCTCTCAGCCTCCCGAAATGTCATTGAAGAGGCATGGCCTCCTCCACCGATGTTCAATCCAATGCTCTTCATAGAGGAGCATGGAGAACCTAAAGCTCATGCATGGTGGGTGCTGTACACACATTCAAACCAAAAATGGTTTCACATGGGGGCTTCCGCATGATGTGAGTTTTACTTGGTCATTGTCACCGGAAGTGCCTCTAGTGGCTTACTGACTGACAGCCACTCCGAGGCGAATTTAACCCTGTTATATATACATTGCAGTTTCTAAAAATAAAAAAACTGTAATGTTTTACATTGCAGGGTTAAAAGGACACAGACACTGTAATCAAATCACTTCATTGAAGTCGTCTGGGTGACTTTAGTGTCTCTTTAAATATATTCAAATTGAATTAAAATATGTTACTTGTGATCTGCTAATAACTAGAAATTTAATTATTTAAAAATTAGAGAGATTTTATCACCTTTTTGCCATTTTATTGGAGAAGAAATAGTTTAATCTCACATATACACGGATCATGTGCACACGAAAAATCTGAAAGTGAAAAGATGTGAGCGACTCTGAGAAGGGCCAAATAATGATGGCTAGACGACTGGGTGAAAGCACCTTCAATGCGGCAAATCTTGGGGGGTGTTCCCAGTATCCAGTGGTAAGTATCTACACAAAGTGGTGCAAGGAAGGACAACAGGTGAGCCAGCATCAGGGTCATGGGAGCCCAAGGCTCATGCGTAGGGGAGCAAAAGCTAGCCTGTCTGGTCCGATAACATAGAAGAGCTACTGTAGCTCAAATTACTGAAAAACTTGATGCTGGCCACGATAGCAAGATGGTTTAAAACACAGTGCATTGCAATGTGGTTGCCTGGTCTGATGAATCACATATACTTTTAAATCAGTTCAAAGGCCAGGTGCGTGTATGTTTTTTTACCTAGGTAAGAGATGGCAGCAAGATACACTATGGTAAGAAGGCAGACCGATGGAGGCAGTGGCGTACATACCGCGGTCGCAGTGGTCGCAACTGCGACCGGGCCCGTCACTCCAGATGGCTCGGCCGCCCTGCGGTCCCCTGCGACCACGGTTTGTCGCGCGGGCCGGGGCTCCCGTCCAAGGAGTCCATCAGGTGGCCCATGCTGTCAGGGCCACCCAATGGATATGGATTGTAACTGGGCCTGGTCAGCACTGGGTGCTTTAACAGCGCGACCGGGCCCCCTCTGATGACATCACAAGCTGGGAGGAAGTGACCGCACATCACTCCTCCCAGCTTTTACACACAGCCCGCGTGGGAGGAAGCAGAGGGAGTCAGAGTGGGAACTGTGTGTGAGTGTGTGTAACTGTCTGCCTGTAACTGTGTGTATTTGTGTGTGAACTGCATGCCTAAAAGGGTGTGTTTGTGTGTCTGTCTGCCTGTAACTTTGTATGTGTGACTGTCTGCCTGTGACTGTTTGATGTTGCCTGTATCCATGTATGACTATCTGTCTGTGACTGTGTGCATTTGACTGTCTGCTGCTGCCTTTTACTCTGTGTGTGTGACTGTCTGTCTGTGACCGTGTGTGTGTGTGTGAATGTATATGTGATTTTCTGCCTGTAACTGTGTGCATAACTGTCTCTGACTGTATGTGTGACTGTCTGCCTGTAACTGTGTGTGTACTGTCTGCCTGTAAATGTGTGTGTGGGGCTGCAGGGATTTTGTAGAAGGGGGCAGGGGTTTTGTATTGGGTCTTTATAAGGGGATTTGTGGAAGGATGTTGCAGGGGTTTTGTAGACGGACGTCAGTACAGGATTTGTAGAAGGAGGTGGGACAGGGGTTTTGTAGGAGGGGGTGGGGCACACAAGGGTTTTGTAGAAGGGGCTGACAGCGGTTTTGCAAAGTTTCCAATGTGTTCAATACATTAAAAAAAGGAAATGTTACAGGCTTTTTTTATTGAGGGGGGGGGAGAGGGGTGCCAAGCCCAGGATCCGCCCCAGGTGCCAAATGCTCTAGGTACGCCCCTGCCCCAGGGGAAGTCACCCTCCTGCAACTAAAAGGTAGGAAATAGGAGGGTGACTTAAATATTACGTGTGTGTGTGTGTATATGTATGTCTCTGTGTCTGTATGTGTGTGTCTGTGTATGTGTGTGTGTCTGCCTGTATGTATGTGTGTGTGTGTGTGTGCTTGTCTGTATGTATGTATGTGCATCTTGTGTGTGTGTGTGTGTGTGTCTGTCTGTGTGTCTGTATGTGTGCCTGTCTGTATGTATGTATGCCTGTCTGTATGTGTCAGCCTGTGTGTATGTGTGCCTGTCTGTATGTATGTATGCCTGTCTGTATGTGTCAGCCTGTGTGTATGTGTTCCTGTCTGTTTGTATGTATGTATGTGTCTTGTGTGTGTGTCTGTCTGTATATATGTGTGTGTGTGCCTGTATGTGTGTGTGTCTGTATGTATGTGTCTGTATGTATGCCTGTCTGTGTATGTGTGTGTGTCGATCTGTATGTATGTGTCTGTGTGTGTGTCTGTTTGTATGTGTGTGTGTGTGTGTGTCGGGAGGGGGGCCCACGGATGAGTTTCGCACCGGGGCCCCATGGATTGTGTGTACGCAGTGTTATGCTTTGGAAAATGTTCTGCTGGGAAGTCTTGGGTCCTGGCATTCACCTGAATGTTACTTTGATACCTACCTAGAGATTGTTGCAGACCACATAAACCCCTTCATGGCAATGGTCTTCCCTAATGGCAATGGCATCTTTCAGCAGGATAATGCACCCTGCCACATTGCTAAATTGTTTTAGAAATGGTCTAAGGAACACGACAGAGAGTTCAAGGTTTTGCCTTGGCCTCTAGATTCCCCAGATCTCCATCCGATGGATCACCTGTGAGATGTGCTGGAACAACAAATCCGATCCATCGAGGCGCCATCTCGCAAATGTCTTGGTGTCAGATACCAGAGGATACGTTCAGAGGTCTTGTGGTCTACACAATAATAGGCAGGTGGCTTTAATGTTGTGGCTGTTAGTGTATAAAGAAATAAGAGAAGGGTGGAAAATTAATGGCACTTGAACTTCCTATATGTTGTTTAAAAAATGCATTTCATTAAAACATAAATTGGACTTCTTATCGGTACATAAAATACAGGCCATTCTAGGGGAACACAAAAATAAAACAAACAAAACATTACCATGACAGCTTAGTAAATGCAGTTATACATATTTTTACGGCATGTTTAATGCAATTAACATTTGAAAAGCAAGACATCTAGTAGCCTTACTTACCCCTTTACCACTGGCGACTCTGCAAGTACCAATTCTTTGCATTTTCTTGATTTCATCCTAATCTGTGTTGCACAATCTTCACTCTCCTAACCATTTAGTGTCAAAAACGTTGAAAGCTGAATTTGAAAGGGGGACTTCTCCATACAAAATTAGTGGTTTGGTGTGTGGTGTATAGCCCACAGTGCTGTAGACCACTTTTCACACAGGGAATGATTGCTATTTTATAATTGTTTAGACTTGAGTAAAGGAGATTTCACCTAAAATAGAGGAAAGATGGATTTATCTGCATAAAGAAATTGCAAGATATTTGCAACGTTATATGGATGCCATATTTTCTTCCAACAGAATATTCAAGATTATAATAGTTAATGTGTGGGTTAACTGCTTGTTAATCCAAGGATATATTTGATTGCTATTTTTGAGTTAAGAAGAATTGTTTTCTATTTTGTGGCACAAATGTAACTGTCTTCAAATTGGGGTCTTAATCCTATCAACAGCAGAACAAAATGTGTCAACGGCTGAACTTGATGGACTTATAATATATAAATAAATATAAATAAGGAATCAACAAGCTAATTTTACAATTGAACAAACTTTGCTTTATGCTTTTCTTTTAGTTTTTCATTATATTTAGATGGCAATTTTCACTGGGTGCACACCCTAATCTAATGAGCTATGTGTATAGATTACTGTTCATTGATATCTAAAATAATACAGTCATGAACACTTTTAAAATGACATTTTTTACATTTACTTGTTCATAATTTGCAGAAATGTTGGTAGTATAAAATAGTATAAAATATATATATTTTTTAAAAGTCCTTGGAAACCAGGGACCTCATACCACTGTGCTGACTCCTATGTCTAAGGACCCAATGTAAGGAAGATTTTTGGGGCTTTTGCTTTCCCTGTTTGCGTATGTACCTTGTATGTACCTTGTAGAATAAATCTTTCCTTTTGGATTTGGAGCGCTCGTTTTTCCTGGCATTTTTTTTTGTTTTTTTCTTTGCAGTATGAATTAGTAGACATTATATGCTATTCATTATCTTCATATATATTCTAACAAATTACGGCAGAATTCAACATCGTTATTGTTCTTACTGTTTAGAATCGTTTTCTCTGTCATAGGTGAAACCCGCTTTCAAGTCAAAATAAGTGACCTTTTATCATCTGTATTACTATAGAGCTGTTAATGGTGGCCCTGGATTCATTTATATTGCTTGAATTTTTTAATTTCATTTTTTAAATAAAATTCTAGGATTTTCTAGTGTTTCATTCCGCTTCTTAATATTGTAGCCCTTCTCACAAGCACAAATCCAGTAAATACTCATAGAATGTCCTGAAAACCACCTACAAATATAAAGAGCACCAATCCAACTTTTCTCCATTACTTTCTTTGGAGATTTTACCAAAAACTATTAAAGGGACACTATAGTCACCTGAACAACTTTAGCTTAATGAAGCAGTTTTGGTGTATAGAACATGCCCCTGCAGCCTCACTGCTCAATCCTCTGCCATTTAGCAGTTAAATCCCTTTGTTTATGAACCCTAGTCACACCTCCCTGCATGTGACTTGCACAGCCTTCCATAAACACTTCCTGTAAAGAGAGCCCTATTTAGGCTTTCTTTATTGCAAGTTCTGTTTAATTAAGATTTTCTTATCCCCTGCTATGTTAATAGCTTGCTAGACCCTGCAAGAGCCTCCTGTATGTGATTAAAGTTCAATTTAGAGATTGAGATACAATTATTTAAGGTAAATTACATCTGTTTGAAAGTGAAACCAGTTTTTTTTTTCATGCAGGCTCTGTCAATCATTGCCAGGGGAGGTGTGGCTAGGGCTGCATAAACAGAAACAAAGTGATTTAACTCCTAAATGACAGTGAATTAAGCAGTGAAATTGCAGGGGAATGATCTATACACTAAAACAGCTTTATTAAGCTAAAATAATTTAGGTAACTATAGTGTTCCTTTAAATTTAACAGAAAAAGGAAACACATTTATGCACAAGTGTGCTAGGTTCAGTTTAACCCCTTCAGGACACATGACATGTCTGACATGTCATGATTCCCTTTTATTCCAGAAGTTTGGTCCTTAAGGGGTTAAACAAAGTGTATACCAAGAAACAATAATACAAAGAGCCCTATATAAACTTC
Source organism: Pelobates cultripes (assembly GCA_933207985.1). NCBI lineage: Eukaryota > Metazoa > Chordata > Amphibia > Anura > Pelobatidae > Pelobates > Pelobates cultripes. The sequence continues at coordinate 111,370,699 of OW240918.1, forward strand.
AGACATATGGAAACTTGAATGTCATGTGTAAGGTAGCTCATTAACTCATAGTGAAGTGGAGGACTATGTCTACATAGCGGGGAGAAGGAAACACTAAAGAAGAAGGGGAGAGTCACAAAGTAATGGAAATACGATGCACCAACTCAACTTTTACACATTTTATAGCTTTGAGACTGAATTAGCTATATTTGCACAATTTGATATACTTTTTGCAGAAGGAATTATGAGATCTGCTGATCAGCCCGCCCCTATACTTTAACTATTGCAGTGCTGGGGTAAACATGTCTAACTGTCAGACTCAGACAGAATGAGAGGCTTCTGATGAACAAAATGAACTCCTTTTCCTGATGGTATATACACGTTTCAGTGCTTATATCATGGTTAATTCTGTAAAAGCCAGAGGCACAGCCTTCGTTATTGATGATGACAACTTGATGAAATTAGAGCTATGTAAATAATTACCCTAATGTGTCTGCTCCCTGTGCCTTGGCTTCGATTTAGGAAACAGAAATTCGTGCCAAGACATATGTTGGTCTTGTCACAGCATCTGCCTGGGACGTCTTTGTCAAAAAGTCTCTCTTAAAGGCAGCTGTTGTCACATTTTCAAAGTGGACATTACGGACCCAGCTGTGCTGACACGGATCTGATTGGGTCAGAGCTTTTGAGAAATGACTCCATCAACCTCTCCATAACTTTGAAACCAAGAATGTCAGAAGTAACTGCATTATTAAGTGGTCATAGTATTTATTGAAAACCACTTGTGCAAAAATCGCCCTCCCTACTTCACATTTGTTTAAAAAGTAGACTCCAATATAATAACAAATATTGTTAGCTAAAAGTTATATCAACATTTGACAATATTAAAAATATACAAATTCAATAATGTGCTAATTTTTGTATTTGAACCCCACCAATGCATCACCTGTCTCGTTTTAGAATAGAGTGTAAACACACATATCAAAGTTAATTTGCTAATGTGAACCGTAGATTAATCTGTTATTATCAGACTTTAAATGGCAGACCGAAAACCAGAATAGAATATAATTGCCATTGTAGATCAGCTGACTGCTTGCATATTTGGGAGATTAATTGTATTACCCGCTATTATACTACTTCTGCTATCTGATATATGTTTATTTCCTGGCTATATATAATAATAATAATAATAACAAAATATTTAACCAGCAAAGGTACATTCAGATTTCTCTGGTTTTCAAGTACATCCTGGGGATGTTACCATATACATACATATATTAGCGCTCTGCAGACTGGCAATGTTATGCGGTGTTAAAATGCATGTAGTGGCTGTCTAATAGTCTAATAGAGATCATCTGACTTGCTCAGTGTATAATTTTGCCGCGCATGCACACTAGCCTCCCAATGCTTTACTATGGGAAAGCATTATATTGGCTGAGATTATTAAACTTTATCTTCTCAACCAAGGAGGTGAGATGGTCGCATGGAGACTGCGAGAGAGAAAAGGTAAGTACAATTGTTTTTTTCATTTTCTCCCTACAAATGGGGACCAGAGACCTGAACACCCACCAGGGCACTATAGTATTAGGAAAACACATTTGCATTCAGAATGCTATTCCTAATTTGTATTGCAAAACGCAGCTCCAATCAGCACCTCCTCAGAGAGTTGCATTGAATCAATGTATCTCTATAGTTAGCGTTGATGATCTCCATGCAGAGCTTGGAGACACTGAATCTAGGTCCTGCACACAATGCGGCACTGAAATAGGAAGTACCTCTAGTGGCCGTCTGAGTGACTGCACCTACAGGTGTTACTAGGCAGCAATATAAACATTGCCTTTTCTCTGAAAAGACTGCATTTATCATGAAGAATACAGCTCCCTTGACACCTCCGATTCAATTTTTCCCCAGCCAGCCGTCTTGTGGGGTGCACATAAGCAAACGGTAAATAAAGCTGGTACTGCTTAGTGATAAAATGCCTCTAGTGGCTGTGCCACTAGATATATCTCTAATAGGATGAAACCTGCAGGGACATGCTATGGACACCAAAACCTCAACATTTAGCTGTAGAGGCTCTGGTGACCATTGTGTCCCTTTAAATGCCACATTTAAAGGGTAAAGATTTTTTTATTTCTCTTCAAAAACAAAATAATTTTGAAAATATTGACCTGGAGTAAATTATTTCTCAAATGTCCACATATTTCCTATTCAAGTGATATTTATTTTAAACAATAAATTATGCAACTTTTTACGAAAAGCGATAACATTTTATAGCAAGAGAAAAAAACACAGCTTTCTTTGAAAGATTAATCTGTATTGATGTCCCAAGGCTGTAAAGCTAACAAGATTTGGAGGATATTGCCTGTTTGATAGTCCCCAATGAATGGAATATATTATCAATAAATGCATTCTAATGCATTTAATCTCAATCACTGTTTTACTACATGTAACGAAAAGGCCATGCTAAGGGGTTTTCTCTGGTTTAAAAATAAATGTATAGGAGGGAAGGTTGAGCAAAGCAATAAAGTGAGTTGCTTACTCACACCCCTGCACTCAAAAGATTAATCACTACTCCCTCTGTGCCAAAAATAAAGAAACATTCAGATTACATTCAGAAACCGCTGGTAATTTCAGTCCAGATATAAACATTGTGATTTTAAATATATCGTTGCCTAATGAGTTTAACAGAGTTCGATCTGAAATTGTGGAACAAATAGAATTTTTTTTTTTTTAAAAGGTGTTCAAAGACTCAGATGCTCTTGATTTTTCAGGGTGGCATAAAAGAGGCATTTAGCCTTTCTTCACCCAGATAAAAGGACTGTTAATATATATGATATATGGTAGTTGAGTAGGAGGAGTAAAGTGTGCCGAATAGGGTTATCTAAGTGGTAAGAATGCACATTTCTGTTCCGTCATTTCCCTTTTATCCTGGTTTTCCTGCTAGTGGGCAGGTTGGTGGGGCGCCCACCAGCCGCTATTGGGAAGAGGCCGAGGGGAGAGAAAAGCCTCAGACTGTTCACTGTTTAGTAGACGTGCCCCATACCTTTGGCATATCGAGTATAGGCAGGAGGGAGATATTAATCTCCCTTATACTAATATGGGGGGTTATATTGAGCGAGGGAGGTGTGGGGGGGAGCCACTTCTATTTTTACATATTGCATAGAGGGAGCTGTGAGTCAGCAACTCCCTGTAATAAACCAAACGGACGAATGAAGACCGAATTGACCTAGAGGCACTTGGGGATGACTAGGGGGACAATCAAATGTAGTGAAGTCAAGAGAAGGGTTAAAAAATAAAAAATAAAATAAAAGACGTATGCGGCCATGACAGTGCCACTGTAAAGTGAATTTCAAATATAAAGCTGAAATATCCTAAATGAACACAGACTTCAAGATTTTTTCTTAATGAGCTACTTTGGCCTAAATTTTGAAATTCACTTTGAATTGCGACAATTCTCACATTATTGAATAACCCTGTGAGCGTCAGTGACCTGAAGTCATAAAACAAACAAAGATACCTCATAATATATAGTGTCATGTATGAAAGCAGGGGTTATAAGATGGACTGAACTAAGCAGACCACTTTGATGTTTTGATAATGTCATAACTTCCTATAGATCTTAATCCAAGCAGCACCAAATGGTTACAAGCCCAAGGCAAAACATAATATGAAAGTAAGCAGCTCTTTGATTCAGTTCCCTTAGTAACATTTTTACAAAAGTAATAATTTTGAAAGTAATAAAGTATTTTTCCAACCACATCGTATTTGTTCACCAGTAAGTGTTCTATTAAAAATGATTTACCTCCCATATTTCAAAATATCATATAGATAATGCATCACTAAATGCATTAAACACAAGAAAAACGTAAACAAAAGTTTACAACTGGAGACGATCAAAGAAACATTTAACCCCTTAAGGACACATGACATGTGTGACATGTCATGATTATCTTTTATTCCAGAAGTTTGGTCCTTAAGGGGTTAATGCGCCTTAGTTGGGGCACTAGAAATACTCAAACAGGGTTATTAACTAAAGTGATGCATTTGAAATTCACTTTAAATTTCTTGGCAAGTCTTACTTCAGTTAGTAACCCTAAAAGTCCATCATTTAAACTAAGGTCATAAAGATGGACATTGCTAGGGTCAGAAACCACCAGGGCTTTAACCCAAAAATAATATGGTGACCCCATCCTAAAGCCCCACCTATTGCCCCTGCCCAAACGCTTTACACACTTACAATTACTTGCAGACACACAGATACACACATTGACACAGATGGAGTGTTTTGTCTGCAACGACTGATACAAGCCTATCACTAACAGACACCTTTTGGGCACATCTACTTAGATTACTATACGGCCAATTTTTGTTCCATTTTTGCATGACCTCTAATGTGACCTATGCTACTTACCAAACGGGCTGATCGCTATACTGCTGTGATTTTATACTCTTACATCGGAATGCTATGGTTTTTGGGGCCTGTTAATGAGCACAGAATTCGGTTACTTTCTTGCCTACTTATTACTATGCCATCAAGTTGTCCCATCCTGTCTACTGAATACCTCTAGGCATAGTTTTTCTGTGTTTTTTTTTTTTTTGTATCTACACGCCCTTACCAGAGGCAGTCACTTATTTCTTAATTTAAGTCACCTTGCACCACTACGACAGTTCATTACTGTGATATGGTTTTATGCTGACCTGATATGCCTCTGCTTAGGCAAATTTATGTATATTGTCTTCTTCTATATAGTGCCTGATGTTATTATAAAAACTATTTAAAACAAAATAATATTGTGATAAGGAATACAAGAGAACAGAATGGTATTATACTTATATATACAGGGCCCGTACACACAGAGATCTGGTAACCTGTTCGCTCATAGGACTGTAGAAAGGAGATTTTATCTACTGCAAGGTACATGATTCTTTACAGTAAGAACAGTGAATACATGGAAATTGCTTTTAAAAGAGACCTATTTTTAAACATTTTTAAACATCTGTACGTCTTTGTCAAAAATAGATGTAAGATAACAGCTTTGAAGTCTAGAAGGATTTTTTCTGTAGCAAAATCTGAAATTACTTTAAGTTAGGTTTTTGACATTTTTTGGGTCAACAGCAGAAGAATGTGTGATAGGCTGAACTCGATACTTTTTTGAGCCTATATTACTACATGACTAACCAGTACCAGCTTTATTTACCGTTTGCTTATGTGCACTCCACAAGATGGCTTGCTCGGTGAGAATGGAGATTGTGGTGGAAAGGGAGCTGTATTCTTCATGATCTTCCAGCACTGCTCCCTCGCCCACCCCGCTGTGATGCTGGGAGCCAAGTTATGACATTACTTTGGCCCCAGCATCACTAAACAGTGCTCAACTTGGCAGTGCTGGAAGAACATAAACAGTGCTGGAAGTGCAGCCAAACACTGAATCCCAGGGAAAGGATCCAAAGGTAGGGAGACTGGGTGGACTTAAACAAATCAGTGTGTGTGTCAAATCAGTGAGGGTGTGTTGGTGTCCTCTGTGTGTAAATGTCTGTGTGTTAGTGTCATGTAGGTGTAAATGTGTGTAGTTTCCTCTGTGTGTAAATGTAAGTATGTGTGTGTTAGAGTCCTCTGTGTGTATATATGTGTGTGTCAGTGTCTTCTTGGCTCCCTATCAACCCCAGTGCCCCTGCTCCCTGTCTATCCCAGTGCCCCTGCTCCCTGTCTATCCCAGTACCCCTGCTCCCTGTCTATCCCAGTGCCCCTGCCCCTGCTCCCCAGTGCTCCTGCTCCCTGACTTCCCCAGTGCCCCTGCTCCCTGACTACCCCAGTGCCCCTGCTCCCGGACTACCCCAGTGCCCCTGCTCCCGGACTACCCCAGTGTCCCTGCTTTCTGTCTACCCCAGTGCTCCTGCTCCATATTTACCCCAGTGCCCCTGATCCCCCATCTACCACAGTGCCCCTACTACCTACCCTAGTGCCCCTGCTCCCTCTCTACCACAGTGTCCCTGATTCCTATCTACCCCACTGCCCCTGCTCCCCATCTATTACAGTGCCCCTGTCCCTCTCAACCCCAGTTCCCCTGCTCCCTGTCGATCCCAGTGCCTCTGCTCCCAGTCTATCCCAGTGCCCCTGCTCCTTATCTACCCCACTGCCCCTGCTCCCCATATATTACAGTGCCCCTGCTCCCTATCTACCCTAGTGCTCCTGCTCCCTGTCTACCCCAATGCAGCTGCTCCCTGTCTACCCCAGTGCTCCTGCTCCCCATGTATTGCTATTTATCCCAGTGCCCCTGCTATATACCATAGTGCCCCTCTTTCCTATCTATCCCAGTTCCCCCTCTCCCCCATCTAGTGCTACAGTGGCCCCTTTCCCCCCTCCAGCTCATAATGGAAAGAGGTAACTGTCTGTCTGTAACTGTGTGTCTGTCTGTCTGCCTGTAATTATATGAGTGTGCCTGTCTGCCTCTAAGTGTGTGTGTGTGTGTGTACAATTGTTTGTAACTGTATGTGTATGACTGTCTGTGGCTGACTACCTATAATGTTCTGTGTGTGTCTGTGTGGCTACCTTTTAATTGTGTGTGTGGCTGCCTGTACCTGTGTGTGACTTCCTTTAACTGTGTGTTTGACTATATACCTGTAACTGTGTGTGTGAATACGTGCTTGTAACTGTGTGTGCCTGGGACGTTGTGCATGTGACTCTGCAAAAATGCACACCTGCATTTACACATGTGCCTACATACGTATTTGTATCTTAAAGAAATACCCATCACACTAAACACTGCACTAATATCACACACAGCCATCACGCTTATCATACACAGCCATCACATCTGTCATGCACACAACATCATATTCTTATGAGATTTATTACAATGGTGCTCTGCAATACAAAAAGCAAAACATAGTGGTCTTCCGAGCTCTGGCCAATCAGAGCGTTTCCGCGGGTTACAACAGGAAATCTCTGACACTGTAAGTGCCTGAGCCCATAAGACAGTTACTGATGGTTTGCACACGGTGGAGGTGCCGACCAGATTCCCAGCACTATGGATCACCAGAGCTCAACTTTCCCTCCTCCCTCCCCTCGCAATGTAGCAACAGGGAAGGGGGGATAAATATTAAGGTTTAAATAATTATTAATTTAATAAACCCCTATACACACACTATACATGATGAAAGGGTATTACAAGGGCGCTGTGGAGATTTTTTGTACAGGGCGCATTAAGGCCTAAGGCCAGCACTGTCCATCTTGCAAGTAATAAGCATTCATACACATCTAGTCTGTAGTATAAGTGAACATTCTTCAATAAAAAAAATACAAAAAAAAATACAAAAACAACAAAAAAACAGTGCCCTAGGAACAGCAGGAGTAATTTGATTTGGAAAAGGGGATTTTAAAAATAAAAATGAAAGGGTGGAACCGGTGTGTGGATCATCGATTGCCCGCTCACTTTTTGCTTTATTTTTATTTAAAATACCAATTTCTCAAATTACAATTACTTTTGCTGCTGTTACCCCTTTCTTTAAATGTATTTCTTGTAGTGGTTTTATCCTGTCATAGACATTGTGTCCTAAAATGTGCATCACTGCAATGCAGTTTCTGTGAGGGCAGACAGGAAATGATCCCTTCCTCTTCTTGTCCAACCTCATACACAGACCCTGGAGGAGCTGGGACAGCGCTATGCTTCAAAACAAAACAATGCGCAAATGTTGGCACTCAACTGACTATTGGTGCCGGTCTTGTGGTAACCCACCCTATAAGTATCTCCAAAATGCAATAAAAAAAGAAACAACAATACCGCACTCAAAGAATAAAACATTAATGGAAATAAATATTAATTGCTTAGCAAAGGAAGTAATGCCAATGCATATCAGAAATTTAAAAGCATGAAAGCCAAGGCCAAATTGTAAGTAAGCACCCTGCGTGCCTAGACGTGAGGGTCCATCACCAATGTAAAAACAATAATAATAATTGACAAATATATATATACAAACATATAACTATAAACAAGAATCTCCACAAACTCTATATTGTTATATATATATATAGAATGGAGCACACATAGTAGGATACACAGTAACAGTGAATGCAAGATACAGGAGAGAACCTTGAGATTAGATTTGTGGTTGTATTTAGTCATATGAAAGTCCCTTTTAAGGATGATTCTTTTTGTTATGCAGTTTCATGTATGCTTGATCTTTTGTATATGCCAATTGAAGACAATGGCAAAGGTTATACATATAAAAAAGAAGAAGAAAATGTAAAAAAAATAAAAATGTTTTTCATTGATCAGGATTCGAACAATTAATTGTTAGCTAACAAAATAAATCACATTTACCACAAAGTGAGAGTTTTATTATGTGAAACAATTGACATATGGATTTGCATCAGTATAAAAAAAGAAACCATGAAATGGAGAACAAGGAAAAAAATATTCTCCACAAATATACAGTATTTGTGTTGTAAAAAATAGTTTGCATACTTTTATCATGGCTGCTGTAATTATGTGAAGTTTGGAGCACTGTTATTAATCCCTAATGACCAGTGGGTGAACCTCCTTAACTTCTGGAATTCCAGGCTGCTGTCAAACCGCCTGTTTCTCCAGGGGGATTCTTGTGAGGGTCCAGACCAGGGTTGCATGTTCAGGAAGTCTCTCTTTGCTTTGAAGACCCTACATTTTACACCCACATTAAAGATCCTGCAGCTATGCTATTAAAGCTGACTTGACTACAGCGGATAATGACCAATACTCATGGTACTTATCCTACCAGCCTATTTAAGCTCAAAGAGCTCCGTCCTAACATGTTTTATACCCCACCTCCTACAGACTGTAAGCTTGTTTGAGCAGGGTCCTCTTCAACCTATTGTTCCTGTAAGTTTTCTTGTAAATGCCCTATTTATAGTTAAATCCCCCCTCTCATAATATTCTAAAGCGCTACGGAATCTGTTGGTGCTATATAAATAGTAATAATAATAATAATTAAAAAAAGAGGCACATTATAAGTGCTGAAAACATGAACCCCTATTAGTCATTTGCCTGTAGGCAGGTTTACAGTTATACACAAAAATAAGTCCTGCGCTCAAACTCCCACTACTCTTGGGCGGCAGCAACGACCATGGTACACATCAGCCCCAATACATACAGGAAAAAACAAAGAAAAAAAGTTGCCTGCGTACTTCCCAAATCCCAATGCATATTTAAACAAATGGAGGTTATTTAGTAACTCCAATGGCCATTAGATGCAAGCCCACCTGCCACATCAAGGCAAACATCTGAGTTGGGTCCTACACTAGGTTTATAGTTATGTGTCTATGGTATAACTCTTTTTCACTATATGATGTGACACTTTTTTATTTGCATCATGCACTTTATTTGTGCTGCATTCTGGTGAATAACATATATATATAAATATAAAATCCCTTTTTGCATTATTATGTTGGTGTGCTATGGTTTTCTTTTGCCTGTAGGCAGGTGCCTACTCTGCCTATTTTGAAATCTGGCCCTGCCGAGCAGTACTACCTATTAGCTAGATACAGCTGTAATTTAAGTCTCACACTAGAATCAATGACCCCGGCTAGGCAAGAGGATTTCTTTTTATTTGTTGCTGAACACATCGCACTGCTTTCCATCAGCAAATCGTAAAAAATAATAATTAACAACTGTATATTGGTAACCTAGTTTCACACTAGGAACAATGACAAAATGTCAATCTCTTATCTCCCATTCAAAACTGTTTCAAGTGCCCCAGCAAGTCTCGTGCTCCCACACAGGTACAGCAAGGGTAAAACACACTGTATCACTGCTGGTCCCTCTTCCTCAGTATTTGCTTTTACACTGTCTGGGAAGTATAGATTGTTGTACTGCTCAACATTCTCCCCCTACCCCATTGGTCAGTTATTTGATCTGTGCATAAAATCCCCTTAGCATCAGTCATCTTTGTTTGGCTACTTCGTGATTAGAGAGGAGATCCAGCCTACATGACTGGGCAGACATCTTGTGAATCTTGAGAAACCAAGCTGCTTATTTGGCCCCACCAAAAATCACACGATTGGCCCTTATTTCACTGAAATTAATCTCCAATTTCTATTGCTGAGTGGACAGACCCACATTTGGACCAGAACTAGCTATTCTAAATTCTCTCTCTATTGTCTCTGTTCTCTGAGATAAACGTATGACATTTAATTAAAAATTCTCAAATTTATTTTTACAGCTCAACTGGCTCATCGTTTAGGCTTGCAATTTGCGTGCCATAGCCTACATGCTAAATTTGGATCAAACATCCCAGTTCTGTATGCTTTAACACTGATAATGCAGATATTTGATACATTTTCATAGTATATTTCTCTCAATAGTTATGCATTTTCATATCCTAGCATAGTAGGTTGTAAAATTTATATAAAGGAATACCTTATTTTAACTCTGTCTATTTAAATAACAAAATGGGGTTGAATCACTAAACTGTAACATTTGAATAAACAAAAGTGATTGCATAGAAGTCCAGAATAGCTCAATTGGAAAATTTCACAATTTTTTCCAGTTCAACTATTTTGGTGGTACATTTACAATTCCTTTGTCAACTAATTTTAGTAAATAAATACCAAAATATTCAGAGACCATTGGTTATCCACTGAATTATCTTGTAAATTTTCTACATTTGGCGAAAATCCCAGAATATAACCCACAGTTGCAATTTTGTTATTTATTAAATACAATTCTGAAGCCAACATGAAAGGTGCTATTTCAGAGCCATTTGGCATCTGATAAATATCCAAATTGCATTTTCTTTTAGCAAAAACTCTATTGACATAAAATTGCTGTTTTTGAGAGTTCTGCCTCTGTCTTTTTCACATGAAAATTCTAAAACATCCTCAAACAATATATTCAAAATAAAATGAAATTTAAAAAAAAAACATAATTACCACAAACAGCCCTCATTTTTTTAATTTATTTTTTTTAAGATAGTTTACAATCTTTTGAAAATTTTTTTTTTTGGGGTCACTGGTAGTTCTCAGGGTTATGAGTTTTTAATAACAAAACCTCAGTTCAATTTTATTTTCATTAGGATCAGGTGATCAGTATCGTTATGATAACTATATCATGGAAAATTGGCTTGCCATCTTACAGTTAATGGCTCTTGTGGGTCACTGTGTAGTTATGAGGCCAATTTATGATTCAAGTTTAATGAAAAAAATATTTGTATTTACAGAATTTAGTTATTTTAACCATAGAATCAGGAAAGGAAAAGGGTGCAAGGGGTTCATTATTGGTTAATTGGTCGGTAAAGTAAGGAACCCTCCTCCAGGCTGCGAATGTAAGATTTGTAACGATGGCTAAAACCATTCCTTAACATGTGATGAGATAGCTTCTATCCAATATCTAAGAATTATAGCTTTATTGTAACTGAATGTCAAAGCATGTGGAAGCACAGGAATCAGAACTAGGAAGGTCATTTAATCCTGACTTGATTTATGGAGTCCCTGTATAAATTTAGCAATTCAATTCTCATTATATTTAAATAACTATCATTATTATTATGTAGAGCTCAACGTATGTGAGAGTTGTTTAGAGTATACCTAAACAGACACAGTATTTAAACCAGAGAGTGGGCTCACATTGGGTGTTAATACGATGGAAAAATAAACTGGGAGAATAGGAAGGAGATGTTGGTCGACAACTGTCACACGTAATCTCACTATATAACAGTAGTGTGACGAAGTGCCCTTCACCACTTGTTCTTGGAGAGGCCTGCTTGCCAGCCTCTTGCCTTCTGACTATGTCCCCTGGAGATATTCCCAGTTAAAAACACTATTTGGGCTTATTGGTGTTTAAAAGAATGTTTCTGGCCCTTTAAATACTGTGGGAAAGGATCTGCACTTTCAAAGTGGCACTTGGGATGCAGCTGAAGTGCCGAAGTAGTCGAAGTGGCCGCCATTCAACAAACGAACACGTGGCGGCGGTCATTTTAATTTTGCCGAACGCTGTCAGCTGTGTTTTGCCGTCGAGTTCATGGAACTAAAATCGGATACTTGGCGGCACAAACACCGCTGAAGTTTTACCTTCTTTGGAACTCTCACACTTCGAATGGAGTCAAACGGCGTTCAACATTGTAGATTTGCACAAATGGCCCTGTTCGCGCATTTGAACGGTATTTGAACTTTAATGAATGGACCGACCGCACAGTCAAAATCTATGGAACTGTTTTGGGCAGGAAAACCATGCTGCAGTCAGTCAAATAAGACTTCCAGCTAACTCCCGAATGGCTGAACGGATTCGCACGATTTTTGGATATTTTTGTCCCCTGTTTATGCTGGTTCAAAAAAATGTAAGTTTTATGCGAATGTGATGTATAATTTTAAAGTTATAGAAATTGTGTAAAAAGTGTTTTTTTCGCTTGAAGATAATTGAGCTGATACAGTTAGCCCAATTATCTCCCAAGCAGAGGGGAGGGATTTACTGTAATGAATGGGAGTGTTTAACTGTGTGTCTGCATATGATTGGTTGTTATGGTTGTGTTTTCAGTGCCCAACAAGGTCCACGTAGGTGGTAACCTTGTGGGGAAATGTGTATAAAAGAAGCAATAAAGCCTCAGTGCATTCTGTTCCTGCTTAACCCTCAATACGTATCCTTGTCTCATTATTGTAGGGAGCTGCTATATTCACACTGGGGATTGCTATACTTTGTATACTCCCCTGGGCTCTATTCACTGAGCTCTTTTAAGAGCTGTTCCTGATACGCTCTCCTGAAGGAGAGGTCTTTCCCACACAGTCCTGGAGGATAGAAACTGATCCAGGGTGGAAGGAAGATGGCAAGACTCCAGTTAGGCTACAGCGGTTGTGGAGTCTGCGGTGGTTGTGGTGTCCGGTGCCGTGCTTGTGGTCCTCAGCGCAAACTAGGAAGTGTCCGTCAACAGAAGGTACTCGGTCAGCACAGGTGATCCGTTACAAGTAGTAACTACTTTTTTGTTTTGTTTTGAATAACTTCTCTACTTACAATAATGACATATTCAGCAGCGGTGTACAATACGTAAACAAGAAAAACATTTAATTCTAACAATACACGGCAAACGGGAACAGTAGGTGAAGAGGACCCTGGCCAAACAATAAAAAGTAACAAAAGTACAGTGTAGAAATACTATATTTATAAAAAGGTTAGCAGGCGTCACACTTTTTGGATGTATTATACAGACTATGCAGCTTCCAGAGCTACATAACTTTCATATAGTGTATCCAGCTGAATTTTTTTTTTTTTTGAAAACAGCATACGAGATTTATAAAATTAAGATTAAAAAGAAAAAGGAAGGGGGCGGAGCCAAGCAGCCAAACCTAGCAGACGCACGCTTGCTGAGCTCTGAGGCGACTAGCACTAAAACAGCAATAAAATAATAATTTTTCCTGACAAAATACCCGGAAAAACTGCTGGTCACCCCTTATACTCACGATGGGGTGAAAAATCAAGAAATCAAGGGCGGACAAACCCACGGAGACGGTAAAAATTGAAGAATATCTCCGGAGATGGCCGCCGATACAGATGACTACTCTGACTCCTCGGAGGAGATGCTGCAGAGCAGGGGAGCGGTGGATATGCTGCATTCACTGCAGTCTTTACCAGCCCCAAGGAGCTTAGGTTCGGCACCTGTGACGGTGGCCACAGTGAAGGAAATGCTGAATGATCTCCAGAAAACACTGCAGGCGGACGTGGCCTCGCTCCAGACTGACCTTTCAGGCATGATCGGAAGGCTGACAACAATGGAGACAGTGTCGGAAAGCCACACGAAGTCACTCGAATCCTTAGACATGGAGGTAAAAGCCCTAAAGCGGCAGCAAGCTAAATTGGAGGAACGCTTCGCACAGACAGAGGATGCCAGACGCCGTACGAACCTTAAAGTATGCAGGAGAAGATACCAAATGCGGAGCTTCCGCACCTCATGAGGATCGGGGGGCCCCTGCCAGAAGCGGCCGACATACTGGACACTTTGGGCCTACCAAGGGACTCTTTCTCATTGCCCGCAATAAAGGATACCTCTACAGCCCAGTACCCATGGGCTCCACCGTCCAAACCATTAAAAGCACGCTCCAATGCCCGGCTTTAGCCACTACCTGAGGCACAGGGCTAGCTCCCTGGATACCAGAACGTTATCCTCTCACAGTTAGTCCTTCAACCGGACACTAAGTTAATTGGTGCTTGGCACCCCATATTTTTTGGTTATTTGGTTATGTTTATGATTGTTTTATTTTACTCTTACGAGCTTGCAAAGCTAGGCTATGTTTCTCTCTTTTCCCTGTCGGCTAAGAGGAGATAGTCCGCAGACACGGCGGCTCCAAACCCCCTAAAGGCTGTGAGCCTGCTACACTATGAACCCGCATGACCACTGAGAACCGATTACAGGTCACAGCACTAGCACATAGTCCCAGCATTTAGTCCACAGCGTACTGCGCTTGAATTTTTCTGATAGTGCCTACTATTTTACACTCCCCGCGGCACACAATACCTCTTAATTGGCCTTAAGACCTTCTGGCAGGGGCCTCCCGATCCACGTGAATAAACACGGAAGGCAAAGCACCCCATGAATAGGAATACCTACCCAGCAAACGAGGAACACTCAGGTCACAGACCATACACATGCTGGACCACCCATATCAGATTATTGCGGTTATTCAAAACCATAAAACCCTCAGCTCACCAGCCAGACTCTTAAAATATGTCTTGTAGGCAATGTTATGTTATACTGGGTGTTCTCTATCTGTAAATGTTGTCATGCATTATATGATTTGCCCCCTCCTCGGAGAAGGGCTGAGAACAAATAAAGAATTTTAAAAAAAAGAAAAGAAAAGGGAAAAAAATGTTTTGGCAGATTTATTACATAGTTATTTTGCTTTTACCTTACTAATGTCCAAGATATACAAATATATTATGAATTATGAGTACATGAGTTTCTATTGGAAAAACTAAATCCTTAAACTTTAAATTGAAAGTGGTTGGCCTTTAATATATGGTAATGGGGCTGCCATTCCTAGAGAAATTATACCATGTACAGAGTTATTCACTCAAGCGAGAATTCAAGGTTGGTTTTAAATTTAAAGGGACACTCCAGGCACCCAGACCACTTCTGCCCATTGGAGTGGTCTGGGTGCCAACTCCCACTACCCTTAACCCTGCAAGTGTAATTATTGCAGTTTTTTTATAAACTGCAATAATTACTTTGCAGGGTTAACTCCACCTCTAGTGGCTGTCTAGCAGGCAGCCCCTAGAGGGCACTGTGCTAGAGCATCGCTGGATGTCCTCACGCTGTGTGAGGACCTCCAGCATCGCTCATTTCCCCATAGGAAAGCATTGACTGCCCGCAACTGCCGCAAGAAAGCAGTGTGACATAGGCCAGATGCTGCTGACCCCGACGCCGGCACCATCACGAGACTCACAGGAGAACTCACCCACGTGAGACCCGTCACCCTCGCATTCTGACAGGAGGAAATCACCCCGGAGCCTAACCAGACCACCCGAAAGGCTTCCAGCGTTCTGGCATCAATGGCTCCTGCAACAAAACAGGACATACAGGAAATGCTCACTGGCCTCCAATTCAACCTCAAGAAAATGTGGGAAGCTGACTTAGCAATACTCACCACTTTGGTACAAGCGCACCCAGGCCACTGAAGAAGATGTGCTTGATCTGCAACAAGGCCTCAAAGCATTAGGCGACAAGGTACAACAGCTACAAATGGCCCAAAACGACACCAACAGACAAGTGAACATCCTAGACGACAGGGGCCAGAGAAAAAACAAAGAAAAGAGGGGTCCCGAAAACCATCCCCCTAGAAGAACTACCGCACTTTGTAAGACGGCTGGTGGCATCCCTACTACCAGCGAAACAAGCTAAGTACTTCACCTATGATGGGGTATGTAGAATAGCCAAATCCCCTAGAGCCCAAGCCACAGCACCACGAGACATCATCCTTAGATGCCAAGCAGCAGCCGACAAGCTGAGACTAACAGCAGCATTAAAGGGGAAATCCCCTATAACTTCGAAGACTGTCACATATCCTTTTTTCAGGACCTAAGCAGGGCCACCTTGCTATGGCGCAAGAGTATGCAACCTCTCACAAGGACACTGCAAGCGGAGAATCTGACCTACCGATGGGCAACCCCAAACACACTGTGGTCACAAAGGAAAGAAAGACATTTCAAGCCACAGTACCGTCGGATGCACCTGCACTACTGGCAGCGCTGGGCCTGCACACAAGAAACACCCCAGTACAAGGACTGTCCCACTCTCCAGCCCGGTCTGTCACTGACACACCCTCGCTTGAACCCAGAAGAAAAAAGGGACCCACCTCCTGAGGGTTCACTAATATCCATTTAGCTCCTATAGCACTGTATATTACTTTTTCTATTTCTATATGTTTCTGAGTTTTATGTGTTCCTCTCGTTTTCCTCTTACTTGTTACTGCCTTGCAAAGTAAGTTACCTGCTGGCACATTCCACCCAAGCACCACATGAAGAGGCGCGAGAGCCTCACCTGCCCTAGACCCCTGAAAAACATATCAGGCACACAACGCACTCCACAGGGGGAAGGCCACCACTATTCCCCCCCCCAACACCCCAGGGTACAGGTGTAGAAGCCACAGGGGCACGGAAGGGTTAACACCCAAACATAGACCCTTGGATCACCCGACAAGCCCCACACCATTATAGCCCTCGCCACACGACCTCCCAAACAGCTCCTTAGATGAGCGACTGCCACAGACGACACATAGGGCACCAGAAAGGAGCAACACTTCCATGACTAATCCCGACCAAATACAGCGCGACAACCTACCTGCAGACGCGAACCCGAGCTTCTAAACCAAGCCCTACCATGACTCATTATGTCCCCAGAATTGTTTCCACAACCTGCATCCACAGGCCACTGACCAAACTGCCCCACCGCACACAAGACAAGCCATGTGGGACATACCTCAGGTAAACCACGGACAAACAGGGCCAGACCGCTATACATAAAGTGGAAGTCTCAGTCACATACACAGGCCACCCGATACAACCACACAAACCTATCAAAAAAGTGCAAACTTATTGACTGCCATACCTGATGCTAAAATGTTAATTGTAAAAGAGCCGAATCCTGATTATGTGAATGTGGCATGTAAAAATGTTTGTACTATGTAACATGCACCAAAAATAAAGAATTAAAAATTTTTTTATCAGTTGATGTCATGGACCAGTCCTGTCCAGGCACAGGCAGGGTACACATTGCAAAGTAGGAGGAGCAAAGGAAACATTGTTTCTTTTCACGTTATCTCTGTATGCTTTCTCTGTACTGACTGCCAGGTGCAAAGGATAGATGTATCTGTCAATCATTGTTATAAACCATGATGGAGGTACCCAGCTACAGAATAAAGAAAAGTGTATTCATAAATTGAATTTTTTTTTCACGTCTCATAAAATATATATTTGTTAAATATGGGGGTTAAGTAAATATAAACATTAAAACTAATTTAAAACTCTATTTAAATGTAAAGGATACACATTTTTTATGTGGATAATACGTTAATTTTACTTAGACAGGATACAGTTTTACCTGTTGCAATTTGCCTCACAATAGTCTGATGGCAGAACCTTTTGCCATCAGTAATAATAAATATAATAAAACACAAAAATCTAAATAAAATACATAGTTATGTATTTTATTTAGATTTTTGTGATTTATTATATTTACTATTCTATAGGCTATAATAGAGCGTGACCAAAAGGTAGATGCACGGCTGTACTGGAGAACATCTGTTTTACAACAGCTGGGGATCTACCCTTTGGCCACTCTAGCCATTAAATAATTCAAAACAAGAGCCTTCCATATTCAGAGCATAGGAAATGTCATGAGCATAACATGCAGAGAGTCTGTAAAGAAAAACATGTTACATTGATAAAACAGTTACTGGTTTACTATTTTTTCCTTCTCATTTCCTCTCTCTCTCTCACCTTGTCTTGTGCCTTTGTAACACGCATCTTCAACTGCTCTCTCTCTTCTGGCATTGTCCCTGCTGACCTTAAACATGCCACTGTAGTACCTATCCTGAAAAAAACATCTCTCGACCCATCCTCCACCTGAAACCATTGTCCCATATCCCTGCTCCTATTTTCCTCAAAGCTTCTGGAAAGACTTGTCTTTACCCATATGTCTCACTTCCTCGATTCCAACTCTCTCCTTGACCCTCTTCAATCTGGCTTCTGCCCCCTCCACTCTCCTGAGACTGCTCTTATCAAAGTTACTAAAGACCTAATCACAGCTAAATACAAAGGCCACTACTCCATTCTAATTCTTCTTGACCTCTCTGCTGCCTTTGACACCATTGATCATGCTCTCCTTCTTCAAACTCATCAATCACTCGGCCTCTGTGACTTGGTCCTCTCGTGGTTTTCCTCTTATCTCTCCCAACGCTCATTCAGTGTCTCCTTTTCTAATGATACCTCCTCCGTTCATCCTGTCTCTGTTGGAGTCCCCCAAGGCTCTGTCCTTGGTTTCCTTCCATATTCTCTTTATACTGCCTCTCTTGGCAAACGTATTGCCTGATTTGGATTCCACTACCACCTGTACCTGATGACACCCAGCTATATCTCTCCTCCCCGGACCTCTCCCCTGCCGTCCAGCAATGTGTCACTGCTTGCCTTTCCTCCATCTCTGACTGGATGTCCTCCCGCTTTCTAAAACTAAATCTTTCTAAAGCTGAACTCCTTGTCTTTCCTCCTCCTAATACTGATCCTCTTCTTTCGCTCTCCCTTCAGTGGTATCCACATCATTCCATCCTTGCAAGTGCGCTGTCTTGGTGTCATACTTGATTCTGGCCTAACCTTTGAACCTCACATCCAGCATGTTACCAAGTCCTGTAGATTCCATCTTAAAACCATAGCCGCATCCGCCCCTGTCTTACGCAAGATGCTACTAAGGAGCTTGTCCATGCTCTACACCGTGTTCCAAATTATTATGCAAATTCTATTTAAGTGTCACAAAGATTAAATATTTAGTTTTTCAGTTTAACTCATGGATGGCATTGTGTCTCTGGGCTCTTTTGATCACTGAAAACAATGTTGGACACCTGTGATAATTAGATTGCCAGGTGAGCCCAATTTAAGGAAAAACTACTAAAGGAGGGTGTTCCACATTACTAAGCAGAGCACCATTTTCATGCAATATGGGGAAGAAAAAGGATCTCTCTGCTGCCGAAAAGAGTGAAATAGTTCAATGCCTTGGACGAGGTATGAAAACATTAGATATTTCAAGAAAACGTAATCGTGATCATCGCACTATTAAGAGATTTGTGGCTGATTCAGAGCAAAGACGGGTTCGTGCAGATAAAGGCACATTGAGGAAGATTTCTGCCAGATCCATGCATCAGATCAAGAGAGCAGCTGCTAAAATACCATTACATAGCAGCAAACAAATATTTGAAGCTGCTGGTGCCTCTGGAGTCCCATGGACATCAAGGTGTAGAGTCCTCCAGAGTCTTGCAACTGTGCATAAACCTTCTATTCGGCCACCACTAACCAATGCTCACAAGCAGAAACGGCTGCATTGGGCAGAAAAATACATGAAAACTAATTTTCAAACAGTTCTGTTCACTGATGAGTGCCGTGCAACGCTGGATGGTCCAGATGGATGGAGTAGTGGATGGTTGGTGGACGGCCACCCTGTTCCAACAAGGCTGCGACATCAGCAAGGCGGTGGTGGAGTCATGTTTTGGGCCAGAATCATGGGAAGAGAGCTGGTCGGGTCCCCGAAAGTGTAAAGATGACCTCTGCAAAGTATGTGGAGTTTCTGACTAACCACTTTCTTCCCTTCTTCCCTGGTGCAGAAGGAAGAACTATGCTTTCCGTAATAAAATCATCTTCATGTATGACAATGCACCATCTCATGCTGCAAAGAATACCTTTGCATCAATGGCTGCTATGGGGATAAAAGGAGAGAAAGTCATGGTGTGGCCTCCATCCTCCCCTGACCTCAATCCTATTGAGAACCTTTGAAGCATCCTCAAGCAAATTATCTATGAGGGTGGGAGGCAGTTTACATCCAAACAGCAGCTCTGGGAGGCTAGTCTGACAACTTGCAAACAAATTCAAGCAGAAACTGTCCAAAAACTCACGAGTTCAATGGATGCAAAACTTGTGAAGCTGCTATCAAATAAGGGGTCCTATGTTAAAATGTAACGTGACCTGTTAAAATGTTTAAAAAGTTAAAATGTTGTTATAACATTGATTGAAATAGCTTTTGATTTCAGTAAATATGCTGCTAACACAACAAATGACAATTTTCAGTTCTTTGCAACCTATAAAGTGTTTTGAAACTTACTGTGCATAATAATTTGGAACAGTGCATTGTAAGTTTTTTATGATAAAAATACTGTTATCATTAGGAGTTTTGTTCAATAAAATTTGAATTGTACTCTTAATAGTTGATAACATGAGGATTATGCTGACTGTTATTTAAGTAAATGCGAAAAATATCATTTGCATAATAATTTGGGTGTAGTAATTTCCTGCATGGATTATTGTAACCCTCTCCTAATTGGTCTTACCAAAAACCGTATTGCCCCGCTACAGTCTGTAATGAATGCTGCCGCCAGACTGATTTTCCTCTCTAGTCGGTCCTCTCACACCTCACCTCTCTGTCAGTCCTTACATTGGCTTCCTGTATCCTATAGGAGTCAATTCAAAATGTTAACCCATACCTATAAAGCATTGACCAATTCTAGTCCCTATCTCTTCACACATATGTGTTACCTTATAGTTATATCCCTGGGAAACATTAAGTCATGGTTGGACAATTTCCTGTTCCTTTTCACCGCGGTGTACTAAAAAATGTAAAACATCTATTGAAATATACTTCAGATATATTTTTCATATATGACTTCATCGGGGGGTCAATAATTGTGCGACACATTTTTAACAAACTTTTTTATTTTTTTTATAAGCCTGTGTTGTGTTTACAATCATTTGATATCCAGGAGAGCAGAGTATTTTTGGGTATAGAAACAATTTTACAGCTTTCATTGCTCATATTTATCAATATTAGTGGAGGGCACGGTAGATATGTGTGGGTAGATATATGTATTGTAAAGAATATACATATACACAGATTAATATGTATTCTACCTTTTACAAATGATACATGAAAACCACGGCATTCAAACTCAGTAGTTCAATGACATAAATTAAATACCAGTTTTGATTTTGGATTTATGGGCTAGATCCCAGCCACTAGTGTTAGAATACAGGTTTGACTTATTTCTCCTCTGGTGGAATATTCAGTGAGCAATTGCACAGTTGAATTGCATGAACAATAAACTGCATAAATCCAAACGTTATGCATGTTCAAAAGAAATAAAAAATAGATCTCCTGCCAATTACCCTGTGAAACTGCTCTCCGAAGACAGCATATTATAATTGCAGCATTACACATTTTCTGTTACATTATCTTCTTTCCAACAGAAGGAACTCTATAAATGTAGCAAACCGCAGTTCAAATATAATATATTGTCTCCTCTAAATAATCAGATTGGAACTCCCTCCAACTAAAAAAATCTACACCGCACTTAGTTGTCCTGTGTGTCACGTCCTGTTCCTGCTGCGGATCATTTCTGGCTATGGCTTCTGGTATCCAGTACTCTTTTTACAATTCTTGTTTAGTTTTTCTTGGTTTTTCTGGTTCTATATTCCATGTCTGGTTTTCTTTATGCTGGGTTTTCTGGGTTCATTCCTTTATTCCGTTCCTGGAATTCCCAGACTCCTGGATTCCTTTGTATGTTTGTTTTATGTTGACGCACCCTTTCCTTTTCCATTAATCTTTATGTTTCAGTTGGTTCCTGCAAGCAGTTGTTCCAAGTCCTCTGCCCCTTTCTTTGCAGGTAAGTGCTGTGTGTGTTAAATTATTGTTTATTTAGTAATGCTTATCTAGGCAGTCTAGGACCCACCGTAATTGGAGTACTTTGGCACAGTGGTGAGCTGCATACATCTTGGCCATTTATGTATGTCTAAATCTCCAATGTTTTACATACATAGTACCTAGTTATGTTTCCTCTTGTTTTGTCTTGCATATCTTGTCTTCTTTTTTTTGGTTTTCCCAGTTCATGTACAGTCCAGTCCTGCCCTGTTCATGTTTCCCTCATGTCTTGTGTACTTGTTCTGGGTTCTGCTTTCTATCCTTCTCTGGTTCTGGGTTCTACTAGTTTTGTCTTGTTTTCTTGTATGGTGCCTGCTCTAGTTTTGCCTTGTTTCTAGTACTGGATACATACCTTCTGCATAGCCTCCCTATCCAGGTCCTGGGAGGTCTGCATTGTTCATTTCCACAAGGTTTACTCCGATCATCATCAGACACACAAGGGTCTCGGCCTCCGTACCACCACCCTTGACACTGTGACTCCTACAAAAATCATATTTTATACACTCAGAGTCTGTCTGTATACTGGTGTCAGTGCACATGCTGCAATTGTAACATAGTAATCTAGAATGAGAAAAAGACAACCTTCCACAGGCTATTTCTACTGGTGAGCCAAAACAAGGCAAACACCTGGTTTAAAGCAATGTTCAATCATTCCACTAAAAGGGAAAAACATGATTTTTTTTATTCCAAATTGGCAATCCGATATCTCCTTGATTAATCGTGGTTAACATCCACATTAACTGTTGCACCCTTTAATATTCTGTTACTCAAATAAATCATCCAAATGTTTTTGTTTTTTAAATCTTTACATTATCTGATGAAATGACATTTTAGGTGAATGATATCACATGCTTAAAAAAGAAAGAAAAAAAAACCCAAAAAGGGATGTCTTATATAAAGACCGCCCAGAGGGTAAATACCCAGTCCAATCTCAACAGTAGTGTAGTTGCCAAAAAATAAAAAAGCCTTTATTGAAATCTATTAAAAAACCTGGGTAATCGCTGGACGCTGACAGCACCAGCCGCATGTGCTGAGAGCTCCGCTCGAGCCAGCTTCATCTGAGCAATAAACCGGGGTAAAAGTGCAAAATAACACCCTCCAGCACAAACAAGTCGCAACCTAAAAGCAAACGGACGACGGAGAAGACCGAAAAAGCGAATTTCTTCACCTCTAGAACCGGCCAAGGAAAACACTGGCAGCCACCAGACCAGGCCCAAGATGGCGCCGACAGCGACCACGAGGCCATTACCCAGCCCCTAGAGACAGAGCCTCCACTTACCCACAGCCTGATGAAAAACTTATTGGAGGAGATGTCAGATAAAATTCTCCACAAACTAGATGCTGCAATGAAAGATCTCAGGAAAGAGGTACAGGATCTGGGAAACAGAACGTCCCACGTTGAAGATAAAATGGAGGGAATCTCGGAAGACCACAACTCCATGGCGGAAAAAATAGAAAGGCTGAACGAGAGAGTGACAGCCCAAGACCTCAAAATGGCGGACATGGAGGACCGCGCCCGCAGAAACAACCTGCGCATTAGAGGCATTCCTGAAACCGTAAGCACTGTGGACCTCGCCGCACATGTCACAGGGTTGCTGCGACACCTAGCCCCTGACTTACCTGCGGAAATACTCCTCCTAGATAGGATCCATCGCACGGCGCGGCCCCAATTCCTGCCTCCAGAGACGCCGCGCGATGTACTCCTTAGGCTTCATTATTTCCATGCCAAGGAAGCGATACTAGCGGCGAACAGAACAAACAAAATTCTACCAACTGAATATAAAGGCCACGTAATATTCTCAGACATCTCAGCCTATACATTAAAGCGGAGGAGGGACTTCAGGCCCATCACCACAGCGGTGCGGGACAACAGACTACCATACCGCTGGGGATACCCCACCAAACTACTGGTTACAAAAGGGGGAAAGACAGCGGTGATTGCCACTCCAGAAGACGGGGAAAGAATTCTGAAATCCTGGGACATTGCCATACCACACAACTTGGACACTAGCAAAGAGGTGCCCAGAATCGCTCCAGACTGGAGGAAAGCGAAAAAAAGATAAGAGACATTATCACTATAAGAACTCTTTAACAAGAAGGACGTTGATACACAGGTTGGGTAATGTACCGTTTGGTTAACGGGAGGGAGTGTGTGTAAATGTTTAGAGGGATAACAGAGGAATCGGGACCTAGAGATAAAATAGTGACTCCAAAAAGGGACCTAGAGATAAAATAGCGACTCAAAAAAGGGACCCTCCCAAACGGAGAGAGAGAGAGAAAAAAAAAAAAAAAAAGACACCATACCCCATAAAATAGCAAGCACTACCATAGAAGCACTCGAGGGAGAGAGCTCCCCCCAGGACGAGAGGCAAATACCTCGACCCCACGGCACGTATACGCAGTGCCTAGCCATATACGTGGCATGTATAGTACCAGTTATAGACCCAAATGGGTTTTTTGTTTTTTCTTTAATTCTCTGTATACTGTTTTAGTTAAATGTTATATTTACTGTATGAAGGTTACAAGACGCTTCAAGGGGCACGTGGGTAGCCCCACACCACTCACACACGGCAAACCACACAAAGGACATACCAGACAAAGTCCACTCTCTTCAGACATAATCAGGAGACACTTGAAAAGATTCCTGGGACACCCCTTGCTCGGCTTGACACGGCTGGGGAGAGCAAGGGCCCCCGCAATAATAGAGGTTTTGATAAGATATACAAAAATTCACACACTTAAACCACCGTGAGGATTTACACATACAATGTGAGGGGACTGAACATCCCAGCAAAACGACACCTTCTTGCCCGCGACCTTAAGACGACACGCACTGACGTCCTATGCCTACAGGAGACCCACTACCGCACAAACGACTTTACCAAGACACTACTCAGGGACTTCCCACACCAATTCCACTCGACATCGAGCTCGAAATCTAAAGGAGCTTCCATCCTGATTAGCAAGGAGGTTAAATTTTCCCTGCACTCCCAAGATTTAGATACCAACGGCAGATATGCCATTGTATCAGGCACAATAAACGACATACTATATACGATAGCAAACATATACTCACCAAACGCTAATCAAAGAAATTTTCTACATAAAATCCTCCAAAAAATCGCGCACATACAAAAAGGCATCACAGTGCTCTGCGGGGACTTTAATCACATTATGGACCCTAAACTGGACACTACATTGCCCCAACACAGCCGCAGACATCGCCCCTTACATAGGCAATGCAAGGCCATACAAAAGCTTCTGCATACACATCATTTCTATGACACATGGAGACTTACTCACCCCAACGAAAAGTCATACACACACTACTCCCCAGTGCACAATTCTTACTCCAGAATTGATGGTCTCCTCATATCGGGCCCCCATCTGAATCAACTAAAATCCTGGAAATCGGCCACATAACGTGGTCTGACCACGCACCGGTGCTACTAGAGCTTAAGGACAATTATGATTTTAGACATCGTAGCCCCTGGAAGATAAATGACTCCCTGCTGCTCGACAAAGGCTTTACAGAGGAACTTACAGCAGAGCTACAGCTATACTTTGAAAACAATGACACTGAGGAGGTAACGACAGCCACAGTGTGGCAGGCCCATAAGGCGGTAATGAGAGGCCTCCTGATTAGGAGAGCAGCGTTCATTAAAAAAACCACACAAACAAAACTCAAAGAGTGGCAACGAGAATTATATGACTTAAACACACAAAACCAAATCTCCCCGACAGTACTAGCAAAACAACGTATAACCCACATAACAAGACTCATACACCAACAGGCCATAGAGCAGGTTAGCAGGCACATGAACAAACTAAGAGCGACACACTATGTACAGGGCAACAAAGCTAGCAAGCTACTAGCACTCCGACTGAAGCTCAAACAAGCAAACCAAAAAATACATCACTTAATAGACCATAGCGGAAAAAAAGCATCTACCCCCAAAGACATTAGCGAAGTCTTCGCCCGATATTACTCAGATCTATACAACATCAAGAATAACACAACCACTAAGCAACCAGAGGAAAAACATATAGCAGACTATTTAGACGACGTTCCATTGCCCTCATTAACACAATTACAAAGGGAAGCACTCAGCAACCCGATTACAGAACAGGAAATGATTGCCACAATAAAAACGCTACCGAACGGGAAGTCCCCAGGCCCAGATGGCCTTAACAACACATACTACAAGACATTTAGGGAAATTCTAGCACCCCACCTGGTTAAAACCTTCAATGAAGCAATAGCCTCCCGTTCCCTCCCTAAGGAAATTTTATTAGCACACATTGTCACACTCCCGAAACCGAACAAACCGCCAACAACACCACAAAACTTTAGGCCCATATCACTTCTTAATACGGACGCAAAGTTACTTGCAAAGATATACGCCACAAGACTAGGATCCGTGTTGCCACACATAATACACAGCGACCAAGTAGGGTTCGTTAAAGGAAGACAGCGGTCGGACAACACCAGAAAGGTCATATCTATATTGCACAAAATACAAACACAAGCGGGGGGGGCATACTAGTCTCCCTAGATGCTGAGAAAGCATTCGACCGCCTACATTGGGGATTTCTACAGGCAGTCCTGCGGAGATTCGGAATCCCAGACACACTAGAAGCTGTGATAAAAGCCTTATATAGCGCCCCAACTGCACAGGTGCTGAATTCGGGGTTCCTATCGAGCCCCTTCAAACTTACAAACGGGACGCGACAGGGATGCCATCTCTCCCCTTTACTATACGTGATGGCATTAGAGCCCCTAGCGATTAAAATTAGAGAGAATGCATCAATACATGGAGTGAGAGTGGGAGGAAAAGAATACAAAACAAATCTTTTTGCGGACGACATCCTGCTTACACTTACACAACCCCAAATATCGCTACCGAACCTATTGAATGAAATACGCTTATACGGGGACCAGTCATACTATAAACTAAATGTCACCAAGACGCAGGCGATGGGAGTAGGAGTACCAGGCCACACAATAGATCATCTGAAAGCTACATTCCCTCTAGATTGGAGAGATGACTACCTCACCTTTCTGGGCCTGCGAATAACCAAGACTATAGCAGGTCTCCATGAACACAATTACGAAAGATTAAGAAAAGAAATAACTAACACCCTACACACATGGGAGGACAAGTACCTGTCCTGGGTGGGAAGGATAGCGGCTGTCAAAATGATAGTGATGCCCAAGCTCCAATACCTATTTCGCACACTACAGACACCAATACCAAAAAAATTCCTGCAAACACTCCAAAGAATCATAAACAAATTCATATGGGCAAATCGCAAAATACGGGTAGCAACTACTATACTGAGCAGACCAGTGACAGAAGGGGGACTGAGTTTACCTGAGGTGAGCACATATTACAAAGCGACCCTACTGGCCACAGCGATCCTAGCACATAAGGCGAACGACAGACCACAATGGGTAGACATAGAATCGATAGGGACAAGCCCGAAGGGACTACACTACTTATTCTGGATCCCCCACAAATTACGCCCCAAAACACCAAAGGTGCCAGATACCACATCCCTACTATTGAGAACGTGGGACACAGTCAAATCACAACTAGGACGTACTAAATCATGGTCCCTAGCGACCCCATTACAAAGCATACACATTGCCAACCCCACGTTCGACCACAGGTCATGGGAAAAAGGTGGCTGTACGTTAATCAAACACTTACACCACAATGATGCCCTGATGCAGTTCCCGGACCTCCAACAACGGTATAACTTGCCACCTCGTGCACTATTCTCCTATCTCCAACTCAAATCACTCCTAGAGCACGACACAGAGATAGAAACACATAGGGAAGCGAAGT
Source organism: Pelobates cultripes (assembly GCA_933207985.1). Lineage (NCBI taxonomy): Eukaryota > Metazoa > Chordata > Amphibia > Anura > Pelobatidae > Pelobates > Pelobates cultripes. The sequence continues at coordinate 111,398,430 of OW240918.1, forward strand.
TCATAGAACAAATCTGCGAGGATAGAATCATACCGAAAAAAATCATATCAAACCTATATAGATTGCTGATAGTCCCTCAGGGAGAGAAACTGGAGAAATACCAAGAAGCATGGCAACTAGATATAGGAAAGACACTACCAAAAGAGCTCTGGCAGAAGGCATACATAGCACACAAAGGAAGAACTAGATGTGCTTCACACTTAGAGCTAATGCGCAAATTACAGTACAGGTGGTACATGGTACCAACTAGACTGGCGTCCATATACCCCCAAACGTCCAGATGCTGCTGGAGGTGTGGGACGGAAGAAGGCACAATGTTCCACATATGGTGGACATGCCCCCGCATAACCGCCTATTGGGCGGAAGTAGGAAACTTAATTTCAAAAACTATAGACCTAACACTGAAGATAGAACCCGAATGCGGACTCCTCTTCATGACTCTAGAGCAATTCACCAAAACCCAAGCTTTCCTAATCTTCCACATACTAATTGCGGCAAACCTACACATAGCAAAGATGTGGAAACAGACCGACACCCCAGAAATAGGGACAGTGATCAAACAAGCCACCACAAATATAGATTATGAAACAAACACACACACAGGACATAAACTTCAGGACTATAAAACGCTAGCCAAACGAGCATGGGATGGGTTCTTGGAGGGGCGAGGGGAGGAACAGAGCGACATCACGCTATAATATATAGCAAGAGTAGGCTACCAAACTAAACAATGAGAGAGAGACGTAAGTGGACCAAACTCCAAAGCACTACAACACACTCACACTTAGGGGAGAGAGACAGAAGAGTGGATACCCACACTGTACATAGTTATATACATTTGTACATAGTTTTCGACTGACGCCAACGCGTATACAAAGAGACACCTAGACCAACCACAACCCCTCAGGTACAAGCACGATGTTCCAAGAACAGGACTAAGCAATATACAAGAATGAGCAAGGTCAAAGCCAGAGGGAAATGAAGGAGAAAATTTTATCAAAGAAAGTCGAATGTTTTCCCCCCCCCTCCCTCGCCCTCCCTTCCCCCCCTGACCTGTACCCTACCCTACGCACCAGCCAAAACCAATACAAGCACACTCTGAGGATAGGAGTTCTCCCGTAAAAGGAGTCCCAAAACGTTGCTGCAACGCTTCCCCCCTCATGGGCAATACTCCGGCGAACAAGGAAGCACGATAACGCAACTAGGCACCTTAGACTAGCCCGATAAGAGCGTAACCATTAACCCTCCCTCCTCGCCTTCGGTACCCTCATGAATGATTAAAGTTGTGCAACCATTAATCAGAGATAACAAGAGACAAAGCACATTCACAGGGACACTAAAACACAACGCTATAATGTTGCTCAGGGGCATAAGACACACTCTATAGCTCAACCATGCATATCAGGAAGGTAGCAAAAGGTAGAGACCACCCGAGTGGCACATTTTGTGCTGATTGCACAAATTACACCTGATGGATATAAACAGATTGTATGAACTGTACCGCATTTGAACCCCCCCCCCCTTCTTTCTTCTGTACCCCTTTGAACTTATGTAACAAAATAAAAAATTGTCAAATTGGAAAAAAAAACCTGGGTAATCAGTGATGGACAGAATAATATAGGGAGAAATATGTATGGTAGAAACAAGGCTAATCAAGAGCCAACCCTCACAAGAAACGGAGAGGGGATAGAAGGCAATATGTACCCCCATACATAACTCAGGTAACAAAGCAGTAGGAAAGAACAGGGAAAGGGAGAAACACACACTCCCAACCAAACAGTAGTGCTATGCTAATACCCTATCTCCTATAAAACACCTTCGTGGGTGTTCTAATCTAAATGCTGTCATAACATCTGAAGCCCCAGGTTACACACACATACTAGAAAAACATAAATGAAAAGGTGCTCAGAGCAAAGTGCTCAAGAGAGTATTAAAAACACAGAAGAACCCGACGTACGTTTCGGCGTGACCACACGCCGTCCTCAGGGGTATCAGCAGTGAGCAAAAAACTGTCCGGGTGGTAAATTTATACCTTAAGCTCATAAGCTTTATTGTAATCACCTGTGATTGTGTCTAAATTGCTCCGGTCCTCCTGTGAATGGGGCTGTGGGGGTGTGGTGTAACACACCATAGTGTCAGCCCACATTTCTATGTCAGAGGTAGCCAGAACAGAAATCAGGTGAAAGGGAATTAACCCTTTGAGTGCCCCGCCCGGAACAGATATAAATGGATACTTACTATATCTAAAAGGCAGTATCCATAGCTTAACAGTTAACCCTTGGAATGTCCAAATTGTATCATATAGGTCAAGTGTGTGGATTGATTCTTATGGCTGTATTGTGTAGCTTTAGTACAATTAAAGAAACAACTTATAACCGTTGTGAACCAGTAAGGGATAAGTACAATGGCTATATGGGCAGTCATACACAGAAGCCGACAATTCTTTTATTGCCACTGTAAATAGTAACCCATTAGTTTATACAACACAAAACAGACCCCTAAACTCTTAGACCTATAATACAGGTAAAATTAATGGACATATGAACACCAAATATAATAGAAATAAATAAAGAATATATACATATATACAGGCATAACTTAAGATACCATTTATTATCAGAATTATTGCAGTACTTTAAATAAACGGGGAATATGAGATACTAAACAAATGTTGCATTTATTGACCAACCTTACTTTACCTCCAAACGCTATCCTGTGTAGCCTTGACGTGGAGGCCCTTTACAGCTCAATTCCTCATAACCTAGGTATTAAACATACCCGTCAACTATTAAATCTTGAAACTGACCTACCTGAACATTATGTGAATTTTGTGATGGAATTACTTGAATTCATTTTGACTCGTAATATCTTTCTGTTCAATGGCAAAATCTTCCACCAGACCACTGGTACAGCTATGGGGACGTCTTGTGCGCCCTCATATGCCAATCTCCATCTAGGCTGGTGGGAAAGGTGTATTAGGGCAGATCCTAAGCTGAAATCATACACTAATCAGATCTTCTATTGGAAAAGATACATCGATGATGTGTTTTTGATTTGGCTTGATACATCAGAGAGATTCAAAGAATTTGTATGTCTGCTGAACAGCAACGATTTTAACTTACGATTCACTAGTGAAGTAGGGGGTCAAAACCTTTGCTTTCGGGGGCGTGTCCTAGACTCCGGAGCGAGCGGTCGCATGTAGCCGGAGCTCCGTGTGGCAACGGCCTAAACAAGCTGCAAAGTGGGTGACCCGACACCACACGACCCGAGACACGATGTCCCAGCCTAAACAACGCCGGCAGACAGAGCGGGGGGAGAAATCTAATTTCTTCGGCGTTAAAGCGAGCCAGACACGAGGATCTGGACCGCATGGCGAAAACCAAGATGGCGGCGAGGAAGAGCTCACTCCCTCCCCAGAACAGGCGGCTGCCGACTTACCGGTCACGCAGGGGATCCTGCAGGCGATGCTGGACACTATGGCAGGCAAGTTACAGCTCACGCTGCAAAATGAAATCCGCACCATTAGTGCAGATGTTAAAGAGCTGGGAGACAGGACGGCAGGGCTGGAGGACAAAATGGTGGCATATGAGGAGGCCCAAAACTCCATGGCAGAAAAACTAGACAGCCTTACAGAGAGAATGGAGGCGCAGGAGGGGAAAACCGCTGACCTGGAAGACAGAGGCCGGAGGAACAACCTCCGCATTAGAGGTATAGCGGAAAATATAGGCCGACAGAACTCACGGCCTACCTAGTGGGACTGTTCAAAGCGCTCGCCCCTGATGTGCCCCCTGACATGTTCCTGATGGACCGGGCTCACAGAGTGCCAAAACCCACCTTCTTACCACCTGAAACCCCTAGAGACGTGCTGCTGAGAATGCATTACTTTCACATAAAGGAAGAGGTAATGAGGGCAAACAGAACCAGAAAAAAAACGGACATGCCGGCGGCATACCAAGCAATAGCGATTTATGCCGACATATCAGCATACACACTTAGACGCAGGAAGGAATTCGCGGGAATCACGACGCAACTCCGCCAACAACAAATACCATACAGATGGGGATACCCGGTGAAGCTGATCGTACAGAGAAATGGACGACCAACTACGATACAGAACCCAGACGAAGGAATGAAAATCCTCAGAACCTGGGGCATAGATACTCAGCCCGCGACGAAAGAGACTCATAGACTCCCTCCATCATGGAGGAAAGCCAAACGTTAAGTCACCTAGTTGGGAAGAAGCTGTGACGCTGAACCTGAGAACTGTTGATCCAGCCATTTGAATCCAGGCTTGTATAACATATGTTTAGTTTAACTCTCTTATGTTGTAAGGGCAATGTAAATGGGAGCAAAAGACAAATGCACATGCAAAGACAAGGGTCAGGAGGACTGGGAGAGTGGGTGCCATAGGTAATTTGGGGAACAGGGCTAGACGGGAGACTAAGACGTGGATATTGTGACATAGAGACCGACTCCGGGAAAGCCTAGACAGGGGAGCCCCCACCCGCCCTCTCACAGAACCCAGAAAGCTCCGACATACAAACACATAGAGAGGTAGGGAAAAGAAAGAGAAAACCACAAAAGAAAAAAAAAAAAAAAAAATTTTTTTCCTTTTCTATTGAACTATGCCAACGTGCAATCTCAGGATACAGGCAGGTAGACAGCGACAGCCCATTCACGCAAACTTTCTTATTATGCTAAAAAAAAAAAAAAAAGGGTCACCCAGACAAAAAAGCAAAACACGCGAGCAAAAGCCGCGGCCGACGAACCGCAGCCAGGACAGAAACCATTAGTTTCTACCCCCACTGCACCACCAACTGGTGCATAGCCGATATTTCGGCGAAAAAGTTGATTTGTTATAACTTTCCTATTACTGTTTCCTATTTTGTTTTTATGTTTGTACTCATACTTGCACCTCACACACCCCTCCCACCTGCTAAGTGCTCCGTAAGCCACCGTCCAAATTTAGACAAGGCGGAGATCATGCCGCTCTCTTCCTCTGAGCCAAAAATCATGCGAAGCAGCCCTCAAGCTGCCTGGGGACAGCCCTTGAGTTCGGAGGAACTGGGACACAGGGACCCCCCGACATATATAGATCAAACACAAGCACAAATAACATTTTATGACCACCTTCCACCCTGAAAATCTACTCACACAATGTTAGGGGACTGAACATCCCGGTTAAGAGACACCTCCTATACCGAGAGATCAAACATAAAGCAGTAGACGTTCTATGCCTTCAAGAGACACATTTCATGACCAATGCACATCCCACCGTCCTACGGAAAGACTATCCCATACAAATCCATGCCACATCGGCAAGCAAAACCAAAGGCACCTCCATACTAATTAGCAAAAATGTGGCCTATACTCCGCATTCCCAACATATTGACCCGGACGGCAGATATGTCATTATAGTAGGCACGCTTAATGACATGCCCTACACCATAGCGAACATCTACGCCCCCAACACGAACCAGCGCAACTTTTTACACAAACTTATTCAGAAACTGCAGTCAGTACAGATAGGGACGACAGTCATATGCGGCGACTTCAATCACGTTTTTGACCCCTCCATGGACACGACATTAGCTCCAGCTAGGAAACGCACCGCACCCCTCCGCAAACAAAGTAAGGCGCTCTGCAAGCTTATACACAACAACCATTTGTACGATGTATGGAGAGCCACTCATGTAGGGGAAAGAGGGTATACATTCTTTTCGACAGTGCACAACACCTACTCCCGCATTGATGGCTTCCTTATCTCAGGGACAGGGATAGACCAAACGGCCCAATGCGAGATAGGACAGATCACATGGTCCGACCATGCCCCGGTGGAACTAACGTTAAAAAAACCTATATGACCCGACCCATAGAAGTCCGTGGCGACTAAACGCAACATTACTGAAGGATAGCGCCTTCTGCACAGAGCTGACCCAAAACTTAGCCCACTACTTCCAAGATAATGATAGACCTGAAACGAGCCGCGGTACCCTGTGGCAGGCCCACAAATCAGTGATAAGGGGACAAATGATACAACGGGCAGCATACCTAAAAAGAAAATCCCAAATTCAGCTCCACACATACCAAACAGACCTCCAGCGCGCTACGACACAAAACCAAATAACGCCCTCACGCGAACTGCAGGATCAAATCGCGAAACTCACAAGACAGATACACCAAATGTCATTAGAACAAGTGGGATATCACTTGAAAAGGCTAAAGGCTCAAAACTACACACAGGGAAACAAGGCAGGTAAACTGTTAGCACAACGATTAAAGTCACAACAAGCAGCCCAAAAAATAGCATACTTGCTGTCTCCAAGCGGACAGAAAATAGTGGCGCCCAAGGACATTAGCAACGCATTTGCCAAATACTACGAAGCATTGTACAATCTCAGGGACGACCCAAATACACCCCAACCACAGGGGGCCAAAATAGCCTCCTACTTAGACAAGATCGCACTGCCCAAACTCACACCCGCTCAACAAGACAGCCTAGCCACATTGATAACAGAAACGGAGGTGGTGAGAGCAATTGACTCTCTACCTTCCGATAAAGCCCCAGGCCCAGACGGGTTTGCCAACTGTTACTACAAGCACTTCCAAAAAACCCTAGCCCCTCACCTTACTAACGCGTTTAATGAAGCAGCCAAGAGGCACGCACTCCCGTCAGAAGCCCTCAAAGCCCATATCATAACATTGCCTAAACCGGGCAAACCACCAATCCACCCACAAACTTTTCGACCAATATCGTTGCTAAACACTGACACAAAACTCTTCGCGAAAATTTACGCCATTAGGTTGGGCACAATCCTTCCGCACCTGATAAGGAATGATCAAGTCGGATTTGTTAAAGGGAGACAAGGGGGGGACAACACGAGAAAGGTCATCGACATTATACACAGCGTACACAGGCAACAAACAGAATGTGTAACGCTTTCATTGGACGCGGAGAAGGCCTTCGACCGCCTGAGCTGGATGTTCCTGAGAGCAGTCCTGGATAAGTTTGGGATGCCGAGGGCATTCTGCTCGGCGGTGGAGGCCTTATACAGCAAACCATCGGCTCAGGTGGTCACTGCGGGCTTCACATCGGAACCCTTTAACATCACCAACGGGACGAGGCAGGGATGCCCACTCTCTCCCTTACTATATGTGTTGGCTTTAGAGCCATTAGCAGAGACAATACGGGCCAACAGCTCCATACATGGAGTAACAGTGGGCGATAGGGAATACAAAATCAATTTGTTTGCGGACGATGTCATGTTGACATTAACGCAACCCCAAATTTCACTACCGAACCTTATGAAGGACATTAAAGAATACGGCCTTAACTCCTATTACAAATTGAATGTCACTAAATCACAGGCTATGGGTGTGGGAGTCCAATCTCATCGGCTGAAACACTTGAGTGGGCTTTTCTCCTTTGACTGGAGAAAGGATTATATTACCTTCTTGGGCGTACATACCCCATTTGTTCAAGTTAAACTTTACCAAACTGATCAAATCATTTACAGACACGTTACACACATGGGAGGGCAAATATCTCTCGTGGCTGGGCAGACTGGCGGCGATTAAGATGTCTATACTTCCCAAACTCCAATATCTGCTGCGCACAGTCCCGATTAGTCTGCCAGGTCTATATGTGAGCACAATTCAAAAACTGATCGTACGGTTTGTGTGGGCCAACCGCAAGGTGAGGGTAGCCAGCAAACTCTTACAAAAACCTGTTAAAGAAGGGGGATTGGGCATGCCCAACATTCGTTCTTACCACAGAGCCACACTGCTGACTGCCACAGCAGCGACAAACGTAGTAGAAGACCCCCCCCAGTGGGTCCACATAGAAGCACACTGGGCATGCAAACAGGGGCTGCGACACTTATACCAGCTGCCGCACAGATTACGACCGCCGTACACAACCATGTTACCAACCACGGCAGCAATGATCAAGACATGGGACGCAGTGAGGGCATCACTGGGCATGGTCGGACCAAATATAAGGAACATCCCACTCACGAGCATATCGGTGGGCATACCGACGTTTGACCACGCTCCCTGGGTGAGAGGGGGTTGTACCCACCTTAGCCAGATCTGCGTGAATAACGAGTTACTGCCATTCCCAACACTGCAAACCAAGTTCTCCTTGCACTCCAGACACATATTCCCTTACCTCCAACTGAAATCATTTGTGGCCTCACACGGTAAAGATTCGGGAACCGAACCGCCAAACATTGGTGCCTTGGAACAAATATGCTTACAGGGCAGTATACCCAAAAAAATCCTGTCAAAACTTTATGCGCTACTGAATACAGTAGATACAAA
>OW240918.1:111406851-111430921 GCA_933207985.1 Pelobates cultripes
TTTTTCCGGATCCACAACATATAAAAGAGTATCATCTGCATACAAGGAGATCTTTAAATCTTGATTGCCCAGTTTCAAGCAGCTCTAGGTGATGTCACAACCCAGCTCCAGCATCAGTACAGGCAATAATAAAGTGTAGCAATGCTTTGCCCACTTACCCAGATCCCTGCAAGGCTCTGAGGCCGATTTCATCAGAAGTTGGAAGCCGATCCAGTTGCCATTCATTAACAGAGCATCAGTTCACCACTCTTGACCAATGAATACAGTGTGTGAAAATTTGCTCAGATTTGTCATTAGGCGTTCCAGGGTGGCTAATAATGCCCCAATGAAGCAGCAGAGGGTTTAAATACCAGACACCATGACCACTTCAAATAAATTAAGTGGTTATAGTGCTTGGAGTAACCCTGTAGGCAATCAAGTTGCTCTAGTGTACAGAAGTGTTCCTTTGTGTCTAACTCCGTTTACTAAAATGCTTCGGTTACCAAAAAGAACTCAAGCACACCCATTGCTTTTCAGATGTTCTACAAGGCACTCAAGACTCCAGCAGTTTTATAATGTATTCATATTTCTGTTCTGTTTTTAATTTTTGTGTTTTCGCATTACAGCATGTCACAGTTAAATATGATTCCTTCCAAACTTTTCATGAGCTTTCCTCTTCTGTTTGCTCTCTTATTAAAAATTGAACACCAGCTGAGGGAGGATGTGATTCATAAAACATTAGCTTTGTGTTTTAAGATGTTCTGGATATTACCTTAAGAGCCTCTCAGTCAAACACCAACACAAAGCTTTATTTTACCGATGGAATCTTAAAGCAGCTCACATAGGTGCAATCAAGTCGTATAAACAAACTGTGCTAAGAAATAGAAGTGCTTGTTTATATGGTGCTATAATGGTAATAATATAAACACTTCATTCTTAGCCGTTTGCTAATTGCTACATTCAATTTGCTAACTGAGAAATTGTTACATAAACTAAAGGTCTATGACATCAATCATGCAATTAGCAAGCAAATTCTTGTTAATCTTACTTTATTTATAAAGCTGTGACATTCTTCCTTGCATTAATTAAATGGGGTAGGGTTCATCTACCAGCAGCTATCCAACCACTGAGTGACAATAAATCCCATCACTCCATTTTAAAAGTCCAGTGGATTATTGTGAGGGGCTGCAGATGAACCGGCTATCAGGGTCCATAAATGCACTGTGACAAAGTCAGAAGAAAATAGTATCCTAAATGAATCCAGGGAATAAGGAAGCAAACTTAAGAAGAGGAATTCCAAGGGGGAATTTTTATTTTTTATTTTTTTTTAGATACTACCAGTGGCATGTGCTACAGTCAAAAGACAAACGGAGATTAGGGAAGTCAAAGAGTGGCTGAAGTCTTGGTGTGGGAAGGGTTTCTAGAGTACAGGGCTGATTTTTGCATTTGGTTACAATCTTTGTTTGTATATGGTATTTATTACATTAATTAATTAATTAATAATTATAAAAAAAAAAAAAGAGTCAGTCATTCTCCCTTCCCTGTTATCTTGCAGGGAGGGGGGCATGCTGATCTCTATTGGTGTGCTAGGAATCTGGTCTGTACCTTTGCAGACCTTGTAATTGGTGTATTGACTGTGTGTTGACTGTGATATTTGCTATGGGTGTATATAAGGGGATAACTGTTGATAACCAGTTTGCACCATTACCAGAAAAAACGGACCAGGGTACTCCTGGCACCATAACCACTACACCAGGCTTGGAGTAACTCTTAAAGGCCTACAATGCTATGGGATCTGCTACTATTGCTGACTAAGGTTGAGAGTAGTCACACAGGTTCCTCCACTACACATGTAGACACGTGTTATACATTTGCCCATTCAAGCATTGTTAATATACAACAGAGTGGCCACATTTTTTCTGGAAACAATGACTAAAGGAAAAGGGTTTTTGGAAGATTAATGGCAAAGTGTTCAAAAAACCTCCTGTCTTCCACGCAAGGTCCAAAGAATCTGTCTGGGGAGTCACATGAAGGCGATGATGTCTATCATTCTAAAACAGTCAAACAGTCAATGGGAAACATATTGCCATGGAACCTTACAATATACAGAAAGAAAGAGAGCAATAGTTATCAGAATAATAAGTTGCTCAAGTGTGTTTAGATAAACCTTATTGAGGAGACTGCATAAACTGTATAGCCTATCTAATAGCTCTGCACTGGTCAAAGGCACTAGTTGAAGATTATTATGGCTAGAGTAGAAAGCCATCCCCTGAACACAAAGTAGCAACTTCCATTGCCTCAGCAAAAGTTGTTTACTATAGCTATTAAAACCCAATGGAATAATACCACCACTTGGTGATGATTACTGTATATTACTAGACTGCCAGTCTTACTTAGGTTAGCCATTGGTAACATTCGAGTTACTCCAAATCCTATCCCACCATCACATCCATAACAATTCCTATTCCTATAACACTCCACAATCCATCAACTGAAACCGTCAAACCATTAAAAGCAAAGAGAAGTGACATATAGTACACTGGCTGCCTCATCTGCGGTTCTATCCAGTTTTTGTTGGTTATCACCATATCTGCAGTGGCTTTAGGATGAGGATGGCAACAGACTTCTAAAGTCACATTGCAGATTGATGATTAACTTTTACTAGTTAAATTGGATATGATTATATAGGGGGATTAATATTTCAGTACAGCCTGCCCCATATCATACACTAATGAAGTTGACTGATGTGACTTCATGACTTGTCTTCTAGTAGGGTTATTCTTACTAAATATCAGCCTTGTGATCTATATTATATTATATGAGAGAGAGAGAGAGAGAGAGAGAGAGAGAGAGAGAGAGAGTGTGTGTATGTGTGTGCGCCATAGCCATGCTCACATATAGGAGCACATGGCTTCATTATATATTTTTTTTCTACTGTGCTCTTAATGGGACTCGACACTAACAGGATGATTAGGCAATATTTGGCTCATGAGGGCTGGGTAATTAGTGGTGACAGGGTGAGCACGTATAATAAGACAAGGTGTCATATACTTGGTCAGTTGGGAATTCCTATTTGTATGTATTGCATATAAAGTTAAATTACCATGGTATACAGCAGTACATGAAACGAGCTACTTGTAATGTAAAAATATCCCTTGCTGTCTTATTAGAGAGTTTGCCTTTTAGGTGAAAACAGCAAGATAAATTGTTAACGAGGTTTGCCTTGACACTGACAGGTTAGCTTACATTTTAATGGCCACTTCAGTGGTACTTTAGATCTTATTTACATCTGTATAGGGATTTGGGATATTGCATAAGTAACATTTTTGTTTTTGCTAATATTTTTGTATAAAGACATATTGAAATTAGCATAGATGAGGCTTAGTTAAAAGGATGGCTAAGCATTTATAACTTTAGACTATAGTATTTTTAGGTCTCAGCATTTTCCAGGGTATTAATGGCCTTCTACAAAACAGAAACCATGTAAAGCATGTTAATCATGATGCTTGGTGGATCCATGTAGAAGTAACCATTATAAGTAGATTAAAATGTTTAAAGTGACACTAGAGAGCCCTAAAGCACTTCAGCTTGCTAAAGTACTTTGTGTGAACAGTGTGTATTCTTTTTTATTTTACAAAAAGTGCAGATTTCAATAGAAATTGGCACTTTTATAAAATAACCTGGTTACATGCCCTGGGCTGTTAGACAAATGATGCTGTTTTTTTCCTGGTTGTTTAGCTCAACATGGATCTTCAGGAGAGTACAATTGCCCAGAGCTCCTGCCTTCCAAAGACTTCTCATTGAGCTGCATCGGGAAGTCTGTGATTGGACAGCCACTAAAAGTATGGGCGGGGTTAGAAGGGGAGGGCTTGCAAAGGAAACAAAGAACAGCTGTTTTTAGGTATATCCCTAATGAAAAAAATGAATATTAAATGCATGCACATTTTTATTGGGGTAGATCTACTTAAAAGTTTTGTTTGTGAGATGTCCCTTTAAAAAAATTTTTTTTTTTAAAAATCAGTACACAAGGGTTTCTAAATTACTGAACTAGATACTGTATAATAATGATATATACTTATTTATAGATTCATCCAAAGGCATTATTATCAAAAGCACTTGAAAACCATAAGCTAGTAGGATTTGAAAAGGTATAGGAAACATGCTTCAGCAGAAGAGAAATACTGAAAGGAATTATGGGAATAGAATGGAAACGGTCCCCTATGTGTAATCACCTAGAATGGAAAGGGCCCCATACATGTAACCACTTAAAATGGAGAGGTCTTTATTATAAAAACATCTTAAGCACTGATCCACAATCAGACATTAATTGAGTTATGCAAATTAACTCTGAAAAAGCCAAGGGTAGTATTTTGAAGAATTACCACTATAAAAATTCCGACAGCTACATGCTAAGGAACTGATATACAAACATCTGTTTACATTAAAAGGCATGCATATACGGTACAAAGTGATGCATTACATATATAAATGTCCCCCGGGAAAAAAAAACAGCAAAAAGAAAAAAAAAAAGTACTAATAAAATTCTACTTTTGAGTCTTACCTATACAGACAATATATGAGACACTGGCCATTATATTCACACTTGTATAAACCGTAATTAGCTGGGATGCCCTGCTGGAAACCATATATTGTAAAAACAAAGAAAAAAAAAACTTATGGGGTTCATTAAGACACTACAATGTTGGAGTTCTCAAACCTGCCTATGCCCACCCCACCACCACCCCCTGCTGCTTAAAACTGGCAAATGGGCAGTCATTTCAGCTAAGCCTCATCCTTGCTAATGTTAATATAACTTCGGATACAGAAGCATTAAAAATAATAATTTAGATGTATATTGTTATTTTTTCTTATTATATGTTGCTCATTAATCAAAAGCAGTGCTTGAAGTGATAGTTTCCCCTACCAACAAAAATAATATTTAACCAGGCTGATTGAAATCACAAACATTCCCAGACAAAATCAGTGAAGGCTGACAAAAGGCATTTTCTGCACTTTTGTCATGTGATCATTGTACCATTGCATCTATACATACTGTTTTCAGACGTTGGCTCCAGGCTGAACCATCCCCAGTTGTCATTGGGGTTTCATGGCGTCTCTGCTGGTTTTTCTGTACCCTCAGGGAGTGGGAGCCATGCAGGGGGCGATATCCCCTTAGTGCCTGTTGCCTTAAAAAAAGTCAGCCTCTTTTCACCTCCCCATTAGCTAATGTAAACCGTAGGCCTTCTCCAGTATGCAGCTAGTTAAGCTGAGTTGTAGATGTATTGTGTTCTGTAGACCAAAAGGCCTGCTTCTAGTGCCAATCGCTTCCAGAATGCTGAACGAATACCTGTGAACATCTTGAGCAAATCTATTAATGCAGGAACCAGATCGGCAGCCATCTTCGGTCTATCGGGTGAGAATTGTGTAAATTGTGTACTTCTGGACTCTAATAAATTGTAGCTGAACCAGTGAAATGCTGTATTGATCAGCAGCCAGGTCCCTCACCCCAAAAAGTTTGTTTTTTAAGGGAGACATAGGGCTTTCTTTGATAATCAACATCTCCTTTAATGCTCGTACAGCCATAATGCTGCAAAGCATCAGGAAAGGCATAGCAAACAACATCTGGGGTAATGAAGGCTGCCTACTTCTGCCTATTTGCATACATAACATAAAATATATGAGTAAAATAAGGGGTCTACTCTGTCTCCGGCAAACATGGAATCCTCTAGTATTCAAAGCCTATCACATAAATGAGCCTGATTGTTCAGCTGTAGTTAAAGGGCTGCACACAGCTCATTTGTTAGTCTTTGGCCAATTGAATGACCTATCCCTGGCACCTTAAACTGTGATGGTCTATGTTGTCACTAGGCATTAAGGTCCGACACTGAATGACAGGAATTAAAATTTACTTTCAATAGAACGCAAACATATGTTCAAACACAAAATGAGAACTGCTGAACCCTAAACATAACCATTGTGCAAACAATTACAGTTTCTTGAGAATTTGCAAAATCTGTAGAACATTTTAAGTGTAAAACAGATGTCATTATGCAATCAGTAAATGTGTTAGCAAAAGATCTTGATGATTTAATCAAACAAGTCTAAAAACCCTGAAATATGCACAGCTGTAAAATATCAAACATGTCTGGCTTATCATTTAGGCTTTTTTATTTAAAACTAATGAACACAAAGTAACTTCATTAAATACAAATACTATGCACTCCATTTTAAAACATACAGGACAAAAGTGTATTTTGCTTGATTAAATATATTTTGTTTCATTTACAGTTTCAAAGATAAAAAAAAAAAAAAAGCAAACTTGTCCTGATGCATGTAGATTGGTGGGTTTAAAATACCTTTTAATGAGAATACAGCAAATGATCTACTGCACTAGTAAGTTAAAGGGATACTATAAGTGCCAGGAATACAAAGCTGTATTCCCAGCACTATAACTCCCTCTGCCTCCAACTTACCTTGTCCCTCAGTCCCGCGACAAGCAGGCGCTAATTCACATGCGTGCGTGGCAAATGCCGCACAGGCATTAGAGTGCCCCATACGAAAACATTGAATTCTTTGCTATGGGGAAAAAGCTGACACTTGATGTCCTCATGTAGAGCGTGAGGGCATCCAGCATAATTTACCGCACCAAAGGGTCCGTTAGGATCCAGGACGCCCACTAGGAGACAGCCACTGGAGGCAGACTTAGTGCTGCAATGTAAACATTACAGTTTTTCAGGAACTTCAACGTTAAAAACTGCAGAAGGAAGCGAAATAGGGACACTGCAATAAGCCCACTTCAATTAGCTGACGTGGTCTGGGTGCCTATAGCGTCTCTTTAAATATTTCTTGATATCAAACTAAAGCTGGCTTGTCATACATAAACATTAAAATGACATTGTGAGATTCAGATAATCAGTAAACTTTTCCGTGGCCATGCTTCATGTTGTGCCTTGCCCACTTATGAAAGTGTGCAGCACTCCAACCAAACACCTTCCATTTTTACAAAATATTTAAACTTGGAACATAACACAAACATTCCATTACATGAAGTAGGTCTTTAAATAATTTAGCATATTAATAATCAAAGGATTTTACCACAGAGATCACCAATACCTTTTATATAAGGTTCTATAAACCTTAAAACTCGATCTGGTATGCCGAGTTGATCTCCATTTCTTCCCTTCAACCACAGTCCTCTCCCAAACCACCACCTCTTCCTATGCCTTCCTGTCTTATCCACCTTGTAATAGCCTCATAACAGAGTTCTCATACTACACTCTTCTATTCTTGTTCCTTTATATTCTTCTGCCATAATATGCCCAGAGGTGTCTAATCATGCTGAGCAAGTTAGGATACATTTTATTATCTTGATATGACTGGTAATTCTGCAAGGATCACCATGGAAATTAAGGAATTTATTCTAAATGTAACCGTGCATGAAGAACTTTTACTTCTGTGTATCTCTCCCCTGTTATTTGCCAACAGCCTGTCAGGAAGGCTAATACTGCAGGCACCCCCTCTCACACAGCGCCCTAGGCCACCGCATAATCTGCCAGTAGGCAGCGCCGGCCCTGTCAGGGGCATTGAAAGATTCTGAGGGGCAAAAAATGTAACAGTATTTTTCAAAATGTTCAAATCTTTTTGCTCCAAGTCTAACTCAAAAATCCTGCTTAAAGGACCACTCTAGGCACCCAGACCACTTCAGCTTAATGAAGTGGTCTGGGTGCCAGGTCCAGAGAAACTGCTGTGTTTATGAATGGGTTAAGCCTTCCCCCAAAGCCTCTAGCGGCTGTCTCACTGACAGCAGCTAGAGGCGCTTGCATGCTTCTCACTGTGAGAGCACGCAAGCGTCCATAGAAAAGCATTGATAATGCTTTCCTATGAGACCGGCTGAATGCGCACGCAGCTCTTGCCGCGCGTGCGCATTCAGCCGACGGGGAGGAACGGAGGAGGATCGGAGGAGGAGAGCTCCCCGCCCAGCGCTGGAAAAAGGTAAGTTTTTACCCCTTTCCCCCTTCCAGAGCCCGGCGGGAGGGGGACCCTGAGGGTGGGGGCACCCTCAGGGCACTATAGTGCCAGGAAAACGAGTATGTTTTCCTGGCACTATAGTGGTCCTTTAAGTTCAGTTCTTTCTAGGAGCGTTATCAAAATCAGCATCCTTTTCAGTCAGGTTGTGAGATCTGTATTTTTCAAAGTGTTTTATTTATTTATTTATTTTTACCAATAAACAACCATGAATTTGGGAAGCTGGTTAAAGCAGGGGACTCTTCAGACAAAAATTATTACTACTTCTACCTGTTCGGCACTTATAGAAACTGAGAAAGAAGATACAACTAAAAATCCAGAAAACATACCCGAAATAGTTGTTCCTCAAACAGCAGAGACAAGTGACGAGTCAAAAAATAAAAAATAAATAAAAGCACACAATGCTAGCCAATCTTCTTCTTAAACAAAGAAAAGAAAATATGATGATAGCTATTTGTCCTTTGGATTCACAAGTGCCAGAAATGAAGATTGTCCTGAAGCATAAAGCATTCTTTGCAATAAAATATTGCCAAACAGTTAATTAGCACCTGCTAAATTACATCGTCATTTTGAGAAAAACCACGCAGAGTACAAAGATAAAGACATGGACTTTTTTAAGCGAAAGCTAAAGGAGTATCAGAAGAGTAGCACTTACAGGAGAAGCACACACAATTGGGAAATCACTAATAAAACCATGTGCATAAGAAATAGTGTCATGTATAGTGAGAAGTTGAGTAAAAAAAATTGTGCCACTTTCCAACAACACAGTTTTGCGCCGTAATCATGATCTCGCTAATGACATCCATATTGAACTAATTTCTCTACTGCATCAATGTGATGGGTACTCACTGCAATTAGACAAGTCCAGAGATGTTGCAGGACTTTCAGTTTTGTTGGTTTTTGTTAGATATAATTTTGACAAACAAATTGAAGAAGACTTGCTTGTGTGTGAAACTTTGAAAACTCATCTTTAGAGTTTTACTGTATCCGGAACACACATGTATATATCCATGAACACACAGTATAAATTGGGACACATGTGTAGATGTGTGCAGTGATGATGCCAAAGCAATGGTTGGGAAAGTGGCAGGCGCTGTGACACGAATAAGAAATGGAGCAAAAAACAGCACCGGTTCTGTGTTCTGCACTGATAGCTAAAAATATTTCAATCTCACTTAAAACTGTGTTAGACAAATCGGTCCAGATTATTAATTTTATAAAAAGTCGACCATTACAGTCATGACTATTAAAAATTATATGTGATGATATGGGTAGTCACTACTCTGCTATGCTTTTGCATTCAGAAATCCGTTGGCTATCACCAGGGCCGGACTGGCCCACCGGGATACCGGGAAATTTCCCGGTGGGCCGTCGGCACCTGGGGCCGGCCCTTTAAATACTGCAGCCGCCTGAGCGCTCTGTGAAGAGCGGTCCGAAGCCAAGAAACTGGGGTCACAATCTCAGGAGTCAGGTCAGGTTTCGGGAAGTTCAGCACAGACACAAAAATCTAAAAATCCAAAATAAAAATCCGATATCGAAAAATAAAATCACGATAAAAAATAAAAATAAAAGATAAAAATCCGATAAAAATAAAATAAAATAAAACCGATAAAATCGAAAACAAAAATCCAGACAAAATTTCATGCAGGTCCCATCCATCCCTTATACACAAATACACACTGCTTCCACTACACACAAACACACTGCATCACCTGCACAAACTGGTAACCCTAAACACTACATACCATAAGCACATATATTAGATCCTCTACAATAACACATAACACATCCCCTACACACTCCACTCCCTGTGAGCGAACTCATGGGTGGGTGGAACTTATGAGTGGGCCTTATGGGCATACTCTCCGTCAGGCCCTGGGGCCCAGACCTTGAGCTGTGTAAGGGGCCCCAAAAAAATTGAGCTGCTTCCAATTCTCCCAGAACATTGAATTTGTGACCACAGTTGCAAACAGCCTCCAGAGATCCTGTTCTACACCAGACCAGTGGAGCCAAACTGCAGCCCATCATCATCCTCATCTGCTTGTAAGTAGGCAATCTAGTATATTATTAGTGACACTAATCTATAATTTACCTCACATTAAAGGGACACTATAGCTTAATGAAGTGGTTCTGTTGTCTATAGCTGGTCGCTGCAGGCTTTTTAATGTAAACACACACTGTGTGCAGCACTGGTGTTAGTTCATATGGCAGGTCATATGGGTGGGGCATTGTGATGTGACATGTGGGGGCAGCAAATTTTTATTTTGTCTAGGGCGGCAAAAATCCTTGCACCGGCTCTGATCCTGGGCAGGTGCACCAGTCTACTTGACTGGTTTTGCCCCCTAGGCCTAAGGCTGCCAGCCCTCCCCTGGCCGCTGGGGAGGTCTTTTGGCGGCCGCTGGCGGACTTGTCCTGGCGGCCGCTGAGGGAGCTGCGCGAGCTGCGCTGGCTCTGCTCCCCAGCACGCAGCTGAATGAGACCGGCGCCGGAATATGACGTCATATTCCGGCGCCAGTCTTATTCAGCAGCGCGCGAGGGCGGGAGGGCACTAACACAGGAAGCACCTCTAGTGACCGTCTGAGTGACTGTCACTAGCAGTGTCACTTTGAAGCAATGTAAGCACTGCCTTTTGTCTGAAAAGTCAGTGTTTACGTTGAAAAGCCTGTAGGGACATGCTATAGACACCAGTACCACCACATTAAGCTGTGTGTGTGCGTCTGCTAGTGAGTGAGCTTGCTTGCATGCGTGTGCCTGCTAGTGAGTGAGCTTGTGTTTTTATGTCAATGAGCTGATGTATATCAGTAAGATTGTTTGTCTATGAGGCTATGTATCAATGAGCTTGTGTGTGTCACTGAAATTGCCTGTGTCTGCATGTGCGTATGCTTACTGTATAATTAAACGTTTTACCCTGAAAGGACCAATATTTTATATTAGAAAAAGCAATATATATATATATATATATATATATATATATATATATATATATATATTTTACTCAATCATCTGTCCTGGCAAGACATAGCCTTACATATTACACGCGACAATATATGGCGCAGTGACTTATGGGGCTGGCACAAATTTTTTTCCAGGGCTGCTTTGTATCCCCAGTCCGGCCCTGGCTATCACAAGGTAAAGTCCTTGTTAGAATGTTTGAATTGCGTCAAGAGTTGTTAGCATATTTCCAGGATCATAAATTTGGATTATCTGATCGATTAACAAACAATCTGTGGTTATCCAAAGTAGCATATCTTGCAGACATACTCAAAAAATTAAATGACGTATGTTTATCACTCCAAGGAAAAAACACCAATATGTTTAATGCAAGAGAGAAAATATTTTAACTGTCTCATAAGCTGCAGTTTTGGACCTCATCTGTTGAGCAAAATAATTTGAACTCTTTGCCAACACTTAAGGATTTTCTTGAAGAATCAAAAATTGAACTTGAAGATGAAATTTGCAATGAAATTGTAGATCATCTTTGCCATTTAAAGGGACACTATAGTCACCAGAACAACTGCAGCTTGTATGTGTTATGGTGAATAGAATCATTACCTTCAGGTTTTTTGCTGTAAGCACTGTCTTTTCAGAGAAAATGCTGTGTTTACATTACAGCCTAGTGATAACTTCACTGGCCACTCCTCAAATGGCTGTTTGAGATCCTTCCTGGGTCATAGCTGCTTAAAATGCATCAAAACATTCAGTGTCTCAACCCTCTGCATGCAGACATTGAACTTTCCTCATGGAGATTCATTGATTCAGTTCATCTCTATGAGGAGATGCTGATTGGCCTGAGCTGTGTTTGAATTGTGCTGGCCCTTATCTGCCTCCTTGTCAGTCTAAGCCAATCCTATGGGGAAGCATTGTGATTGGATCAGGCCACCACTGATCCAGTGGTAGCTTGCTGCTGTGAGGCAAACATCATGCGGAGCTACAGCTTCGGGGTTGAATAAAAGTAAGATTTTACTATATTTAAGGAGGCATGAGAGGGTCAGGGGGGCTAGATGGTGGTTTTAACACTATAAGGTCAGGAATACATGTTTGTGTTCCTGACCCTATAGTGTTCCTTTAATCACATCTATTAAACAGTATTTTCCATTCTTGAATGAAAACAATAATGAGTGGGTTCGAAATCCATTCGTAATAGACAAGCCAGCCAATTTTTCTGATGTAGATTTTGAGAATCTGATCAATATAACTTCTGACAGTCAAATAAGCCAAAAATGCAAAGAAGTTTATCTTATTGCTTTTTGGGGTGATTTACACGAAGATTACCCAGAATTGTCCAAGTGGGCAATCTCTTGCCATTTGCCAGTACCTACGTATATGAAATAATGGATTCGCGCTTTACTCTGCAACAAAAACAAAGTATCGAAATCGACTTGCTGCAACTGCAGACATGCAAACACAATTGTCAACAATAAAACCAGATATAAAAAGAATTTGCCAGCAAAAGAGAACATTACACTCTGCTCATTGAAAGGTTTGCGCTGCGCTACTCTACGGCACACGTTTTTTGGGGGGGTTCCAAAGTTTTGCTATACCATGTCAAAGGGATCCAAGGGAAAAACTAATTGGGAATCCCTGCACTATACGATAAAAGGAAGGAGGTTTCAATGTTGTGGCTGATCGGTGTAGAAGACTGATATCACATTTTGAAGAAAGGTTGTTATTTTTATATTGAGATTATTTTGTGCTTTATTTCAGTGAGCAAGTCTCACTCTAATCTTTAGATGTTAGCGAGCATCCCCTATGTCTTCATTTTAAAAGTGCCTATTTCAAGAAATTACTCTCAGGATTATGTATTAAAGCAACATTGTCAATCCCTAGAAATACTCATATTGACCATGTTGGAATTTCACTGAAATTCCACCCCAGTCAAAAGATATAAAGAGACAAAGCAAAGGCAACTTTTTTTTTCCCACTTGATACATCTTGAACCTGGGTTGAGCTACCACCGTCAAGAAGTGTCAAACCAGCAGGCGCCACCAGTGACAGCTGCAGGGAACTGGCTCTATCTATACAGGATACTTTGGTCTCGCATATGCAAGTCACTGTGCTACACCAATCAGCACCTCCTCCTAGAGAGACACTGAGTAAATGCATCTTAATGAGGAGCTTCCAGTGTCTCCATGCAGAGCGTGGCGATGATGAATCTTTGCAGGACTGAGCCCAGGAAGTTCCTTTAGTGACAGCCACTAGAGGTTGCATTAGGCAGCAGTGTAAACAGGATAACATCTTTAAATCCACAGCCTTTCATGCAAGGCTATTTTGGCCTAACTATGTTTAATTTCCTTGTCTCATTCTATCAAATAACAAAAATGTTTTGTTACAATAGAAACATTTGGCCATATAGACATTAAATACATATTTAGATCTTCCCTTTTACTTTCTGAGGAAAAAAATAAAATTTCAAAGTCGGAGGATGAAGGGCAAGGAAATTGAGCACACAAATGTAAAGCTAAAATTATACATATGAAGTTGATAACAAATGATGCGATAGAGTTAGTGTAAAGGATCTATGAAAAAGAAAATTTATTTTTTCACCTCTCGCTAACCTTTTATTGTGAACAAGCTTAAAAGCATGTCAAATTACTATTTTCAAGTTAATTAAATGAAATCTAAAAGTCATTCCAATGACATGTCTTTTGTAGTGGATGAAGTCCAATTTTTTTATTTTGAATGGGAAGAATAATAGCATTAGCAATTAAAGGACAAGGAGACAGGAAGAACACGTAGCTTATAGACTGGCAACTTTACGGTAAGAAGGTAGCATGTGCGACAAATGGGTGCCATCTCTCTTTTTGAAATTTATTTCAATAATATATCAGTCTGGAACTTAACAAGGTCATAATTTGGCTCCAAGTTATCCTTCCATTTATTTATGCCCATGAATCAAATTAGCATGAGGTATATGCAGACTGAAAATGTTACGGTTTGGAATTTAAACATTTCTTCAAACGTTATACCTAAAGCAAATGCGTAAACTATGTGTGATGGTGATTGATGCTGAACATCCACTGTAAGAATAGAATAACATATCCATGTGTTAATATTAGAAATATTAGTTTCATCCATATGTGGACAGACTATACTGGTTCAGAATGTCAGCTGACGCTCTCACATAATGAATTCCTTCAAAACAGAGTGGAATTGAGTTCATTAAAATATTACTATAAGGCTTTTTTGTTGTTGTTTTTAAATAGTAAATGCCCTAATATTGAACATGTCCACCTCCTCTTTTCAATTAAACTCCCCCCCTCTTTTTAATAGGTGTTAACTTAACTCAAACCAGCGCTACGCAAGGTTCTACAAAGTCGTTTCACGACCCGACAGACTCACGTCATGTCACTCTGAATTATAATGAAATGTATGCGCGTGCTCGGAGTCTGAATATTGGTCCACTTAAATGATTCTCTATGGGGAGTGGCTGGGGATGGGAAGAAAAAAAAAAAATAATAATAAAAAAAAAAGAACATATAACCCTCCCTTCACCAAAAGAACTGTAAGGGAGGTGGTGGGAGTGCATGGATAAATGACGGGAGATTTAACCTATCTCAACCAGAAACACTGCAAATACAAATTCCTAACACCATGACCACTTCTAAAAGCAGAGTTGGTCATGGTGGTTGGAGTAACCCTTCAATGCAGAGGTAGGAACTTCCACTTTATAGATACATGATCAATGGGGTGTTGTTTTACTGCCCTATTTAGTATTTTGTACACATGTTAATAAGCTGATGATTTGCAGATTTACTGGAATTGGATTTAATGCATGCTGTTAGTACTGTTGCAGATGCTCTTGGTATCAGGTTACACAGACTCCCTCCGGCCTCATTGTACAGCGCTACGGAATTTGCTGGCGCTATATAAATAAATAATAAAATAATAACAGGAAAAACAATCAATGACTTATACATAGCCTGGCTACGGTCTTATCAGCACAGACTCATGTCTGCAAAAAGGGCTGAGAGAGAGCCCCCTCTCCCGTTAACAGTGCTTATATATGACAGATGATAAAGTTCATACATACAGAGGAAATGCAAGGGTTGCACCCATACTGCAGCAATTAATAACCTATTAGCAAGCCTATGCTTATCTCAAAAAGCATTAACTACGTATTAAGCATTCCTAGCATTTCTACACATGCGCCCTGGTCCTGAGTGTTTGTACAGCAATTTAACCACATAAGTTTCAGATGTTTATGGGGCATCCTGCAGCCTCTATTACAGTAAGAAATTATCAGGAATTGTATGGTTTTCAATAAAAGTCTCTTAGGAAGTAGTGTTAAACATCTGTGGTCGCTATATTTTTATTATTCTTACTATACAGTCACTTGATGACAGATAATGTGGCGGGATCATCATGCTGTTCAAGGCTCTGCTTAACGCCTTGTGATGTGAGGTGTTAATGTACTGTGCTTTATAATCCCCAGGTGAAATGACCAAGTGTCCTCAGTCTGTGACACCCTGCTCTACACTTCCTCTGAGCACTAAACACATATTTAATAAGCCTGAAACCCTCGTTAAACCAGCACAACCTGAATAGCACTTACAGGCGTTGACATGCACCTTGTAAATAAGTGGGCACAATGAACTGACCGACATGTTCTTTGGTGATTTGCAACACTATATAGTTGTACAATTGTCAAGCTCGTTTTATACGAAAAGCCCTCCATTACACACACTATACAATCCAATATATACACATTCAGTATCTTCTATATATCACATCATCTGCACAATACCTTATTAAATCTTTTACTACATGGCGGCAAGGTCATCCTTTTTGTACAATATGCTCCACACAGTAAAATGCAACTCCCTATCCTAACTATAAGATAAGGCCAATGAGAGTATTTAGAAAACTGGGCAGACTAGATGGGCCGAATGGCTCTCACCTGCCGACACATTCTATGTTTCTAATATGCTGGAATACAAATGTCAGTGTACAATATTGGTGGGAATTACTGCCACCATGAAATCACAATAAAAATGCGTAGCCCTATCTTTATCTTAGATATCCAAAGACATTCATTAGCCATTTGGCCAGAAGTCTCATGGTTTATTAGAATGTCTCCAGAAATCCTTCATTGCATTATTTTTCCTGCATGCTTACATATATATATATTATATACACACATACACGCACACTGTACAGGTAGTACAAACAGAGTACTTCAATATGTGCACGAGTGTCTTATATATGTATTATCGCATTATATTTAATATAAATGCCCTCTATTCATGTCCAACATATTCCCATACACTTGTGTTCCTTCAAACAAATATCTCATAAAAATATTTCACTCATTTACTATATTTCCTCCAAGGTACCCATTTCCACATCATTCTCATTTATTTCCTTTCATCCCAATTTAACATCCCCATCTTCATTACAGTTTCAAATATCCAATCTCTACCCCCCCGACACAGTTTTTATACTTTCCTCTCATGCCCATTTTATATACACTGCTATTATTTAATATATGTCCCACGCATTTTGTACACCCTCCCAGTTTAAACTCCTGTCTTGATCACCATTCTAAAAAGAACACCTTCTTATTCCACTATAATTCTCAAGAGCTACCAAAGAGGTCCAGCAATAAAGAATCCTGTTCTTAATGCAAACATCTTCCTGATCTGTAAACCATTCTCCTTTTAACCCAATAGAGCATCCCTGTTGCATGGTGCTGGGAATAGTGTTGTAAAGTGCAGCATTTTCACAGACCTGTTAAAGGAACACTATATATCACCCAGTCCACTTCAGATCAACGATGAGGTCTGGGTGCAGTGGTCCTTTAGTTTTAACTTTGCAATGTAAACAGCAAAATTTACATCACAGTGTTAAATCCATCTCTACTGGCTGTCTTACTGACAACCACTAAAGGGACTTCCTCGTTCAAATCGAGCAAAACTCATCTGGGAATCAAATTCTGCTGATAGCAGTGTTTGATTGAAGGAGCATGGCGTTTTGCCGCTCATGTACTCTCCAATCCAATGCTTCCCTATGAGAAGCATTGGATTAAACATGATCCCAGTGATGTCCTCATGCTCCCTGACATCACCAGAGGCAGAGCTGGTGGCTGCAGCGAAGGAGTCCTGGTGCTGAAAACAAGATGAGTAATATTTATTGTACTTAAAATTCACACCGCAAAGGGTCCCGAAATAATGATTGTTATTTCCAGGACTACAGGCTCCCTTTAATAAAGATTTTTGTATCCATTTTTGATGAAACAAGCTTTATAGATCACATCAGGGCCGTCTTTAACGCGGGGCAAACGGGGCAGCTGCCCCGGGCCCTGTCCCTGCTGGGGGGCCCGAGGTAACTGCCCTGTTTGCCCTCTGCCCGCAAACTATGGGGGCCCATCGGGTGGCCCATGCACTTAGGGCCACCCGGTGGGACTGTGTCAGCAGGGGCCCGGTCGGGCGCTGTGGCGCTTTAACAGCGCGACCGGGTCCTTGCTTTTCGGCAGCAGTGGGAGGAAGTGACAGCCGTGCGTCACTTCCTCCCACAGAAACTGGAGCCGCGCGGGAGGAAGGCGGACCAGCTGTTCCGGAGGGGGCCAGGCCGGGAGAGCTTAACTCCCAGCCACCCCAGCCAGCCCACTGGACCCCAGGGAAGCCACCCTCCAGGACAAGGTAAGAAACTGGAGGGTGGTTATCAAAGTCTGTCAGTGTATCTGTATGTGTGTGTGTGTCTGTCAGTGTCTGTGTGGTTCAGTATGTCTGTATGTGTGTATGTCTGTCAGTGTGTCAGTATGTCTGTGTGTGAGTCTGTCAGTGTCTGTGGTTCAGTGTGTATGTGTGTTTCAGTATGGCTGTCTGTGTATGTCAAAATGTCTGGATGTGTGTTTGTCTGTCAGTGTCTGTGGGTATGTGTGTTTCAGCATGTCTGTCTGTCTGTGTGCCAGAATGTCTGTCTGTCTGTGTGCCAGAATGTCTGTCTGTGTGCCAGAATGTCTGTCTGTGTGCCAGTATGTCTGTCAGTGTGCCAGTATGTCTGTCAGTATGTCTGTGTGTGAGTCTGTCAGTGTCTGTGGTTCAGTGTGTGTGTTTCAGTATGGCTGTCTGTGTATGTCAAAATGTCTGGATGTGTGTTTGTCTGTCAGTGTCTGTGTGTATGTGTGTTTCAGCATGTCTGTCTGTCTGTGTGTATGTGTGTTTCAGCATGTCTGTCTGTATGTGTGTATGTGTGTTTCAGCATGTCTGTCTGTCTGTGTGCCAGAATGTCTGTCTGTGTGCCAGAATGTCTGTCTGTGTGCCAGAATGTCTGTCAGTGTGTCAGTATGTCTGTGTGAGTCTGTCAGTGTCTGTGTGTTTCAGTATGGCTGTCTGTGAGTTTCAAAATATCTGTATGTGTGTATATCTGTCAGTGTCTGTGTCTGTGTGTTTCAGTCTGTCTGTGTGTGTGTGCCAGAATGTGTGTATGTCTGTCAGTATGTCTATGTGTGAGTCTGTCAGTGTGGTTCTGTATGTCTGTGTTTGTCAATATGTCTGTCAATGTCTGTGTGTATGTGTGTTTCAGTATGTCCGTCTGTCTGTGTGTATATGTGCCAGTACGTCTGTCAGTGTATCTGTATGTCTGTGTGTGTGAGTCCATCAGTGTCTGTGTGGTTCAGTATGTCTTTGTGTATGTGTGTTTCAGTATGGTTTTCTGTGTGTGAGTCTGTGTCAGTACGTCTGTCAGAATGTGTCTCTGTATCTGTATGTTGTCCATTTGTATTTGTGTGTGTATCTGTATGTGTCAGTGTTTGTATCTGTATATCTGCATGTGTGTATCTGTGTGTCTGTCTGTCAGTGTGTGTGTCGGTGTATCTATAAGTAGTCAGTGTGTGTACCTTTGTATCTGCATGTATGTCAGTGTTTGTATCTGTGTGTGTGTCAGTGTATCTATATGTAGTCTGTGTGTATCTGTATGTTCTTGTGTGTTTCTATATGTGGTCAGTGTGTATCTGCATGTGTGTCAGGTAGTGTATTTGTGTGTATCTAGACGTAGTCAGGGGGCCCAAGTAAATGCTCGCCCAGGGTCCAATCTAAATTAAAGACGGCCCTGGATCACATGCAGATTATTTGTTTCTATGCATACAAATATTGCATTCTCCGCCTGTAGCAGGCAAAGCCTTGTACTCTCTAAGCGGGAAAATGGCGCACGATCGTGATCCTCATTTGATGACGTTCATTCCACAGAGATAAAAAGGGGTTTCATATGGCAAGAAGCCAAGAACCTGCTCATCTTAAATTAGTAAACAGCAGTCACTATAAAATAAAATGGTTGTTTTACCTTCCCAAGTTACATGTTTGCTGCCCCTGGTTAATATGGATTGTGACTGCAGATAAGAAGGATTGTCCGCTTACTGTAAAATAAATGTTTTTGCAAGAAACTATTTTATGCACACAAAAAAGTATCCAACTCAAAAGCAAGAAATCAAAAACCTAGTTTGTCCTCATTCTTTCCTTTACGTTTCAAAACAGAGGATTATTGAGGTTGTGTCTTTGTATTCTATTTCTTCCTCCACTGGTGATGATGATGTAAAGTGGGAGCTGTTTCACATGATGCTGTGGGAAGCAGCAAAATTGTACTTCGAAGGAAGCAATTATATCTTACTCAGCCAAAAGGGTAAAGTAAAGACTGGGCTGGGCTGAATGAGCAATTGCTGCAAATGATCCAAATGGAAAGGTCAAAGCAAAAGTTATTTCAAAATACAGACTCTCCAATATTGTAATTCATAATTAGAAATGCAGAAAGTCCTCATTTCTGGATATCCAATTCCTAAAAACTGGACCCAGAAAATATTACTAAAATCTAACAATTCTATTAAAGCATAGGAGGAAAAAAAAGTACTAGAAATATACATAGACCTTGTCATCTAACCATACTCACTCATTGTAAATGTTTAAATTAAGAGGTGACTGGCATTTTTCAAATGCTCAAGTCAACGTCTGCAGTGTAAATCTCTTTGTTAATATTTTTATTGAGGGAGCTTTTTTTGACTGTACAGAGTTGTATCAGTTCTACGAAGTTAGCAAATCTATGGATCTAAGGCAGGGGTGCCCAAAAGGTAGATCCCTATGTTTTAGTAGAGAGTTCAAAACAGAAATAAGAAGTCCAATCCAATAGCGCTCTCAACAATGATTGTTTTACAGCATATTCTGATGTTCAAAGGTTTCATAAAACAGGGATCCCAGTTACCTGTAAACCCCTTGATTCCATTTTTTTTTCCCCTTAAATCTGCAAGTTAATTATAAGTGAGAGCCAAGAAGGTCGTCTTACAAATTGAAATGTGAGACCGTTTCTTTCACCAAACAGACATAGAAACCCCATCAGTTAAAATATGCTCTGAAATGCTCTAGACCAGGGGTGCCCGAAAGGTAGATCCCTGTTGTAGAACTACAACTCCCATTATGCTTTGCATGCTTTTAGAATGACAATAATAAATTTGAAGATTTAAGGAAACCAATGGGAATGAAGGGATTGAGAGGAAACTGGGGTCCTAGTTTTATGGAACTTTTGAACATCAGAATATGCTGCAAACAAATCATTGTTGAGGGCGCTATTGGAAGTGGCATTATTTTTGTTTTAACCTCTATACTAAAGCTTAGGGGTTTGCATTAGAAAATCAGTTAGAGAGCTTTTTATATCTGAAGATTTTAATAATGCTAATATTTTTAACTTATGGAAAAAATACATGTTTCAATCATTTTATTAGCTAAACATATATCAATACAGATTGTAATAAATGGATACCTTGTTTCCAATGGCTTTCTTTGGTGGAAAGGGAATAGTCCTTATATGCGGGTACTTGCTTTGCAGTTTGTGATGCAAACTCCGAAACTCTGTGTATCTCCGATATATATTCCATTCATCATCTTTAATTCTAATATACACCTAACAAATAAACCAGATACGTAATAATCAATACATGTAAAAAAAACAAAAACAAACATGAAATCGAGAAAACCTTCTTTCTTGCGAATACATATTAACACTACATATGTTATCACTATAAACCTTGGATAAAAGAGCATATGAGTCAAAAATGGTGTATTTGCAATATTTAATTTTTTTTAATGTACATAATAGCTATAACTAAAAAAACAGAATTTGGTAAGCACAAACCAAAACATACTTTACATAATAATGACACTGCTAAAATCTTCTCAATTTACCCATTACGAATGCACACAGTGTACAATTTCAATTATTTCAAGGGTACTTAAAACACCTGATTTAAATACAAGTGTAAATTGGTTCATATCAAATTACAAATCTGGTCACACATAAGGCTTGACAAAGATAGGAGGCAGCTAGAATATCACAGGAATCAGTGGTGCTGGGAGCTTGTATTTATTGTCTAAATGTATTTTAGAGATGACCTATTTTTATGTATGACTTGATTCTGCAGAGCCTGTATTTATAGTCTAAATTGTTTTTGAGTGATCTTATTCTTTCTAGAATATTATTGTACACTCATAAAAAAATATTTTTTTGCATATTCAAAACCTTTATTAATTTTATAAACATAGGTGAAAGTCCATAACTCCCCCCTGACCCCCAGTTTTCTTTTACATAAAAGGGGGGGGGAGGGTTGGAGAGAACCTGACCTGCTGCTACCCTGCAAAGAGTAGTGTGTACAATTAAGGCCAGTTAAACACAGCCCCGGCTAGGTACACTGCCCTGCTGAGCCCTACCTTTCTCACAAGCCTGCCACCAGCCAGCCAAGGCAAATGGTAAAGTACTTTAAAAAACAGACAGTAGCCTACCAGGTCAGTGGCATGTTGCCCAGCAGTTGTCAAGCCAGCAGCAGCAAACCTGCTGAGCTTCCAGCTGAAGACAGGTTAGGTCACTGAGAATGTCCCTTTGCTTTTATTTTTAAACATGTTTATAGAAACATTCCAAGAACCATAACCACAACAGCCTCCGGTTGCCATTAGTGCCCTGGTGCTGTCCCAATGTAATTTGTTAAACCGTTTTAGAACAGTTTGACAGCATACCTGGGTTCTGCAGGACACCTGCGTCTCTAACCCCTGTTTTCAGATTCTCCATAATTTTGCTTGTCTGTAGTCCGTTGTGAGCTTTTCTGTATCTGCCAGTGAGATTATCAGTGTATCAGGGAACTATGTTGCCTATAGTGAGCTTGTTTGTTAGCATTTTGTAGTGTGCTTGTGTGTATCTCAGTGAATTTGTCTATAGTGAATTTGTGTGTTAATGCTAGAGAGATTGTCTGTGAACTTGCATATATCAATGAGATTGTCTTTCAGTGAGACTGATTGTGCATGCAAGTATTCCCACTAGATGATTAAATTTTTCCCTAAAAGAACCATAATTTTCAATTAAAAAAAACAAACATAAGTGGTTTATTAATTGGAATGCCCTGCCGAAAACAATAGACGGGTTACTGTAGAGAAATTTGAGAACTATGATCCGAATATATTTCTCATTTTTATTTGTGTTTTATGGTGGTGATATAAATATATTTCTTAGTAGAAGACCTAAACACATGATCCATATCAATAATATATACTGAAAATAACAGCCGTTTCTACAGAAACAAACAAGACTATTTTCTACAGAATGTTCTAAATGGGGGATTAAAGCCGTACAACCAGACAGTTTTCCTTCCATTTCTCCAAGTACAAATTGTAAACCAATAGTGAATGAGATGTATAAAACATGTAAATTTACCATGTATCTGTAAATTCCTAAAAGGATAAAACACAGTACATAGTATAGCCTGTATAAAATAAAATAGATAATAAATGTGGAGAAAATTCCCACTCACATGGTGCTGAACCGTTTAAAAGTGGCTCAGACTCTAAGCGCCTTTTAATGGAATGGAGATCAGAACCAGGATATAGATGTCCTCTGCTAAATCTCTACTTCCCTTTGTAACGGCACACCCAGGCATAAAAGGGTTAAACCGCCGTTTAGTAGATCTTCCCTTCCAGAGACACAGGCACAGCTACTGCAGAACACCAAACTCATGAACTGAACACAAGGGAATGCTCCAAACTCCCGAACTGCATACAAAGTAGCACTCCGAACTCCTGAACTGGAACCTCACGAATAGCTGCTAGCAGACGAACAGGAAAAACACCCAAGCGGCTTACACTCCTGGCAATCAGTCTCTAACAGCATACAGTAAATCCCCACAAAGACGAGACAGAGCTCCGTGTTGAGGGTCAAGCAGTGGTCTGGTTTATTGAGGGCTACCTGCCCAGTATTTATGCAGGCCTCCCACCTGGTGGACACTCCCCTAGGGGACCAGATGGAAGACTGTAACACAGACAGACATGTATCACATTCAGACACACAGAAGAAAAACATCCCCACAATGCATCCTAATTTCCCTCCCTCTATCCTGGAGATAATTGGGAAGAAATCCAATTATCTCCCAGGACAGAGGCAAAACTCCATTATACACGTGGGGACACAAAGACAGTAAAATACATTAAAACATACAGTGTTACATTTAATACATAAAATCCATATGTCATGCCAAAAGCATGAGTTGGTGTTTGATGTGTGTTGAGATACGTTAAGAGTTGTTTTTTTGTAAACCTTGGGATGACATTTATTGTGGTCTTGCACCAGGCTTAGACCATAAAACATCTAGATAGCCATCACCAGAGCTGGACACAAGGAACTGCATAGAGTGGGCAATAAACTGCCAGACCAACCCCCTCTGATCCCCCCAGGGGTCTGCCCACTGAGAAACAACTAGTTTAGATACATAATGAGGGTGCTGGACTATCCAGGTAGTTCAGTTATTCATTTTTCTTTTGTCAGCAACTTCTAGGAGACCTATACCATCTAAGACTCCCACAAGAATCCTATATGGGGTAACTACATGTAAGGAATTTCTTGTGTTTTCTCCTATTTTATTTTATGTACTGTTTTGCAATTTGTTATCTGTATGTCATCTATTTCTGTATTTTGTACTCAGCACTGTGAATCTTTTTTGTCAGATTAAATATTTACTTAATCAGCTTGTGTCTCTGTTCTCTATGAGCTTCACTCTCCAGAGGAAAGCTCAGGTAAACACGTTACCAAAAAGGGTTACTTATAT
>OW240918.1:111432685-111463893 GCA_933207985.1 Pelobates cultripes
CACTCACACCCTTAAAATCAAAGTGTCCCTATTTGTCCATTTGAAATGTTATGGGTTATGCAATAAATGTACTAAGGGAGGTAGCCTGATCAGTGAGAGCATATGGTACAGAATACTGTATTTACTCGAATCTAATGCGCACCTCGGTTTTTGAAACCTGGAAGCCGAAAAATGTTTTTTCTGGCGACAGTAATGCACATTTATACAATAAGATACTACCGTACAACATTGTGCTACAATGAATTTTTTTTTTGCCATATACCATAGTAACATTGATGGTATTTCAATTCTTTCTTAGGCCCTCTTTCAGGAACGAAATTTGCCTGTGTAGATTCGCCTGTTTGAATTCACCAGTTTTAATTCACCACTTTGAATTCAAACAGGTGCCCCAAGTGTAACGCGCCATTAAAACTAATGCACATTCAAATTTTGGAAATGTATTTTCCAAAAAAGGTGCGCATAAGATTTGAGTAAATACCGCATATAGGTAAAGTCACCAGTTTTTGTTGCGTAAAAGAAAACCATAATCCAATTTCTGTTCGAAAACTTTAGCAATGTTTCAACTATGTTGCACTACGGGCAAGAAGCAGAAATAACCGTGAATATTGCTTTCTCTCTCCCATAACATTGACAGCAACATTTTGAATTTATATTTAAAGTATTTTATGCTAGCAGTATATAGTAAGATATAGCAATGTTCACAAAAATAGCATTATATTAATTAGCTTTGGTAATGTACCTGAAGTTTACCAACAACAGAAACAGCAGAAGCTGTTGGGATAGATTGTGAAGAAGTATAATTTACAACAATGGCTCAAACTGATTTTTAAAACAGAACGGGCTAGCTGGGGGCAATATATGTAATTAAATATGCATTGAGAATACATGTTTTCTTTTGTATTTCTTTTTAAGTTTCAATTTCCTTTCCTCAAAATGTTTTTTTTGTTTGACCTATTTAGATAATTCCCCACAGATTTTTATATTAATTTCCTGGTCATTACCTGATACTTTTAAAGATGGAGGGTCTTTGACTTTACTGTCACACATATAGGGAGGGCTCTGATCTTTTGACTCCAAGTACACTACCCTGACTAATGACATGCGACTTCCTGTTCAAAATCTTAAACCTATGAGCGCACGTATTTGGGAATAACCACTATAAAGAGGCCATACTATACTCACTGATGCTGTTTTCTTATTTTAGCATAGGTTTTTTAAATCATTTAATATTTCGAAAAATATTTTAATATTTTTTGATCTGACATTTTTTTATGAGATATGTGTTTGAAATTTTAATGAAAAGCATTTGAAAAGTTTATCCAAAAATGTAAAATCGTTTGAAAAACGTATCCAAACCTATTAAATAGAGGCTGACATAACGAGAAGACAATGTAATACACAGGCCTGTCTCTTAGAGTGTCCAGGATCATTTGGGTCAAAATGTGGGTCAGTATTCAAGTTGAGAACATATACAATCGAGAACATTTGTTTTGACCATAAATTTCACAAATCAAATGACTGATTATAAGTGAACACAATAAAGATAGAGGAACCACCTGTTGAACAAAGGAAACAAGCTTTATGGGTCTTTATTTTGTGACCTTTGCACTGTAGCTGCTAAAGACTGCATGTCACAAGATGTTCACTGAAACCGAGCTAGTAAATCAGGGAGAATTCTAACACTTCTCCTGAAGGTTCTCACTTTCCAGCGGTAGTAGTAATCAGAGTCGAAAAATGCAAAATGATGCACTTCGAGGTAAAGAAGGCCCAAGCAACTTATACCCTAAATGGCAGTGAATTAGGGATAACAACACATGAGAAGG
This sequence comes from Pelobates cultripes, assembly GCA_933207985.1. Classification (NCBI taxonomy): domain Eukaryota; kingdom Metazoa; phylum Chordata; class Amphibia; order Anura; family Pelobatidae; genus Pelobates; species Pelobates cultripes. The sequence goes on from OW240918.1 coordinate 111,434,509, forward strand.
ATTTGGGAATTGTTAAAGACAACAAACTAGGCAACAATGTGCAATGTCAATTGTCAGTTGCTAAGGCCAGTAATGTATTGTCATGTGTAAGAAGGGTCATTGATTCTCGGGATGAGAATATAATTTTACCTCTTTATAAATCACTGGTAAGACCAAACCTTGAATATGCTTTGCAATTTTGGGCACCTGTTCGAAAGGATTTTATGGCACTAGAAAATGTGCAGAGGAAAGCTACAAAATTGATAGAAGGAATGGAGCATTTTAGTTATGAAGTGAGGTTAAATGGCACCTCAGAGGGGACATGATAACATTATATAAATATATTCGGGGCCAATACAGACCATTGTCTGCAAATCTGTTCATAAACAGGACTATACATAGGACATGAGATCACGCATTTAGACTGAAACAAAGGAAATTTAGTCTAAGGCAAAGGAAAGTGTTTTTTTTGTTTTTTACAGTAAAAACAATAAGGATGTTGAATCCCCCTGCCTGAAGATTTGGTTTTATCAGAGTCTATAAAGATGTTTAAAAAGCAATTGTATAAATACTTGTAAAAGCATAATATACAGGGATATAATTTATAGTTCGTGAGGTAGTAACTTCTTGGTCCAAGTTGGTATCTGACTGCCATTCTGGGGTCAAGAAGGAATTTTTTCCTACTTTGTTGCAAAACTGGATGGACTTCAGACTGGGTTTTTTGTCTTCTTTTAGATCAACAGCAAAAACAAATGTAAGAAAGGCAGAACTTGATGGACGCATATCTCTTTTCAGCTATATAACTATTTAAGAGTTTGCCACTTGCTGTCCTGATAGCGGTCTGCATTCTTCATTAGAGGGCAGACACTTTCAGACAGTTTGGAAAATGTGCTTCACACACGTATGCTTGCTATGATTACGTCACATGTATGGCGCATGCCACAGAGTAACAAACTTTCTCTATGTCTCTCTATCTCCCGTTTAGTTCTCTGTGGACCTACACAAAGTGAAGTGTAATCACTTCTTCCTGGCGCAGAGGCTGCAGGGGCGAAATACAGCCTGCAGAGTCATGTCCTGGGACTCATTTGTGCCTGGACAGGATCACAAAATATGGAAATGTCTCGGCAAAAACTGTACTGTTGGCAACTATGAATTTCATAGCATAGGACCTCTGAATTTGAATCTATTTATGCATAATAAATACATAATTTTATAATAAAATATAATAAAAAAAAAAAGAACATTACACAGAACAGAGTTAAAAGTAGATCATGATGATAAACATTTACAAAGAAAATTTATGGGAATGATCTGTAATAGGGCACAGATGGAAAAATGCTGTCACAGGTAACTGTTCTAAATATATCTTGAGTTACATCGTAGAATAATCGTTTGGAATGCCAGAATACGTGACGTCACAAATGTTATGTGATTTTTTTTTTACCTCTCTAACAGCACATTAACTACTAACGAGTAAGAGGCTAAAGAGGTTTCATATCATAATCTCAGGTTAAAAATATAACATTTTACCTCTCTAACATGCTTGCAGATTGTGTTGCACGTTTGATCTGGTGCACAAACACTTTACAGAAGCGTTAACAAAACATTATGCTTTCTAATGCCAGCTAACAAAAAAATAAATACTCTGAAGGATAATATTGTTATAATTTGATGCATAGGTCAAATTTCCCCCATGAAGCAGATTTACTAAAATCAGAGTTTGACGTAACTATTTTGACTTGTTTTTATGACGCAAGGACACAAATTCTTTGGAAGGTACAAAGTGTAAAAAATGTTATGGTTAAAAAGGTTGAAGAGAGTGTTTGATAGAGGGAGATCAGAGAAAAAAATGGGAATATTAAAGAGGTAGAAAGAATTTGAAATGACATACAAAAGAAGATAATCTGGAAGGAAAGAGAAGTGAAATGGATGGAGTGGCAGTGAGGGAGAGTATGGTAAGGATAACAATAAGGGGAAAAATAGACTTAAAACAAAAATGTGAATATGGGAAAAATGGTTAAGTTGCACAAGGAAACATTTCAATCCTGTTGTGCTGGCTTCCTAAATAACTACATTTTATAAACTAATAATTTCTTTGTCAAAGAATCTAAAGTATTGAAATTGTCAACCTTGAAAACTAGAAAGAAAAAATAAATAAAAGACACCTATCTTGTAGCTATATTATATAAACCCTTTAAAAGATGAATTGTGGATAATTAACATGGAGATAGGAAATTTTATCACATGACAGGAGGCTTCCTATTTTGCATAAACTTTCTTTACTTATGCCTCCAGCAGCACAAGTCAATCAATCAAAAAAACTTTAACCAATCAGAGTCCAGCACATCCTGTATAGAAGTCCTTGACAGGCATCTCATTTCCTCTTTCTTTGCTGCTCCAGCCAAGGCACAGGTCAGAGTTATTGTTCTCTACTCATCAGTTTCTCAAAATTATCTATTTATATATGACACCTAGATTGTTACTGTCTCTTCCCTGCTCTCACTACATGTTCCGCTAACCCTCTGTTCTATTTGCCCCTCTGGCAGCTATCCTGCTTCCCTGCCACCTTTTCTCCGCTATTGCGGCAGTTTACCACGATCGCGACCTTCTCAATTAGGAAGGGGCTGTACTCTCTGTGGGGGTTGAGCAGGTTGCGGGCTCTGGGACACCATTTACCGCCGGCATGCCGCAATCGTGGACCGCGCCGCATATATTTGCGCACGAACGCCGGCGATCTTGGATCTCGTGGACCGCGAGATCCAAGTCGCCCATCTTTGTCTCCTATCAGACCGTGATTCACATGATCTAGTTTCTCTACAACACTCACTAATCACAGGCTGCACTCGTTTTAAGGCTGATACAGACTCTATGTGAGACACTCCATAACAATACCCTGATTCAATATTACTACAGTTATACATGCTATTAAGGATTGAGTCATTCTGAACGTACACTGGTTACTGGGACCCAGAGAGTGTTATACCAGAGGTGACCCCTCATAGTGGGGTGACCCCCCACAATCACTACTACTACTACTATGCTGGGTGACCCCCAGACGTGAATTACGCTGTAATCAGTGGCATAAGCAATTCAGGGGTGACCCCCCTCGCGGATGGGGTGACCCCCCACGATAAATTTTACATGCATGATACGGGCACCCTCCAACTACGACTGGGGTGACCCTTAAGTACCTCCTAATCACCAAGGAGGCAGAACGTACTTCACTAAGGCTCCACTGGACTATACTTATTGGGTGACCCCCAAATCATAATAAGGGCTACACGCCCTGGACGGGCTCAGTCCCGATTACATGACCGCTCATCCCGGTCTCACAGAGGGTGACCCCCTCCCTGGCCCATATAGATACATATATATGTATACACATATATAATATACAGATATATATCTACCAACCAAGTGGTTTGTGTCTATTTAACGACACTGGGTGAACCCCGGTCGTAAGTGGAAGCCCACTGTTTTATTATTATTATTATTATTATTCACATACTTCTGTACCTGAACCTATCCTGTCTTTCACAGACAGAGAGAGACCTACTGCCACAATATGAGCGAATCTCCACAACCAACCCCACCCGACTTCCAGTCGATTATTAACACGGCCGTGGCAGCCTCAATGGAAAAGGCTATTGCCAAGTTACTGGTCCAAAACCCGAAAGGGGACACAGACATGAAAGACACAGATAGGTCTACAGGGGAGATCGCCATGTCTAAACGACACTGGAAGGGCACGGGCCCAGGCCCCCAAAAATCAAAGGGCAAGGCCCCATTAAAGAGGAGCCGCCAGGCAGAACACCGAGGCCCATCAACCCCTCAGATGACATCCTCCGAAGAGAACGACCATAGCCCTCCACACTCACTGGAGGTTATGGACGAATGGAGAGCAGGGGACTCTCCATCGGAGGAAGATGACTGGCAGGACATGCCGTGGGACGACCCAGGGTCTGACCTGATCGAGGACCAGGAAGCCCATTGCAGTCAAAGGAAGTCCCGCATGTTGTCAGACAGGCCAGAGGAGGGCTCTTTCCTAGACCCCCCAAGGCAAGCCTATGTTCGACCCCTGTACGATCCGCCACCCAAGGTCGTCAGAATGGGGTCTGCCAGAACACCTGGCCCAATTCATCCATTTCTGGCTGAGAAAACCAATGGAGAAGGAGGTGCGTGCAAGACTAAGGGCCGAATGCCCAAGACCCATACGTCCAGACAAAATTGCACACACCCCGGAATTCGATACCACTGTGGTTTTATTCATGTCACGAGCAGGCCATGACCCAAGAAAAGGCATTGAGAAGGGCCTGAAGGCCTCCCAAGATAAATTACTGGACATGCTCGGTCCATTAGCCAAGATCCTATACTTCGCGGATCTGGCCCTCACAAGGGACACTGCCCTAGATGCCCACGACATCCGAGAATGGGCACAACGAGCTATCTGCATGTTGGGCAACACAAACATCGCCATATGCGCAGAGAGACGCAAGGCTGCGTTACTAAAGATGGACTCCTAACTCCTAGATCTGGGCAAGAAGGAAATGGGACCTCTGGCGAATGGCCAACTGTTTGGAGATTCATTCATGGGCGAATTAAAGAAGTATGTGAATTTATTCACTACTCTAAGTAAAGCACAAACATCTATTAAACAAGTTTTCCGCAACCCCGCACCACACAGAGTGGGTTTTCGGCAGGGCTGGTCACCAGAGGGGCCGAGCCACCAGCCGCTTCTGGCCCACAGGCCCCACGAATCAGACGGCACAAGCCTTCTTTCCATCCTCAAGAAAACCTTTCTCTAGGGGATCCTTCCGTCCCAGAGGAGCTCGCACCCGCGGCCGCGGGTGCTTCAATGCAGGTGAGCACTCCACATCTTATGTATTTCCAGTCACATATAAAAGCAGGCAGACTGTCTCTTTTTTCACAGAACTGGGAAAATATATCCTCAGATGCCTGGATCCTCCAAACGATTATGGGTTACGAGATCGACTTTACGGACACACCAGTTCAAACCCGCCGCCCACCCCCGATACGGGCGTCGACGGCGCACGCAAAACTCATAGACGACAAGATCCGAGCGTTATTCGACAAAGGAGCAGTCGAATTCACTCCGGACGATACAGGCTTTATCAGCAACATATTCATAGTCCAAAAGAAGACGGGGGACTACCGACCCGTCATCAATTTGCGACAATTAAACACATTCGGAACCTACAGACACTTCAAAATGGAAGGCATACACCTCCTCAGAGACCTACTACTAGAATCCGACTGATTCACTCGACTAGACTTAAAAGATGCTCACCTGTCTGTTCCGATAGCCCAGGCCAGCCGACCTTTCCTCCGCTTCCGCTGGAAGGGTCGCACATGCCAATTCACATGCCTACCATTCGGCCTCAGTTCAGCTCCTTGGTGCTTCACAAAACTACTGAAGCCAGCCATGGCGCATCTAAGAGCAAAAGGTATCTGTTGCCTGATATACCTGGACGACATACTGATATTTTGCGAAAGTGCGTCCAGACTTCGATCTCAAATGAGATTTATAGTGCGCTTTCTGGAATCCTTAGGCTTCATTGTGAACAGAGAAAAGTCATCACTTTCTCCATCGAGAACCGTCCAGTTCCTAGGATTCGAGATAGACTCGATAACATGCATCCTAAGCCTCCCCAAATCGAAAATTGCGAATATTCAAAAAGAGATACGACGGGTTCTGCGGAAGGACACGATCCCGCTACGCCTCCTGGCCAGGATAGTCGGGTTACTGTCGTCTTCCATACAAGCAATCTTCCTGGGACCTCTCCACTACCGGGCCATGCAAAGATTGAAAGCTCACCACCTGAGACTAGGACACTCATACGACCAAGGGGTCACGATAACCGCGGAGGTACGGACGGAACTTCATTGGTGGCTCCTTCACATGGACGCCCGGAACGGTAGAGTCATATTCGGACCGAACCCGGACTTCATACTGGAATCGAACGCCAGCCTTTTGGGCAGGGGAGCCCATTGCCCACATGCATCCAAAGGGGGACCTTGGTCAGGAGAAGAGAAACTACTACACATCAATTGTCTAGAACTGATAGCAGGCTCATTTGCGATACGCAGCCTGGCCAAACACATGCCCAATTGCTGCATACTCCTACACATGGACAATATATCCGCACTCCAGTACATAAACCACTTGGGCGGAGCCAGGTCACGAGCACTGACAGAGGCTACGAAGAACATTTATCGGTTTTGTCTTCCCCGCAACATAACTATCAGGGCGGAATACCTACCAGGGTTCAACAACCTAACGGCGGATTGGTTCTCCTGAAACTGGCGGGACAGCAGCAACTGGCACCTAGACACATCAATTTTCAACATGGTGAGAGCGATCAGAGGACCCCTACACATAGACCTCTCTGCCTCACGAACAAACACCCAACTACCGAGATACTACAGCTGGCTACCGGACCCACAGAGCGAAGCGGTGGACGCATTTCTACAACAGTGGCCCCCGATCGGAGCCTATGCATTCCCACTGTTTTCGATGTTGGCAAGAGTGCTTCACAAACTACGCATGTCCAAGACATCGATGATACTAGTAACACCACTATGGAGAAGTCAGGCATGGTTCCCAGACTTGCTTGCATTGTCACAGGATCATCCACTGGTCCAACCATCATTTCCCCTGCTCCTCACGAACCCGGAAGGGGAACCTCATCCACTAATCCTTCAGGAACGCCTGGAATTAGTGGCTTCGACTCTTTCAGGGGCGACTAAAAACCTACTATGGGATTCATGGGCACCAGGTACCAGGCGTAGCTACATGTCAGCATGGAATACATGGAATCGCTGGTGTATGGAAAGGGGTCTCGATCCCTTTACAGCACCTGTTCCTGCCATACTAAATTTCCTATCCAACCTATTCTCTACAGGAAGATCATACCGTTCTATTAATGTTACACGCTTCGCTATCTCAGCGGCTCATGTTCCAATTAACGGTATCCCAGTAGGCCTTGTCGATTACCACAGGGCATCAAGTTATCCAGACCACCGGCACCTAAATATAACTGGTTATGGAATGTGGATTTGGTTATTCGTTTCATCCGTGACTGGCCGGATAATCCGGCTCTATCACTACGACAACTAGTAGCCAAACTCACACTGCTACTCTGTCTAGTTTCCTTCCGTCGTGTTTCGGATGTTCGAGCATTCGACGTGGACAGGTTTTCTATAACCCCAGACGGCGTTACGTTTTTGGTATCCCGCAGGACCAAGACGGACTCCAGGTCTGTGTCCTACCCTTTTTTCCCGGCGGTTCCTCGCCTCTGTGTTGTCAACACATTACTCCATTATATAGAGGTTACTGCACCTTTTCGCTCTTCCAGATCGGGAAAACTGTTAATATCATATGCCAAACCATACAAACCCGTTACCACTACCACGTTGGCCAGATGGGTACGATGGCTATTATCCCTAGCCGGGGTAGTAGCGTGTTTCGGGGGCCATTCGGTTCGAGGAGCAGCGGCCACTAGAGCGTTCTCGGTGGGGGCCTCCTTGACGGACATTTTACGTACAGCGGATTGGACCAGAGAAAATACCTTCAGGGTTTTCTACTTCCGCCAATCCTCGCATGCGTCCTTATCGTTTTTGCCTCAGCGTTAAAAATGCAAAATAGGAAGCCTCCTGTCATGTGATAAAATTGTAGATTATGCTAACATAGTGTACCAAAAATCTTAATTTTAACAATGACAGGAGGCAAGTATTTCCCCCCCACCCCATTTTTCGGGGGGGTTTCTTTCTGTTCCTCCCTATACTCTTAGGTTTTCTCAGATTATGATTGTTAATTATATATGGTTATAGGTTATATATGATATAGGTAAAACTGACCTATAGGACGCTTAGATTGCATGCCATTAGATATTCATCCAATGAATTACAAGTTATGACCTTTTATATAATCTGGACATTTTGTTATGTTTTCATCAATGAGTACTAAACGAGGTATATTTATTAACTCCAAAGATTATGAGTATAATTATATGTGGATAACAGTTATCTTCCACCACCTTTCACTTATTTCTGTCTTTTTCAGCATAACATCACGTCATGATGCAGAAGCTGGATTAACAGGATTCTCTCAAGTTTTACAACACAAGTTACCAGTGTTCAAATTCGTTAAAGTTTTCGTTGTATTCCCGGAAGTTTCCATAAACAGTTTACATCAAAGAAAGAGGAAATCAGATGCCTGTCAAGGACTTATATACAGGATGTGCTGGACTCTGATTGGTTAAAGTTTTTTTGATTGATTGACTTGTGCTGCTGGAGGCATAAGTAAAGAAAGTTTATGCAAAATACTCGCCTCCTGTCATTATTAAAATTGAGATTATAGGTACACTATGTTAGCATAATCTACAATTCAATATAAACATAGGCTGGAAAAATACAGAAGTTTTCCAAATCGGTAACATGCTCCTAAAGTTTGCACCTCCCTTTGCAATTCTTTATTCTTCATGAATACCAAGTAAAATACTGAAACGAGCTATTGGTTTCAGCCATACGATTTGCCCAGAGATAATTTCAATGGGAAATAAGTATTATCTATATTATAAAGGCCATGGAAACAAATTTGCATTTAAATAAAGGAAATGAGAAGTGAGAATATTAAAAAATAAATAAATAAAAATAACGATCATATACGCAGAGGGCATGCAAGATTAAAATTCATTAGAATTTTGGGAATGTTATATGGGGAGATATAAAAGCAAAACAAACACAAAAAAAAACAACAACAAAAAAAAAACAACATACTTTTTATCCTGTCACTCGATTGTCCATTATGATAATATTTATTTAATTATTTTTGGCTTGTTATTGAAAAACTGTATTTCTCCTAGATAACTTCCATTAAATGATGTTAATCTGGAAGATTGCCCATAAGCGTCGGAATTAAAGCTCAGATCATTGTAATAAGGTTGCAGCTGGATTCTTGAAAGTAACTGCACATTTCACTGTCAATCAGCTTCACAACTAGCTGAAAACGGAACATCAATTGTAAGACATTCTCAAAATAATCCTTAATGATGGACATTAATCACTGCTGCTAAAGTCACTGGACCTTAGAACTTTTTTTTTCTTTTTTCAGATTTTATTATCATTATTTAAAACAATATTCTTTATAGAGGTCAATCGAAAAGAGAAGCAAATATGAATGTAAGTTTCAAACACAATAAAACAAAAAGTGTGATAGCAATGTACTAAGCATTAAAAACACACACAATTTGGACAAAAGTGTTCGGACACCCGACGATTACACGAACCAGTACTTTTATAACCTTGCATTCTAGTTAGAGACATTACCATGTTTTTGTCCACCCATCTCTTTTGAAGCTATAACAGCTTCCAATCTTCTGGAATGGCTTTCACAAGATTTTAGAGTGTTTCTGAGGGAATTTCGGCCCATTCATCCAGTAGAGCATCAGGTCAGGCAGTGATGTTGGACGAGAAGGCCTGGTTTGCAATCTCTGTTCCAGTTCATCCCAAAGGCGCTCGATGGGGGTAAGGTCAATGTGATGTGCGGGCAAGGTCTTCCACACCAAACTCATCCAACCATGCCTTTTTGGACCTAGCTTTGTGCACTTTTGTATAGTCATGCTGGAATAGAAAAGAGCATTCTCTAAACTGTTCCCACAAAATCAGAAGCAAAGCATTTTCCAAAATGTCTTGGTATACAATATTGTCACGGCACTCCGGGAGAGGCAGGCACACCACACTCACTGAGTGAGAGGCGCTCTGTACCTGCTCCAATGCTACTGTTGAGGTCTGTAAATTGCACCGTGCTTGCTCTTCACCCGCCAGCAACTGCAGCCACTCCATGTGGGTTGAAGCATGCAGGGAATGAGTGTTGCGCCATGTTTGTGCTCCGGCCAGCCTCCCCTCCAGCAAACAATCAGTATGGGTCCGTGCTTGCTATTCCCACTCTGTTTCAGTATCACCACAGGTTGACAGAGCCCTGGGGGATCTAATTCAGACCATAAGGGAACAGAGCGTGAAACAGCAAGATGAGCTGAAAATCCGGCATCGTGTCCCATCCACAAAAGGAGCATAGACGCCTACTCTCTGAGGAGGACTATCCTCCTCATGGGATGGCTTCTACTTTCTCTCCCCTATTTAAACTCTGTCCACCCTAGGTTCATTGTTCAGATGTCTTGTAAGCTGCCTAGAGGTTGCAAGCTTCCTTTGCCTGTAATTTCCAAGGACTTAAAAACCGGTTTCTGGATTCTGAATCCTGTTGACAGGCTTTAACCCTTGCTTTGATATATGCACAAAATCTCACACCCTCACCACAAAGTGTATAATGTGGTTGAAACACTTATCTTCTCTAATGAGTGGCTAGCTTCCTCTAGGCATATCCCAGATATTATCCCTTAACAGCATAATCAAAATACAAAATATAGAGGATGCAGCTGTGAATCTACAAAAAAAACAAAAACAATGACATAGTGTAATACAGTACAGAACACATACATTTGCTGAACACATACAATTGATATAAAATAAAGCCCATTTTTATCTTTGGATTATTTTTATATCAATACATTCTTACCTGTTTTGGAATACACTGGGGGTCCTGCTTTCCATGGTGATGTGGTGACTACCATCAGAAGTGGAGGAGACATGGAATAACCCACAAGATTTCCAAGGGGAGGCACCGTAAGGTAACATACTCACCAAATGTCTAATGAGTATATTTCTTTCAGTGATAATGTATGTTCTGTACTGTATTACAGTATGTCAGTGTTTTTTTGTAGATTCACTCATGCATCCTCTACACTTTGTATTTTGGGTTAAAGCTTGCTTGTCTGGTCCTGCCTTGGAATATCCTGTTCAGAACTCTGAACCTGTTTTCTGATCCTGAATCCTGTTGCTTGGATTTAACCCTTGCCTGCCTGATCCTGCATTGGATTATCCTGCTAAAGGACTTTTTGCTTGCTTCAAAGACCGCAAGGTGGAAACGTTGCTGTGGGTTCCAATAAAATTGACTGTTCTGAACCTTGGAATGCCTGAACCATTTTTGTATTACTTCCTGGTCATGGACCTCTGCTGCCTGGCCTTGCCTTTGGATTGTCCTGCCATCAGCGAGAATCAGATACTTTCCGTTAAAGTGACTTTTCTGTGTTCTTTTTCTGCATGCTGAGCCCATGCACCCCAAACGTTACAAAGAATTCTATTCACTGAAAGTAAGAGGACTAGCCCAACCCCAACCGCCCCATACTATTATACCTTCTTCGACAGGTTATGTTCTCCTGGCATCCACCAAGCTCAGACTCGCTCATCAGACTGCCAAATTGAGAAGAACACTCTTCCACTGCGCAGGTGTCCAGTGGTGGCGTGCTTTACACGCTTGGCATTGTACTTGGTGATGTGAAGCTTGCATGCAAGGAAAATGCTAGTCATATATTTAGAGAAGGTACTAGAAAATAACTTCATTCTAATGTCTCAACACTTCCTGGTACACCTTGGCTACTAGAGGGCCATAGGCTTGTGCTTTATATTATATCAGAAAATATGTTTATATTACATCACAAAAGGTAGGGGGGGAGGGGGGGAAGAAAACCACCAGCTCTACTTTACTTACAAAATATGAGTAAAAAAATGTGGCACATAGTACAATTCAGCACTAGTGACCAGGTGTATAAACAAAGAGTGATGATTACATTAAAAACATAAGCTACCAAACTTACACATGCACCGAAAAGACCTGAACGAGGGACAGGAATTAAAAATTAATCGAGTTTCATGTGCTTGGGCTCACCCCTTTTAAATGTCTATGATGAAGCTCAAACCTGGCTCATCTTTCCCAATGCATTCAATAATGTGGTACTAGAAGAGTGGGGTACAGTGTCCAATGCTTATTCATATTATTAGAATTAATGTTCAATAAAACTAAGCCAATAACAGTTTACCTAGGCCAAGGAAACAGGCACTTAAACAGAGCATTAAATGGTCACTCTTTGGCCCAAATTCAAATAAAATAAACATTTCTGCATATTAGATATACTCTCAATAAAAACATTTAAGCATACTTTCATTGGGAGTATATCTAAAAACCGCTTGCAAAAGCTGCAGATCTCTTGTCTGTAGCCTTTGCAAACTCTCCCCTTCTAACACAGCCCAGACTTTCTGTTGCTTTCCAATCACATGCTTTCCAATGCAGCTCAATGAGAAGTATTTGCAGTGCAGGTGCTCTGGGTAACAACCTGCCTCTTGAGTTTAGCTCCACTGAGATAAACAAACCAGGAAGTAACAGGATGTTCTCATTCATAACATGAAAATGCATGATCTTCATATTGTTCATTATGATATCACTCTAGTGAAGATTCCTAGCATTAGGACGATGTCCACGTGAAATATTATATTTAATATGCCATTTAATTAACAGTGTGATCAACACAATATTCAAAAGTTGCAGCTAAAAATGAGGCAAGAATTTAAAGTATTCCTCTACTCCCCACTGCAAAAGGCACTGCGTGGTCTTACAGTCATTCTGATTCAGAAGTGTGTTCTAGAATTCTATTTAACTAATTGCCTTCAACAAATCAATGCGGAGTGTGGACACATAACATTTTCTACTTATCAATCTTTAATATAAGAACAATCAAACACATAAGCGTTCCTTTCACATCTCTTTCCCTGCCACTCTAAATTTGGTGATCTTCAGAAATCTCTATGAAAATTGGCAGAATTAACTATAGAGAAAACAGTCACTTTTTACATAAATTTTAGAAGACTTCAAGAAATCCAAGTAGAATTGAACCGTCCCTTTTCAGAACACTTTGATATATTCCCTATTATCTTTTACTATAATAAGTTTTACTGACTTACTTCTCATACAGTAACTTTCTATATCTACATAGATCTATAATCTTACTCAAGTCTCTCATGCTTAAAGTCCACTCTATTGAACAGGTTTGGAACAAGCCTATTTACATTACAAGCAGTGGCTCAGCTTCCTTTTTCGAACCTTTTGTGTAGTGACTTCACCTGCCATGATCAGTACAAGCTAATAAATTTGCCGCATTTTATAGCATGTTCTAGGTGCAGTGTTCCATTTAAGACCTACATGATAAGGCTCGTCCAAAGAAGACATTTGTACTTGTTTTCGTTTTAGAAACAATAAATTAGATGTACCAGACTTTTCCTCACCAGCGTTTTTATCTTCCAAGCTCATAAAATAAAATGTCCCTGCAGTTTGTTACAACGGAGAGCTCTTGCATCTAAATCATTTCAGCAACTGCTTTTCTGCTACCTTGTATCCTACAGTAATACTAAAGTCATGGAATTCTTCATAAAAGCTGGTAAATATATCAGAAATCGCTGCAAAAACTAAATCCTGACATTCATTTAAGCCATTTAATCCTGGTTACAATAAGCCTTCTTGAAGGAAGTGTATTTTAACAAATTAGGAAGTATGAGTCAAACTTTTTTTTGGGTTGCCTGTGAAATATAGCCTCATTTTATAAAAAGCAGACATTTGTGTGGTTTGAACACTTCTTAAAAATGAATAGATCTTGTCTTAATGCCATATGTTGTAAGGTTGAGGGCAAAGAATAAAGGTGCAACAATATTTTTTAAAATGTATTATTTATGACCAAAAGTCAAAAGTATTAATTACCAAAGTATAGAGTGTTATAAGCTACATATTTTTCTATACTTTGGTCATAAATAATATTTTAGATCATTAATTAATTACATGTTTAAAATATACGTTCCTCATTTATTCTTTGGACACATTCTGGTGTGCTCTATACACAGCCTGAGAATGGCTCTAGGGTAACTCTGTCTAGAACGTATATGCAAATTGCAACTCAATGAATCTACTGTTTTGACAACTTGTGTTTGTGGCTTGACTTTGCAGTTTTTGTGTTTATCTTTTTTTCTTCAAACTTGCCGAGTACCCAAAATAGGACAAACTGTATATCTGACACGTACTGTGCAGTAGGATCAATATTTCATACAAGTTTATTAAATTCACATAAGTGACATTATGTGTCATTATGTGAATACCCTAAGAGGAGTTGAAATCTATTACATGTTATAACCAGAAACATACATTGGCATTGATGTGGCATCCAAACAAAGCCTAAGGCTTTTATCCCCTTAAAGTCTAAATACAAAAATGTATCCATTATAACAAACCATGACAGATGTATCTGCAAGGCTGTTTATGATACCAGTACATGCCCCATACTACCTTTATTTTTTTTATTTTTTTGCTATGCTACCTCGACTCCCATTGACAATATAATGTCACTTTTATTCAGAGACATACAGCTCTCCTATATTTTTAAAAGGAGGGGCTGCACAGAAATGCACAACAGAGTCTCATTAATTGACCAAAATTTTTTTTAAAAAAGCCGTGTTTTCCATTCATCGGCTGAGTGATTCTAATTTGTTTTTAGGTTTTATTTGTTTCCTCTTGTCAATAACTACAAGCTTGGTGCTACTTCCAAGTGCTGTTTCTAAGTGTCTAGTTGGAGATATTCTGGAGAGTTTTACAGAAGCTTCAACTGTCTAAGAGTTGTGCTAAGAGCTTTCTTTTCTACTGTTACAGGTAAGATTCATCTGTAGGAAAAGGTTACTGATTGCCCAAGGTTTGAATTCCTGTTGGTAATTATAAGGCATTTGATTTGATTAAGCTAGTTACTTGCTGTTGATTGCTGGTTAATTAGCTATTGTTTGCAAATAAGCAGAGGCCTACCCAGGTGTTAAACATTCCTAGTGGGCGGTGATTTAAGGAGTTATATAAGGCTTGGTCTCATTAGCTTGTCTAATATAGCTTGGTGCTACTTCTAAGTGCTGTTTCTAAGTGTCTAGTTGGAGATATTCTGGAGATAACCTGGAGGTAATCTGAGGTATTCAGGAGGATAAAAAAAAAAAAAGTTAAGATTTGTTAGATTTAAATTATTCTCATAATTGGAATGGCAGGCTTAGTTCAGTGTAACAATTGTTATGCATTTGTTTCACGTTCCACTTTTTGGAGGTTTGGTTGTTGTCTTATCTGTAGACAGTTCTCTATCTTGCGGCAGGAGATTGTATTTTTGAAGTCTGAGATTTGTAAATTATCTGGTGTAGAAACTCAGACTGGAACTGCTGCAAAGCCACTGCCGCAGAGACATGCTAGGAAAGGCAGATGGATTACTGTAGGATCTGGTAGACTTAGAGTTGTGGATAAAAGGCATTTTGCACAGTCTGTTGCTCTTCATAATTCATTTTCTGCACTTTCAGAGTGTAATGGTGTTGTGGAGAGAGGCTCTGAGGCTAGTGGTGTTGTGGAGAGAGGCTCTGAGGCTAGTGGTGTTGTGGAGAGAGGCACTAAGACTAGTGGTGCTGTGGAGAGAGGCACTAAGACTAGTGGTGTTGTAGAGAGAGGCACTGAGGCTAGTGGTGTTGTGGAGAGAGGCACTGAGGCTAGTGGTGTTGTGGAGAGAGGCACTAAGACTAGTGGTGTTGTAGAGAGAGGCACTAAGACTAGTGGTGTTGTAGAGAGAGTCACTGAGGCTAGTGGTGTTGTGGAGAGAGGCACTAAGACTAGTGGTGTTGTAGAGAGAGTCACTGAGGATAGTGGTGTTGTGGAGAGAGGCACTGAGGCTAGTGGTGTTGTGGAGAGAGGCACTAAGACTAGTGGTGTTGTAGAGAGAGTCACTGAGGCTAGTGGTGTTGTGGAGAGAGGCACTAAGACTAGTGGTGTTGTAGAGAGAGTCACTGAGGATAGTGGTGTTGTGGAGAGAGGCACTGAGGCTAGTGTTGTTGTGGAGAGAGGCACTGAGACTAGTGGTGTTGTGGAGACTATGGTGAGGCCTAATAGAAAGCAGTTGTTGTTGGGTGATTCCATTATAAGAGGTGTGGAGATGGACAATGGTGGTCTTGTGAGGTGTCTTCCCGGAGCTACTGCTCACAGAGACAGGAGACGTATCTGTAATATTGTTAAGCAAGCAAAGCAGGAAGGGGAATTGGATGTACTTGTCCATCTAGGGACAAATGACTTGGCTTGCAATGAGGTTTCAGAGGTTAAGGAAGTTTTTAGTGTTTTTGCCAATGATATACGGCAGGTTGCTTCCACACTGTCATTCTCTGAAGTTCTGCCTGTGCATAACACTCAGAACGACAGGCGGATGCGTATTAGGGACTTTAATTTGTAGCTTGGTGAATGGTGTCGGGAGCAAGGATTTGGCTTTATTTCTCATGGTAGCTCTGTTTGGAATGGAGATAAGCTGTACAAAAAAGATGGTTTGCAT
The DNA here is from genome assembly GCA_933207985.1 of Pelobates cultripes. Taxonomy (NCBI): domain Eukaryota; kingdom Metazoa; phylum Chordata; class Amphibia; order Anura; family Pelobatidae; genus Pelobates; species Pelobates cultripes. Next base: position 111,450,774 of record OW240918.1, read on the forward strand.
CTTTCTCAAAAGGGAACAAATGTTCTCAGTGAGCAGTTCAGAGGTTTTGCTTTGCTAGTATGTATTTAAACTAGGAGGGGGGGGCAAAAGGGTGATAAAACATCAATCCAATTGTCCCCCAAAACAAGGACAGAAGGTGCCTGTAGCAAGTGTGTTAAAAAATGATAAGCTTAGAGTCATGTCTACAAATGCGCCATGATTTAGGGAATAAGATCCATGAACTTGTGGCAATAATGGTAACTGATAGTGTAGATTTAGTAGCTGTTACTGAGACATGGTATAATGAGAAAAATGACTGGGACATAGCAATACCAGGGTACTCTTTATATAGAAAAGATAGGGAAGGCAAGAAAGGGGGAGGGGTGGCCCTATATGTGAAGGATAGCATAAAATCTAGCCTAATAAAAGTTAGTGAGACAAACATAGAGTCCGTTTGGGTTACGTTAGAATTTGGTAATCACACAGTAACTCGTGTAGGTGTGATTTATAGGCCCCCAGGACAAATAGAAGAGTTAGATAATCAACTAGTTGAAATAGCTAAAATGACAGTGAAGGGGGAAGTTCTCATCATGGGTGACTTTAATCTTCCTGATGTAAATTGGAAAACAAAATTAGCTACTTGTACCAGGAGCACACATATTCTAAACTCCCTACTGGGATTGTCTCTAAAACAAGTCGTTGAGGAGCCAACTCGTAAAGAGGCCATACTAGATTTAGTGTTAACAAATGGAGATTTGGTATCAGATATTACTGTAGGTGAAAGTTTAGGATCCAGTGATCATCAGTCAGTGTGGTTTAATATAAGAACAGTGACTGAGTCACACCACACAAAAACAAAAGTTTTAGACTTTAGAAAAACAGACTTTTCTAAAAATTAGAATATGGGTAGAGGAGTCATTATCAGACTGGAGCAATTTAAATGGAGTCCAAGAAAAATGGGATTATTTAAAAGTTGCACTATTGAAGGCAACAGAAAATTGCATTAGGCTTGTCAGTAAAGCAAAAAATTCAAGAAACCACTGTGGTACTCCGCAGATGTGGCCAAAATAGTTAAAAACAAAAAGTTAGCATTTAGGAATTATAAAAAAACCCAGAGTGAGGGAGACAAAATGATCTATAAGATTAGGCAGAAAAAGGCTAAGCAAGTTATAAGAGCTTCCAAATCACACACAGAAGAGAAAATAGCACAGTCAGTAAAAAAGGGGGATAAAACATTTTTTAGATACATAAATGAGAAAAGAAAAATAAAACAAGGATTAGTTAGATTAAAAACAAAAGAAGGAAGGTATGTAGAAGAGGATAAAAGGTCAGGCTGACTGCCTCAATGAATATTTTTGTTCTGTATTTACAGAAGAAAATGAAGGAAAGGGACCTCAGTTGAGAAAAAGGATAAATGAGTCATTTATTACACGTGAGTTTACAGAGGAAGAGGTTCTATTTCAACTGTCAAAAGTAAGACAAATAAGTCAATGGGACCTGATGGAATACACCCAAAGCTATTAAAAGAGCTTAGTGGTGTACTAGCAAAACCATTAACAGATTTATTTAACCAATCATTGTTAACAGGTGTAGTCCCAGAAGATTGGAAGTTAGCGAATGTTGTGCCCATTTACAAAGAAAGGTAATAGGGAGGAGTCGGGCAACTATAGGCCAGTAAGCCTTACTTCAGTAGTGGGGAAAGTGATGGAAACCATGTTAAAGGATAGGATTGATGAACATCTAAAAACACATGGATTTCAAGATCCAGAACAACATGCAAGGTTTGCACTGGGAAGTCATGCCAAACTAATCTTATTGATTTTTTTGAGATTTAGGTAACTAAAATTATAGATCAGAGGTGGTGCAGTAGACACATTGCTTACCTAGATTTCAGTAAAGGCTTTTGACACTATTTGCACATAGAAACTTATCAATAAACTGCAATCTTTAAGTTTAGATTCAAATATTGTTGAATGGGTAAGGCAGTGGCTGAGTAACAGGCAACAGAGGGTTGTAGTTAATGGAATATATTCGAAGCTTGGACTTGTCACCAGTGGGGTACCTCAGGGATCTGTACTTGGACCCATTCTCTTTAATATTTTTATTAGTGATATTGCAGAAGGTCTTGATGGTAAGGTATGTCTTTTGCTGATGATACTAAGATATGTAACAGGGTTGATGTTCCAGGAGGAATAAGCCAAATGACAAATGATTTAGGTAAACTAGAAAAATGGTCAGAATTGTGGCAACTGACATTTAATGTGGATAAGTGCAAGATAATGCATCTTGGACGTAAAAACCCAAGGGCAGAGTACAGAATATTTGATAGAGTTCTAACCTCAACATGAGGAAAGGGATTTAGGGGTGATTATTTCTGATGACTTAAAGGTAGGCAGACAATGTAATAGAGCAGCAGGAAATGCTAGCAGAATGCTTGGTTGTATAGGGAGAGGTATTAGCAGTAGAAAGAGGGGGTATAAGCTGCCATTTACTTCTACAGAACACTGGTGAGACCTCACTTGGAGTATTGTACACAGTACTGGAGACCGTATCTTCAGAAGGACATTGATACCTTAGAGAGGGTTCAGAGAAGGGCTACTAAACTGATTCATGGATTGCGGGATAAAACTTACCAGGAAAGGTTAAAGGATCTTAACATGTATAGCTTGGAGGAAAGACGAGACAGGGGGGATATGATACAAACATTTAAATATATAAAGGGAATCAACACAGTAAAGGAGGAGACTATATTTAAAAGAAGAAAAACTACCACAACAAGAGGATATAGTCTTAAATTAGAGGGACAAAGGTTTAAAAATATCAGGAAGTATTACTTTACTGAGAGGGTAGTGGATGCATGGAATAGCCTTCCAGCTGAAGTGGTAGAGGTTAACACAGTAAAGGAGTTTAAGCATGCATGGATAGGCATAAGGCTATCCTAACTATAAGATAAGGCTAGGGACTAATGAAAGTTTTTAGAAAATTGGGCAGACTAGATGGGCCGAATGGTTCTTATCTGCCGTCACATTCTATGTTTCTATGTTTCTATGATGGAGTTGGCGGTACTTTCATTGCTATGTATGATTCTGGTAATACAGTACTTGCATTGATACATGTCTTGAATGTGAGACTCCATGCATGGCTACAAGTAAATAAAGTGGTATTCCATGAATTACTATAGGTCACAGAGATTGTCATCCTTCCATAAAGGGTGTTGGTTGCTTTTCTAGATATGATGGAGGTGTCATGGGTTAAAATTATGAATGGTATTGCAATGACATGGATGTTTGAGATAGGAGTCCATGCCTTGCTGTGGATAGCAAAGGTTGGGGCTTTAGCAATGGTAAAAACGATGGTGGTGGCGGTCCATGCATTGCTATCTATGATGGAGATAGGTGTCCATGCATTGCTTTAGGGCATGGAAGTGGGGGTCCATGCATTGCTGTGTATCATTGAGGTAAAGGTATTTGCAGTGCTGTGGGTTATTGGGGTAGGAGCTTTGCTCTGGGTGATGGAGATGGGCTCCTTTCAGTGCTTTGGTTGATAGGGGTGGGAGTTTTTGCTTTGTTTTGGGTGATGCAAATGGGGGTTCTTGCATTGCTGTGGGTGATGGAGGTGGGATCCTTGCAGTGCCGTGAGTGCTGGGGGTAGGAGTTTTTGCTGTGCTCTGGATGATGGGATTGGTTTGTACTGGAAAGCCAGATCCCGAACATCTGGAAGCAGTGAGTGAGTTTGGTTGTGAGTGGCAGCGGGTGGAGGGGGGAAGTGTGCTGCTGACTGGGGGAGGGAGTTAGGGGCTGAGCTGCTGTCTCCCCCTCTCCCCCCTCTCTCTCGCCCTCTCCTTTCCTCTGCAGAAGCGGCTCCTGCCAACAGAGAGCACTCAGTGTGAGATCAGGAGCAGCATCTTCAGCATGTCTCCCCCAGGCTCCGCTGCTCTTTCCCTTCCAGACTGGGGGGCCCTGACCCTGGCCCCCGCTTGCTAGCTGAACCCCCCCTGTCCGTGGCTGCGGAGCTGTCCTAGCGGTACCAGGGCCCGGATGTGCCGAGGATGCAGAGTTTCTCCGCTAAGGGAGGCAGCAGAGATACCCACCAGCCGAGGGGTTTTCATGTCATAATGGGGATCAGGTAATACCCCGAAACTAACAACAGCGAGGGTTCACTATCCACATCACTGCTGAGACCCCCATCCAGTGGGACCGAACCCCTGTATCTGCTGGAGATTTCACTCTGGACGGACCCCCTCCCTCCCCATCTTTCTGGAGACAGAGCAAACAACATTGGAGGCAGGACCCCCCATTACTAGAGACAGAGAGAGACCCCCCTTCTTCTCCATAGAGTCACACGTGTAGGACTGTGCACCCCAAATTTGGATACAGCTCACCCTAACTGGAACAAGTACCCCCCAATCTGTACTGGACTAAGCCTCCCCTCATCTGTACAAAAAGGCTCCCACCCCTGAACCACTGCACCTCAGGGCTCCCTCACTACAATACTTGGTGGGCATAGCCCCCCAACACTGGGCTTGTCCCCCTGGACACGGCCTTATCTAGAGGATTTATCTGGAACCTTTATTTTATTGTTAAACAGTCAATGAAAAGCAGAAGATGTACGTCCCCGAAGGAGACCACCAAGGTGAGGGGCAACTGTGAGATCCACAGGTCCTAGCGGTAGCTGTCTTTCTTAATGTGATCTACAGGTTTTAGTGGTTGCCATGGGGCTCAATATGATTTACAGAACCTAGAATACAACTCCTTAGTGATCAGTGTGTTCTGCAGGGTAATGGAGATGTGCTGGGTGAACCACCGGTCCTAAAAAAGCATTTGTCGGGTTTCAGGTGATCCACAGGCCCTATTTATATTAAGCATCATGTATGTGATCTTCTAGCTTTGTTTGTACCTGTGTTTCTGATTCACAGTCTCTCTATATGACATCTTCCATGCATGTTATTCACAGGTCCTAGAGGTAACAGCATTGTATATGGTGGTCCTAAAGGATGTTGTCATATATGTGATGATCCACAGGTCATTGAAGTATCTGTCAATTTGAGTACCATGTTAATGGGTTTATGCTACACTTTACAGTTTAAAACCTTTTTTTTTTTTTACTGGAAAATCCTTAATTTCTGATGTCAATTAATGTTGCATCTCCATCTTCACCTGTCTGCTGAGTATTTAAATCTCAGATTAAGGGAGAGACATGCTTGCCTGGTAAGGCCTTGTCACAGCGCTGCAAGGGTTTATTTAGGTAATATGTGACGTCTTTTTTAATACATATATATGTACACATACCTACAAACATTTATACCCACACACCTACATATATATATGTGTATGTGTGTGTATGTGTATTGTTACATATGTGTTGTGCATTAATATTGAAAACATGTGCATTGTGTGTATATAACTAGATATGCATATGCTTTAACTAGCACTTACCCATGTGTGTGCATTAGGTGTGTGGCTGAGACCATCAGTACTACTTAATCAGGTTATCTATTTCAGTCTGAGATGTCAATGACACACATGCTGTAACCCTTCTATTGCTGAACTTGGCAGTGATTATCACTAAATTCAGATTATTTGTAGGTTGGCTAGTAATAGGTTAATTAGGGGTACATTCATAACCCGTGGTGTTGAAGAGGTTTATAGAGGTTCAGTTCTGCTTTTGGGTAATATACAGACTGGGAGGTGCTACTTGTCACATCTAAGGGATAATACAGATCATATGAAATGAACAGATTGTGGAAATCATCTTGTTAGAACATTAAAAATAAAGCCCAGTATAAGCTCAGAATAAAATCTCATTTCCCCCTCCATGCCAGCTCCATCTCCTATATGAGGTCATGTGGATTTAAGAGAGGGGGGGAGATTGGACTTGCCGCAGTCATAGAGGATATTATCCAGATAAAGCTGAGTGATTTCCAGATTAGGAAATATATACTGCCCATCTCCTCAGTATAGCTGTACACAGAACATATCACCCATGTATAACCCTTTAGTTAAAATTGAGGCCAGTATACAAGAGGTGAAAATTTGACATATCTAGTTTAAAAGCCTGTACTGGATAGAAAGTTATTCCTCAACAAGAGGTCAACTAATCCAATATCAAAGAGCCATCAAAATATATAAAACTGTAAAAAAATAAATAAAAACAATATATTAAGCTAAATTCAGTTTATTATTATTATGAGCATGTATGTAGCATATGGAGAATTCTACCCCCCACATCTAATAAACCCATTCACCAGCTGTGGGGCCTTTACCATAGGCAACTGAGTCTGTTCCCCTATTCCTCAAGGCTCACTTGCATTTAATCCAAGGTTTATGTACCTTCTTTAGGGACACAGAGTGTTACGTAACTGCCATTCAAATGGCATGCCATTAGATATCTGGATAAGTGAATCCCTGCCTCAAACAGCCAGGCAGAGACATCATAAGGAAGGTGTAGCATGTGTGTATCTCCAGCAGAGCAGGCAGTGACCTCATGCCATAAGTGAATCATATACAGAGAGGGAGATGGAAGAGACGACTAAATGCTGTTTGTATATGTATTTTCAGCTCCCCTGTAGGCAGAGGTCCACTTCCCCTGTCTTAGGTTTATGGAAAATACGTTGGAACATACAAGGAATGTTTATGCAATGAATACCAGATTGAAAAAACCCTGTTTGCTGAGGCCATGAATTTCTTATTACTCCTAAGCGCTTGTGGGCCAAAGTAATTAAGTACAACCCTCATCAGACACATAGTCGTTGGTAACGGGAAATATAGTGAAATGACACTCAATGTGATTGCTTCACATATGGCAGACTATTGGCACACTGGTTGAACTATGTTTCCCATAATGTTCAAATATGACACTTTAGCTGTTGTGATGGATGCTTTTCATAAAGTTCGGTCAGTCATCTGGCTGCCTAGGCATCATGAGAATTGTAGCCAAGACCACTGCAGCTGGAGTGTCAAAGCTCAGGCATGTTTGCTCAATGGGTGTCTTTCCTTCTTCGGCTGATTTTCAATTCACAATACTCCTAGAAGGCTTCTTAACAACTGGATTTCTGCATTTGCCCAACCTTAATATAGTTTCAAATCTTAATTTTTACATGATAAATAACATATATAATTGAAGTCATAATGTGCACCATTTTGTCACCTATTGGGTTTTTTTCCGGCATAGAGAATAATGTAGAATAGGTATATGCCACAGATATACACAGCCTTTCCATCATTTGTCACAAATTCCACAGAGGTAAGATCAGAATGGGGAATGTAATATCGAAGGGGAAGGCAACTTTTGGCACTTCTGCGGTTGTTGGCTAGCAACTCATACCATGCATAAACAGGTTTCATGCACCAGGGTACTAAATACTAAAGCAGGGATATACTAAATAATAAGCAATCAGCAGGAACACTAATTTGGTTTCCATGGTGATTGCTCCACATGGGGATTTACTACAGAATTGCTCTTTATACATAGCCTAGGTATTCTGCACTGCAGATACAGTGATTAGAAATATGTCTGCTACTGTTTCTTCAGAAATCTGATGTCTGTTTTTGGTAATTGGGTTACAGAATATCAGCGAGTTCTCTCCAATGGCTGGGTTTAGGAGAGTCATAGTTATTTGAAAAAAAAACACTTCCAAAATTTAGACCGGGGTAATTTACTACAATTTACTCGTTTGCTAAATTAACCGAAAGGTGCTCTAAATGGCTTAAAACAGGGGTGCCCAAAAGGAAGATCCCTAGATGTTTTAAAGCTACAGCTTCCATGATGCTTTGTCATTCTAAAGACATGCAAAGCCTCATGGGAGTTGTAGTTCCACAACATATGGGGATCTACCTTTTTGGCACTCCTGGCTTGAAGTATATAGACATCCCATCCAATAAATTAAGTTTGGCCATTTCAGCTACTCCCAATGCTAGCTGGGTTGTAAATTAAAGCACACATCCAAAATACTAAGTAGAATGGTCATGCAACAGAGCACTGTGCTAAGATGACACTAACACGCTAGTATGTTTGCCCTGCTATAATTGTGAATGCTGTTGGGGATAGGAAACAATTTCAGCACAGGGATGACCCAGCAGCCACATGAAAGCCTAAGGTCTTCATGCATATTACCAAGTATCTGCTGAGTGTGTATATTCTTTGAACTTTGCAGTAGTGGAAAACTGTTAGTGATGCATATTTCACATTTTGGTAGTCCATGGCATTTCTAAAGAGCAATTCTGAAGCAATCAGGAACACACCAACACAAACTTTTTGATTCTAATGTTCTTTACTATTTAACCCCTTGACTACCAAGCAGTTTGGGAAAAAAACATGTCAACAATCGGAGTAATTTGGGTGCCATTGGAAGTTATGATTAAATTGTATTTTTTGTTTCATTATGCATAGATAGCACTTTATTAAATGGAACCACTAACAAGAATATTGGTTAAACAGATAAACTTAAAAAAAAATCATTTACCAAATAATATAGTAACGAACAGGCTGTCACAAACACACATACAGTACACTGTCAGTAACATACACTGTGAAACACAGACACATATACATGCTGAGAGAAAAACACACTGTCACACACTGCCAGTAATACAAATACGCATGGACATGCTGACAGACACACACCCTCACAAACAAACACTGTTAGAAACACACACACATTGACCCTGGTGGTGTAGTGAAGATAGTGTTCCTGACAGCAGCCATCATGTTGCTTCCCTGCTCCATTACGTTGTGTAGTGTAACTTCACATGATAATGGAGCAGGGAAGAGTGTGCTACTCTCTGCCAGGAGTTACGGGACACTATCAACCATCTCTGCAGCAATTAGCTACTTCTCCTTTAGCTCACACACTGTATAACCAACACACACTTTCACTGACATACACATACACTGATACATCCACTCACTGACAGACGCACACTCTCAGGTGCACATACAGGTACACACACACTCATTGACACACATCCTCACTGATTTGAAACACTCACTGACAGAAACACACTTACTGACAGACACACTTGCAGACACACACACACACACACACTGACAGTCAAACACTTAGTGGCAGACACAGACTCTCACTAATTTGACACACACACACACACACACACACACACATTCACTGTCAGATACAAACTCACTGACAGACATATACTGACACACACTGACAGTCACACACACTCAATGACAAACACACATTGATACACATCCACAGACACACACATACACTTACAGACACACACACACATTCACTGGCAGTCACACACTCACTGACAGACACACACCGATATACATCCACAGACACACACATACACTTACAGACACACACACACACACATTCACTGACAGAGACACACTAATTGATAAACACACACTCATACAGTGAAACAAACACACACATTCACTGACAGACAAATGCACATTCTCATTACTTAAGTAATGACAGATCACCCAGTGAAAGTTGCAGGGGTGTTTGGGGGCAAAACATTTTTTCCTCCCCCAGCCCCCCGTGAAGTCTTGCCAAGGCAAATGCAATGTTAGCCTCGGGATAGATACAGCGCTGTGTGTAACCGCCATCCCACTTTTCAGGAACTGTAGAAGATCTGCGAAGTGCTGCTACAGAGATATAACCCAGATAATCAGTGTTCAGCAGTTCACAATGGTGAACCAAGGTCACAGCTTGGTGACTTTTCGTGCCACCGAGCTGAGACTTTCAGGACTGGTTAAAGGCATACTTTGCAAACGAAATTTGTTTGCAATAAACAAATTTAATTAGCAATTATGCAAATTGCATATACACACGATTGAAGGGTGTGAATGCATACTCTGGCAATTGTGTATACATGAGTGGCAATGTGAAAAGGTTTTTACATCAAGCATCATGACCACTTGAGTGTCTTAACGTGGTCATAATGCATACATACAGAGATATTTTTATTTTTTTAAATTTTTTATTTTTGCAGTGCATGTTAAGTTAACAAACACGCATGAGGTACCCCAAAGGCAATCTGCATGCACATTTCAAGACAATGGTTACACAGTATTAAGAGCATTGGGGATGTTTGTACAGTGCACTAATTTTATATTTGGGTATATGTTTGAGTCATACTAGTTAAGCATTTTGTACATTAAGGTTCCGTTAGCGTTAATTTTACTAGGCTGGCGTTAATAACTCAGTTGCTATAACATGGGTAGAACATGGAGCCTATACAGCGATCATTCATTTTGTTATATTCGGTGTTCACAGTTATACTAAGCTTAATAGCAATCGACAGTCACATTATCCTAATCACTAGAACATTTAACATTGAAAGGCAGCAAAATGGCAACACAATGATATCGTGCAGTGGTAAGTTACAAGCAGGGTAGGTTACAGACTGCTAATGGTGGGCCTGCTGTTACAAAGTCATGAGGCCCTCGGCATGTACTTCTGCAGCCGATGCCCTCTTTATGAAAGCGGTATGTGCTCGTCGCTGGGTCTCTGCTTTCTGCTGCTGTGCGGGTGTCAAGGTGCGGGTCCCTCCAGCCCCGAGACGGTAGGCAGGCCTGCATCCTTAGGCCACAAACTCGGCTACCACTAGGGCCTGGGTTTTCTCCACTCGTGGGAGTGATGGTGGGGCTAGGTTCGGTGTGTCGCTTACTTTGCTTGTGCCTCCATCTATGTGGTCGATGCCTCTGGGCTCTCTGCCCCGTGGCCTGCAGCCCGGGTGGGCTACGTAGTGTGTGAGAATGTAGTTGAGGTGGTGTTGTGCCGGAGGGCGCCTCCCGCTTTCTGCGGCTCCGCTGGACAGTCGGCGGTAGTGTGGGTTGCATGGTAAGGGCTGCTTGTTGCCGCTGTGCGAGGAGATCCCAGATATGGCTCAGTATCGCCTTTTTGCTTTGTATGGGCTTACTTCATTGCAATTGCGTCGGTCGCATGGTCAGCTTGCATGTCTCATTGCCGGCCGCCATTTTAGGTGCGCCTTGTATGGAGTTGCAGCCTCGCTTGTCTAGGTCAGGTTGGTATTGCTGTCTAAGTTGGTTCTTGCGACTGTCGAGTGCAGGCCGGGATAACCCCCACCGGCCCCGGGGGGGGGAGGGGAGGAAGGCAGGTGCGCTGAGGGTCGTGTGTGCGGTGTTACCATCCAGAAGAGCGGCCGTCTCTTCTTGGCTCGGCCGCACGTAGGCCCCTTGTGTTTTGCGTGGGTACCCGGGTAGAGTTTGTCTTGCTTGTGGGTTCCTTCGATGCCCCCCGGTTTCCCCAGCTTGTCTCGTGCCCTCTGACTTGTGGGTGAGTTTGCTTTCGGGGTATTTTTCCCCTTTTTTGTCACTTCTAGCCGGAGCTGATCCACAACACGTCTATCCCGCTCGGCAGTCAGGCTCCGCCCCCCCACAGAGATATTTTATGTTGCTTCCGGAGATGGAGTTATCCCTCTGGCAACTTTCATTAATCTGCCCAGTACGAGAGTACCAGGCTAGCTATTAATTCTGTGCATATTACATGCACAGGCAATCATTATTGGAGGAGAACATTCAACTGGCGTTCTTAGCCAGTGAATGAACGGCTGTATTAATGGCATTGGCTACTGCTGAAGCTGAATGAGGCTCAGCCACCATTCTTGATAGCTTGGTACCTGGCCTATTCCTTCTAAGTGTCAAACCATTGCAAAACGGTTTACCTATTTAGCAAAGAGCAGCACAGAGACACTCCTGACACCATAACTGGTACAGTAGGCTGTAGTAATTATAATGCTTGGATTATCCCCACTATACTGTAGGCACCAGAACAACTACAGCTTATTGTATTTGTTCTGGTGAGTAGAATCATTACCTTCAGGCTTTTGCTGTAAACACTGTCTTTTCAGAGAAAATGAAGTGTTTACATTACAGCCTAGTGATAACTTCTGGCCACTCCTCAGATGCCTGTTAGAGATCCTGCCTGGGTCATGGCTGCCTTAATGAATCCAAACATTCAGTATCTCCTCCTTCTGCAGGCAGACACTGAACTTCCTCATAGAGATTCATTGATTCAATTCATCTCTATGAGGAGATGCTGATTGGCCAGGGCTGTGTTTGAATCATGCTGGCTCTGCCCCTGATCTGCCTCTTTGTCAGTGTCAGACAATCCTATGGGGAAGCACTGTGATTGGATCACGATACCACTTCTGATGATGTCATCAGACTGCTTGTTTTTTTTTTTTTTTGGAGGCAAACAGCATGCAGATCTACAGTTTCTGGCTTGAATACAGTAAGATGTTGCTATATTTATGGAGGCATGAGTGGCCCAGGGCGGCTAGATGGTGGTTTTAACACTATAGGGTCATGTTTGTGTTCCTGACCCTATAGTGATCCTTTAAAGTAATTTACTTACTAAGCATTGTGCTGCCTAACAACTAATTTTCTAACTAGCAGTTCATGTTTGCATTATCCAAATTGCAATAGAAGGTTCGGATTTAGGTTCTAGAAGAGACCAGTTTTTTTAAAAACCTCTTGAAATCATTTTGACGCTAACCATGCAGATGGTTCCCAGAAATTATTTTCACCATAAACACTACTCCTGGGTGAACTGGACTATTTTAGCCTACATTTTATTTATGTTGTACATTTTTCACAAATCACTGAAAACTGCTTTTAACAGAAAGCTGGTTGAGAAAATGAATTTCAGATATTTTAGAGCTTGAAGGCAGGAGCTTGAAGCTGGGCTGTAGTATAACATTTAGTAATATTACAGACATGCGTCACTTTGAACACAGCCAAATTGAGCCATGATGACCCATGATTAGCTGTCAAGTAGATTGATAAGCTTTATTGAAAAAAGAAAATCTATAGGCTATCAGGTAATGCTCCATAATAGGCAACTTAAAAAGTTGAATGTCAAGGAGTAGCAAATCAGCACCCGGTGTGCAGTAAAGGAATAAATGTTGTAGGAAGTTTTGAGCTGGGAACAGGTAAATCATTTTTAAAAATAATAAAAAAAAATATGAATACAATGAGTGGGAAATTCCAGGACGGCGACCAAATTGCAAAGCAAATGCACAGCACAGCTTAAAATAAAATATTATGGGTCAAAGTAGAGAAGACTTCTGTCCTATGCTTGGCTTATCTATACATCCAAAGTGTCACTGTGTAGGAGGGACAGTCCTTATCTTGGACCCCAAATCCT
>OW240918.1:111463993-111603993 GCA_933207985.1 Pelobates cultripes
GAAAGCCACTGAATCTGCAGAAGGCCAACATGAAAAAGATTTAGCAGACGCTGCTGTATAATAGTTTTTATTGATTATGTCATAGACTACGTAATTCAAAGGAAAAGGCTTGTAATTGCCATGTAGCTACTAGACTTGATATTTATTAAAAAAATCATATTAATAAGACAACTATTGCATTACAAATATACAACCAATAGTAAGATGAAAAATAATGATGTCTAATAATCAGTTGAATTAAAAAAAATATATATATATATTTTTCGCAAAGCCAATGAAAATTAGAGCAGGATCAGATGGCCAGTGCTTTTTGATGGAATTAATCTCCGTTATACGCCACAGTTTTTTACTAAAACATAAAATTGGGGAAAGATTTACGATTATTTTTTATTTTTTTTTGCCCAACAATTTAATCTATGTTTGTAAAAGTATACTGAGCAAGTGATTTTAAATTGACCTATATAGACATTAATTGAAGGGTCTCTGAACAGAGCGGCATTGAAAAATAAAAGAACATAAACCATTTCTAGAGCTGCACACATCTTTAATTGGATTCTCCACCACTGCCTGTAGGCATATATATCAATAATGTATTGCCGCACACTGTAACATAAACACGGACTTCACTGAAAGAGACTCCAGTTTTTAAGTAATTGAAGCTTCAAAGAACTCTGAAGAACTTTTGCTTGTATCATAGAACTGAATAGGATTTCCCTATCAATCTCTACATATCATCTACTACTTTCAACACCTTCCATCAGATTAGCACATCTAATCAAACAGACTCTTACTTAGGGCAATGTTTGTAGCTTTTAGTCCTCCAAACAGTACATTTTAACATTTAATCTAGATTACCAGTAACCATGTAGTTGCCATGACACTGGTCCACAGGCTTACAGTGATCAATCCATACTACCAATTCCATATCAGACGATCACGAAAGTTACAATGTAGGCACCATATCCACTTTAACTTAAAATGCTTTACTCATTGTTTAGATGAAATACTCAATCCATGGCATTCTGGTCCCCAATAAGTATATGGCAAGGGCAAAGTTATGCTCCATCTAACACCTTCCCATGGGTAGCGTGCAGTGAGAAGTGAGTTTATGCCACATTAAGAAAGGTTGTGCATTTTGTTACCAAACAATCCACCAAGGGAAATTCAAGAGTAATTTATCTTTTTTTGGTTGTATTTTTATTTTTTTTTTAAATGTATTATCAATGTAATGAAATTGCAACTGGGAGGTAATTTTAATTCACAGTTTCCATTTAAACTAAGCAAGACATTGTGAAAAAATAGGCATGAGTGTCTGCGTCACAGTGGAATTAACCATGGATCAGTAAACTTTCCTCTGTTTGTGTCTCTTCTCTAGTTTCTATCAGTAATGTCAACAATGAATCCTTCACTCAACTTCAATCCACCAACATTCACTTTGTGACTTCACAATGGCCATTTCACAGCCTTATGCAAGACAGCTTGACAAAGGCCTCTGTGAAGGTCAAAACATTGCGCATTCAGTTTTCAATAAATCTGCGATTTTGTAGAGACCTTGAGTGCCTGTACCTACTTTCTACTAATATCTACTAAATTGGGTTTTGCCAACCTGGTCTTTGTGAGCGTGTGGTATCCTTTATCTTTGAATCATCCTTATACAAGAGTCATTCAATGGTTAATTCAATTCTGCTTTTAGAAGTGGTCATACTTGTGATAGTCTCTACGTCCAGCGTTTCAGCTTGAAACACTGCACATTCAGAGGTATCTTCACTTTTGTGCCAGGGGCTAGTTGTACCCTGGCAAAACTGACTTTGGCAGCCTGGCCAAATGTCTATTCTGTTCAAAAAATATTAAATGGGTAAAAGAAGCCAACGGAAAAGGGTTACAGTGACTTAAGGTTAACTTGAAAAGTAGGAACCTTATTTGGGAATGTCCAAACAGTCCTAAACAGATTTGGATTGTTGACATTTATTACCTTTAGATGCTCTCCAGCATGGGGTGTTCTATTATAAAATAGGTATGTTTTTGTAGAGCTATTGGAAATATACAAGGACAGAATAGATAAAAAAAAAAAAAAAAAAAAGACATTTAGATGAATATTAGTCTGAAGACTAATTGGGATAATAACTTCATTAGTCCAAAGGGAATGATGATGAGGATTTTCTGAGCAGTGACTGAAATGTTAATGACTTTGCAATCAGATATTCCTGGTTCTTCAGTTTTCGATTTGAAAAACAACCAATTTCAGCTTTTCTGCAGTAATCATTCCAAGGTAATGAAAAGCAAACATGAATATGAAAATATGCAACTATAATACGATTAGGTTTCTAAGTCTCTTTTTAGCAGAGGTATAATAACAATTAGAGAGAACATTCTTGTTACAAAGAACAAATCCCATATTAACAAAGACTATAAACACTGAAATAGGTTTACATCATGTTCTGTATTTATGGTTTCAAATTGCTGGGGAATGTTGGAGCTATAAACATGAGTCCTGATTAACTCTGAATAATGCCAAAGGCAGTGGTGTTATGGATAGAAATTATATGCTGCTATCCATGCCCTGAGTATAATATGATGGATCACTAGATAGACTGCCAAAAATATGGATCATAAGCTAACTGGTTGGCACAAACATTGCTAGTAACATTATGTAAATAATTTACAGACAATTCCCAAATGCACTAACACACAAAGTACAAACTCTTAGTAGAAATATGTAAGACACCAGAGTTAGATGTTGGAGTACACTTCACCAGTCCAAATTCACTAATCTTTCCACCTTCAACTATAAGCTGTAAAGATATTTAAGGTAGTTAGACACATGCAGAAGTGTAACTAGAAACCACAGGGCTGCGGTGCGAAAAGTGTCCTGCCCCCCCCTCTACAGATACAAATACAGACAGACACACATGCAGATTTACATAGACAAAATTACTCTCATACAGATATAAACAGTGACACACCTACAAATATATAGGGGCACACACTGAAACACATGCAGACACACGTGCAGAAAAACAGATACACATATAGATACACGTACAGAAAAACAGATTCACAGACAGACACATATAGACAAACCGATACATGTGCAGACAGACACACATGCAGATACACAGACACACTTAATGACAAACATTCAGATAAACATGCAAACAGATACCGATGCAGACAAAGAGATACACATACAGATCCACATGCAGACAAACAGATACACTGACACATACACAACATAATAACGTTCAGAATTGAAAACATGAAAGAGGTCATGTTTAGTAAATTCATAAGACACAAAAAGAATGTAGGGTCACTAAAAAATAAATTAGCAAAACTATTTTTGCTGCAGTCAGTCTTACATGAATATGTTAAAGGGGCACATTGAGCACCACTTTCAGTAGCATCCAAATTTGGATGAATCTGGCATTGCTACTGTGGCAGTCTAACTTTTACAGCAGCAATATGTCAAGTGAGAGGCCAGGCCATGAATGCCTGGGGACCCAGGGTTTGTCCTCAAATTACACAAAAACTGACAAAGAGCCAGGGACAGCACAGCCAGCTTCTCAGCACTACTATAACTTCTACAATGATTAGAGGAAACCAAAGGGCCCTGGTGCGAAAATTGCCATGTGTCAAATTCCTCCCTCTCTCTCTCCATGGGTCCCATTCCTCCCTCTCTCTCTCCATGGGTCCCATTCCTCCCTCTATCTCTCCATGGGTCCCATTCCTCCCTCTCTCTCTCTCTCTCTCCCCCTCCCTCCCCTCCATGGGTCCCATTCCTCCCTCCCTCTCTCTCCCCCCTCCCTCCCCTCCATGGGTCCCATTCCTCCCTCTCTCTCTCCCCCTCCCTCCCCTCCATGGGTCCCATTCCTCCCCTCTCTCTCTCCCCTCCATGGGTCCCATTCCTCCCTCTCTCTCCCCCCTCCATGGGTCCCCGATTCTCCCTCTCTCTCTCCCCCCTCCATGGGTCCCATTCCTCCCTCTCTCCCCTCCATGGGTCCCATTCCTCCCCTCTCTCTCTCCCCCTCCCTCCCCCATGGTCCCATTCCTCTCTCTCTCCCCCTCCCTCCCCTCCATGTGTCCATTCCTCCTCTCTCCCCCTCCCTCCCCCTCCATGTGTCCCATTCCTCCCTCCCCTCCATGTGTCCATTCCTCCCTCCCTCCATGTGTCCCCATTGTCCCATTCCTCCCTCCCCTCCATGTGTCCCATTTCCTCCTCCTTCTCCCCTCCCTCCCCTCCATGTGTCCCATTCCTCCCTCCTTCTCCCCTCCATGTGTCCCATTCCTCCATTCCTCTCCCCCCTCCATGTGTCCCATTTCCTCCCTCCTTCTCCCCCCTCCATGTGTCCCATTCCTCCTCCTTCTCCCCCTCCCTCCCCTCCATGTCCCATTCCTCCCTCCTTCTCCTCTCCTGCCCTCCATGTGTCCCATTCCTCCTCCCTTCCCCTCCCTGCCCTCCATGTGTGTCCCATTCCTCCTTCCTTCTCCCCCTCCTGCCCTCCATGTGTCCCTTTCCATGTGTCCCATTCCTCCTTCCTTCTCCCCCCTCCTGCCCTCCATGTGTCCCATTCCTCCTTCCTTCTCCCCCTCCTGCCCTCCATGTGTCCCATTCCTCCTTCCTTCTCCCCTCCCTGCCCTCCATGTGTCCCATTCCTCCTTCCTTCTCCCCTCCTCCTCCATGTGTCCCATTCCTCCTTCCCTTCTCCCCTCCCCCTCCCTCCATGTGTCCCATTCTTCCCTCTCCCCCTCCATGTGTCCCATTCTTCCCTCTCCCACCCTCCCCTCCATGTGTCCCATTCCACCTCCTCTCCCTGTCCCCTCCATGTGTCCCATTCCACGTCCTCTCCCTGTCCCCTCCATGTGTCCCATTCCACCTCCTCTCCCTGTCCCCTCCATGTGTCCCATTCCTAACTCTCTCCCCCGTCCACTCCATGTGTCCAAATCCTTCCTCTCTACCCCTCTCCCCTACCCTAAAGTACCTGGCTTGCCACGGTTCCTGGTCTGACAGGAAGTGCTCTCTCAGTGAGAGATTTTTACTGCATATTTTTTCATTCTATAATAGCACATGAAAATAGACAAGATAATCACATGTTAATGTGAAAAAAATAAATAGAACAACTCATTGCCACTTTTATGGGGTACGGTTATTCCTACAATTAACATGTGAGCAATCCCTATTTTGCATATGTTTTTACGTCACAGTGACCGTAAGAAAAAAAACAAAAAAAACAGACAATAAAACCTAGATTTTAAAGTAAATACAGCTCAGACCTGTGTGTTTTTATGAGTACTTGGCGCCTTGTAAGTAAATGTTTAGCTGTCATTTTTACCTTCTTAACAATGTTCATCTCTTGTCCTTTTCCAAACTGAATAGTAAGGCTTTTAGTTTGTTTTTTTTCCTAATGACCTATGCAAGGAAAGCAATCAATACTGTTCTGACTCCATTTTGCTGTCAGCTAGTGATTGAAAAAAGCAAAGACTAATTCTTTTACTTTCATGAAACCTGCATTGAAACGGAATATTGATTTATTGACAGGCTCATCTGCAATGAATAAAATGTATGAAGCTTATCCACTTGCATCGATTCTCCCCTAACAGTAAGAGGTATTTCATGGATAACTGTGATGGAATCACCACTAAATTCAACTGTAGTTAAGAATGTCAGAATCAAATCCCTACTGATCGCCTGCCAATTTAATGTATACATTCTGCACAGTCCTCAGCTATGTAAATACAGTTGGTATATTCAGTCTAATTCTCAGAAGAATACGTTACAATATTAAACCCTGAGACCCCTCCTCCCATGTCACTGGTTCAGTGAAAGAAGCTAATCATCACAGAAAAACAAGTGTATCTGGATACCACTAAGAGAAGCAAAGGTGATACTCTGGTAATACAAGGTATGTTATGTTTAGTGCTCATGCCAATTTATCCCCTGCAAGGAGAATTCATTGGGTGCATCCCACTGGCACAGTAACTCACTGCTGCTAACAGTGGTAGACTTACCGTATATACTCATGTATAAGTCGAGTGCAGTTTTGTGACCAACAATTGTGAAATATGCTATGCCTCGTGGATAAGTCGAGGGTAAAACTTGGGGCTATGAAATTCTTAAATTTTTATAATTATATACACACACACTCATACAAACACACACTCTGCATTATACACACACACTCATACACACACTCTGCATTATACACACACACACACTCATACACACTCTGCATTATACACACACACACACACACTCATACACACTCTGCATTACACACACACACACACTCATACACACACTCTGCATTACACACACACACTCATACACACACTCATACACACTGCATTATATACACACACACTCATACACACTGCATTATATACACACACACTCATAGAAACAATCTGCATTATACACACACACTGCATTATATACACACACACTCATACAAACAATCTGCATTATACACACACACACACACACACACACAAACACACACTCTGTATTATATACGGACACACTCATACAAACACACACTCTGCATTTATAATGCAGAGTGTGTGTGTTTGTGTGAATGCAGAGAGTGTGTGTGTGTGTGTGTGTGTGTATAATGCAGAGTGTGTGTTTGTATGAGTGTGTGTATAATGCAGAGTGTGTGTTTGTATGAGTGTGTGTATAATGCAGAGTGTGTGTTTGTATGAGTGTGTATATAATGCAGAGTGTGTGTGTGTGTGTGTATAATGCAGTATGTGTGTGTATACAATGCAGAGGGTGTGTTTGTATGAGTGTAAGTTTGTGTGTGAACTGGGTGGGGGAGGGCATTTTTATTATTTTTTAATTTTAATATTTTAATTTTTTAATTTTAGTATTATTTTTTATTTTATTATTTACTTTTTTAATTTTAATATTTACATTTTTTTATTGTAATATTTTTTTTTATTATTATTTAATTTTTATTTTCGTACCCCCTCCCTGCTTGTTAGCTGGCCAGGGAGGGGGGCTCTCATTCCCTGGTGGTCAAGTGGATGGGCTGTGTAGGAGGGGGGCTGGCAGAGAGCTGTTACTTACCTTTCCTGCAGCTCCTGTCAGCTCCCTTCTCCTCTGGTCCGGTCAGCTCCACTGTAAGTCACGCGAGAGCCGTGGGGTCAGAGCGTTGGCAACGCTCCGCGCGGCAGTCACACCGCGAGACTTACAGTGGAGGAGAAGGGAGCTGACAGGAGCTGCAGGAAGGTAAGTAACAGCTATCTGCCAGCCCCCAACAGGACCGCTTGTAATGAGCCCGGCGGTCCTGGTCTGAATTATGGCAATGTAAGTTGCCATAATACAGACACTGACTCGAGTATAAGGCGAGTGGGGGTTTTTCAGCACAAATAATGTGCTGAAAAACTAGACTTATACTTGAGTATATATGGTAATTGTATTTTTGATGCAATGGAGGGGACCTTCACCTGTAACCAATGTCCGTCACCTGCAATTGCAATGAAAGAACTTGGCTTCTTAACAATGGGCTGGCTGTCCTTCAGTATTTTGGCAGGGGTGTGCTCCGATGCTTTATGTATTCATTCCTAGTCAAGTGAGTTGAAAGTGATTTTGGAGCAGTTTAAAGAGCAATGAATCTGTGAACATATATATTTTACTCTCCTAAAGCACCAACAATATTTTAACTCATGTCTCTATAAGAAGCAAAATTTAACATCACATTAAAGGGTGAACAAAATCATTTTGTTGAACCATTAGTAGTTTTATATGTGGATAGGGTTGTTATTAAAATAAGCTCTCAAAGTAAAGTCTTGTATATCTGAATTATGCTACCATTTTCTCCTTTTCTTACGCTCATAATATATTTAATATATTTTCTATTAAAGCTCCCCTGGGTTTCAAAATTAATTGCAATTATGTAAGAGTTGAAACTGGCAATGTTTAAAAATACTATAATAAATTAAAGGTACACTATGGTCAGGGACACAAACATGTATTCTTGACCCTATAGTGTTCAAAACACTATCTAGACCCCTGGTCCCCCTTGCCTCTTTAAATATAGTAACATTTTAACTTTATTCCAGTCTGCTGGTGCAGGCTCTGCCTCCTTGGCTGACATCATCAGAAGAGATGATCTCAGCCAATCACAATGCCTTCCCATATGAAAGCATTGGATTGACTGAGATTTTAAATTCTGATAATTTCAGTCCGGGAGGCGGGCCGGGGTGGAGCCAAATGTAGCCCTGGCCAATCGGAATCTCCTCATAGAACTAATGCCTCTCTATGAGGAAAGTTCAGGGTCTCCATGCAGAGGGAGGAGACACTGAATGTCACACTGAACAGCACTGTACAACGCTGCCCCAGTAAGCACCTCTAGTAATTATCTGGGGAGTGACCACTTGAGGTGTTCCTTGGCTGTAATATAAACACTACTGCAGAAAGCCTGCAGGGACTGACTATATTCACCAGAACAACTACATTACAGCTGTATTTGTTCGGATAACTATAGTGTACCTTTAAATATACAGAATCCATTGTTCATGATGAAAGTAGAAAGCAATGTAATAGCATTAAAGGGATTGCTTTCCTAGCACTATAGGCTCTTGGAGTGCCCCCCTCCCTTCAGCACCGGGCTTGCTTGGTGCTGGTGACCTCTCCTCCCCACCAACGTCAGCTCCCGAGTGGAGCCAAATGTGCATGCGTGGTCAGAGGCGCGAGTGCATTCCAACCCGCCCATAGTAAAAAGCATTACTCAATGTTTTCCTATGGTGACCTTTTTTGATGCTGGAGGTCCGTGAGGACGTCCAGCGTCAAATAAGTGCGATGTACTCAGTGTAAATCGCGGAAGCACCTCTAGTGGCTGTCAAGGAGACAGTCACTAGAGGTTGGATTAACCCTGCAGTGTTTCAGCAGCAGGGTTAAAACTAGGGGGACCTGGCACCCAGAGCACTTCATTGAGCTGCAGTGGTCTGGGTGCCTATAGTGGTCCTTTAACCCCTTAAGAACACATGACATGTGTGACATGTCATGATTCCGTTTTATTCCTGAAGTTTGGTCCTTAAGGGGTTAAAGGGTTACTCCACGCACGCAGCGCCTCATTTCCCACTAATTAGGCATACCGTTTTGACATGGTTTGCTCTCTTACCTGGGTCCCTGTCGGACGCTGAGGATCCTCTTGTGGCCAGTGATAACTTCTGGTTTCTGCAGAGCTGACCACTCACAGCCAATGCGTGAAATTCTATGCACAAAATTGGCATTAGCCAACCTGGAACTCTGGGTCTTGGCTAGCTAACGGTGACTCTATGACACTGCCAGAGGTGGATTTACACCTTTGGCAACAGAAATGTTTATCTCCGTATGTGCTGTATTTCAAAGCAAAACGCTGTGCTTACAAACTCCATGCACCATGATCACTTTAAATCGCTGTGGCAATGGTGCTTACCATAACCCTTCAGACCTTTCTTTGGATACATGTGTTTTACAAATAGTATATGTCTTTGCGGTTTGGATGGAGATTGTGTTATAAGGGATCATTTCCATTTAAATTTACAAGTGATTTGTTCTGATTATGCAAACAAAATTATGTAAATATTGGTAATTAAAGACAAAGAAACTGTGCTGATGCCCACAACATATTCATTTTCCTGAAACACATTATTCATTAAATGTATGTTCTTTCTAAAAAACGTACTGCACGTTGTTGCAACTTAAAAACTACAAAATATACTACTCAATTACCTTTATTAAATACTTAATACATATTATATATTTTTTTTTACATATAGGTTTGTCGATATTTTTTATTTTTATCAGCTCATAAATTACTGTACTAGTGGTTACTATAAAAGCTACCTTGAATGAGGTCTAATAGAAGGAAACATGGGTTCCTGTAGTCATAGTTTGGTAGTACTGCTCACATAAGAAAGAACATGGCAATGCATATGTTAAAACAATAGTGGCAGGAAAGACAGTATTATTGACCTAACAAAAGTTGAAACAGAGCTTGGACACCTGGAGGCAAAGAATTCAGTAACAAAGGAATCACTATAAACACATAAAATATTGATCGATCTGAATTGATAGATTTCCCAATGGGAATAGATTACTAATAAGAAAGAAAGACTTACTTTCTTTAGATAGATACTTTACAGATTTATTAAACCAAGCCCAAGTCATCACTTCATAAAACCTCATTATAATGTTATTAAGGTGAGAGTTTACAAACAAAAAAATATTTATATGGATAGTCCCAAAAATAGAATTTTGCTGCCTGGTAATGTACGGATCTCTCGTTATGCTCAGAATAGTTCCCCTCTGCACTATGAATTAAAGCATGCTATAATAGAATGTTAAGTATAACCGTTATCCTGCTGAAAATGACAGACTAAGTAGTGTATTATGTAGAATGTTACAATGTAATAATTAAAGGTGAAACCACTTCCAGGCTTTAATCAACACTTGCCCACTTGTATTCAATCAACCATATTATACAACTGCTATCTAGTCTTGGTTAGAGGGAAGAATGGACTTGTCTAGGCAAGAAAAAAAAAAGGACACTATAGTCACCAGAACAACTACAGCTTAATGTATTCATGTGATTTGGAGAAAAGACCGTGTTTACATTGCTGCCTAGGGACACCTCCAGTGGCAGTCACTCATATGGCTGCTAGAGGTACGTCCTGTGTTCAACATATCCACGCTCTGCATATTGGTGCTCTATGAGGAGATGCTGATTGGCGCAGCATGGTGTTTTGCTGCGCATGCATGACAGACTCCAAATGGGAAAGCATTCGATTGGCGAAAATTGTCAATTCTGATGAGGAGGCAGGGCAGGAACGTAGCCAGCGCAACGTTACAATAAAGTTATGTTTTAGGCTTATTTCCCGTTTAAGGGGCGCAAGGGTTAACTGTAGTTCTTTTAATTATATCGAAACACAGAATATAGATAGAGTCTAGCAATAAAGAGTAACTGAGCCTAGAATACATTCAGTCGTTCTACTTATTCTGAGGTAATGGGTACTATCCTACACAGTTCATTATATTAAATAAAAATTTAAAAAAATAATAGACAATGTGGAGCACAACAAGAATACTACCCTTAACATAGAGGTAGATAGACAGAGAATGACAGAAAAACATAATACCTAGGCTTAAAACATCAAATTGCTGACAGCCTCCTATACCGCCCTCTCATCCTCAATTACTAATAAAGGGACAATATACTCACCAAAATAACTTTCGCTTACTGAAGCAGCTTTTGTGTATAGCTCATTCCCCAGCAGTCTCACTGCTCAATTCTCTGCCACGTAGGAGCTTAATATAATGATATAATGATGTTTATACAGCCCTAGTCATGCCTCCCTGCAATTCCTAAACAGCCTTCCTAAACACTTCCTGTGAAAAGAGATCTAATGTTTACACTTTCTTTACTGTAAATTCTGTTTAATTTAGAATTTCTTATCTCCTGCACTGTTAATAGCTTGCTAGACATTGCAGTAAATTCCTATATGTGAATAAAGTTCTTATGAACTGAAGCCTTTGTAAGCCCTTTCCCTTTTTTTCCTGGAAGAGACTTGTAGTCTCTTCACAGAGAAATAATCAATCAGAGGCTTCTCATTGAGAAGCCTCTGAATTGGCACACACGTGCCTGGGTCTGGGTCTGCGAGAGGGAGGCAGGGAGGGAGGCAGGGAGGGAGGCAGGCACGCTCAAATAAAGCGTACCTGCCACTTCTGTTAGCTCAGGGAAGGTTTGCTGCTGCTGCCTTCCGTCAGCTCCCCTCATTTAAGCGTGCCTGCCTCCCTCTTGCAGACCTCAGACCAGCTGCAGACCCAGACAAAGTCTGGTCTGGGTCTGCAGCTGGTCTTAGCCTTCTTAGTTGATGTCATTTAAAGATAGCCAACACAGTTAACATTCCATTAGCGGCATACTGTAATTCATAGTGCTAAAAGGGGTACTATTCTGAGCATAACGAGAGATCAGTAAAATAACAGGCAAGATAATCATATATATATAAAGCAAAAAAAATTAGATGAAAGGTGCACTCACAGGTCTTCATTCAAAGGTTCATTTATTACTGGTGCGAATTACATGTGCAAAACAAATCCTTGATCGACGTTTTGACCCCTATAGGGTCTTTTTCAAAATCTTATATATATATTTGTTTGTTTGGTTTTTTTTGTTTAACAAGGGCTAAGCCCTGGTCAGTCTTCCCGGCACTTAGGCACTAATATGTTTTTTCTTTTGTTTTGTAATTCTGCGATTTCACAAAAACATTGAACACAAATGACAAATGCCTATAAAAGAAATAATTCAGAGTACTAAGAAAAAATAAAAGAAAATATGGAAGCTCAATCTTATGGAAAAATGCAAGCCTGATGTTGATATATTTAATTATTTATAAAGGTTAAAGCTTGACATTAAAAGTCCTAGTCCACTCTATATGGCAATTCAACTTTATCTTCGCAGACAAAACAAAACAAAAAAAGTTTTCTTTTATTTTTTTAATAATAATTGTACTTAAAGGGACATTGTAAACACCATATAACTGTAGGGGTCATGATGCAAGGAGACTTGGGTGTTACCCCCTGCATTTTTTGGTCAAACCATTTGGTAAACATTTTACAAAACCTACAAGTGTGGCCCCTTAGCTACCAACATTGTAATGTGGAAGTTTAAATTCTGCAGAATTCATCCAAATGCTGTAACTACAGCCAGAAAAATAAACCAGTGCTCTCTTAAAAAATGGACCTCTGCCATGGATGCTGCAGTCCCACACCAAACATACGCCTCCAACCATGGCACACTAAGTTCAACCACTGCCTGCAGACACGCACCTCACAAAATGAATACTGCTGGATGAAGTCTTGCACCATGTCAGACTTTACCAGTCTAGCTAGCTTTCTCAATTCTCTCAGTGACCTCTTCAATCTAGCTTCTGCCCTCTTAACTCTGAGACCGCTCTAATTAAAGTAACAAATTGATTTAATCGTGGCTAAATCCAAAGGACACTACTTTATACAAATTTTTCTTGACCTCTCTGCTGTCTTTGACACTGTTGATCATGTCCTTCAAACGCTTAAATCCCTCGGTCTTTGTGACACTGTCCTTCAAGGTTCTCCTCCTTTTCTCCCAACGTTCATTCAGTGTCTCTTTTTCTAATGACACTGCCTCTCCTCAACCTGTTTCAGGTGGAATCCTCCAAGGCTCTGTTTTTTCTTTGGATACTGCCTCTATCTGCAAACGTATGAATTCCGCTACCGTCTTGTCGATTCCACCTTAAAAACACTGGCAGCACTAACACGGATGGAAAGTGCAGCTTGCTTCTCACTGTGACATTCATATGTCCTTTTATGCAAACATGGAGCTCCTTCTTGTTGGCATGTAAGTCAATAAAACACTCTTATGATTAAGGGAAATACCTAGATAACTCTAGTTTTTCATACTTGCCATTCCACTGAATGGGCAGGACATTCCTGATTTTGCAACAGATAGGTCCAGCACATTAAGTTTTCCAGTGTTCAGCACAAAAGGCAACAATTTAGCTTGCAAATGCCTTGATTTAATATGCTTTCCCAAAAAATTAAATACTGCTAGAAATATTTCCAAATGATTTATCTATCAAAGAATCCCACAGACTTTAATGGTGACTTCATTACATAATTCACTTGGAAACCTTTAGAGGACAGTGTCTTTTTTAAGACGTGAGTGAATCGATGAAAAAATCCAAATAAATAGGTGTAGTAATTGTGCAAAACAGAAAGGAGCATTTCATAAACATCCAAAATGGCTACAATTGGTAATTAGTAAAGAAAAAATAAAGTAATCAAATGGACACTTAAGCACAATAGAGCCATGTAGTGGTTATGGTGTTAGGGCCCTCCTTCATGTAATTAGTCAAACCATTTTTATTGGTTTGGTCATATGAAGTATGCCATGCACCACTCTCCACTTTCTTCTCAACTGCTAGGAGAGTCAGAAGCTCCCGTTTAAGAGTGTCAGTTAATTCTTCTGAGCTAACCACCAAACTTATCTCAGACACAGAACTTCAGACTCTACTGAATAATGTAACAACATTCTGTAGTGTTTATGGTACTTAGAGTCTTCCTTTAACCCCTTAGTGACCAAACTGTTTTAATTGTCTTACTGGTAAGGACCAGGGCTGTTTTTACATTTCTGCAGTGTTTGTGTTTAGCTGTAATTTTCCTATTACTCATTTACTATAAAAAAAAATAATAATTATAAAATATGATGATTTTTTTTTTTTTTTTTAAACACACCTTTTTTAACTTTGACCCCCAAAATATTTTACACATCTACAACCGCCAAAAAACACCCATGCTAAATGGTTTCTAAATTTTGTCCTGAGTTTAGAAATACCCAATGTTATTTTTTTGGAAAGTTATACGGCTATAAGTACAAGTAGGACATTGCTGTTTTAAAATATATATTGTTACAGTGTCAAATCTCTGAATCACACCTCACATGTACCTATTTTTTTTTTTTTTAAATAGACAACCCAGGGTATGCAATATGGGGTATGTCCAGTCTTTTTAAGTACCCACTTAGTCACAATCACTGGCCAAAGTTAGCATTTATATTTGTTTGTGTTAATAATGCAAAAAACAATTATAAATCATTATGGTATGCCACCATGGGGGTAATTCTCATTCCTGGGCTACCTATACGCTCTCAAAGGCAACATAACCAATCTGGCAAATTGCAATGTGAAAAAACTGAAAATCAAGCCTTATATTTGACCTTGTAACTTTCAAAAACACTATAAAATCTGTACATGGGTATACTGTTACACTCGGGAGACTTCGCTGAAAACAAATATTAGTGTTTCAAAACCGTAAAACGTATCACAACAATATCATCAGTGAAAGGGCCTTTTGTGTGGGAAAAATGCAAAAAATTTCACTTTCACTGACGATATCATCGCTGTGATATGTTTTACTGTTTTGAAAAACTCATATTTGAGTTCAGCGAAGTCTCCAGAGTATAACAATACCCCCCCATGCAAAGGTTTTATGGTGTTTTGTAAAGTTACAAGGTTAATTGGCTTGGCAATTAAATTATCTGTATGGTCTGCCTGGGTTGTCAGTTAGGTCCCTCAAATTATAATGAATAAAAGCAAATACTTAAAATTATATATATATATATATATATATATATATATACATACACACACACACACACACACACACACAACCAGTAGAGAGCACTCAGGAGTCTTTCAAGGTAAATTTCATCTGTTGCTTTATTGAGCAATTACAAATTCACACAACGTGAGTGTCCTGAGTGCTCTCTACTGGTATTGTATACAATTTGGTTGGAGACAGCACCGGAGCATTAAAAGACCCTGAGCATTGAGTGCTGGGACGTGTATATATATATATATATATATATATATATATATATATATATACACACACACACACACACACACACACACACACACACATATATATATATATATATATATAAATAAAATGTTTATTAAAAAAAGATATATATATGTGTGTGTATACATATACACACACACACAAATATGTGTGTGCATACACACACACACACACACACTTTTATTTCCTAAATATGCATAATATATTCTAAAATATTTTAAGCATTTTATAATATATTATGCATATATAATGCATATATATGATTGCATTATAACTGTATTTTGAGATACGTGTGTATATATCTCAAAGTACATTTATAATGCAATCATATATAGACATTATGTATAATATAACATTATTTAACTATTTTATAATATATTATACATATATAATATATGTATATTATATTTATTTTATTTTAATTTATTTTTTTAACACATTTTAGCTGCCTGGGAGACTGCCTCACAGCTCAGACAGTCCATAGACTCCTATTGTGGCCATGTGATCATGGTGATCACATGTCCCTGGAGTGCCAGAGAGGTCTGAGCTGCTGCAGGGGGACTGCTGGGGTCTAAGGCCCCCCAGACCGGGATCGCCGGTCCAGGTAAGTCCAGGGCTACTATTTGCCACGGACGTATCAGGTACATCAGAGGTTGTTAACCGTTTTTTGTCGGACGTGGTCGGGAAGGGGTTAAATACAAAGCATAAAATATGTGACAATGTGTGTGATTCAGTCAAAAATATCAGAAGTGTAACTTAATCCATACAAATATATTAAAAAAAAAAAAAAAAAGAGGTTACATATAATTATTCCTGATACTTCAAACTGTATAAACGACTTAACCTCCAATTTCATCTCTCAAATTTTGGGAGATATGTATATTTAATCTGTTCTGCATAGACGCTGCTTTTGTTTGAATTCTAATGTCTGACTTTTTGCAGAAAGATAAGAAATTGCTTGATTTCCCATAGACAGAGATAAGCTTAATATTTTATGTTCCAATAAATGAAATATTAAATAAATAAATAAATAACACTATCATGAAAACTACCATTGCTTGAAAAAAAATGACAAGGTGATGTATAAAGTGATGGCAATAAATGAGGAAAAAAGACAAAAGGAGTTTCCTTCTGAATAATTAACAAAGAGGAATTCACAAGATTGTGTTAGCGCTTATCCTGCTACTTTGATTCTCTCTGTGAAGGCATTACAATATTTGGCTGAATGTCCAACATAGATTTTGTTTGCCTATTGCCTTGGGCCTTTTCATTTTCTACTCAATTATTGATTCATAGCATGAGATGTTTACAGACTGAATATGGATTATAAAGAATACATTCTAAAACTAGATCCATGCTCAGAATCCGAAACTTGGTTAACTTTTTTTTTTTCCCTTAAATCAAAGGAAGCCAGATAAGTATTATTCACTTGAGAATATTTTAGTAACTTCCGCAACAAACAAGATATTTTTCTCTTTCAAATACCCTCTGCTGGGTGGTTTTTGTGTATTTGTGACTTTCCCCAAAATTGGCAATTTGTTCAGCTATTGGGTTGGAACAGTGAAAAGTATTAATACATTCAAGTAGTAAACAACCGTCTTAATAGTTCATCATACAGAATCTTATAAAAAATACATTACTGACACTAAAACCAATTTTGTTAAAATCGTAAACTCTTTTGCATATAGTGTCGAACTATGTTTCATTATTTTTGGCTTTCTTTAGGTCATATTATCAATCCCAAGTCTAGAGTGCATACAAAAGAAAAACGTTTGTCTTTAATAGATTTTCCTTTTTTGTTTTTAAATAAAATACTGCCCTTCAAAATTTAAAGATCAAAAACAGCGGTACGCACACCTGACTTGCAACAAAGTGACATAGCAGCATCGGAAAAAGTGCATGTTTGGAATGAAATTGAAGGATGAAAAATCGCACCACTTCACAATGCCATGAAACTTGGGGATGAAGCAATATTAGTAAAGTAATTATTAACTTAGTAATTTTAAGAAGTAATTCTAATACATACATTTGCTTACAGTTTCACCAGCAAAATGTATTTATTAAAGCTGTGCCTACATGAGAACTCAACAAATTCATGGCAGCAAGTCACCAGAAATGGGTCCTGGTACATACAATTTTATCATCTCTGGAGGATTTGATTAACACGGTGGGTTATGGAGCAGTGGCAAATATAAAAATGGCCTGCCTTTTTCTTGATCTTTCTCAGATGGCACAACACTAATTTGTTTAGACTCAAGACATTGTATGCCACTTCTTACATCAGCCACTCAACTTCCAGACTGACAACCAAACCTCTGTTTACATGTCGATTTCCAGCCCCCTACATTCCTCCCACTAGATAGTCACTCACCAGATTTGCCCACCTATGTCTGCCAGTTTGACGAGGATTAAGCCATCAGCAAACTTGGTCAAGGACTAAAGGGCTGAGTTTGTTCGGGGCTTGGCTTCAGATTCTTATTACAGAAGCTAGTTTTGTGATTCCATGGCGGAGCTTTAGATTTAGAACTGTATGCTCTTCTCCTTTTGCCCCAGTCATCATCAAAGTTACTCTGTGTTCAAGAGATATAGTTGGGGATATGTCATTTCGTAACCAACGCAGGAGATGGGGAGAGAAGGGACCAACAGAGAAGTCTAAGAATTATCAGAAGATTGGGAATATAGCATACATACAAATACCAACCTGCAGGGCTTACAATTTTAAGTTCTAAACCACTAGCCAAGCTTTAAAAGCTTCTCACCACTGCAAACCTGATGGGACCGTGGCATGATCAAAAGGGCTACATTTTCACTTACCAATGGCTAGTGCAATTTATGAGCCCTGACAACCCACATTTACCCCCTACAGGTAAACTGTATGCCAACAAAAATACAAAATTAAATTTGAACTGCCATACTACATAAACATCTTAGGAGTGACTCGCATATACATGTTTGGCAAAATATGAAAAAAAAAAAAAGTTACATTTGTTTTGTTGTTATTATTTACTGATCAAAACAACTGACAAATATGTATCTTTGTGAAACCATTGTTTCATTTAAATTTTATGGACATATACAGTATATAGAAGTACAGGTGTGTACGCACAGTAAATTCTGCTTGGATTCTTCAGGACCAATTTCAGTAACATTTGCCAATTTTTAAGGGTCAAATTAAGTCACTGTGAGCTAACTCCCATACATCTCTGTGTAAAGGTTTGAACAAATTTATAAAGTGGAGCCATCGCCATGTAATTAAATATGACAGCAGAACTTTAACTAAAGAGAGAGAATAGGACAATGTGCCAAAGTCTCAGTATACACTTCAGCAAGCACAAAACATATCTCACATACTGAAATGGCAGGCGGAAGACTTGCTCAGAAATGTCAACATCACTTAATCTTTCAGTATATCATTTTAGGGGGAAAAAAAAGCAATGCATTTATGTAATTTTCTAACCATTTTCCGACAGGAGATGGTCTCTAATATGCCAAATTGGGATTATAAATGGTACTCAATTACATAATGTCCTGTTTATTGAATTCACGTACATAATGTTCTATACCATATTAGAAGCTATTCTGCATGTGTACGGTTCACAAGGTCACACACTTAATTCTAGTTTTCTTCAAACCTATTTCATCTGATTATGCTCATACATGATACAAAACTCTCCTACTTCTGTAATAAGTGTATTCATTCTTATAATAACAGGAATGATGTGTACAGCCAAATAATACACGAGTCATCACTATGCAACAATAAAATCCTAGAAGAAATGTATTTATGAAAGAAATGTAAGCATAAATATATATATATTTCATATATGATCTACTAAATAGCTAATTAAAGGTCTGCTTTTTCTGCCTCCGTCTACGTGTGGCGTGTAAAGTACATCCTGCAGAACCTGTGGACCTGGATATATACCGCCTCTTTGCTTCTGCTAGCCTGTTTCTGTTATTGCAATACCAAAAAAAGATATAATTAGCAAAATATCATACCATATCCCCAAGGCCATGTTTAGGAAAGTGTTCGTAAAACGGCACGGTCACGCGGAACTTAGCATTCTCCTACTGTTTCCTCTTCCCTTCCTCTCTCTATTTCTGAACTAGCAGGGACGTCTTTGTCTTATGTATTTTTCCTATGCTTGACTTTCTTTGACCAAAGGAGACGCTTAAAGACACTCCATTTCCTGTGCCAAGGAGAAGGGTAAGTATTGTGGGAAAACTTTCTTTGACACAGGAAATGGAACGGACATAAGCGCCTCCTGTGTCAGAGAATGTCAGGTGTAGGAACACATAAGACAAAGTAGTCCCGCTTTTGTCTTATGTTTTAAAGAGAACTATATCAGAAATAAAGAAAAGAACAGATTCTGAGGGTGGAAGAGAAGTTAAAACAATGGGAGAAAGGCAAGTTGGGTGTGACAGTGCCGCTTTAAGAAACATGTGTAATTCTTGTACAGTTTTAAAAGTAAAAAAAAAAAAACATACATAAACAAAGCTTGCTCAATCTTAAGTAAATTTGACTCCTTAGCTTCTGCTTTAAAAAGACACTAAAACAGATACCCATTGAGCAAGTAGGCTTGACTACAGAGACTGACTAGTCTGTTGAGTTTATATACCAGATTAATTAGTGACATGACATTTACGTTGCTCCATCTTTTAAAAGGTACTCTACAGAAACAAGAATTCCTCACTCCAGCAAACTACCCTTTTGATCTTAAGGGTAAGTTAAAGGACTACAACCACATCAATGATTTGCACATTCAGAGATATTTTGTTTTGCAAGAGTATGCTACGTGAGGTTGAATGCTAGCATGCTAGCCATGGATGTCGTACAGGAGAACCAAGCTCCCCGTGCCACCCCAAGTACTTCCTACGAAGCTATGATTTTTAACACCTTCATTTATTCTAGACTTTGATTTGAAATTAAAAAATAAATAAAATGCAAAACTCAGAATCAGTCCAAGGATTTTCCTTTTACCAAATCAGAAGATAAATTTGAAGATTAAAGTTAAATTTTAGTATAATGATAAATGATCAGATTCATGTTCAAAGTAAACTGAATTCTGCAAATGTTCATGAATATATAAACCCATCTTTTGTATTTTCAGAAGACTATGAATTGTAATATTTTGACATTTACAATGAAATTGAAGTACATAACAGACACAATGGGGGAGAGTTATTGGGGCAAAATAGAAGACTAATTGAGTGCAAAGTGTTAAATGTTGAGATACACTTTGTAGGTTTCCATGGTGATAACCCCTTATTTAGCACTTTACCCAAGAATAGCCATGATGACATTTATTTAATGAAATTGGTTATATTGGAGAATATGTCCTGTGTCTCTATACTGAGATAAAAAGTGATTTTTTTATAACATGAAAGAAGGCTTCATGTTTTGATCAACTACGTACAATTCTTTGCCAATTCAACGGTCCACAACACCAAAATTACTGATCAAAACGTATTGGGTTTATTCAATTGGCAGTGAATTACGTTAAACAGAAAATCCAAACTTGGGCCAAAATAGCAATGTTGAAAAGAGCTGAACTAGATACTGTTCCCAATCCAGCTATTTTGCTCTGAACTTTTCAGTGTTTTCAACCAGGCCCAGACTGGCCATCGGGCATACCAGGCAAATGCCCAGTGGGCCGCGATGGCCATGGGCAGAGGCCGGCAGGGGAGATCACATGATGATCACCCTGCTGTGTGCCTTCATGGGCGGCTGTGATTGAAAAATGCCCGGGCCAAATTTTTTTCCCATTCCAGCCCTGTTTTCAACCATGCACTATTATTGAATACATAGACCATACGTTGTACACATTTCAAAGTTATACCAAAGCTGTGTAATTCCTTAATGCATGTTTACTCTGATGAAAACATTGTAATTATTTTTAAATTGTGGTTTGAGGAATTCAGAAGTGTATCATTCATATATTAATTATATTATATCTGAACATATACCAGTTAAAACATTGTATTCATTTGCAATGATGAGTACAAGAGATATACAAAATAAAAATATATTTTTAACATTACATATAAATTAAAGGGACACTATAGTTAGCTTGACATCTACAGCATGTCCCTGCAGGCATTTTAATGTAAACACTCTTCAAAGAAAAAGCAGTGTATACATTACTGCCTCTTGCAGTAGTTAGTCAGACAGACATTATAGATGCTTCCAGGGTCAGTACTGACGTTCAGCATCTCCACATTCTGCATGGAGGTGCTGAACATTCCTTAGAGATATGCACGGATTCAATGAATCTCTATGAGGAGATGCTGATTGGCTAGTGTGGTGTTTTGCCGCACATGCGCAATAGCTTCCCAATGCTTTCTTACGGAAAAACATTGGCTGAGATTGTCCATTTTGATGATCTCAGCAAAGGAGGCAGATTGGGGGGTGGTGCTGTTATAATGTAAACTCCCCTTACCATAGGTTACAGGGGGCTATATAGTGATTTTATGTTTGTATTCCTGTTATTATAGTGTTCCTTTAACTAAAGTATGTTATACATGCAAAAAAACAAATTATATCCCAAAACAAAAATCCCAAATGATTATTTTTTATTTTATGCTTTTATTTTCTTCCTTCAAAGCTACTGTGTCCAACAGACTGTGCAATGTCAAAAAGGTGACTGTCAGGTGAGATAACTTTCAGAATTATATTGAGGATGTCAAACAATGTGTTTACCATGATATAGCGTTACAATCACTGTACTGAAAAATATCCTCCAGAGTGTGCTACAAAAAACCCATAATCTTCTATTATTTATATTCTTCTGTCTCCGAATTTCAGAAAGAGAAATTATTTTATTTTGAAAAAGTTATCGTATCATCATTTAGAATCTTAAGGTACAACAAGATGAACAAACATTTGTCATCTGACTCAGAAAAGTCACACACAGAGCAGTGAGAAAACTATGACCTGACCAAAGTGGAGAGAAAACAAAGTAAACAGGACTTTCTCTTAAATTTTCATCTTGTCAATACACTAATGGCCAATTAACAACAAATTATATGCCTGTGGTTAGACTGCAGTTCCTAGAGTTTCCTGTCAGTAATCAGTTGGCAGATAAAATATAGTTTATGAACCGAAGGCTGAGGTTGGATAAGTGTTACAATCATCAGAAAGGTTCCGTAAACACACATAACATAACTTTCTCCTGTGTACATATTTGTTTTTCTGCACATTTTAACATCAGTGATATCTTTTTATTTTTGTGACATTCAAAAATTTACAAAAACTTGGTTACTCACAAATCACAGTAAAAATACAGTAAATTCTTGTTAATATTAATTATCTGAGAGCAAAAAAAAAAAAAAAAGGTTCAAGAAAATACTGAGACCGGTCAACAGCTCCAATAATCTGCCCTTCGGTGGGTCCCTGCTTAGATTTTAAAGCATCTTGTGCCATTACAAAAAGATTCAGGGCCATTTGCGTATCAGACTGATCCCACCTAAAAGAGTGGAACAGATCCAAAATGCAGGCCGGCTCTCTCTCTCTTTTAAAACGATTAATAAGTAATAATAAGTACTTACATTGATTTGATTTCAATAATATCTGGAAATTTCAACAGCTGTGGATGTGGGAATATTAGCTATAAAAGAAAAAAAACTAACTTGCTGAGTGTGTGTATATTATTAAAGGGACACTATAGGCACACAGACCATTTCATCTAAATGTCTTCAATATCCCCATAGGAAAGCAGTGATTCAAGTGTAAAAATAGTTTTATCCTTTATTTTCTGCCTGAGGTGGTGGGAAAGGAACACTATGGTGTTAGGATTACAGTTTTGTATTCCTTGCACTACAGTGTTACTTTAACAATATATGCCACATTCAATTACCTGGTTTATATATATATATATATATATATATATATATATATATATATATATTTTTTTTTTTTTTTTAATGAAGTTCCCTATTTATGACTTTTACCTATCTGATCTCTGCCATTCCCTCATATCCCTAAATTTAAATTCCATTTCATCTGCTTTTTCCATGATTTTTATCAATGCTTCCCCACCCACAATCTGACTTAACTAACCCTAGATTCCCTCTTATAGCCTGGTTCCCATACACCATTGAAACAGCTACACCCAGAACTCACAGCACCTAACCCTGCAGGATTTGCCCTAAGCAGAGATAGCAACTCTGGATAATCATTTCCCACCCTCCCCATGGTACTCATTACATTTATAGATAGCTCAAATTATCTGGATTTCCTGACAAACCAATGATGTCCACACCAAGCCCTCCACACCTAAAATAGCTTAATTCACACAATGAATACCTTTTTAACCCTTAACCCTCACAACCTCACCTACAATCTTGACAGCTCAATTCTCCATATCTTAAAAATGCAGCACCTAGTCTCCTAATAATGTTCTACCTTCTATTTGTATTAAAATCTCTCTATCCTTTTACTCACCTGTTCCTGCTGACACCACCTTCATTGCTCCCTATCTACTTCCCTCATCTCTATATTCATCACATGCACTTTACTCATTTACTCAGCCTTTCTCCACAAACCTCTCCTAAATTCCCTAAATACAAGCTCTCATCCCAAACAAACTCTGCCTCACTATACTTTGGTGGTCTTCACTTTACCCACAACCCAAGACAAGCTGAGGGTAAAGGTGGCGGTGTAGGATTTCTGCTTTCACCCCACTGCTCCTTTAAAACTCTGCCTACCCCTCCTTCCCTCTCTTTCCCATCATTTGAAATTCAATCAATTCGCCTTTTCAAACCCTTCTCTGCCAACATTGCCATTATTTATCATCCCCCCTGGTTCCTCTCCTCTTCATGGACTACTTTGCTGCCAGGCTACCCTACTTCCTCTCTTCTAATATTCCATCCCTAATTCTCGGGGACTTCAACATTCCCATTAATCCACCTTTGACCTCAGCAGCCTCTAAACTACTTTCAATTACTTCCTCCATCCGGCTATCACAGTGGACTAATTCTCCCACCCATGTAGCTGGCAATACCCTCAACCTAGTTTTCTCTTATGTGTGTAGAGTATCTAATATCTGCAACATTCCATTTCCTCTCTCTGATAACCACCTCTTATTGTTTGCTCTCGAGTACCCAGTCACCGACAACCTCAGCCTAACTCCCCTCAACTCAGGAGGAACCTTAATTCTTTTGACCTCCAGCAGCTGTCAACTGAAATTGATTCACAACTGCTATCCATCCCTTCCATCTCCTGTCCCTCAGTGGCCATCTCCACATGTAACACTACCCTCACCTCGGCCTTAAACGCTGCAGCCCCGCTCCAAACATGCACCTCGAGGAGGACACGCCCCCAACCGTGGCATACTAAATCAACACACTACCTGCAAAGTTGCTCCCGTTGTGCTGAACTCTCCTGGAGGAAGTCTCGCACCCAGTCAGACTTTCCCCATTATAGATTCATATTGTGTTCATACAGCACAGCCCTTGCCCTCACCAGTCATACTTTTCCTCTCTCATTAGTTCATGCTCCTGCAATCCCAGGCGTCTCTGACACCTTTAACTCTCTTCTTCGCCCTGCTGTGGCCACCCCTCAAACTAACCTTACAGCCAATAGCTTTGCATGCTGCTTTACCAACAAGGTTGAACAGCTAAGGAAAGAATTCTCCCCAACTTACCGTTCTCTTTCACAACCACACGTAGATCATGCCTTTCCTACCCTTCAGACTTTCTCCACTGCTACTGAACAAGAGGTGGCTGCGCTTTTCCTTTCCTCTCGCCCCACCACTTGCCTGCTCGATCCTGTCCCATCTTACCTTATCAGATCTCTCCCCTGCTCTTGTGCCTTCCTTAACACACATCTTCAACTGCTCTCTCTCATCTGGTGTTGTCCCTGCTGACCTTAAACATGCCACCGTAGTACCTATCCTGAAATCAATATCTCTTGACCCATCCTCCCCCTCTAACTATCATCCCATATCTCTGCTCCCTTTTTCCTCAATGCTTCAGGAAAGACTTGTCTTTGCCCGTGTGTCTCACTTCCTCAATTCCAACTCTCTCCTTAACCCTCTTCAATATGGCTTCTGTCTTCTCCACTCTACGGAGACTGCTCTTATTAATGTTACTAACCTAATCGCAGCTAAATCCAAAGGCCACTACTATATACAAATTATTCTTGACCTCTCTGCTGCCTTTGACACCATTGATCATGCTCTCCTTATTCAAACTCTTCAATCGCTCGGTCTCTGTGACTCTGTCCTCTCATGGTTTTCCTCATCTCTCTCCCAACGCTCATTCAGCGTCTCCTTTTCTATTCACACCTCCTCACCTTGTCCTGTCTCGGTTGGAGTCCCCCAAGGCTCTGTCCTTGATACCCTTCTATTTTCTCTTTATGCTGCCTCTCTTGGCAAAAGTATTACCTCTTTTGGATTCCACTACCACCTGTACGCTGATGACAACAAGCTATATCTCTCCTTCCCGGACCTCTCCCCTGCCGTCCTGCAATGTGTCACTGCTTGCCTTTCCTCCGTCTCTGACTGGATGTCCTCCCGCTTTCTGAAACTCAATCTCTCTAAAACTAAACTCCTTGTCTTTCCTCCTCCTAATACTGATCCACGTCTTTCCCTCTCCCTTCAAGTTAGTAGTATCCACTTAAGTCCATCCTTGCAAGCCTCACATCCAGTATGTTGCCAAATCCTGTAGATTCCATCTTAAAAATATAGCCCGCATCCATCCCTTTTTATGCAAGATGTTACTAAGAAGCTTGTCCATGCTCTAGTAATTTCCTGCATGGATTATTGTAACCCTCTCCTAATTCGTCTTCCCAAAAGCCGT
Source organism: Pelobates cultripes (assembly GCA_933207985.1). Classification (NCBI taxonomy): domain Eukaryota; kingdom Metazoa; phylum Chordata; class Amphibia; order Anura; family Pelobatidae; genus Pelobates; species Pelobates cultripes. The sequence goes on from OW240918.1 coordinate 111,490,173, forward strand.
ATTGCCCCGCTACAGTCTGTAATGAATGCTGCGGCCAGACTGATTTTCCTCTCTAGTCGGTCCTCTCACACCTCACCCCTCTGTCATTCCTTACATTGGCTTCCTTTATCCTATAGGATTCATTTTAAAGTGCTAACCCGTACCTATAAAGCACTGATAAATTCTAGCCCCTTTTATATCTCATCACAGATCCATAGGTATGCCCCTTCTCAATCTATCCGCTCTGCCCGTGACCTTCTTCTGTCCGCTGCTCACACCCGTACGGCCAACTCGCGCTTGCAGGACTTCTCGCAGGCGGCTCCCTTCCTATGGAATAGCCTGCCTACCACCATCAGACTTTCTCCTAGCCTTCAATCATTTAAGAAGTGCCCATCTCTTTAGGAAAGAGATGGCCTCCCTCTTATGGCCTCCCAGAGTAATCTCTACCTTACCTGTCTCTTGCTCTCTCCTAAAGGGCAGCACTCTACTCTCTCCTCCAGCTTTGCTTCACTCCCACCCTTTTTGATTGATATTTCCTGTCCTAATGTGTTTTACACCCCACCTCCTATAGACTGTAAACTTGTTTGAGGAGGGGCCTCTTCAACCTTTCGTTCCTGTAAGTTTTCTTGTAATTGTCCTATTTATAGTTAAATTCCCCCTCTAATAATACTGTAAAGCGCTACGGAATCTGTTGGTGCTATATAAATGGCGATAATAATAATAAGGAAAGTAAATATTTAGTGGTCATGATCCTTCAAAGGAGATACAATGGTTCATTAACAAAATGGTATGATTATTTTAAAAACATTTTTTAAAAATTTAAAATTTGTCGTAAATGTTAAACAGAAAATCACCTGTCATAGATTTAGGTTAAAATCTTAAATTGAAAATAAACAGTTTTTTTCCCTCATTGGCATATTATTAAAAATTACATGCATCACTCATAAATAGAACTAATTAGCAGGGCCACATGAAGAGCTAAATATTGTGCTACCAAATATGCAAATTGTTCATATTTGCCAAAGGCATTATCCGGTTCCTCTCATTACACATTCATGAAAACCATGAGCTTTATTGACTTATTCCTCTCTCATATTTTTGAAAGGCATATTTGTCAACATCAATTTACTATTGAAATGGAAATTTCCAAGACAAAAAAATAATCCGTCATTCTATCCAGGTAAAAGGGCAAATTTAAAGTTATATAGAATTAAAAGGGATTCAAATTTAAAATCATTAAAGAAACTCGCTAAACACTAAAACCACTACAGTGTGCTGTAATGATTATCTTGCTATGTCCCCTGCATTGTAAGAAGTAGAGCTAGGGTACACTGTCCACCTCATCTATAGCGCAGTGAAACATAACAGGTTCCTACTAAGGATCTTCTGTAAGCTGTTAAATCATAACATAATTACAAAATATGCTAATTATATAACAAAAACGATAAGTTTGGGGTTATTAGGAAACCTGCAATTTAAAGGGACACTACAGGCACCCCAGACCACTTCTGCCTATTGGAGTGGTCTGGGTGCCAACTCCCACTACCCTTAACCCTGCAACTGTAATGATTGCAGTTTTCATAAACTGCAATAATTACTTTGCAGGGTTAAGTCCTCCCCTAGTTGCTGTCTACTAGGCAGCCACTAGAAGGCACTTCTTGGTCCATAGCACAGGTTTTCTGTGAGGACCTCCAGCGTCGCTAAAATCCCCATAAGAAAGCATTGAAAAACATTTTCAATGCTTTCCTATGGAGAGGTCTAATGCGAATACGCAGCATTGCCGCGCATGCGCATTAGGTCTCCCAGCCGGCGGGCGGGATTAGTCTCCCCCGTCGGCTGACGTAATGAAGGGGAGGAGCGGTGGCGGAGGAAGAAGCAGCGACGTGGAAAAAGTCTGGTAAGCAACCGGGGGTGGAAGGTGGGAGGCAGAGGGGACCTACAGTGCAAGGAAAACGGATTGTTTTCCAGGCACTCGAGGGTCCCTTTAAGGGGTTATTTCGCACAGTAATACTGAGAGGCACATAAGACGTCAAACTGCATATTTTCAGTGCTAACAATCAAATGGTGCTAAAATCAGGCTAGGTAAGGGACGCTCCAGGCACCCAGACTACTGCCCATTAGAGTAGTCTGGGTGCCAACGCCCACCACCCTTAACTTGCAAGTGTAATTAATGCAGTTTTGATAAACTGCAATAATTACCTTGCAGGGTTAAATCCTCCTCTAGTGGCTGTCTATTAGACAGCCACTAAAGGGACTTCCGTGTTCTTAGAACACGAATAGGGTTTGAAACGACGCTGGACGTCCTTACGCTATGCATGAGGACCTCCAGCGTTGCTGGAATTACCATAGGAAAGCAAAGGACGCTGAACGTAAGTGCTGCTTTTTCGGAAGCACTGACCGAGGAAGCACCCCCAGTGGCCATCTAAGGAGTGGCCACTTGGAGGTGTCCCTAGAGGCAAAGTAAACACTGCCTTTTCTTTGAAAAGGCAGTGTTTACATGAAAAAAAGCCTGAATGGAACCATTATACTCACCAGAACAACTACATTAAGCTGTAGTTGTTCTGGTGACTATAGTGTCCCTTTAATGTGTGTATATGAGTTAAGACTAATGGATTTATTACTGAATTGTGGTAATTGTCAAAAATTAGCAAGGTAATTGCAAAATAGCCCAAATAGCCAAACTGGAGAAATTGGCCGAGAAATGGTAATTGCCAAATCTCCGCAACTTCAGGTTTAGTGGCTAACCCACATTTTGTTTTTTGCTAGAAGATATGATGAATTCTGAGATATCAATATTTTTGGTGCCTAGCTGAAATGCTTGAGGCACAATTCCCAACACTTAAAATAGTCACAAGGAGACAAAAAGATCCTGATCTCGTGTTTTACCGACTGTCTTTTAATATAGTGTCCTGGAGGAAGTAACCCTTTGCATTTTACAATCAATCTTCTACGGAAACGGTTATTGTCAATGTACTCTGAAGCATAAATGCAAAAAAAAAAAATTAATAAAGTAGAACAAATGTTTGCACAGATGAGTCATTCAGCACGTTTCCCCCAAATATATTTTGAGACACAATCTCCCACTCCATAATAATTTACATTTTTAGAATGTGTATCCGAACAATGATATTTTTAGGTATACCAGTTGCTGTTGGCACGATATGATAAATCAGATTAAGCACTGAAGCGACAACCTCTTTATTAACTTAAATGAAATCTGATTTTCAAGGACAAAAATTTAAATAAACACTGCAAGCCTGGAAGGCTAAATGTATGAATATTGAGATGGTTGAATGCATTCATTGAAGAGGTGTGATTTGCAGTATGGCTGCCTCTAAGTGACATTAAATAAATACAGTTTTGCTTTGTAAAACGATCGTTTATCACTTACCTTGGCAAGAAATTGGTTTAAAATACCATTACATGTACACGTTCTATAATTCTGTAGTTCTGTAGATGATTGTGTCAAACTATGTTAGCGTTGAGCTAGCTGTATTAGGCAAAATCGCTGCTTTTAATGTTATTAATATATTTATTTTCAAACAGCAGCCAAATAAATAATGGGAGAAAAGAATGTCTATCAATGTTTATAGCATTGCTACTACTAATTCCTTCTCAGGATATCTTCATATGTCTAAACGGTGTATGGACTTCTGTTTGGAAAATAAGCGTACATTTCTATATATAATGATAACAAAAAGAACAAAATTAAATAAAAGCAGTCATTAGGGGGAGAGAGTAGATGTGCATTATTTTCTGTAACTACTTTGACCTATTTTCCTCTTTAGTGCTCTTTCCTGCTCTAACCCTGAATCTAATTGTATATGTTTATGATCCCACTGCATACCCTCTTCTTTTCTTTTTCATTCTGTATTAAAAAAAAAAAAAACAAATAAAGAAAGAAAAAAAAGTGTAAAAACAAGACAAAAACCAGCAACGATGGCATACTGGTGTTTGCATATATTTACACATACACCTACCACTGCATGTGTCAATGAGTGGGGGGGGCAATGGGGTTGGTCGGTGGGTGTAAATATTAAGATAAAGGGACCATAAAGGAGAAAAACTGAAACGTCCATATGTTTCCCTCTTTTCAGTCTATGTATGTCTTCTAGATAAAAAAAAACAAAAAAAAAAAAAAACTTACCAATATATCTGGAGAGCATAAAAAAACAAAGCAGTCATAATGGACCACTTTTTGGAACACAATACAATGCCTATTTTTAGTTTAGTTTGTCAAATGTAAATAGATCTATTTTCTATAAAATATATATGATACGGAAATATAAAGAACAATAATGTCAATAATCATTCATGTTCTTACATTTTTCGAACTAGAATGCTTAAGTAATGGAAAGTATATGCAATATGCTGGCTACCTCTGAAATATTTACCTGCTAGTGCTAAACAGCTGGAAATTCTAAATGCATTAAATTCAAACAGATGTGTCAACAGATTGCGGGAGAATGAAACGTTTTATTGCTGTAGATATAAATGCATATATATGAACATTTGTACAACACACAGCATTTATTAGGCTACACTAGAGAAGCTCTTTTTTTGAGCTTGTTTTTAAACCAAATCTGATTGTATAAGACTAAAATAAATATCTACAAATGAACCACAGTTCAATGTACTATGATTGAGAGTTATGCATCATTCAACTGGATCTCTAACAGGCTGTGGATATAGTGAAAATAAACAAGCTGTATATGTGGTACACACACTGGGAAACTCCAGACGTGACAACATTTGTTGAAACACAATTTAAATCAATGTAAATAAAAAAATAAAATAAAAAAAAAGTTTAAAGCGTATTGGAATGGTTATTTTTAAAACCATTGAGAAAAATTAAAGTGATACTCCAACAATAAAACATCATAACTGGTTTTAATTTTTGGAATGTTCCTTTAACTCTATCAATGACCGGCATCTCCACATACACCAAAAAAATAAAAAAAATAATGTTCACTTACCTTTTTATTTTTTTCCTGAATGAAATTGTTACATGCATGACCATTGATGAGAATGGGACAGTCAAATGTGGTGACCAACCAATAGATTAATTCTTGTACTGAAGCATCAGATTAAAGCTTACTTAGGGAAGCTCTCTCTTCCACTTGCACAATCATTCAAGTGGAGTGTGTGACGAACGGCACCTCGTCACGAGTTCTTGGAGGGGCCTGCTTTACCAGCCTCCTTCCAAAACACTATGGGCACTTTAAAAATCTATGTGAATAGACTTGGTTCGTGGGATTTTATATTTGGTTCGGGAACCGAACAGGCGCACAAACCGGATACCACCCTGTTAAGCCTAATTGACATTTTGTATCATTTTCTACCGCAGTGTTCTTAGTGTTCGTCTGGGTGGCCGCTGTTCGCGAACGCAGGCAGCGGTGTTTGGTCATCCAGTTCATGGAACTGTTTTCGGACACAAACTCCCGAACACCGCTGGACTTCCAGGATCACCTGCGTTCGGTTCTACACAATTTAGAAGGGCATGGTTCGGTGGAAACGTTCCCTCGAACAAGGTGAACAAGCTCCAGGGTAAAACTCTTGAATATGTTTGGCAGTTTGTTCGGTTTTTAAGCTACCGAACTAGACCGACCGCAAGCCTTTATTCTCTGGAATTGTTTTGGTCATTGGACCATGCGTGCGGCCGGTCAAGTTATGATTTCCAGGAAATTCCTCAACTGATCTGGGTGATTTTTGGATATGTTGGTCACCCAGATCAGGGCTATCAGGGGATTTAACTTTTGTGAGGATTTTGTGTGTTTTAAGGTAATTTGGGGGGTTTGTAAAAATGTATGTGTTCTGTGCCTGGAGATAATTGAGTTTAATACAGTGCTTGACTCAATTATCGCCCAGGCACAGGGGAGGGATTGACCTATTTTGTATGGGAGTGTCCTGGACCTGAGAGTCAATGTTATTGTGTGCATGTTTTTACTGTAGTCTACTCTCAGGTCCAGGGGTGAGTGCCCCTTGCATGGGGTCCTGCGAGTAGACTACAGTAAAAACATGCACGCGATAACATTGTTCGTCTGCCTTGCATGGCTGCCATGAACGGTTCCTTGCATGGCTGCCATGAATGGTTCCATGAATGGCAGCCTTGCATGGCTGCCGTTAAACAGAACGCTTTACCCCTTTCATGAAGTCTAGGCTCATGTTTGGGGGACTGGAGAGCTATATTCACTCCGAGGATTGCTATAATCTCATTTGGATTACAACAAGTGCTCTTGTAAGAGCAGCCTGCTTTGCTCTGTGGACTAGGAGAGGTCTACCCACTGGAAATTAGAGCTTTCCATTATGACACTAAGAAACGGCAGGTAGGCAGGTTTTTACTGTCTATAATACTGGAAATGCACCAAAACCATTACAATAAGCCACAGTGCCTATGATGCTTAGAGTGTGACCAAAAACCAATATGCTGCATAGCAAACATCCTGTACTCACAACGTTTTAATGGTTAAGAACAGAGGTAGGCAACCTTCGGCACTCCAGATGCAGTGGACTACATCTCCCCTGATGCATTATGGCTGTAAACGCATTATGAGAGATGTAGTGCACAGCATCGGGAGTGCCATAGATTGCCTACCCCTGCTTTAGAAGCTCATAAGTAAAAGTACTCAAGGAGTTAACGTTTCCGAACAACCCCTGTAGTGCTAATCCAATAAACTAATGAAACAGAAATGTAATATGGTCTGTACAAGGTAAAAGGCATTGCCGCTTCTTGCTGTGAAACAGCACTAGCAGGCAACAGGTTCGTCTACAAAATTGTTAAAGCAAGCTTTGCCTGGTCAGTTTCGAAGAATAAAATCTAAGGAATCTGAAAAAGTTGCTATATGCAATTATCTTTTCTGTCAGCGGTGCCGTAGTTATATATTGCAGTTTCATTCCGTTGAGGCAACAATAAAGCAATTACCAGACAGAAGTGGAGGACATCAAACTGTGTGAATGGAATTTTACTCTTAGTTTGTTAAATTGGAATAAAATACTAAAATCATACTCTTATGTGAAAAGAACATACGCTGGTAATCGCATACTGCTATACAAAAACTGCCCACTTTTATATAAATGTTTTCATAAATGACTTATCGAAAACTATAATATGGACGTCTGTTTAAATACAGAAATAGGCAGTGTAGTACCGTTGGTATACATATAGTTCCAACCATGTGATTGCTGTATTCAAAGAATCAGAGAAAAACACTGACATTATGCACGCACCGCAAGCATGAAAATTAATCTTAAAAATGCCAGAGGTTTACTAGCTTAATTATAGAATTTACGGTTTTATGAAACGTACTATTCCATGAATGGTCAAGTGGTAGCCTGTGCCAGCATTCAAGAGATGCAGTTCTACCAAGATCTCCAATTTCAAGGTGAGATAACATCATAGTTTGTTAGTGAATAAAGTCATGCACTTTAGAGGTCTTTAAAGTAAAAACGACAAATCATTGTTTTCAAAAAATACTCTGAAAGATTTATCTGTACAGATCGAATAAATCTCCTTACGGTTTGGAAAAAGAGTGGTTAGGGTGAGAGTTCGTGTTTGGGAAAAAGTGATAGTCAATACATTGGTTAACAAAGATCTGAACACACCAAGTCAAGCCATAAAACTTTTCCCACTGAAATCTTAAATTTGCAGTGATGTTACTACTGCAAGAGATTCTTGATGAGGATATGCAAATTAGTTCAACAAAGAATTACCTTTTCGACTCATTATTCCATTTTAAACATGGATTACTTGGGGTTTATGTTTGCTGTGTACAACAGCATTGAAACACAACTTGGGAAAAGATGAAAAGCCAGTGAACCACTCATGGACAGCTGTCTCATTGTTAATGCAACTCATGAGCATGAGGATTGTTACTGACTTGCTATTGAGGCTTGGCATTATTTGCAGAGAACAAATCAAGAAAGTTATGGTGTGAAAAAAGTGAATGAACACCCCTTGCACTTGAAGTCAGTGCATAGTCATTACATTGTTAAATACAAATTTGCACACACCAATCAAGCCAGAAGACTTGCTTTTCCCATAGAAATCTCAAACTTGTAGTGATGTTACTACTGCAAGGGATTCTGGGTGGACACATGCAAATCAGCTCAACAAAGAATCATATTTTTGCCTAATTATCCCATTTTAAACATGGTTCACTTTAAAATGGTTTACTGGCTTTGCATCTCTTCCTAACTTGTGTTTCAAAGCTCCAAAGAATCCATGTTTAATCGTACAGGGAACAACAGGGAGGGGGTATTAAATTTAAATAATAAAACAAACAAAATAATAATAAAAATATAAAACTGCTCAACTCTTATCCCCCCACTTTACAGCCCCTACTAAACTCCTCATATTAATTTACTACATGCCTTACACCCACACACTACGTTCACTAAACAAACATATTTAATCCCCTACAAAATACCTATACAGTGCATTCATTAAAACACACAAACCTAAAAAATTCCATTAAACACAAACATTGCAGCCCCTATACAACTGACTCGCTACATCCATTATACCTATTCACACAGACCAAATAAGAAAATTAGATGCACCGTGCCACAAATAACCTTAAAGTGCAGTTATATATACATGACCCAATATAAGTGCTCCAATTTGATTAACCTCAAAAAGGGAAAACAATAAATCAAAAAAATAATAGTGTAATATATTTTATCGATATATAAATTTAGTGAAATTCATATAGAGAACACACTCACATTTTTAAGAGCTAACCTAAAGCTCAGCTGAATTATGCATAGATGGTACAATCATCGTCTTGGGATTTATGTGGATCCAGATGACAAATGTTCTCCAAGCCAAGCAATGCCAAAACAATATGTGGAGACAAATCAAGGAAAACTCCAATGGTAAGTAAGTGCAAATTGAATATTAGAAGAAGTATCTTATTTACTATAATTTTGAGAGCGGAAACTTCCTCTAGCGGTAGTATGCCTAGGTGGTATCAACCCCACCTGGTGAGCACAGGAACCAGGAAGCTGCCTTATGTGGATACATAATTTATAAAGTATATAAATATGAGAAAATACACTATATTTGGTGGTTGAACTATAATATTTTCAAAACACTTTAAAAATACAAATAAAACAACAAAAGTCAAAATTGACTACAGGGACCACACTAAGTAGGTCCCATGAGGAAGCCGTCGGGCTAGATGTGTTTTTGAGGCTATGATCACTGCTTTGCAGGAGAGATGGTCTCCTGAGGTAGGAGAGCTATAACTACTGCAGCCTGGTCTGGTGGAATAGGTAGACCCCAGTCAAGCTTTGACAACTGGGTCTGAAGTGCTCCTGAGTCCCCTGAGCTGACCTGGTGAAGGCACTTAGTCGGAGTACAGGAGCTCTGTCGAATGCAGCATGCACAGATCAAAGCCACTTTGGCAGCGAGGCATGAAGGGAGACCCAAGAAAATCCCACAGCTCACCAGTCAGTGTGGGGCCACCAAACACTGCCCAAATTGACAGAGGAGAGGCCCAGCTATCCTTTGTACTTTAAAAGGCATGACATTCCATTCTGTACTTGCATGATGGCTTGGATCGCTAGAGGTTAATATGATATGTTTTATTTGTTTACTATTGTTTCTTTTTTAAGTATACACTATTTATATCTCTTTTAATCTTTGCAAATGCATTCTTATCTAACATGCAGGCACTGGCAGAATTACTATTAATACCAGCTACTGCGACTTAGCACTGAAGTTACGCCTTGTCATTCTGACAATATATTGAATAACAAGTTTCAAGGGAGGGATTGGTGTGCACTTGTTCACGGTCTAGGTGCTCAGATAATGGGTCAGAGCCTTGAGCCACCAGGTTACATAGTTACATAGCTGAATAGAGACCTACGCCCATCACATTCAGCCTTCCTCACATATATTTTTGCTGTTGATCCAAAAGAAGGCAAAAAACCCAGTCTGAAGCACTTCCAATTTTGCAACAAACTAGGAAGAAATTCCTTCTTGACCCCAAAATGGCAGTCAAATATCTCCTTGGATCAAGCAGCTATTACCCCCACTTATTAGAAATGATATTCCTGTATGTAATGATTTTGCAAGTATTTATGCAATTGTTGTTTAAACATCTGTATAGACTCTGATAAAACCACCTCTTCAGGCAGAGAATTCCTCATCCTTATAGTTGTTACTGTAAAAAAAAACCAAGAAACAAACAAACCTTTTCTTTGCCTTAGATTAAATCTCCATGCTTCCAGCCTAAATGTGTGACCTTGTCTCCTATGTATAAAAGCCCTGTTTACGAATAGATTTCCGGATAATGGTTTGTACTGGCCCCCGAATATATTTGTATAATGTTATCATATCCCCTCTGAGGCGTCGCTTTTCCAAACTTAAGAGATTTAAATGTTTTAACCTTTCTTCATAACTAAAATGCTCCATTCCCTTGATCTATTTTGTAGCTCGTCTCTTCACTTTTTCTAGTGCCATGATATCCTTCTTTAGAAAAGGTGCCCAAAATTGCACAGCATATTCAAGGTGTGGTCTTACCAGCAAAGAGGCAAAATTATAATTTTCATCCTGAGAATTTATGCCCCTATTTATAGTGGCCTTATCAACTGCAGATTGACATTGCATATTGCTGCCTAATTTGTTGTCTATAACAATTCCCAAATCCTTCTCGTGTGTGGTTATCCCTAATTCACTACCATTTAGGGTGTAAGTTGCTTGTGCATTCTTGACCCCGAAGTGCATAACTTTGCATTTCTCTACGTTAAATTTCATCGGCCATTTTAGTGCCCAGTCCCCTAATCTATCCAAATCCCTCTGCAGCAAAGCAACATCCTTCTCACATTCTATAACTTTACAAAGTTTTGTGTCATCTGCAAATGCTAAAACATGGCTTTCAATGCCTATTTCAAGATCATTTATAAATATATTAAATAGAGGCGGTCCCAAAACTGAACCCTGAGGGACACCACTTACCACTTTTGTCCAGCTTGAAAAATTGCCATTAATGACAACACGTTGTACTCTATCCTTAAGCCAATGTTCCTATTGTAAGGAACCGTATCAAATGCCTTGGCAAAATCCAAGTAGATCATATCCACTACAACACTGTGATCTATATTTCTACTTACTTCTTCATGGAATGCAATTAGGTTAGTTTGACATAATCTATGTTTCATAAAACCATGCTGATTATTGCTAATAACAAAGTTCTTCCCAATGAATTCCTGAGTATTATCCCTTAATAGCCCTTCAAATATTTTCCCAGTCAAGAAGTTAAGCTCACAGGTCTATAATTTCCAGGCAAGCATTTTGAAACCTTTTAAAATATAGGAACAACATCTGCCTAAGAATCTTGAAAGATTAAATACAGAGGTTCACTTATTTCCCCACTTGGCTCCTTAAGTACTCGTGGGTGAAAAAACATCAGGGCCCAGAGCTTTTTTTTGCATTCATTTTCTTTAACTGCTGTAGAATCTTGTCTCAAGACATCCAATCAAAAAGTTTTTTGCAGTAATCATTTGCTTATCTCTTGCCATAGGATCCTCATTAATATATACTGAAGAAAAACAGTTAATTAAAATGTCTGCCTTTTCCTAATCTTCATTAACTAACAGACATAACTCTGTTTCCAGTGTACCTGCACTTTCATTTTTTGTTTTAAGAATTGATGTACTTAAAAAAATATTTGGGGTTGGTTTAGTATTCTTTGGCTATCAATTTCTATTTCTCTTTTTCTAGTTTAGCCACTTTAATTGCCTTTTTGCAAGCATTATTGGCTTCCTTATATCTTATATAGGATGCCTTTGATTTGTCCAATTTGAATGCCCTTTTCTTATTTTTAATCTCTTGTGTTACTTCCCTACTAAGCCACATTGGTTTCAATTTGTTTCTTTTATATTTATTACCCAATGGTACATACTGAGAAATGTACCTTTCTAATATTTGTTTGAAGAGTGTCCGTGGCAAAGCTCTCACTCAATCAATGAACGATGCTGTGCAATCTGGGACCTCCAGCTATCATACCCCACCAGAGATTATGCCTGTATGCGCTGCACAAATGTAAGCAAGAGGGGGGAGACAATTTTTTTTTTTTTTTAAGGGGCACTTTAGACACCGACCCTGTCCCTTGAGGTAGCAGGGGACCAGAGGGCACTATAGCATTAGGAATACAACATTGTATTTCTAACACTACAGAATCCGTTTAAGGTGTTAATATTACACACAAACAACCACACACACATATCTCTATACACATTCAACATCACACACAATATCACCCTCAGATGGCCCTCACTCAGCCAACCCCTCAAACACAATCATATTCAGCCAACTGTGCACATAAATATCGTACTCATCCAGCCCTCACACAATCCCACACAGCCAAACATATCTTACTCTGGTGTATTGCTTAGGGGCAGCGAGTAGGGGTGATGAGGGGTGCCCTTCTTTGATTCTTTCCACAGGAACCCAGCAGTTCCCAGTTATGCAGTGTACTCTATTATGTCATTGGTATTTTCTCTTACAATAAAACTTCAAACTGGAAACTCTGTTCAGGTAGATGCACAAATCAATATATGATGTAAAAGCATCTAAAAATAGCATGTTTTTCATTTGCATTTTTTTTTGGATTTTAAAAAATAAGAATCGGCTTTTAAAACACTCATATTATAGTACTGTATGTACAGAATGTAATGTAAATAATATAAAAATATTTATGTAGCTAACCACTTGCAGACATTTGGTGCTGTGCCAAAAAAGGAGGAGCTAAATATTTCACGTAACAATTTAAGAATATTATATAACACATTCAGTAAAATATTTAAAGTGTCATTTTGGAATAGCAATACTGGTTATGTTGCATCCATGTTAAATAAATAACATCATGCTTTCAGCACTGTAAACAAGAAAATCTGAAGTCAAAGCAGCCATCTTTGCATCTGTAGAGGGAAGCCCATTAGCCACTAATCCTACGTGCTGCAAGACGGAGATAAGGGTGCCGACTTAAGTATGATGGGTTTTAAAAGATTTCTCATGACAGCTAGTGAATGTTCTATTTTGTAGAAAAGATAAAACAATAAAAAAAAATAGACTAATTGTTGTACTTAAATCTAAAAATATGACTGCTGAGAAAAAAATAAATAAAAACTAAACAAAAAAATATGTATAATACACAGCATTGTGAATTAAAAGCCATTTGTTCCACATGAAATTATAGATGTATTTTTTTTTTGCCCATATTAAAAAAAAATATGCTTAACAATGAAACAAAACACCCTTAAATTGACCATATAATCCTCACTATTTTAAGAGCAATTTACTGTGATTTTAAGCCTTCCCACCCCTCCTTGTGGTGCATAAATGATTCCATCTCTAGCCTTGATGGATTTGACATCACCCTTATTATGGACCGCTACATGAACAAGAGAGACTGTATTAGTGTCCATGAGTATTATAGTACGGTTTAAAAGTTGATCATTCACAATTTCTTATTCTTGTGGTTCTATTGTTTATTATATATGTTGTATAAAATGGTAAAAATAGTGACGGATTATGCAAATTCTAGTCATGCACAGAGAGCAACAGAGCATATAGATCATATCGGCTTCTGCGCAAGCCACTCTGTGTCTGACTGTTTTACTTCATGTCGCACATGTCACAACCAAAATAAAGAATGGAAAAAAAAAAATAAAAGTTGATCATTTATGGAATGAACATGTAATTGATTTACTCTTTCAAAGTGTTAAACACATTTCAACACTTTGGGAAGATTAATACACCACTATCTTCATATCTGGGGGCATGCAGGGTCTTGTTAGGAATATAGAGTAGATGTAGGCCTTGTTGCGCTGCCCTAAGACAAGCATTTATTCTCATGGTGCAGTGTATCTCTACTCACTTCTTTGCATTTCTCTCTATCCATGTGTGATGGATGGACCCTCTAATTTTGATTGTGTGCAACTACCAATTTTGCCCAGTTCTCTTGTCTTCCCTTTGGGAAGTGGGAAATCTGCAGGGTACTGACCCAGCAATGTTTGCATTGTAGACATATCTCCTTCCCAAACTGAACTTTATCATTTTTAATTAAAAACCAAAATAAAACAAAAAATACCCAAAAAACATTGTGTTTTGGAACTTTTCAATGACCGAACATTATCCTGAAACAACCTATTTTATAAAATTACACAGTTTTCCAAGAGGTGAAAATTTAGTTTAAAACTCAACAACTTTTATCTTTTTGTTAGTTTCATTATTGTCTCTTTCTCTTTATAGTCTCTTTCATTCTTTAGGCGCAAAAAGTTAATTAATGTAAGTGGTCTCAGTTGTGCCAGGCAATGCACAAGAATGGGAATAAATCAGATAAATTAAGATGCTCTAGGACTTTCCAGCTGATCCAGGTTAATTAAGTGAACTTGCTACTTCAGAAGAATGACAAAAGGTAAGTGTTTTCCGATTATCTTAATTTCCAAAAAGTTAGTAATGAAGTGAGGAGAATTGTCACTTTAGGTGAAGATTGCAGAATAATTAATGGCTTGGTGATGTGAGCCAACCTAGATGGATTAAAAGTAAGTGACTTGTCTCACAGAGGACATTTATAACTCAATAATACCTGCAGACCAGATGTTAAAAGAGGCAAGCCCCAATGAGAACCCTTAGTAATAAAGAAGAAATCAGTATTAAATTTACAGCATGATAGGAGAAGTAAAGGCCAATGGAAGTGAAATGAAACGAGGAACAGAATGTATGCTTTGAAGTGTAAACGGAACACAAGATCACTGACCTCTGATAAAGTTCTCTCTACGTCCAATGCAAACATTTTAAATGTTATAGCAGAAATGTTGAGTGGCAGATAAATTATAAGGTATTTTTAAAGCTTGGCTCGCTTTGACAAACACCACCAAGTCTCCAGGAATACTCTTGTGGAAAAGTGAGTAAAGATGATTACCAAGAGGTTCTGCAAACATTTTTATGGCAGCATTTAGGTAGGTATAATCGATCTGCATTGATCTTGGAATGGCATTATCTTCTAAAGGTCAGGCCGAAATATCATCTGCATCTTTCATGCTTCCATGTCACTCTGTTTATTCCTTCCTGGCTGTCAGGAATGGAGATACTCCAACACGCACACATAAAGCAAACGATAAAGAAAAACTTCCTTACAGTGTCTTAGACAGATAAATGAAATGTCTGCAAGAAGACAGAGAATAAACGAGAGACAAGCTGAGGCAGAGTATAACAGATGCACAGAATCGATAATCAGGCCAAGGTCAGGATAGAAGAGCAAGAATCGTCAAACAAGCCGAGGTCAGAAAACAGTAAATCCAATACACAGTATAAACGCAAGGACAACCAGGAAGTATATATACTCTATACTGGGTTATGTGTATAAATCAGCAAAAAGTGCCACATAGACTAACATTATAAAAGGAGACCAACGGAAAGGTTCTTTGTCATATGATGTCATAATAGGCACCAGGAAGCTACGGATGAGTGTGTGCAGCATCAGAACACAGTAGACACATCATTTCTGATTACCGCGCCCTGAGGGACAGGCATGACGACATTGGCACAACTCCTTATCCTTCTATAACGCCAGTTTGTTTTCGTTTAGAGGGTGCACTAAATGGTTTGTATCCTCAATGATGAATTGTACTGGATATTCTAATAACCCATTCCAATTTACATTAATATAATTTTTTTTCCAAAACCTTCTGAAAATTGCTTTACGAGGTATCCCATTATGACATTTCTCTTCCCATCCCTATTTCTGTAATCAGAGTGGCATCTCTCACCACATGGACAAAAAAATAAAATTAAAAAAATCAGACAACACAGTATACAACTTAGTGCTTCATCTAGCCCAGGGGTGCCCAAAAAGTAGATCTCTAGATGTTTTTAAAACTACAGCACCAATACTGATGATGCTTTGTCAATCATCAAGGGAGTTGTAGTTCTACAACATCTGGGGATCTAGCTTTTGAGCACCCCTGTTCTAGCCTCTCTACTTTGCACTTACGTTCAGTAAAATAAATGCATAGTAAAAAAAGATAATGAATAAATATATTAATATAATTTATTTTAGATAAAAAGACCTACAATGTAAAACAAAACAAAAAAAATAACAACATAATAAGACTAAGAATTTTTTTAGCTTATTGAGTTTGAAATAAATATAGATTTGTGCTCAACTTCAAATCCAAAGGGAAAGAATAAACATCAAAAAATACATTAAAATGATCAAAGATGCAAAGCACATTACACTAATAAAATAATTAACTAGCAATAAGGAAATGAGGCCTTGTTTGATGTGAAATTAATTGCTAATCACCTTTGATTTTGAGTTAATCAAACTTGGGGGAAAAAAAAGAAAAATAAACTTGTGTAGATCAAAGATACTTTTCTGAAATAAGCAAATATATGAAAGCACATGCTTGATATGCCAAGTAAATCTAAATCACTTCCATAGGTCTTTGCAAATTTGTGAGCCAAATCAGTTTTCACAGAATGTGTTATTTTAGCAACTGCCATGCTTTAGAAAGCCAGATAGAGAGCACATTTTAAAAATGTCAAATGTATATTTAAATCTCTCACAAAGAAAGTATGAGCAGAAGGCATGGGAACATATAAAGTTTATAACCAACTTTCATAAGGTTTAGTAATTCATTTATCATTTGCATTTGTCCATGAAGGTCAGTATAACCAAATTTGACAATTTTGTGTTTACAAAACTCAATCAAAACTCAAGTAATAATTTTCCACTATAATCCAAGTTTATGAGAAATCTCTATAGTTTTGATACAACACAATAGACAATTTCACACATCTCATATCGTTAAAGAACCACCCTTAAAGAAGGAACACTGTAGCGTTCGGAATACAAAACTGTATTCCTAATGCTATATAGTGTCCCTCTGCCTCTGTGCCCCCCATCCAGTGTTTGGAGGGTTAAAACCGTTCCCCCACTTACCGCATTAGAGCTTCCTTATAGAAAAAGCATTGAATCAGTGCTTTCGTATTGGGAATTTTGAAGATGCTGGACGTCCTCATTCAAAGTGTGGGGACATCCAACATTGTCTCATGGAGTCTGGAGGTCTAGAGGCAGTCTTAACCCTGCAATGTAAACATTGCAGTTTTTCTGAAGTGGTCTGGGAGCCTATAGTGTCCTTTGAACACCTATGGATATAAATGCTATTGTAATAATACATTTTAAGAAATCCAAGTAAATTTAATCCTAATTTATCTTATTCAGGAAAGAATGTTTATTTAAAAATATATTTATATATTTTTGAAGTGCAGGTAGTTACAAAAAAAGCCAGTGGTGCCATGACAGCATCAACAGATATATAGCTTCATACATAGTGACACAGAGGCATGGCATGTAGACATTATGAACTTTTGGAAAATGTATAGCAAGATAAAGTAGATTGAGGTAGTGTTAAGTAGGCAATTGGAAAATCATGAGGAGAGAAACACTGTTGTCGCTAATTCTACAAAACAGCTTATCACGATCTACTAAGAATGTCATGTATTTCCCTCTCCCACCAGGCAGACATCTTATATGCTTATATGAACATAGCCCAGGTTTGCAGTAGCAGTATAATTAGCAGACATAACCTATGAGTACTAGACTCCATATTTGCTCATTATCCACCTAAGATAAGTCGAGAGTACAGTATTTTAAAGTATGCTAATGAGCAGGGTGAAAACAATAAGGTAAAACAATAGGTCTAGCGATCTGTTATCAAACTTCGTGGGTATACTGCCCAATCTGGCACCCTCTGCAGTAGGACTAGGTAGATGAGTCCGGTGGGGTCTTGAGGGACTTGGGGTGCATGATACCAAGCAGGCCCCACGAGTTTATGTTCTAAACAGTCATCCAACACCCCCATGGGGGTCCTGTCTGAGACGTAGGCTCTGGCCAGTATGGGGAGCTGTGCAGCTTTGTGAGGGTAAGGTGCCTCTCCCGTCCCAGGGCTGTGTGGAAGCCGGTACCCTCTTGCCACGAACCTGGAGACTGTTTCAGTCCAGGGTCTTCCCTTCCGGGATAGTACGGTGTCTTTGCTTGTGCTTTGTAGCCCTCCGTTTGAGTGGCTGGTACTTGCGGGACACAGTCCTTTTAGCGCTCACCCCAGCTGGGCGGTGTATGTAGGTTGCAGACTTTTGAGACCTCTGTGCGACCTTGAGAGGCTTCCCAGGCCACCCCTTCCCACATTCTCTCTCTCCATTAGGCAGGACATGTTCAGCCACGGCTGGCCTTGTGCGTTCCAGCAACTTGGCACAAAATCTTTTAAAGATAATTTCAATAGTGTCCCTGGCTTTGTGGTGGGGGCCGGGTGATTTGCGCGTAGTGGTCCCCCCATTGTATAGTAATCACCTGAGTGAGTTTCCCCGCAATTCAGCCCGAGAAATCCCCGGGTATTTCTCTCTGGCAGCAGGAGCTCATGCGAAACAGGTCTTGCCAGCTTGCTTGCCAAGCTCCACCCCCAAGAATGTATATTTTTAAGGTTGTCATATGATTTACGACAAACTCCCAAATTTGCTTGCTAAGATAGGTAATTTTGAGTAGCATTGCAAAGTTTAAATCTGTTTTGTTTGTTTTTGGTGAGCATCACACTGTTTCTTAATCTGTATTTTGTATATATTTTAGTCTTTACAGCAGCACCAATACTGAGAAATGCATGTTCCAGGTTTCCCATCCCCCTTTCCTTCCATATATATATATACTTGGAATTCAGACAAAGATTCCTTTTGGGTTTAGCACTGTAACCCTCCACTAAGGATGCCCCTTTGGAGGTGACCAGGGTAAAGCATAGATTTGAGGTGATTCTTTAGAAGCAGTTTAAGCAGTAAGTATTGCAGTTGGCTAGATAATCTCCAATGTTAAAATTAGCGTAGGACACACAGATATTGAGGTTCTGTAATGTAGTGGTGGGTTTATCACAACATGGCCATATGGTGTAACTAAATCCGAAGATAGGTGATTTTAAGTTAAATTTAAATCTGCATTTCTTTGTTCCTTTATTAGTATTTCATATATATTTTGGTCTTTACAGCAACTCCACTAATGAAAAATGCATGTTCCGGATGTGCCCCCGCATTTCCCTTTTTTATATGATGATTATTGTGAGACAAATAAACTCTCTCATTATAATTATAAGGTCTATTATAATATCTAGTAGTGGATTTTTCTTTCCAAAATGTGAGGGTCCAGGAGTTCACTGCCTTACTGATTTTTTTTTAATCTTTGGTGTTTTGTTTAGCTTTAGTTTTTTTGCTATATTGTTTTAAATCATTTTTTATTGTTTCTTTTAACAATGCTTAGTAAATATAAAGCAGTGCACAACATAACCTTCGAAGGCAAGTTTGGAAAACCAAAGATAACATAAAACAAATCTTCAAATTAACAGCAAGTCAGGTTACGTATAATATATATATAGTAAGTAATGAGCCTAGAGTGTAGCCCATGTAGGCATTTAAATAAAAAAAAACAGTGGTTTTGAGTATGCATATGAATCGAAGAGAAGACGTTATAAATTTTTCAAATATCTAACCATGAGTACGTGCAAGCATAGTAGGGAACGGTCTGTAGTGCGTACATGACATAAATTACATTTGCTTTAAAGTTGCCTACACAGAGGCTTAGAAGATTGGCAAAAGAGCATGGCACAATAGAAAAAACTGAAAAAACAAGACAAACTAATTAAGCCTAATACAATTCAAGAGACAGCATGTGACTATTCAATTGATCACAGTATGTAAGCAGTAAAGAAAGAGAAAAAGTCTCGCATCAAGCATTGCAGACAAAAATTACTTACAAAAAGTGCTAACGTGTGTCACATGCCTCATTATATATATCAAGATAGCAATTTAAATAACAACGTTGTAATATTTGGAATGTAATGCAGTGGTCCCCACAGCCACCGGAGAGCAAAATAGGAGAGAGGGAAAAAAAAAAAAAAAAAATATATATATATATATATATATATATATATATATATATATATTTGTGTTAGGTGCTTAAGATAGTACAGTGTGAAATACCATGAATAAGCGTAGGATGATAAAAGGAGCAAGTCGGTTGTGGTGTGCCGAAACCGACGATGAGGTAGGCCTGAGAAAGAAGAGGGCAAAAATTAAGTAATCCAATTTATTAACAGACAACCAATACATATACATGTATCAACCAGACATGTTTATGAAAGCATCTCTTAACTCTTGTACTGGGTTCGGTATGTACCGTGAGTAAGCGGATGACTTCCAGCGCCCCAGTGTTTTGATAACATGAGTTGGGACGTTGAAACTGGAGGCTGTGGACGCGGCTCCTATACGAAAGGAGTGTCCTGAGTAATTGTTTGCGTTGAGGCCCAGTTGTGTGAGCAAGGACCTGACGTAGGTCATGAAGGTTGTAGTGGTGAGTACTGCACCTTGTAGTTGTAATAACGGTTGCGAGGGCAGTAAGTGATGGTGCTGTATGTAGGCATCAAGAACTTTTACGGGACACCATCTGTTGTGCGTGGGGTAGTACGGAATGTTTACAGGTATGTGCTGGCTGGTTTTGGAGTGAGGTAAAGACAGGATGTAATGATCCATATGTTTTGTCAAGTGGGAATAGAGGAGGAATGGAGTGGTTTGGGTCGTGGAGGTCGTAGTGAATTCTCTGGGTCGTAGAAATCCATAGAAAGCGATGTATATTGCTGTTTTGATGATAGAATTCGTATTAGTGTCAAACGGTTTCAGGTCGAGTAGGTTAGATAAAGCTTTGAAGATATGGTTATCTATGGGTAGCCTCTGGGCCAAATGTGTGGGTTCTGATTTTTGAATACCTCTGAGTATGGTCTTAATTTGGTGAGAGGCCATGAAACTGTTGTTATTTGGGTGTAAGATGAGCATGTGGTGTTGAATGCCAGTGAGATAGAGTTTGATGGTGTTATATGACAATTTGAGTTTAAGGTGGCAAAAGGAAGCAAACCCCAAAAAAGATGTCATAACAAACGGTTGTATGATGTTATGTTCCAGAAGGAATCGTTTGAATAGTGTGAAAGCCCTGTTGTATGTTTTGTTTGTATTGTGTGAAAGTGCCAACTGAGACAATGTCCTGCTATGCTGCATGATGACGTCTAGTCCAGTATGAGTTGTTGAAATGTTGGAGTGATGGTGGCTGTGGGTGCTGCTGACGGGAGTGCTTGATGAAACTCCTGAAATTTAAAGCGAGACAAACTGTCAGCAGCTGTGTTGTATACACCTGGCACATGGAAACAACATAGGAAGAAATTATGACAAGCTGCCAACCAAGTGAGTTTCCTCAGAAATCTCATAATCGTAAGAGATTTGGAACGACCTTTGTTGATGATGTGACAGGTCGCCTGGTTGTCTGAGTAACAACGCACTGGCGTATTAGCCCATAAATGACCCCACGCTACGGCAGCCGCCACTATGGGGTAGATCTCAAAAAGAGCTGAGGTAGTGGAAAAACCTTCCAAATCCAGAACTGCTGAAGGCCAGCTGCCCCAAAGCCATTCGTTCCCAAAAATTGCTGCAAAACCAGTGGTAGATGCCGCATCTGACCAAATGGTAGGAGATGATTCAGTCAATTGAGGGAGGAACATACTTTTACCATTCCAAGTGGTTAAAAACCTCTTCCACATGTTTAGATCTGCCGTAGCTTGGGCATCTAAGGACAACCTGTGCGTGTCATGTAGAAAAAGTGGGAAAAGATGCAATAGTCGTGAAATAAAGGAGCGGCCTTGAGGTATGATGCGCATTGCAAAATTTAGTGACCCCAGCAGGGACTGTAGTTCTTTACGGTTGCAAGTGCCGAGCTGTAGGTAGTTGTTTATGTAAGTGAGAATATTGTCTATCTTTTCGTAAGGTAGGCTTGCTTGCATTGTGGCAGAGTCTAACTGGATACCCAGAAAAGAGATAACCGTGTCTGGCCCTTCTGTTTTCTTTGGGGAGATGGGTACACCTAGTTGCTCAAACAGCTTAGTGGTAGCTTTGAGGCTAGTGGGAGGTGCAGTATTCTCCTCGACCAGTAGGAAATCGTCCAAGTAATGTAATTCTGTAGGGCATCCGGCTATGTTCAATAGTAACCAGCATAGTGCTTCGGCAAATGTGTCGAAAATAGCTGGGCTACTTTTGGACCCAAAAGTTAACCGGGAGAAAAAATAGTAGTTCTCGGACCACTTGATGCCATGCAAGTGCCACAGTGTGGGGTGGATAGGGAGTAATTTGAAGGCGTTAGTAATGTCGGTCTTACTGAGCCAGGCTCCCACCCCTGCTTGTATGATGGCTGTAATGGCGTGATCTATGGTGGTGTATTGCAGAGAGAATTCCTCAGAGGGTATGAGGGAATTAAGACTGGGGTTGGCCGATGAGTGGGGAGCCGATAAGTCAATGATGAGTCTCTGTTTTTGGGAAGATTTCCCTGTGACAATACCAATAGGGTTGGTGCGCCATTCTGTGAATGGGGAGTTCTAAAAGGCCCCAATACAAAGCCCTCCTCCACTTCTTGGTTTATGAGGGTGTCAACCACTGTGGGGTTGTGTTGGGCGGATTGTAGGTTTGGGCATTCCAGAGTGCCAGCTGGTATGTGTAGGATACCTGTGTGGAAGCCTTCTGTTAAACCAGAAATAAGAAAATCTACCAGGTGTCTAGATGGGTGCTGAGACATCAATGCTGTGAATACTGGCATATTAATGGACGTAAGGTAAGGCTTAGAATACATTTTATTTGAACACATGGTCTTAGCATGTGCCCTAAAACATTTTGAACAGACATGCAATAGTCTACATCCACTGTAATTACAAGACCCAACATTGAAATTATTACATATCTGGGACTTGCCCAGAAACTTGATTGGGCGTCCCAATTTGTCTTTGGATAGTTTCCCTGGATCCCCAGAGGAACTAGTTCCTTGTGTGGAGGCATGTCCGTCTGCCGTGTTGGGACAAAAATTAGTAGTATGGGCTGTGGAGGAGCAGTATGCACAAGCTGGTGTTCTTAGACCTGCAAAGTGTCTGCAGAATAAGACGGTATCAATCCTTCCCCAGTTGGATCGTGTACCGTACTGGGAGAAGGCTCCAGCCACTTTTGCAGAAAAAGACCTATGGTAGTCATAGAATGCTGAACCACCATATTTGCTGCCCAGGTCTACCAGCTTGTGCATATAGAGATCAAACTCCTCTCTTCTGTTGGGATAAACCGCACAGACGACATCCCTGTAAATACCAAACGCTAGTACAAATTCAGGGATAGTCAGTTTTCTGTTCAGGCGGGCATCCCTAGATCTGACAATAACAGAAACATCATCATAAGCATACGTCTTATGTTCCACAATGTCCTGGGAGGCAATCAACAGGGAAGCCAGGTTGACGTCTTTACCTTCCAGGATATCCCTTTTGATATGCTCAGGTATCATGTGGGCCGGGCTAACTTCCTGGTCATCCAGGGGGCTGGCTGGAGCGACTAATGGCAAGGCTGGTGTTTGTACCGCAGCCGCGGGTGGCCCTGCTAGAGTGAGGGCCGTGGTGACCGACTCAAGTTTCTCCAGCCTGGAGTTGACCTTGCCCATGGATGCCATGAGTGAGGATAACATGGCATGTATGTCCCCTGGGTTGGACTGGCTAGATCCTTCCCCGGCTTCCATGTTATTGGTTGATGTGCGTAGCAGTTTGAAAAGTTCTGCCTTCCTTGCTGTAGCGGGGTAGGGGATTTGTCGTCTCCTTAATTCCGTGGTTATGCGCGGGATTGTCCAGGATCTAATTGATGCTGGACTAGCTAGCTCTCCTCCTTGTGTGGGAGTGACAGCTCTAGCCGGGTGCTAGGCAGGGAGAAATCCTCTACCCCTTCCTGAGACATACTATAAATAAAACAATAATTAGTATATAGAACCACCAAATTGTACTGGCAGGCTAGCTAGGCCGGATGGCGAAAGTATTATGCTTGTTTGGTGACAGGTGAGGCCCTACTAATTGCCAAGCGGCTTGAGAGGCTCTATCTATGCGTTGGCGCGAGGGGTTATTGAGGCCACTTGACGTAGTGGCAGGAGTTTTAGGCCTCTCGGTGACTGTACGACAGAAAACAGGGGAAGGGAGTGACAGGTGAGGCCCTCTCTTTGCAACATGCGAGGCGGCTAGCTAACGTGTGGCCCGATGGGTGTTTGCCTCCGAAACGTTTGAGGCGGGGTGTTGGCCTCGCGGGACCACTAACCAATGGCGACAGCCAAGATGGGGTAAATATCTATTGGGAATCCTGTGACCCTATTGCCAGTACTCTAAACTAGGGGGATGAAATGAAATGTATGGTAGAATACCATATGAGCAGGTGTACGTACCTGGTAGTATGACAAATCACAGGAATAAACCGTGTGGAGCAATTATATAAGCTTGACAGCCTAAAAATGGGTAAAAGAGAGTAGTATGATGAGTGTGGAGTGTAAAAGAACCAGACTTATAGTCTGTAGCAGCAATGTATAAAATTATGTTGATACCATGGGAATAGCTATGAGTGGCTCAGAAATGTTTGCATGCTTGAATAAGACATCTGAGGGAGGCCGTGGCCTATGTACAAACAATCTATGTGTTACGTGATAATGGTGTGTAAAGGAAAACATGAAACGTAGGTTATATACATATGTATATGACTGTGTAGGGGACGTATGATTGGTTGGATCAGTACGTGTGATTCAACCCGAGTATGCATGCAAAAGGATTTAAGCCTTATGTGTCATCGTCATGACAGAGAAATGAGGCCTGTAATGTAGGCTGAGTAAATTGAAATGAAATGGATAGTTATAAAACTCCTGGCGTGGGAGTTCAATGATCTGTACCGAAATGTAACTGGTTTTATAGAAAGGGACATGGATGAGGTCATGGCCTAATTAACACAGCGTTATGTATGATATGTAGCAGAAAGACCAAAGGCAGGGATACCCCAAAATGATTTAACATGAGGTAAAGTGATGTATATCTATATGATATGTATGTATAGCAAAGACGTATCAACCCGAGAATTATTGCTTAAATGAACCTATCCTTGTATATGTTGTATTAATAACCCAGAAATGAGGCTTGTAACATAGGCTGAGTCCATTCGTATAAATGGATAAGTAATGCAGACCCCTGAAAGCGTGGGAGTCAAATGGTATACACAGAGAAGTGGACTTAAATTGTGGACGTAATACAATACTGACAATTGTTAAAAGTAATCAACAATAATCTATTTAAGCAAGCAATACTTTAACCGAATGTTATATACACATGAAATGGTGAATATAATTCATGAAAGGATTATACGTGAACACACAGAACAGCCGAAAGTAAATGTGAGGGGAACACAGAAGTTAGAATAGTTTAACCGTATGATTTATGCGAACCAAAGCTTGTATGAGCGTATGTAAAATTTGCCGAACAGCAAAACAACCGAATGAACATTCGTTTAAATAACATGCAGAGGATATGCGAAATGACTATTGAACGATTTAAAACATGTTCAGCCGAATGACCGTACGAATGAAAAGCCCGCGAATGGCTTGAAACATTCGTGTCATAACCAGGGAAAAGCCGTAAAGCGAGGACCCGTGCTGTACCGTACGCCGTGGGAACCAGTCCTGGCGTGACAGGAAGGTCTGACTTACGTTTTAGGAGTCCCTGGGACGCGATCTACAACGGAGAACGGAGTCAGAAGAAGCTGGACGGGCGGAAAGGCCTGAACAGGATTCCTGGACACAGCTTAACGTGGTGAAACCTCCTGGATACTGAAACCAAGATGGCGTCTGAGAGAACCCGGAAGTGGATCCTCATTCAACGCTGACCTCGAACGGTAAGGAGCCAGGCAAGGGGAGTGCCTTAAGTAGGCTAGGGTTAGAAAACCAGCACCTCCCACAAATGCAGGCAAATTGCCTTAATACATATATATATATATATATATATATATATATATAAAGAAAAAAAAAATCAGGCAATAAATTCACTCCCCCCCTTCCCAGCATATGGGAATTCTCATTTGCCTCACCACAGAACTGGCTAAGAAAAAGACGTCAAAACAAGAGAAGAAAAAAAAAAAGGGGGTGGAGGGTTACGTATTGGCTCTCTTCGATCACTACTGAGCCAGCACTCCTCAGGGCCTGGTACGAGCATGGTTCCACATAAGCTGTTGACCCTCCAGAGCACCAGACCCCAACCAGGCCCAGAACTCCAGCGGCTCTGCTCATCTGAGGTATTTCACTCGTGGCTGGTATAATTTTGCAGCTGATAGGCTCCCCCATCCGATTCCAGCGCAATGGTGTCTTTTGGGCTAACTCTAGGAGGCCCGATGTCAAAGCTCCAAAAAATGGATGTCAGCCTGTTGGCGGCTCGCCCCAATTTTTTTTGCTATTTTGTAATGCTCCCTGTAAGAATTCATATTTCTTTTGAAACATCGGTACATCTGAATGACATACTTGTTCTCTCTCTTCTATTCCATTATTCATATTATTTGTTCTGTTTTTAACCTTTGCGATCTGAAAGCTGTATCTCTCTATGTAAGTTGCCAATGTAAACCTATGTGTTAGTCTTGCTGTTACACAGTAATAAGGAGTGTATATATATATATATATATATATATATGAAAATACAAAGGAGAGCAATCACTGGACTTTCAATAACCTTCCACTTTTATTCATCATACAGTTATGTTACATCACCATCACAGTCTCTCCAAATTCCATCAGGATATATATTTATTTATTGGATGTGCTTCTGATTCTTAGAATACTGGGTCCACTTCTGTTTTTTCTAATCTTGAAAACCACATTTAAAATGTATCTTTATTTCAGCGCCGAGGTAGATTTCTCATTTGAGCCAGATACTCGCCCTGTTAAGTCACAGATGTCACGGCAAGGGGCATAATTTATTATTGCACTATGGAATATTGTCCTTTAATGTAATTTGTGTAGTGCATAGATAATCTGCCTTTGAAGTAAGTCACCATACGCCTTGCCAGCAACCCACCGGGCAGAAGTTTACTTTGTAAAATCTAAGTGGTTAGGACTTCTGTTATTTCATCCCATTTGTTTTTATCTGTTGTTGGTGTAAATAATGTGTTTTTTCATATATATATATTTTTTCATATTAAATATTACTTTATTAAACTCTGCCTTTGTCTGGTTAACAATCAGGTTACCTGAAGAGACTAATTGGTATTTTGCAATTGCTTAGATATTGTACTAAGTTGTATTTGGTGGGTTTTTAGTATTGGTTTACCTGGGGAACCAAGGCACCCCATTTATAATTTGTCTTGGTGGTGGCAGCGTTAAAATAGTAATATTATTGTTTAAGTGTGGGTGGATGTTAAGGGGGATTTTGTCATTATTTCCGGTCTAGTGCAGACAAATAGTAAACTTTAACCTTTTCACCACCACAACTACGTCACGCACACTCTTGAAGAGAGACTGATCATTTTGTCCAAACAGATGCTTTTTAGAGAGAAGCATTAAGGACACATGATGCTGTAAGGATATCTCAAAAACTGCTGACATGTTCAAAACACCATTTTGTACTTTGTTTACACCTTGTGCTACTCAGTATGCAAACTGCTCAGAAGCAACAAAAAATAATCACAAATAATTTTAAAAAGCATAAACACACATGCACAAAATACCATAATGGTCATCTCCTGGACCTCTTGGGCCACTAGAACACATGCTAATCTCTTTGACTGACACCAAAGAAGATTACTCTATCAGTTCGGAATATGGAACACAAACTGACTACTCTAACTACAGTCCAGAGCATCGTGCAATAAATTTGGAAGCAGTAAAACACCTCCAAATGACTGCTACCACTGAATGTCATTTACTAAGCTCAAAGGGCTTTGGACTCACTCAAGCGTGTCATACTGCCACCAAATACCACCATCCAAAGAGCTGAGGGGATAAACAACACACGATCTTTTCGAACTGCACAATGAGAAATCATCCAAATGCAAACTTTCCATTTAATTCCCTCATATTTTCTTGGTTTTCTTCTTAATCTGTGACACCCAAGTTCCATCCCCTATCCAGTAATGTCATTAATATTCATCACATTTATATAGCATCATTATATTAATTTGTGCTTTACAATTATAGCATGGGATATAGGACAAGTAACTGGCATACTGCATAATAGGGGCTTAAACAAGAAGGAAAGAAGTCCCTGCTCAAACACGCTTACAATGGTTTTCTTCCCCATTCCACAGGCACACATAGCCTGCCCACACAGTTTAATTCAGACCTCTTAACACAGGAATGCAAGCATACAATGCAAAAAAACAGACAAAAAAACAACAGACATTAAAAAGCACATTTTGAGGGAATAATTTCCTAGTACTGTAACCATTCCAATTACCAGAGGCATCACAAGAAAATGAAAACTGTACGACAGGTAAAAAAGAGAGGGTGACTGGATATAGTAGAGAAGCAGGATAAGTATTGCTCATTTTTTTAAATTATGACATCAGTGAAATTTATTCAGGAAAAATGTGCTGTTTAAACATTCTCGGTTACCAGATCTGAATTTCATATTCTGCAAAAGCCACAAATACATTTTCAGTACATAATTACTAATGCTGTGTCGGGAAGCTCATGGTACTGCAAAGAGACATATCGGTTTATTTTTTTCCCCCACAATATGGTTTTTCCTAACTCGTCATAAACAGCACGTTTTAAACTACAAGATACCGTTTTAGACTATTTCCATTCCATTTTAGTCACTCTGTACGACTTATCATAGGTAAATTATTGTTCTAATTTGTAAAAACAGTAAATGTGCTCCTGCTTAGTGAAGTGTTGTGTTTTTGTTTGTTTTTTTGTCTTCTTGAATCAAATACTTAACATGTTACACAGCTATGAAAAGAATGTATTAACAAAATATATAGATAAAAAAAAAAAAATCTCACTTTGACGTGAGACCAGAGTGTATATGGGCCTGTATATTAGATAGATTATGGATCATTTACAGGCGAGACTCTCTCAGCAAGTATTGATGAGACCATTGCAGAGTTGTACAGTCCAGTATATGCTCTGCGGTTTAATGTAATGATTTATTTAATTTTGTTTCAAGTGTGACCAATAATCAGGCCTAGTAAGGGTGTCAGACAGTTTATTAAAGGCAATCTTTTCTCCATATAAATAATGGGTTTATGTGTTTATTATTAATGTTATTAATGTGTATATAGCTTCAACATTCTCAACAGTGCTTTACAAGTACCTGGTGGAGTAATTGATCTGGTAATTGACACAATGCCTCACAATGCATAATCTCACAGGACCCAGTGGCCCAGGTGTGTGCAGGCCAGACAATTTACTTTTGTCTCAGTGCAGACTGCCAGGAGAAAAATATGCACAATATTTAATAAAATAATATTTGGAATATTTGGGGAATGTGATGTCGGAATACCAGTGTGTGCTCCGTCCCCTTGGACTAATTGGGAAATGTAAAAGGAATGTAAATTTCTGCTACTAAAGTCCTTATTGCACAGGAAGCTCTGTAATTTAAGTAAAACCAATGGAAAAAAAGAGAAGAATTTAACAAAGCTGAAAGCAGAAATGAAGGTAGAACAAAAATACAGATTCTCTGCCCCTTCTTCAGTCCTGTGACGAGCAGGGTCTAATGCGCATGCGCGGTAAATTTGTGTGCGTTAGACCTCCACATAGGAAAGCATTGAACCAATGCTTTCCTAAGACGAAAAATCCAAATGTCCATTTCAATTCAGGAAGCCCTCTAATGGATGTTTGATAGACAGCCATTGAGGGCAGACTTGGAGCTGCAATGTTAATTTGGCTGTTTCTATAGAATTGCAATGGTTTACCTTGCAGCAAAAGGGACAGTGCACCCAGTCCACTTCAATTAGCTGAAGTGATTTAGGTGCCTACAGTGTCCCTTTAACTCTTACATTTACAATGCTGCAGTGCTAACCTCTGTTCTACCTGCACATTACCCAACCAGTTATAAACTATATTAAAAGTTTAATTACAGGTCAGTTGGAGAAAACATAAAACTAGTCTGTTGGTGAAGATGTCAAAGTCTACAAAATCTATCAGTCTACAGCAATGTTACTTAAACATAACGTACATAAAATTCAGAAACTCACTGGAAATATAAATATAGGTAAATGGTAATCAATTACTTGGAAAACAGAGGGGGAAAAAACTATCCCATTGCAAACATATAAATCCAGACAGCATTCTGGGAAGGTCATCAAAAATATATTTAAGCCCTGGAGCTAGAAGAATATTTGCAGTGTCAGAACTGAAATGTTCAATAACCACTTATTATATAGTGACAGCACAATCAAATGTTGACAATTCAGACTACATTTTTAACATAGACATTCATCTCAAAAATGTGCTGTTTAAGCATAATCTAGCTTTGGGATGAGGGCATACTCGACATTTGTAAAAAGTATTAAAATACTCTAGAAAAAAGGGTAAAAAAAATAATAAAATACTCCATTGTGTTATTACAGTCATTTTTATTTATACACTGATCAGCCACAACATTGAAACCAACTGCCTAATATCGTGTGGATCCCCCTAGTAATACCAAAACACCTCTGGTGTGTCAAGGCATGACTCTACAAGAGCTCTCGACACGTACTGTGGTATCTGGCACCGAGACATCTGGCAGATCAATTAATGCAAGTTGTAAGGTGGAGCCTCCATGAATATCCCATAGATGCTCAATCGGATTAAAATCTAGGGAATTTGGAGGCCAACGCAACACCTTGAACTCTTTGTCATGTTCAAGCCATTTTTTAACATTTTTTTTGTGTGTGTGTGGCAGCAGTGGCTTAACCAGAGTTAAGGTCGCCAGGGGCAGGAAAAATGTTTTACTCCCCTGGCCCCCATTTAATCTGTCCCTCTGGTTGTAAGGCTAATTCAACATATATAAACACTACAGGGAGTGCAGAATTATTAGGCAAATGAGTATTTTGACCACATCATCCTCTTTATGCATGTTGTCTTACTCCAAGCTGTATAGGCTCGAAAGCCTACTACCAATTAAGCATATTAGGTGATGTGCATCTCTGTAATGAGAAGGGGTGTGGTCTAATGACATCAACACCCTATATCAGGTGTGCATAATTATTAGGCAACTTCCTTTCCTTTGGCAAAATGGGTCAAAAGAAGGACTTGACAGGCTCAGAAAAGTCAAAAATAGTGAGATATCTTGCAGAGGGATGCAGCACTCTTAAAATTGCAAAGCTTCTGAAGCGTGATCATCGAACAATCAAGCGTTTCATTCAAAATAGTCAACAGGGTCGCAAGAAGCGTGTGGAAAAACCAAGGCGCAAAATAACTGCCCATGAACTGAGAAAAGTCAAGCGTGCAGCTGCCACGATGCCACTTGCCACCAGTTTGGCCATATTTCAGAGCTGCAACATCACTGGAGTGCCCAAAAGCACAAGGTGTGCAATACTCAGAGACATGGCCAAGGTAAGAAAGGCTGAAAGACGACCACCACTGAACAAGACACACAAGCTGAAACGTCAAGACTGGGCCAAGAAATATCTCAAGACTGATTTTTCTAAGGTTTTATGGACTGATGGAATATGAGTGAGTCTTGATGGGCCAGATGGATGGGCCCGTGGCTGGATTGGTAAAGGGCAGAGAGCTCCAGTCCGACTCAGACGCCAGCAAGGTGGAGGTGGAGTACTGGTTTGGGCTGGTATCATCAAAGATGAGCTTGTGGGGCCTTTTCGGGTTGAGGATGGAGTCAAGCTCAACTCCCAGTCCTACTGCCAGTTCCTGGAAGACACCTTCTTCAAGCAGTGGTACAGGAAGAAGTCTGCATCCTTCAAGAAAAACATGATTTTCATGCAGGACAATGCTCCATCACACGCGTCCAAGTACTCCACAGCGTGGCTGGCAAGAAAGGGTATAAAAGAAGAAAATCTAATGACATGGCCTCCTTGTTCACCTGATCTGAACCCCATTGAGAACCTGTGGTCCATCATCAAATGTGAGATTTACAAGGAGGGAAAACAGTACACCTCTCTGAACAGTGTCTGGGAGGCTGTGGTTGCTGCTGCACGCAATGTTGATGGTGAACAGATCAAAACACTGACAGAATCCATGGATGGCAGGCTTTTGAGTGTCCTTGCAAAGAAAGGTGGCTATATTGGTCACTGATTTGTTTTTGTTTTGTTTTTGAATGTCAGAAATGTATATTTGTGAATGTTGAGATGTTATATTGGTTTCACTGGTAATAATAAATAATTGAAATGGGTATATATTTGTTTTTTGTTAAGTTGCCTAATAATTATGCACAGTAATAGTCACCTGCACACACAGATATCCCCCTAACATAGCTAAAACTAAAAACAAACTAAAAACTACTTCCAAAAATATTCAGCTTTGATATTAATGAGTTTTTTGGGTTCATTGAGAACATGGTTGTTGTTCAATAATAAAATTAATCCTCAAAAATACAACTTGCCTAATAATTCTGCACTCCCTGTATAGTATTTGGCCATAAAGAGCATTACATTTTTTTATGAATAAACACTTTTTAATACAGTAGAAAAAATACAAGTGACACATTTAAACATATATGTGTTTGAACGTATGTATGTATTTGTGTGTAGTGGTGTACTTGTGTTTAGTGTTTGTGTTTGAATGTGTTTGTATGTTGAGCTGGCGTTTGATTGCTAGGATGTATGCAAATATACTGCCCCGAACATACACACTGAAACACACACAGAGACATACACAATTATACACACTTACTCATAATATACACTAACACACCGACATAGATACATACACACACTAACATTCACTGATACACACAGACATATTCAGTTTCTCCCCGAAAATAAGACCGGGTCTTACGTAAATTTTTGCTCCAAAAAAAGCACTAGAGCATATTTTCAGTAGATGCTCCTTATATATCACAGGAGATCCTCATTTACCTACCGGATTCCATTCGTTAGGTAATATGGTCATAAAGCAAATTCGCCGATAAGCGATGATGCACTAGCAAGCATGTGCAGGGAAGCTAGGGCTTATTTTCGGGGATGTCTTATTTTTGAAGAAAAAGGCTACACAAGCAATACACACTAGCACACACACAGAGATACAGATGTACACACACAGATAACATGTACACAAACATAACACATACACACAGGGGGGTGGGTGGCTTTAACTGGGGTCAAGTGGTATCTGGATCTGATGGGAGTCCTCCTCTTTGGTCCTACCCTCTCCATCTCCTGTGCAGCTCATTGGTAAGCTGGGAGGAAGTGCATTGCACTCCCTTGTGCATTGAACTCCCTTCCTCCCAGCGTCACGGCTTCTTACAGACCAGGGGACGCTCACACTGTTAAAGGGCCATGGCACCTGACCGAGCCCCATATCAAATATGGCCATCGGGTGTCCCTAGCTGCATGAGTCCCTTCAGCTTGCACAGCACCCCCCCCCCCATCCCCGATTGTTGCGCCCAGGGAAGCTGCACCGTTGGCTTCTCGGTAGTTACCCCAATGCACGGTGCATTATACTGCTGCCAGTTTGTCTTCTTTCCAGCTAAGCAATGCATGCGTACCCTCCATCCACCGGATTTATAAGAAAATGTAAATCATCATAACAAGCAACCTTCTTCCATGGCACCATGTCCCCATTTAAGGCACTTTCAGCAATGGACAGGGGTCATCATAGGCACTCTGACCGGTCTGCAGCTACGCAGCAAACTGTATTTCACGGTTTGTTCTGACACCTTTCTGTTATGGCCAGCGTGAATTTTTTTTCAGCAATTTAAGGAACAGTAGCTCTTCTGTATGATCAGATCAGATTGGCTAGCCTTCGCTCCCTACAGGCATCAATGAGCCTTGGACGTCCATGTCCCTGATGCCGGTTCATGGGTTGTTCTTCCTTGCACCACCCTTTTGGTAGGTACTAACCACTGCATACCGGGAACACCTCACAAGACTTGCCGTTTTGGACCTGTTCTGACCTAGCTGTCTAGTCAATGCTATTTGGCCTTTATCAAAGTGATTAAGATCTTTTTGCTTTCCCATTTTTCCTGATTCCAACACATGAAAATAAGAACTGACTATTCACTAGCTGCATAGTATATCCTACCCCTTGACAGTTGCCATTGTAGTGATCTAATCAATGTTATTCAATTCACCTTTCAGTGGTTTTAATGTTGTGGCTATAAACGAGTTACATGGAAAATATCAACCCACCAGAATGGAGATGAAGCACTCCAGCAGATTTGGTTGCAAAATATCCCCAGATGTCTTCAAAGTTCACAGTGTAAAGACTTCAAAGTTTGAATACTTCCCGGTTAATGACATAAGGACAAATAGAACATAATCTTTGCCTGTAGTAAGCTGTAAGACCCCAGTGATATCTGGAGGAGTGATATTTTACAGTGAGGTGCAGAAGAAGTGAGCCCCCAAGGTAGTCTTGTTTAGGAATTGTGTATATCTGCCTTTTGGAGAGAGAATCTTGTATGTGCAATTTATCCTATGCTGCTGAAAGCAGTTTAGCATTCTTTTTTTAAATGTATTTATTAATTTGAAATGTTATTCTGGAAAAGTACAAATGTCACTGAAAATCACATTGTTATAAAAAACAATAGTACATCTCACAAGAATAAACATGCATGCTAAATGCAATTTAAAAATATTAAAAATAAACATATTGGGGGCGTGTCCTGACCACGCATGTGAGCGGACGTGCAAAACCGGAGCTCTCCAGGCCTGCGGCATTAAAGCGGCTTTAACAGCAAACTAAACCATGCAAATCGAGCAGAAAACGCATACACCGACAGGTAATCACCCCTGTACTACATGGCCATGAAAAAACAAACAAAAAAAACTAAACTAAACCACAGAACTTTGAGCCGAAAATCCAAGATGGCGCCGACGGGCAGCAATCCCCTGCCCATAGCTCTGAGGCAGGAGAGAGCAATAACGAGCAAAACAGCCCAGCCACAAATTCATCCACCAGGCTAATTATGCAGGAGCTGCAAGCCTCATTTAAAGCTGACCTCTTGCAAATGACTGCAGTCATCAAAGCAGACATCCACAGCATGGGGGAGCACACTACCTGTCTGGAAGACAGGACAGAGGAATTGGTGGAGGCACACAACTCCATGGCAGAGGCCTACACAGCCCTAGAAAACAAAATAAAATCCTTGGAGGAAAAGGTGACTGATCAAGAAGACAGGAGTAGAAGAAATAACATTCGCATCAGGGGCATATCAGAGACTATCACACAACAGGATCTACCCAGGTATGTCAAAGCCCTGATCCCCTCCCTGTCTGAATTTGACCTAAAACTTGACCTAATACTCATAGTCTCCCCAAACCTAAACATCTCCCGCCAGACATCGCAAGAGACACCATCACCAGAGTGCATCACTTCACTGTCAAAGACCGACTCATGCAAACGGCCAGGACCACTAGCAAATGGCCTGAAATATACAACAATATCAAGCTATTCACAGATCTCTCCTCGGCTACCATGCTTAAACGCCGTACGTTTGCAACAATAACAGAAGCGCTGAGAAACGCAAACATCCCCTACAAGTGGGGCTTTCCTGCAAAACTGCTTATCAAAAGAAACGGCATAGACAAACCCATTATGAACCCATTAGACAGCAAAAGAATGTTACAAGAATGGAACATACCATTCCTAACCAACGGCCCCCGGAAGAAACAAGCAGCAGCCCAGGCACCGCAGAAGCTCACCAAGGAATGGTCACAAGTGTCGCAGACAACAGATCCAGAGGCAGCACCACCCTGAGAGATCCACAGATCAATGCCACGCCATCAATATTCAAATGGACTTAACATACAGGTTTACACCACTTTGGGTTTATGTTTATAACTGTTATTTACCTTAAGACATCTTGAAAAGGTTTGATAGGAGGCCACAGGCCTTAGCCGCGACGGGCGAGTACCACCCGGACGCACTACGCTCAGACTTAGTCTATTGTCGATCTCACATTAATCGAGATCTCGATACTCCAACCCTGAGTAATACACTTCCAAGGCTCTAGTAGCCCCACTTCTCCGTTGCTTAAGGCAACCTAATGTCACTGAGAAGTGACTTACGGAAGGTTGTATAAAGTTTTCCCCCAGTTTCCCACCCCTTCTACCCCGTCCCCCCGAAGAGTGTGTCAAAAATCCAAAATATGCTTACGGTAGTGGGTCACCGAGTACCTAAAGCACCCGAGATCACAATCCCCTCTGGCACTGTTCAACCCAAACACAATACTAAGGTTGTCGAAATGTTTAAGACACATAAATCCTTATCGCAGCATACCACACAATGGCCCAATGGTGATTAAAATGATGTCGCTAAACACCAAAGGGCTTAACTCACCCAACAAACGGCGACTGGCCATACAGGAAGGAAAAAATGTGGGGCCCAAGTGGCATTTTTTCAGGAGACGCATTTCAAATGGAACTCCAGACCTAAATTTACCTCAAAAGGGTATCCACTCAACTTCCACACGTGTTACTCGGCAAAAAAAAAAAAAAAGAGGGGTCTCCACTTTGATTAGTAAAGATGTAGCATTCTCGTTGGTTGGGAAAATTAGTAATAAAAAAGGCCGATATTTAATTTTACAATGTATGTTGAATAATGTACCATATACCTTGATCAATGTGTATGGCCCAAACGAAAACCAGCATGAATTCTTGCAAATGATTCTAGCATTAACGGATATGTACAAACATGGGGAGGTAATCATTGGAGGAGACACCAATTTTTTATTAGACAGTAGAATTGATTCTTCCACCACTGCGCAGATTACGAGTTGCACACTCAAACACAGAACAACACTGTCGACTAAAATATGCTCCACCCTCACAGCTGCACACATGATAGATCCGTGGCGCATGTTACACCCAACGGAAATAGACCATACTTGCCACACGGCAGCTCATAACAGCTACTCACGTATAGACAGATTCCTCATCCCCGCTACATCGCTACCCCGAACAGAGAGAGACACAATTGGGATAATGACGTGGTCCAAACACGCTCCCATCACACTTGGCATTAAAGAATAATTCGCCAATAAAGGGTCAGGTTCATGGAAACTCAATGAATTCCTACTAACAGACCCATCTATAGTCTCTCAGATAACAACAGACTTACAAAACTACATTGCAGAAAACAAAACCGCTGATTCCGCGATTGAACAAATTTGGCTAGCGCACAAAGTGGTCATTAGAGGCAGCTTTATAAAACATGCCAGTTATGCTAACAAACAGAGAACAGCAGAATATACCAAACTCTTAGAAGAAATCCAAACTCTAACACAAAAGAACCAAACACTACTACAAAAACAAAACTTTTAGCTCTCCAAAACATCGAACTGGCCAAAACAACACATCTATTCAGGAAAAGCAAACACAATTTTTTTCACGAGTGGCAACAAAGCGGGTGCTATTCTAGCATCACAACCTAAACGAAGGAATGTCGCCTCCAGGATTGCCTTCCTAAATAATTCCAACGGCGAGAAAATAACAAACCTCCAAAACATTGTCGACCAATTTGCCCAATACTACGGCGAATTATACAATCTTAAACATGACCCTAACGTTGTTATACCAACCCCAGACAAAATAGACAAATTCTTGTCCAACTTAAACCTACCCAAGCTGACAGAAGAAGAACTAACACCCCTGAAACAACCCTTCTCTCTTGACGAACTCACAACAGCAATTTCACAACTCCCAGCACACAAATCACCAGGCCCCGATGGTCTAACGAATGAATACTATAAAACCTTCTCACCAACCATAGTACCACTACTCCTACAATTCGTAAACAAACGTGCCACAGACGGCACACTACCAAAAGAAATGCTCCTCGCACATATTTCCACTCTCCCCAAGCCAGGCAAACCTCCCACACAATGCAAAAACTTTCGGCCCATCTCCCTCCTAAACGGAGACGCCAAACTATTTGTAAAAATGATCAGTAACCGCCTTGCCCCCCTCCTACATAAATTAATCCACAACGATCAATCCGGGTTTATACGAAGCCGCCAGGGCTCGGATAACACTAGGAAAATCCTAAACATGATAGCCACACTAGAGTCCAAAAAATCAACAGGTCTTCTCCTTGCTTTAGATGCGGAGAAGGCCTTTGATCGCCTAAAATGGGCCTACATGACCAAAGTCTTATCACAGTTCAACTTTCCCACATCCACTATAACAAGCATCATGGCATTATACCATCACCCGGCAGCAAAAGTCTCACATGGAGGGTTCCTTTCCATGCCATTCTTCATCACAAATGGAACCCGCCAGGGATGCCCACTATCACCCCTCTTATATATACTCACCCTAGAACCCCTGGCCCAAAAAAATCCAATTACACCCCGAGATACCAGGCATAAATATCCACAATAAGATGTACAGCCTAGCCTTGTTTGTGGACGACATCTTCATAGCACTGTCGGACCCAAAATGCTCCCTTGAACCCCTATTAGACCTCCTACAGCAATTCGGTAACATCTCATACTACCGCCTAAATCAGGACAAGATCCAAGCCCTGCCCTTAAACTTGCCAAAGTTCCTATTGGATGCACTCCGTGCTTCCTATCAGTTTGACTGGAAATCAAACTCAATAACGT
The DNA here is from genome assembly GCA_933207985.1 of Pelobates cultripes. Classification (NCBI taxonomy): domain Eukaryota; kingdom Metazoa; phylum Chordata; class Amphibia; order Anura; family Pelobatidae; genus Pelobates; species Pelobates cultripes. The sequence continues at coordinate 111,528,756 of OW240918.1, forward strand.
ACCTAGGGGTGAAGATAGCACCGTCAATACTCGCTACCTCACAACTAAATTACAAACCTCTCCTAACACTATGCAAGAACAGATGGAAACACACAAAACTCTCCTGGTTAGGAAAAATCATCACATATAAAATGATGATTCTTCCAAGTATCCTTTATGTTTTTAGAAGGATACCCTTAGGGATCACACCCCAATACTGTAAAGCATTACAAAAACTATGTGGCACCTTTATCTGGGGTAGTAAAAGACCCAGAGTATCTTTGGCACTCCTCCAGACTGCACCACGACAAGGGGGAGTGGTACTCCCAAACATTAAGCAATACTACAGGGCAGCGAACAAAGGGTCAGGTTCATGGAAACTCAATGAATTCTTACTAACAGACCCATCTATAGTCTCTCAGATACTTTCAACCGGCATACTTCTCCATGCCCAAACCAGCACGCTACAGTGGGTTGACATGGAAAGAGCGCAATTTAAAGATATACCTCTAACTGATTACTTGTGGACACCAAAGAAGTTTAAAGCCAGACGCACAGACCTATTCCCAAACACACAACTCACAATCTTATTACATGGAGACTATAGGCCATAAGGACACATTGCATGCTAAATCGCCAATCTCAGTCTTAAAAACACTTGTACCCCTCAAAGACAGGACCGAAGCGGGGCTAACAAAGATATCACAACTACTAGACACCAAAGGCATAATCCCTTTCCCAGTCTTACAGACACAATGGCAGGTCCCGAACTGAGCAATCTTCTCCTACTTGCAATTGAAAAGTGTACTGCAGGCACATGCATCGCCACCATACAATCCACAAGACCCAGCTGGAACCATCTCACATCTCATTCTAGACAGATGTTGGGCATCGCCCACAAAACCCAAAACACTTACACTATGCTACAAAGCATGGCAAGAACTTACAACAACCAAATCACAACCCTATAAAGCACACTGGGAGACAGACTGTGGAGTGGTAATGACAGACTCTGACTGGTTGCGGATTCTCAGCGTACTCTCCAAATGGACAAAATGCTACACATACATTGAAGCCCACAAAAAGCTCCTTTACCGCTGGTATTTGACCCCACAGAGACTTAATCGCATATATCCCAATACATCTCAGACTTGATGGAGATGCAACAAGTCTGTAGGCACATTACAGCACCTGTGGTGGTCATGCAGTAGCATCCAACCCCTCTGGACCGCTGTAACCGGAACATTGGAACAGTTCAACATCCCCAAATTCCAGCTATCCAAAACCTCATGCCTCTTGCTGTTACTCCCAGATAACCTAACCCTAGGACAAAAACAAATCACAGGTGCTGTCTCACCATACTAGCAGCAAGGAACCTGATAGCACTGCATTGGAAGTCACAAATCTGCCCATCCTTAGCTCAGCTCCAAACCAAACTCACCCAGTTCAATATATATGAAAGAATGGCGATAATGTCTCCGCAAAAGAAACTCAAATTTGACATGGGTTGGGGGGACTGTGAGGGGGAGGTGGATGAGACAAGAGGGATGGATGCAAATAATGGGGAATGGTAATGGAAAGTAAGCAAAAGTAATAGCTCTCCTATGTACGTGCCCTAGACCCAGTCTCAGATGAACCCAGATAAAGACAAAATACATGTACAAATTTGACGCACTCGCCCCCGCCCCCACCTCACCACCCAACCCAAGCTTCCCCTCTCCGGTATCCTATGCCAAGTTCTCAACCCACCATGGGGGAATACCCACCGACATACCTATTTAGCCAACAAGAACGAAGTCAACTCAACACACACTCCAAACTCTCAACTGGGGGTAATTGGCTTTGAGGAACCACCACAAGTTATACGGAAAACACAAAAGTAGCCAATAACACCTAACCGACCCTCCGGACATCCAACCCTAGCTAAGGAGGGAACACCTCACCTAGCAAGTATCTATGCGATTAACCGTACCGGAATAGAGGCAAAAACGCTCACAAAAGTAACATAAAACTGCCTCGCGCAAGCAATCAAACTACTGTGCCAGCGAGAACATATGTACCAATTGTCATTTGTCTTACCAACTGTTAACCGTTGTGAACAATGCAGAAACATGTGTACCCCCATTAACCCACCCCTTTTTCCTTCTGAATCCCACTTTGCATTTTGAAAATAATAAAATACAAATTTAAAAAAAATAAACATATTACAAAATTAAAATAAACAAATAAGTAAAAGCAGATATGCATTGTAATTAGGGGTATTCACATTTGTCACAGGCTGTAACAAAATTTGCATAGGGAATATATCAAAAAATGTCAGCAATTACAAAGTATCTTTCTGAAAAGTTATCCAGAAAACAGGTGGCACTGGTTGCTATTTATCATACGCACCCAGGGCAAGACAAGCCACAGAATTCATGAAAACCATGACAAATGCAACAAGTGGAAAAAGTGAGGATAAATGTGGTCATTGGGATTTTTTCCAAGCTCTTTCAATCAAAGCAGCAATCAATTAGTGGAAATGAATATATTTGAGGCCCAATTTAAAGTGACAGGAACAAAACAAAACAAAACAAAAAGGCAATTTCCATAGTAGAATGAAGCTTAGTTTGAGCAAGTTTGTTTAATAATAAAAAGTTTCACTTCAAAAAGAACGTGAAACAGGGCAAGAATAGTTTTAAATATCGAAACTTCTACTGATTTTCTGTCTTCTGTACTGTTTGAAAATCTAACCCTGTATCTCTTAAAGGAACACTATAGTATTAGGAATACAAAGCTGTTCTCCTAACACTATAGCAGGAATAGGAGCCTTCAGAACTCCAGATATTGTGGATTACATCTCATTTCAGTCATTGCAAGCATTATGGCTATACAAACAGTATGGGGAATGTAGTCCACGACATGTGGAGTGCCAAAGGTTACCTACCCCTGCACTATAGTGTCCCTCTGCCCCAGCAGCACCCCCAGTGGCCCTCAAAGGGTAAAAACACCCTTTAACCACTTACCCAGTTTCAGCGTCTCTCGGCCCAGGCTCTGTCTCCCCCTTCTCTTACGTCATCACGAGGGGGTACTTCGACAGCCACTAGACATAGTCTTAATCCTGCAATGTAAACATTGCGGTTTCTATAAAATTGTAAAATTACAATGTTTTACATTGCAGGGTTGAAGGGGACATGGGTACTTCACTTTAATGAGATGAAGTGGTCTGGGTGCCTATAGTGTCCCTTTAACCCAATGTGAAACTGTTCTTATCCTTTCATGAAACAATAAAAAGGAAAACGTGAGAACTGGTTCTTATTCATCCAGAAAGAAATTGAGAAATTGCTTGCTTGACACTGTCCTTCTATCAATCCAATTCACCTTGCTTAAAAAAAAAACAAAAAAAAACAGAGCTTTAAAAAGCAAATATGCAGATTAAATCACATCCCACTGTTATTGCCCTAAGAAATGATGTTGGACAAGCAAATGAAGAGCTAAATATGTCAGGGAGATAACAGAACCTACAGGCTGCCTGTCAATCTCCACGACCCTGCGGGAGAGGCAAGAACTAGTGCAAGAAATCCTGGTTCCAATAAATTGAGCGAGAAAAGAAAATGAAAAAATAAAAAAACCAAAAGGTTTTTTTTTTCAGAAAGCCCTATGAAAGATTTAGTCATTTCAAAACAATGTCACCACAGAATTATTACATTTTAAAATATGTATTCAGAGACCATTTTTTGGAAAGGTTTGAAATCACATAATCCATGAAGTGACAATTCAAAATAAAACATTGAAAATGTAATATAACAAAGATGATTTTTTTTTTTTCTTTCTTTTTCTGCATAAACACACAGCACACATTTCTTTTTTACAGCAGTTTGTTGTTGTTTGGCGACGCCAATGACTGGCACGGAGCTCAGTGAGGAGAAATTCTAAATATCCTTTGTACGTGCTGCAGCTATTACTGTATTTCACCGCATAATGGTCGTGGATTTTATGCCTAATTTCTTTCCTTAAAAATGGGGGTGCGACCATTATGTGAACAGTTGTTGATAACATTATAGTTGCTAATAACATAACACAACATATTTTCCAATGCATTATGTAAATTCGGATCCTGATCCCTGTCCTCCTGTCATTTCTTAATGCATTACATAGATAAAATGCACTTAAACACAGTCTTAAATTAGAAGGGCAAAGGTTTAAAAATAATATCAGGAAGTATTACTTTATTGAGAGGGTAGTGGATGCATGGAATAGCCTGCCAGCTGAAGTGGTAGAGGTTAACACAGTGAGGGAGTTAAGGCATGCGTGGGATAGGCATAAGGCTAATCTAACTATAAGATAAGGTCAGTATTTTGAAAATTGGGCAGACTAGATGGGCCGAATGGTTCTTATCTGCCGTCACATTCTAGGTTTCTAAACGGATAGATAATGAACTCTCTCTTCAGTATAAGATCAGTAGGATGTTCGCTATCAGTTTTTAAGAATAAGAATGTCTCACAACAAAAACAGCAATGGTCAATTATGCGACAGGTTTGTAGGAATTGGACACCACTAGCAAATTTAAAAGTGATCATGCTTATTTTTCAATTCTCTTTGTATCCCATTATTTCTCTATTTTTTTTTTTTATAGACCCAATCACAGAAACCACATTCACAAATATTAGTAATAAGGTATGTGAATGCTTTTCACTCTCTTTTCTGAATGCCGAGCTAGTGGATGGGCTGAAAGCGTAAAACCGACGGGTCCAGATTCAACCCTGTATTATAGCACTTCCGGACAAAAATCATAACCCAGCTAGGGTTGGTATTTTTGTCCCAAAATATAAAATGGACTGTGCGTGGAGCATACAGATATAAACACCTACTTTGTTCTGTCTGGAGACAACCAGCTGTTAGATCCAGAGTTTCCATGCGAAACTGGGAGCTTCCATTTTGTTACATTTAGATGGAAAAACTCAGCCAACTGCCCTAACAACACCCAGATAGTAAGCGATCCCCTTCGTTTTAAATCAAAAAGATGGTTTTCAGAATAGGCTATTTCTCTCACCTTTTAAAATGTCCCCAGTTGTGAAGATGGAATCTCCAGTGATGATAACAATAAGTAAGGCAGTTTTATCATGCGACAGGTAAAGTACATTGCACTAAAATATGTAATAACACTAGTAAATGGATTTTAGCCAGATTCTTCCACTTATCATGCTTCTGCCACACGAACATACAATTTAAAAACCACTCAAAATATTATAGGAAATTCTAATACTCCCTAATGAAAAGTCTTGTGTAAGGAGAGATAAGGCTGAACAAAATAAGAATACATCTTAGATGTGCTTTATCGTAGTAGGACACAAGTCACAGCTGGATGTCATTCAACGACTCAATCCCAAGGTCCAATGGCTAAGCAAATCTGCAGCTGCCATTTAACAGCTGTAAAATCAGCAGAGCACATACATGGCGTTCTACAAAGTGAGCACAGCTTGGTCTTGCCGAAAATATTTTTTATTTTTTGTTAGGTTTTTTTGTGTGTGTGTGTGTGTGTGTGTTTTTAATTGCTCATATATTTTTTTTGTGAAGAATTTACAATTTGAATTTACAAAAGAACACATTTACAGCTACTTGATAATCTGCAGTGTACATATATATATATATATATATATATATATGAAATTAAAGAGGGCAGAAATTGCATATATTATGTGTGTTTCTTCTATTAAAAGAAATTAGCACATTATTAGCAGCTATGTCAATTGGATAGGACATCAAAATTGCTGTGATGTGTCCATGGGCTAGAAGTAGAGGCTAATTTGCATTAAGTGCCTATCTGTAATTCTGCCTAAGTGGCCAGGTGTTAGAACACACTGACACTAATGCTAATAACTGATTGTGACTGCGAAAAGTACAAAGCTCGGCAGAATTGCTTTTATAGTGTTGCACTCGTAGTTTCAGTACACAATTTCCTCATGATAACAGACAGAAAAAAAATAGGTCAGACAGAATGGAAAAGAAAACATTGTCAGCCTAAATAAACAGACATGATTTAGAACAATATCATTAGATTTGTAACCTCTAAAACAGCAGAACTGCAATAGTTTCTTTTTTTTTCTTTTTTTAAATCAAGTAATTCAATTACCAACATACAATTTCTTAAAGTAATAGTCACTCGTCACACTGCAGACATTTGTAAACTAAATTCCCATGATGCTATGTCAGGCCCGAAAGAGTGACTGAGTTTAATGACAAATACATCTCACAAAATTCTAGTGTAAATGCAAATAATAAAATCCTTCAATATATATTGTTATGATCTTATAATATCAGAGAATTAAAGGGACACTCTAGACACTATATCCATTGTATATCATTGAACTGGTCACCTGGCTCTGTCCCTCCATTCAGAGTTACACTGAAAGGGGGTCCTTAACGCCAAACACCCAGACCCTCACTGGAGATGTGGTAGGTGAAGAGATTACACTCTTCCTTTTAAAAAAAGCAGTTACACAAGCATCAGTTCTGGAGATTTGAAGTCTAACAAAAGTAGAAAGGTTGATTACCTATGGTGCTAGGAAGTGCAATAAAATAAGAGAAATAAAACAGGTTCATATTAAATGCATGATATTTTTTCCCATGAAATTACCTAGGACACCATTCTTGCAAACCTTTTATTATGTTCCTTAGAAGGTTCTTACCAACATATAATTCTAAATCAATGCAATTTTCCAAGGCTAAAAATCAGTGCTACAAAAGTCCCCTTTTAACTTTTCATCTTACCAGATGCATATTGTTCAGAAATTACTACGTGAGCAGTATATGATATGTGCAATTCTGAAGTATGCAGAATTCAAACCCAGCATGAGGTAAATCAAATCATTAATCAACACGGAATCCTGCAGTATATGAATTCAACATAGTACATAGCAACATTTTTCATGTGCTGCCCAAAACAAAAGTACGGTAATGCTTGTCCAGGGAAATATGGTGGATTTCACAAACCTACCTTCCATATAGATTTTGTCCGGTCTATACAAACATATACATTATCAATACAATTTTGTCCGAAAAAGAAAAAAAAATCTGATGTTCCTGATCAAAACTTTGATCCATGTTTGCTCCAAAAATAAGCAACGTGTCCTAGCTTGTAGGTACACCAGAGATGCTTTGGGATGCTGTTGCACCAAATGGAGGTGGTCAGATTACAAACACAGCCATTCACGTCCTCCATATTTGTAATGTTTATCGATATACCACGAACAAAGGACATAAATCGTACAGTGTGAAATCGTTAATCTATTCATTTGCAAGCAAGATGTAGAGGTGATATTTTAGGCTCAATGGGATACCAAGTTACGTTTGGCACTTTATGGCTATGATATCACAGCTCTAGATAAAATTACAATTTGTCCGGGATACAAGAGCTTACCTGATAAACATGAAAGGCATTGGCAGACTTCCCCCGAAGAAAAACTGAAGGTATCCAAACATTTATAAGGGCACGATGTGATCTGTTAAATAGAGAAAAGAGAAAGCTTGCTGACATTTCAAAGCAAGTAGATAATTTCAATTTTGTAGACAGTGTTTCAAAGGAATTTTACATTTACTTATCATGATTATTATGATGATGTCATAACCAGCTTGCAAGAGCATTTTCAGCAACAACATGTTTGTGAACATGACAGCCAGAATTGTTTGTGGCATTGAGTTCAGTTGGATTTTGTACTTTATAAAAAGGCAGCAAGTCAGCACTAATTGATGCAAGACAAAAATGCAGCACTAATTGATGCAAGACAAAACCCAAATCTAGATAAGTCTCCTCTCAACCCATAGTAAGCAGGTTATCTGTCAAAGTACAGATTATTGGCTTAAAAGCAGGGGTGCCCTCCGGACCCTTCAATTTGTCCTAGAAGCACAACCGCGAATTATAAACTAACAGTGCAGTGTAGTAACTTCTCACTGTGAAGCTAAGCTGCAGTAATCAGAAAATCTTAGCTTCTTATTGTGCACTCAGAAAAAAATAATTTGGTGACGTCAGTCGGTTATAAAGGTGGTGCCTCTTAGACACTCGCAAAATTAATTTAAGAGACTAAAATTTAGTCAGTCATTCGTAGTGCCTCTTACATGCAGCTAAACCAAACTCCAGAAAGTTACACCTCGAGCTATCAAAAATCTCTAATGACACAGTATGGCTTTTAATCAAGACACTATGGAAGCAGGACATTGGCTTTTTAACAAAATGAAAGTTTTGCAGTAACAATAGTGAAATATATACACTGGACAAAATTATAAACGTAACACTTGTTTTTGCCCCCATTTTTCACGAGCTGAACTCAAAGATCTAAGACTTTTTCTATGTACACAAAAGGTCTATTTCTCTCAAATATTGTTCACAAATCTGTGTTAGTGAGCACTTCTCCTTTGCCGAGAGCGTACTTGCCAACTGTCCCGTTTTTGCCAGGACCATCCCGGCAAGCTGGAGTCTATCCCCCGGGACAGTCCCGGCAACTTGCTGGCCATGTGCTTTTATTATTTTCCCTTGGACTGTAACAGCCTGTTACACTCCGAGGGAATTCAGGAGAGAGATGCTGGGGGCTGTAGAGAGGTTCTGGGGGCTGGAGGGAGCACTGACTTTCTCCCTTCCGATTTCCCAGCAGCTTCCCCACCAAACAGGCTCCAGCTTTCCCTTTACGGACGCAGGCTCTACCCCCACAATGGAAGCCCCAACCAGGTCAGCAAACCCCACCTGCCGCCATCAAGTTCCACCCTAACCGTTAAGCAAGAGACCTTGCTGCAGTTGGAAAAGGCCAGAAGATGGCTACCTGACCTACCAGCAACAGCCTCCAGTGCCAGGTAGGCTTGATATACGTGTGTGTGTGTGTGTCAGTGAGCTTGTTTGTAGTGAGCTTGTGTGTGTGTGTGTGTGTGTGTGTGTGTATGTGTATGTGTGTGTCAGTGAGCTTGTCCGTCACAAACTGCCCTTGTCACAAACTGCACCACACATGCACAGCACCCATCACAAACTGCACCCCTCACACACACACACACACACAACACCCCACTTTGCAGTCTGTGTGTATTCAGCAGTCTGTGTGTGTGTGTATTCTGCAGTCTGTATGTATTCAGCAGTGTGTGTGTATTCTGAGGTCGGTATGTATTCAGCAGTCTGCTGAATACACACAGGCTACTTTATACACACACACACTGCTGAATACATACAGACTGCAGAATACACACACACTGCTGAATACATAGACTGCAGAATACACACACACACAATGAATACACACGCTGAATACACACAAAGAGACTGCTAAATACACACAAGCTACTTTATACACACACAGTCTCTCTGTGTGTGTATTCTGCAGTCTGTGTGTGTATGCACTGTGTGTGTGTGTGTGTGTGTGTGTGTGTGCGTGGACTCAGCAGTCAGTGTGTGCGTGCGTGTATTCAGCAGTCAGTGTGTGCGTGCGTGTATTCAGCAGTCTGTGTGTGCGTGCGTGTATTCAGCAGTCTGTGTGTGAATCTGTTCAGTAGTCTGTGACTGTATTCAGCAGTCTGTGTGTGTGTGTGTGTATTGTATTGACTTTGTTGGAGGTACCAATAAATATAAGCTTAAAGGACCACTCTAGGCACCCAGACCACTTCAGCTTAATGAAGTGGTCTGGGTGCCAGGTCCAGCTAGGGTTAACCCATTTTTTCATAAACATAGCAGTTTCAGAGAAACTGCTATGTTTATGAATGGGTTAAGCCTTTCCCTATTTCCTCTAGCGGCTGTCTCATTGACAGCCACTAGAGGCGCTTGCGTGCTTCTCACTGTGATTTTCACAGTGAGAGCACGCCAGCGTCCATAGGAAAGCATTATGAATGCTTTCCTATGTGACCGGCTGAATGCGGGCGCAGCTTTTGCCGCGCGTGCGCATTCAGCAGAATGGGAGGAGAAGAGGAGGATCGGAGGAGGAGAGCTCCCCGCCCAGCGCTGGAAAAAGGTAAGTTTTAACCCCTTTCCAGAGCCGGGCGGGAGGGGGTCCCTGAGGGTGGGGGCACCCTCAGGGCACTATAGTGCCAGGAAAACGAGTATGTTTTCCTGGCACTATAGTGGTCCTTTAATTTTATTGATAAAGTTGGTGTGTAGGAAGGGCACTAGTGCACTGCTTTGACTGGGGGGCCCATAACGCTGTTAAGATGGCACTGCTTATGTGTGTCAGTGAGCTTGTATGTAGTGAGCTAGTGTGTCAGTGAGCTTGTTTGTGTCAGTGAACTTGTATTTCATGAGCATGTTTGTATCAGTGAGTTTGCCTGAAGTAAGCTTGTGTGTGTCACTGAGCTGGTCTGTAGTTAGTCTTGTGTGTCTATACAAGTGAGTTTGTCTGTAGTAAGCTTGTGTATGAGTCAGAGAGTTTTGTCTGTCAGTGAGCCTGTTTTTCTTTGAGCTTGTGTATCATTGAGCTTGTGTGTTTACTGTATAATATTTGTCTTTTGGGGCTGGTGCGCTTTACCAATAAATCACTGCCGCTCACTTAAGCCTGCATAGCCCAGCCCTGTTACACACGTCTGGGCGCTACTGTTAACAGGTACCAGTAGTCTAAAGATTGAAACATAGGGTATTATGCGCAGCTATCTATATAATACTATAGTGCTCCTCTCTCTATAATACAGGTCTGTGTGTATAATATCCTGGGACAGTCAGTGCTCCCTGTATAGTGTTGCTCTCTGTATAATACAGGTATGAGTGTATAATATCCCAGAATAGTCACTGTTCCCCGTATAGTGCTGCTCTCTGTATAATACAGGTCTGTGTCTGTATAATATGCCAGAATAGTCAGTGCCCCCTTTTAGTGCTGCTCTTTGTATAGTACAGGTCTGTGTGTATATAATATTCTGGGACAGTCCGTGCTCCCTGTAGTGTGCAGCTCTCTGTATATTACAAGTCTGTGTGTATAATATCATGGGACAGTCAGTGCTCCCTGTATAGTGCTGCTCTCTGTATAATACATGTCTATGTGTGTCTAATATTCTGGGACAGTCAGTGTTCCCGGTATAGTGCTGCTCTCTGTATAATACAGGTCTGTGTCTGTATAATATCCCAGAATAGTCAGTGCTCCCTGTATAATGCTACTTTCTGTATAGTACAGGTCTGTGTATATCTTGGCACAGTCAGTGCTCCCTATATAGTGGTGCTCTCTGTATAATATAGGTCTGTGTCTGTATAATATCCCAGAACAGACAGTGCTCCATGTATAGTGCTGCTCTCTGTATAGTACAGGTCTGTGTGTATTATATCCTGGGACAGTCAGTGTTCCCTGTATAGTGCTGCTCTCTGTATAACACAGGTCTGTGTCTGTATTATATCCTGGGACAGTGTCCCCTGTATAGTGCTGCTCTCTGTATAATACAGGTCTGTGTCTGTATTATATCCTGGGACAGTCAGTGTTCCTGGTATAGTGCTGCTCTCTGTATAATACAGGTCTGTGTCTGTATAATATCCCAGAATAGTCAGTGCTCCCTGTATAGTACAGGTCTGTGTATATATTGGCACAGTCAGTGCTCCCTATATAGTGCTGCTCCCTGTATAATATACATCTGTGTCTGTATAATATCCCAGAACAGACAGTGCTCCATGTATAGTGCTGCTCTCTGTATAGTACAGGTCTCTGTATAAAATCCCGGGAGAGTCAGTGCTCCCTGTATAGTGTTGCTCTCTGTATAATATCCTGAGACAGTCAGTGCTCCCTGTATAGTGCTTCTTTCTGTATAATACAGGTCTGTGTCTGTATAATATCCCAGGGCAGTCAGTGCTCCCTGTATAGTGTTGCTCTCTGTATAATACAGGTCTGTGTGTGTATAATATCCTGGGACAGTCAGTGCTCCATGTATAGTGCTGCTCTCTGTATAATGCAGATGTGTGTGAATAATATACTGAGACAGTCAGTGCTCCCTGTATAGTGCTGCTCTCTGTATAATATCCTGGGACAGTCAGTGCTCCCTGTATAGTGCTGCCCCCTGTATAGTACAGGTCTGTATGTATAATATCCTGGGACTGTCAGTGCTCCCTGTACAGTGTTGCTCTCTGTATAATACAGGTCTGTGTGTGTATAATATCCTGGGACAGTCAGTGCTCCATGTATAGTGCTGCTCTCTGTATAATACAGGTCTGTGTGTATAATATCCTTGAACAGTCAGTGTTCCCTGTATAGTGATGCTCTCTGTAGAATACCCGCAGACTTCAGGAAATAGAAGAATCAGAAGCAGTGGAGTGGTGACTGAAGCCTTAATCTGAGACATACAACATGTTGAATTGGGGGCATGAAAAGGGGCTTATTGAATATGTGCATTTGTTTTACTTTTACTCCCATTTCTCTCATTAATTCCATTCTGTATTTTCCTTCTATATCTTTCATTTCCTATTTTCAGCTTTTTTTTTTTTTTAATATATATTCACTCCCCAATATAATTATTTTTTTGAACTAATGTATGTTCTATGGTATAGACACAACTCTCTGACTGAAGCACATCTGCACAAGCTATTTCTATATCTGTACTGACAGTGTCACCACTTATACCCAACGCACCTAAAAGTGATAAAATGTACCTGTCCGATGTAGATGCTGTGCTGCAAATGTATCTATCGCATACCAAGGATGCATGGTAATGTTGGTGGTGTCAAGGTTATACTCCACAACACGCAAACCAGAGAACAATAAAGGAGAACACAGATAGACGTCTTACCGGACCTTAAAGTGGCCGGACTTAACGTAGGAATGAGAGAAGAATAGTCAAACACGCCAAGGTCAGGAATACAGAGATACGGGAAAACGAAATAGACAGAGCCAAGGTCAGGGAGCCAGAAATAAGAATAACCAATAAACAAGCCCAAGTCAGGAACCAGAGAAAGGATAACTACTCAGAACGCACTCTCGGGCTAGAACAAACCACGACAGGGCAAGGAATGTCAGAAGGATGTCAGAAGGAGGTTAATATAGGGCAAGGTGAATGCAGATAGGCAGGGACAGAATAGAAGGAGGTATAAATAGATAGTGGCAATAGGCCACTATCTCTTTAAATTTGGAGTTCCCTGCCGGCTACCTTGTGCGCGCGCGTCCCCGGGCGCTCTCCCAGATGTGAATGCTCCCCCGGAGGCGCACACGTGCGAAGCCCGCCAGCGATCCACAGCGCCCGGGACGAGAGAACGGACGGCGGGACCGGGACGGCGCGGGACACCAGGCATGACAGGTGGGAACTTGGTGTTATAAAGGCCTACTCAGTAAAGAGAATTGCAGGGAATTGTGATGGGAAATTCAAACTTTAGGTCGAAGCAGTGCAGCTAAACGGGAGAATTTTTACAACTCTGAAACTTTGGCCTTAAGTTTGAAATTCCCATCTCAATTCCCTGTAATTCTCTCTTCATTGAGTAAACCCTGTAATCTGCACTATAAGTAGGCGGACATAAATGATGTGGGTTGGACATAGTGGGTGGAGCTTTGCGGCAGTGCGTGTGGTAAATGTTCAAGGTAATAATTGATAGCTGTGCTGCAAAGTGTCCTTGGAATTTTTTTTTAAATGTTGGCAACTATCTGAGATAATCCATCCACCTCACAGGTGTGGCATATCAAGATGCTGATTAGACCGCATGATTATTGCAAAGGTGTGCCTTAGGCTGGCCACAATAAAAGGCCTGGTCTCAAATTAATATTCTGGACTGACAAATGATCTGACCTGGTTACAAAGAGATCACAAGCATCTTTAGATAGATACATCTGTACATAAGTGCTTTGTACATTTTCATTGTACACTATATATGTTTTTTTCTTTTTTCCATGTGCAATATTATGGAGATCATTGTTTATGTCAATTTTTAAATACAAAGAATTGAGTTGATCACATTTGCACAAAGCACTTTATTGACACAAGTATTTTTCTAAAGACTTGTTTTTACAATTTACTACCGTTTTAAATGCCATGCCTATATTTAAAGGCGCAGCGTTTATCTGATACAAGAATCATGTTACCGAAGAAACTTTTAAAATAATATTGTTATATGTTCTGATAATCTATGTTTTGTGGATTTCAGTCTAATTTGGTTGGGGTAGCCTAAGGCATCCCCATTTATAAATTGCCTCGATGGTGGCAGCTTTTATAGGTGACACCTATAAAAATATCATTAAATATCAGACTGGAAACATAGTTTGGCAATGAAGAACAACTTAGCATACCTTCGAGCACAGCAGCATAGCTAAAGAGGGACATTTTAATTAGAACACCAATATTAATTTTTGTAACTGAAAAAGTAACATATTGATATTTACTGCTGCTTCAAAACAGAGCGATGTGAGCTTTACTTATTTTGAAGCTCTGTTATGCAAACATATAAAGAAAAATCACTAAAATATGTGACATTCTCAAAGAGGCACTTAGATTTTTGGAAAATTTGGGAGGAATTATTTGGCTTTTTTTTTTATCACCAAACTAAAAATGTTGGAATGTACGCCAGAATGAAAAATAGGAAAATCAACAGTTGAGATCAACGTGAAAATTAAATTGTATTATTGCACATCTCCTAACGTGACCTACCAATTATAATGCAGCCAAATTTTAGAACTACCTATCATTAAGTAGAAGGAACAGAAAGCCTAGTATTTTGTGATCTTTATAATTCTCCCTGTCATTAAATGACCAATATTAATTAATAGGAGATGCAACCTCTTTTTTTTTAGAGCAGCAATTTTTACTTCCATTATCCCTTACTTATAATATTACAGTATAAATTACAGAGGAACTGGGAGTTAAAAGGGCCTCTTCAATGTGAAGTAAATTTCACCTTTTACTCTTTATTACCACTCATAATTTTCCCATCATGCAAATATATTGAATGCATGCAAAAAAAAGCCTTTTTGTCCTGAAACATATCTTGTGAAATAAGGTCTGCACATTATTAGATCAGAAACAAAATAGAAAAGAAAATAGCACTGCATTACATTTATACTTTATCTGATCATGACATCATTCCCTACTTTTAATTAAGGCCATACTGGTAAATAAGAGCCCGTTTAATAACTACTCTTTCACTTTATCCTTCTCACTGTCGTGTGATAACCCAACACACAGTATGTAAACCCACAGAAAACCCAAGCACGTATTACCGAACCTTATAATGGTCGGATTTAACGTAGGTAAAAAAAAGAGTAGCCAGAGGATAGCCAAAAATCAGAATACCAAAGATCAGGAGTACGATACAAAAATAGCCGGGTCAGGATACCAGAAATCAGGAGGTCAAAACATAAGCCACGTCAGGGAACCAGAAAGCAGGAACGTCAAAAGCCAAGCCGGGCCAGTACACAAAAACAACAGTAAATATACAAGGAGAATCAAAGAGCACTAAGGAGAACACAAGGAACCACAAGAGGGCAAGGCACAATGCAAAAGGTGCCCCTTGTATCGTGGGCGCGATGGAATAAGGTAAGAGAGCGTGACAATCCTTACCTTATTCTTTTTAGGAGTTTCTGTTCTCAAAGTGGATTTACAAAAGTGATTGAAATAAATATATAAATATATATATATATAATCACTTACACATACACAACATTTCAATTGCTCCGCACTTCTACTTCTGGTTTTTCAATGTTGCCTGGTGCTCAGTAATGGCCCATTAATACATACAATATTAGAAAGTTTACTGGCACGCTCGACCTTCGTAAAATCCTTAATTATTTTATTTCACCAATTAGGTCATGAGTCAATGATTTAGTTCCAATCTTGGAACTTTCGTTAGAACTATAAATCTGTCCAAAGGCTCTGCTCTGCCTGTTTGTTTGTTATCAGGGAAACCTTCCTCTTGGTTCAACAAGTAAAATAAATAAATAATTATGTTCCCAATAATGGTTATTTATAATGCACAGCATGACAAGCAAAGTAGCAATTATATCTTCTAAAATCAAATTTAAAAAAAGTTAATCAATATAGAATCAAGTTATTCATATTGCAAAAACCTAGAATTGGAGGAGGTTTGGGTTTACTAGATTTTATACAATACTACCATGCCACCAATGCTGCAAATGCAATTAAATTTACCTTTAATATTGGACACACTCAATGGGTTGATATGGAGGCAAATACAATTCTCCCACATTCAGTTAATAACATAATTTAGCTTCCTCCATCTCAAAGACCAAATTTCATCAATATGTTTCCATCAACAAAAATCACAATAAAAGCATTGGACTTCTTGTTCAAAAAAAATAAACCCCAATAAAATCTTGTCTAAAGCAGCTCCTATTTCCATCTTTAAAAAAAAGACATGCCTGAATTAAACATTAACTACTGGACTTCACATTCTATTGTCCGTTTAACTGATTTTTTTTTTTACAACCAACAAACTTACCCAATTGACAAAACTAAAAGACACATTTAATTTAACGGACTGACAGCCTACATATAAAACAATAAGTGAACGGCTCAAAATAAACTGTGCCCTTTCAGAAAACAATGCATATCACTGTACACCAGAACTGTCAAAATTTAAACAAAAACAAATATATACATTTCAGATCCCAGCAAAAAAATAAATAAAAATTAATTGGTTATTCATATCTATTAGAAAAACAGCCAAAAATTGGATTTGATGATTGCTTGGAAAAAAAGGATTTAAAAAAAGAATTGGACATTACATAATGGTTTGAATGTGCGACGGACTGAGGGGTATTACACCATGTGTGGCGCATTTAGAGTCCCACTACAAAGTCATTCATTGTTGGTATCTCACCCCCTCTAGACTACATAGATTTAAATTATCCTATTTGGACATGTGTTGGAGGGGGTGTGTCCCAAGGTGGGCTCATGTTGGAAATCAATTCACAAAATTAATATATACAATTACTGATTCAATTCCCTAACTGCCCCCTGAAATTTGTCTCTTTAAAAAAACTTCCAACTCACCTACCAAATTACCAAAAACTAATGCTAGGTCATCTTCTAATTGCTGCAACTACCACCATAACCACATATAGGAAAACCAGTGACTTGCCAGACATTAAGGAGGATTTATATTCTGTTCTAGATAGTAAACATGAATTGAATTACCGTACAAATTCAGAAAAGAATATTATATTAAGAAAAGAATAGAATGAATGGTAAAAAAGTGTCAGAAGTAAATATAATATAACAATATGATGCCCATCTGATGAAATTATGTACATAAAATATGTTAATATTGTAATAACCTTTTTTTCCATTTTGTAAATAGGATAAATTAAATGAGTAAAATATGGAAAAAAATAAAATAAAAAAATAAATAAAAAATTTTAAAACCAAAAACACAGACATCATATGGGTGCGGGTGTAAGGGGTGTTGTGTAGATGTTTGAATAAAGAGTCACAATCCCAGAGTCCCAAAAATATAATGCCTCAATGTCTTTATGATCAGTCACTGATAACTTACATTTCAAAATCTGACAAACTCGGGTCTTCAGATGTTTGACTTAAGTCTCCGGGGACCTAACATAAAAAGAACAGAATCAATTTCATTATAGTTCATAAACCGAACAGCAGAATATTTGAAGGGCAGAGGTTTGAGGTGCAAATGAAGTTTAACACTCAGAAAAGCCATTATCTATGATAAAATAGAACGTGTTAGAAAATTTACACTAACACAAAATAGAGAACTTGCAAACAAACATTGTAACCATAAACATATATTGTTTTTGTTTCTTTTCCTCTGATAAGCCATGTTAGTCTGGAAATATAAATCAATTATTAGAATATTATTCTGCAGGTGTGGTGAAACACAAGCAATTAAAACAGATTTATCCATTCATGAATGGTACATATTGGTGTCTCCATCTAGGAGCTACAATATTGTATTCCTATAACTTGTTACCTGAGATCACCTGAGAACTCGTGTGGTGCAAAACAACATAAAAAGCAAGTTAGAGCTGGATATCTATATACACATTTATATTTTATCTTTGCTTTTATTTCATATACCAAATAGACTTGTCAGAGAGGTCCAACTCCTGTTTCAGCCTTCACTCCTCTGAGGAATCCCTTGTTTTTTAATACAAAATGAACATAAACACATACAAAATAGTGTGGGTACTTTTAAAAAGTGCATCTTTAAAATATGTTCTTACTGATAAAGCATTACTGAAAAAAATCAGTAATGTCAGATGGCATGTGTTGAAAAGTGTTCGTACTGTGATTTAAATTGCTAAATGTGGGCAGACATGATGGCATGACATTCAAGGGTGGGATGACTGTAGAAGTAAAAATAATAAAGCTATTTAGGCAAGTAGATAACTCCCCAAAAATAACAACTCGTGCCTCTAACGATTCTTACAATGGTCGCTGCTGAATCACTCCCTGCATGGACCTAGTGGCCGCTATGCTGCTCCAGGGACTGTTCCCTGGTGTCACCAAGTGCGAAACACCAGAGAACTAAAGCAAATGGCAGGACATGACCCTGAAATCGGGATTGCTCTGCCAAAACCGGGATTATAGGTTATGGCACAAAGAGTGCCATGGTGCCTTCCCAGTATGGTTTGTCAAACCATTTAAGAACGGTTTGAAAAATTACACTTTTTTTGTCAAACAAGAAAGTCAACTATTTTCTTCAATAAAATAAATTAAATCACTTTTAATAAAAAATAAAGAAATAATAATATAGAGGTTGTTCTCGTTGCACTGGTATTTACCCAATGTTGCAGTGTGGATTTAAATTACTTACAGTGTAAATACAGTTCAACTCTAGATTTTTATTAAAAACGTTTTATAAAACCTTTATTCTAACTACCTACATGAAGGTTATTGAAGATTGTCCCTACTATTTAAGAGTAACGTATCAAGGAAAGAAAAGAAAAAATAGGTTAAGGGTCTCCCCTAAGGAGAGAAAGCCATAGAGAAAAAAAAAATAGTTATTAAGAATCAAAGGTACAAGCATGTGGCACTAAGAGACTGAATCACACTGTACACATTATACCGTAACAATGGTTACAGGGTTAAAGCTGAACACAATATGTGGGAATGTATTAAACAACTAAGTGTGGATTGATTACCCTTCTAAAGATAGCACCTAGAACTTCAACGCTTTTATTTTACACTAGTACAACTAATGAGCAAACAATTTTAAAAATTGTAAAAAGCCAAGCCATGGAAAATAATTTTTAACTTTCAAATGCAGTACAATACAAAGTCGGTGAGATGTATTTACACTGTGGCAGCTATTTTCCTAAACTCCCTACAGTGTGCCTTTGTATATTCTGTCATCTCATCATGAGACGTGTTTGCTCTATATATCAAGAGAACAAACGATGAAGGCCTCAACAGGTTTGTTTTTTAAAAAAAAACTGGAATATAAATTGACACTATCTCCTTTCTAGTCTATGTTGGGTTTAAATTCCTAAAAAGAAATATAAGAGGCAAATATGCAATATTTTATACTTTTTTAATAGGATTCTTCTACATTATACTTCTATAATTTTCTACCGGAAGCAATATCGGAATATCTATCCGTACAATACTCTTATTATATACGTATCTATGTTTACAGATATTTTGATATCTAGTAACCAGAGAGAGAGAGAAAAAATAATAATAATACTAATAGTGACACCTGTTAGCTATGGTTTTTTGACTATTTTGGGTTCATTATGTAAGAAATATCCTTGACTGTGAATTTCTGCATCAGTAGAAACCACCACCAACAGGGAATGCTAAACGCTCTGAAATGTTTTTTTGTCTGCAGTTTTCAAAGGTTATTAATTAACAGGCCCGTGTTTTATAACATATTCCTCGGTGAGATGCACAGCAAAGGTAACTAATGGCTTATGAGTGAATGTAAAAGTTTTGTACATCAGATAAGAAGGCCGCGTTACAATGAAAAATATTACCTCGGAATTTTATTTACAGAATTGCATATTTTACGGAGTAGATTATTGCTTTGTTGCGGAAAGGAAAAAAATATGCATACTGTTTATTTTTCTCCACGAGCTGCTTAACAGTAACAAATCAAACAGAAAAATATATACATGCACATAACAAAATTCGAAAGCACTGAGTTTATCTGGAAGACATAGCGAAAACTATGCAATCTAACCGTGAGGATGATGAATGGTGCTCTTAGTGAAGAAGTAAGTGAGCAATAACTGTGTGCAGCTAGGATATCACTGCCAAGAAAATGCAACCAATCTGCAAGGATTTATTTGTAATCTACAAAGAAAAACTTCAACTCGCATAATAAAAGGGTGCTGCATATTAAAAATGTTACATTGTGGATTGGGTCTAAAAATGTAGCAGTAATAGTGCAATACATACAGTTTAGAAGAGAAAGTTGCAAAATAAATATTAGGCCATTTTTTTTTTTTGAATTTCATATTGGGAATGGAATATTGTTTATGGGATTCCTTGAAAGGTGACTGGAAAACTCATCACAATAAAAAGGTTTACTGGCGCAGGGATCAACCAGTATAGAATAGAATTAGCCCCATTTTCCCACTTATTTGCCCCATTAACTTCCTTACTTTCTTCTGGAAAAATATAACTCTTATTAAAACTCACTATATATGCATATGCATTGGGGAGGATATGATAGAAACATTTCAATACATAAAGGGAATCAACACAGTAAAGGAGGAGACTATATTTAAAAGAAGAAAAACTACCACAACAAGAGGACATAGTCTTAAATTAGAGGGACAAAGGTTTAAAAATAATATCAGGAAGTATTACTTTACTGAGAGGGTAGTGGATGTATGGAATAGCCTTCCAGCTGAAGTGGTAGAGGTTAACACAGTAAAGGAGTTTAAGCATGCGTGGGATAGGCATAAGGCTATCCTAACTATAAGATAAGGCCAGGGACTAATGAAAGTATTTAGAAAATTGGGCAGACTAGATGGGCCGAATGGTTCTTATCTGCCGTCACATTCTATGTTTCTAAGTGGGAAGAGAAAAGTTTATTTTAGATGTAACAGTTCGAGTTACCAAGCTGTACCAGTCAATTAGAATGCCATAAAAATATTTCCTCAACAGTATACGTTGCCTTCCTTGTTAGATTTTTCTAAACACCACATATACTTGTTTAAGGCGTTCTAAATCTATTGTGGCAAAGTATAACATTCGGTGGCGCATTCCACACATCCACAATTCTGGGGGAGGGGGGAGGGAGGGGGTGGTTAAAATCACAATTCCTTCAAACAGACTGCAATGTTAACTTTCTCTTTGCCAGTGAGCTTTGTTTGTTTTAGGACAACTAAAGACACATAGATCACTTCATGCCAAGGTACAGTGGAAATAGCATTAGCACACTCTAAATAACAAAATCTGTGTCTATCTATGAAATAAAAAAAAATCAGTAGACCAATTATTCTAAATCAGTGAGTCAAAGTAGATGAAAGTGGTACAGGAAGTAGCAGCCAGAGAAGAGCTACTTCTTTTCAGTTGTTTTTCAACTATTCCTGTCCAACCTGCCTCTGTCAAATACTGGCACTATCCTCACTACTGCCCCTGCTCTGTCTTACTGTAGTGCTAATAGTAGCAGAGGAGGAAGTGTTGGTGATAGGTTGTTCATCACCAGCGGACTTGCTGACTGCCCTAGTACTCTTTTATTCTGCTTCTTCTCCTCAGTTGTACAAACTTGTTATACAAACTTTGCAGATGCTGCCTCATACCGGCACTAATGAGCTCACCCTTCACAAGCCCCCTACTCGCTTACTTGGCGCATGGCAAGCTGGAAATCAAAATTTCAACCAAATTGCAGTTTATCCAAAAAGAAATCTCCAAATCTAAAAAATACATATTCCCTAGTCAATGTGAATTATTTCTATTGTTGCTTCAATAACTTAGCAATATATTTTAAAATAAAAACTTGCATGGCACTTTAAATGTGAAAAAAAAATATTAAACATATAAGCAGCTTATATGTGAAATGCATCATTGTCTATCTGCAGGTGATTCTGTGACATTTACACAATGATACAAATGTGCAAAGTGGTTTAACAAGACATTTGGTTTCCTTGGGGCATTTAAATGGCTTAGTTCATATACCTGATGTTTTTTTCGAAGAGCAGCTAATGATACCATAGAATGCAAGAACTATGGAATCTTGGTGCCCTTAGAACCTTGTGCATGTAAAATGTATTGGTGTGAGGTGACTGCATTTTATAAGCAAGAAAAGAAAGGACAATGTTTAGATTGATTCATCCACTAGCAGTTCTGCTGTTCTGCTTAATGTGATGCCAGCAAATTATTATGTATTCGCTTTACTGACTTAATTATGCTTTTAGGTACATGTCCACAGGGCTGAATAAAAATATAATTGGGTTAAAACAAAGTATTTTTATGTGTGAACATAAAGACAAATGTAATAAAATATTTACAAGCCTGTTTATAAACAAATTAAAAAATATAAAGAAATACAGATATACTGCAATTGAAACGGAAATTGTTTTGGCCTTATACTAGAAATTAATCCATGATTGCTTCCAAAAAGATTGCTTGACTTAATAAGATAAACATAATAGAAATACATTTTTTTTAAAAAGTCTACTAGGGATATTTAAATGGAATCAGAAAATAATATAAACAAATTTTCCACATTCACCTTTACCATTCTCAGAAGGAAGAAATATTTGCCTATTTTTAAAAAGCTCTTGTTTCGAACTTCCTCTGCCTACGTATGGGATACCATTAATACAAATATGGATCTTTTCTACGTTGTATTACTCTAGCCTGAGTGTGGGTTGGTCTGACAGTGTCCTTTTCTCATAAACTTTATTGTTTTTCGTGCAGTGGAAAAATTTACTATTTTAGGGGTTTAGAACACAGAAGCAGGGTTATTTATTAAAAAAATAAAAAATAAAAAAATAAAAAACTATAAGGTACAAAAGTGTATTCCTGACTCTTTAGTGTTAAAACCATCATGTAGGTAGCTTGCCCCCCCTTAACAGGTAAGAAAACTCACCTTATTTCCAGGGCTACAAGGGTCTGCCATGCTGGCCCCTCCCACAATCCGCATCCTTTGATATCAGAATTGATTATTACAGCTAATCCAATGCTTTCCCAAAAAATGAATGCATCTCTACGGGGAAAGTTCAGCATCTCCATGCTTAGCATGGAGATACTGAACATCAGTGCAGCACTGACCCAGGAAGCACCTATCTGAGAAGTGGCCAGTGGAGGTGTCCCTAGGCTGTAATGTAAACGCTGCATTTTCTCTGAAAAGGGAAAGGAAGGATTATACTCATCAGAACAACTACAATAATCTATAGTTGTTAAATTAACTATAAAGGTCATTTCCATGCTGAAAATTTAGACACAATTAACTAAATATAAATTTTTCATTTTATGCACAATAAGCTTCCACCAGAATTAGAGTTAAAATAAATAAAAAATGGAATGTGAATCCACTGCAAGCCAGTAATAGGAGTGTGGGGGAAGGGAGGGGGGCAATGGTATCTCTCAGTTCATGGATCCCTTGTGGAGTGAGATTAAGATTAAATAGTGTCATTAAAGGACAACTGTATCAATTGCTTTCACTTCTCGTAATTAAAAGTTTATTAAATTTAATGAAACAATGAGAGAAAACTTAAATTTTTTTTGGTCTGGCTTAGAAACCATCTTAGATTCTCTCTACTGTTATCTGACCAACTGCTGCTAAACCTAATATGCCTGCTACTCTAGGGTTAAGCAACAGGCAGGTTTCTCAGTGTTGTAGAATTGCAACTAGAGGTAGTCAGAAGAAAAGTTAGTCTAAGAAAAAATAAAAATGCATGAGTCTGTAGGTGACTCATTTCTTTCCTGGGTGTAGTTCCCGCAAGGCTTTACTGACCTCTCTCAGTATCCTAAACCTGCAGAACAGACTATGTATGTGGGCCTTCTATCTTCTCTCCTCACAGGCCAGCATACATACCCTATAAACTACCACTACAAGAAAGTTATATTCAGCGCTGAATCTTCCACGAGGCTAAGTAGGTGTTTGCCGCCCCCCCAAGCACCCTGACAGTTGCCTTTTTAGCCTCTTTTATGGGGGTGCCCAAAAGCTGGGCGGCTGGTTACCCTAAGGCCCCCCTGAGGTGGACAGATGCTAATAATGTGGGTAGGCAGCGAGGGAGTGCTGCCTCTGAGCTCTTCCTGCTCAGCTCTCTCATGCACCCAGAGGTGACGCCGGAACCAAAATATGACGTCACACTGGCTCATGGCATCACTAAGTGGCGCCCGAGGGAGCTGAGCAGGAAGATTACAGCTCCCTCACCGCCAACACTGACTGGTCATCAAGCCCAGAAGCAGCCCCACTGACCCCAGAATCCACTACAGCTCTCCCAAAGGTAGGGAGGCTGGGTGGATTTAAATTAAAATATTTTTTTTAAAAAAAGGTAATTTGTGTGTGTGTGAAGCAATGTATGTGAGTGTAAGTGTCAGCATCAGGGTGTGTGTGTCAGTGTATGTCTGTTAGTGAGTGTGTATGTCTGTCAGTGAGTATTTGTCGGTCACCGTATATATCTTTGAGTGTGATTTAGATCAAAGAAAACTTTGATTATTTGTCTATTTACTCCTTCCAAATTGATTAATTAATGCGTGCACGCTCTTCCTAGAAGTAATTCACACCGGAGACAAAGTTTCTGATTAGTGAAAAACCTGAGGAATCCTTTATTCCCTGGAGTGGGAGCCCCTTTTAAAGCAGAAATACGTCATGTACAGAGTCACAGTTAACATACAGTATTCATTCAACAATTGGTTAACAGTGTAAGGGGTCTTGTCTAAACCCCCCCTACAGGATGTAGTTTCATCATTACAGAGTTCTCCCACCCATATTCCAGCTTCATCTTGGTTACACCATGGGAGGGGGAGTGAGTGGTAGTTACTGAACAGAGAGGGGCTGAAGAGGAAACAGTTACTTTAACGGCGATTCTCCATTTTGTTACACATGGCACATAGCTGTTAATTTGCACAAAGGAAGTGGGGGAGGAGTTTAATAAAGGAAGCTGTTCTTTTAACACAGGAATTTGTTCCACGAGCTTGCTCGAAGGGAAGGGGGGAGGCTAGCAGGATGGGAGGAATTTGCAGAGAAAATAGTTACTGAACACATTGTAGGGGGGGGAAGGGAATGTTTACTCTAACAGCCAGTTTTAACATAGTGAACACAGAATAAATAGACATTAGTAAATAGCCATTTTAATTTAATTCTTTTGTCCATAACAAGTGAGTGTATGTGTGTATGTATGTCGGTTAGTGAATGTGTCGGTCAGTGTATGTCTGTGAGTGTATGTCTGTCAATGAGTACGTGTAATTTTAGGGAGCGGGCCAAAGTTTTGTCATCCAAAATACACCACTGGTTATATTTATCTTACTCAAACCTGATGTGGTTTTTTTCAAAAAAATAAACCTTGGGAAATCTCCAGCTACTTTATTTTCAATGTCTAGCAAGAGAGTGATTTTTTACTGGCTCCTTATCTTCCTCTCAATCTGCTGGAAGGGCCAATTCACAACATGAAAGCTCCTTTATACTAGGATGTCAGTCTGCAATCATTATTAGCAGCTAAAATTACTTAATCTGCTAGTTCACTAAAAAAAACAAGATCCTGGCCTTGGGTGCTAGAACTTGACAGACAAAAAGTAATTATCTCTCATAGCACGGTTACTGATGAGATCAATTTCATGCATATGAAAATACTACAGCAGGAATATTCCGTGTTCTGTTTGGGTGGAGAGTACTAATGGCCTTGAATTGTCTGTGTGGGTGGAGGGATCACATGACCAAGATTTATATTTTCTGTTTAAAGGCATAAATGGGACTCTAAAAGAAGTAACTTAATACAATGTATAATTTGCTTGCTTATGTGAGGATACATCCGGTGAAGATGTTAACTGACCCCCTTCCCACTGGATTTCACTTTTCTTGCCTTCTTTGTACTGGCAATGTATAGGTCCCGGACAATTTATTTGCTTCTCTTGAAATTCTAGGAGTCGTGGTCCTGTTGGGCAATGACATACTTCCTAGTAGCCCATATCACCCTTTTGGGCAGTGACCCTTACTCGGCTCTTTATTCTTTGAAACCTGAACAAGTCACTAAAATTCTTCTCTTAACATTAAAGAGCTGAGCTTCCCCATCTAAACAAGCCTCTTACCAACATAAATGAAACAGGCTAAAGACAAGAATGCCTAAATCAGCTCTAGTTACATTTGCAGACTATTTATACATCGAGGGTAGGTCTTGTGCAGTTTTGCTAAAATAAATGGGTTGCAATTTAGGTTCCTTAAAACTGCCAGCTTATTTATTTTGTGCCACACTAACCACAAGGATGCACATATTCTGCTCATTAGAACTAATGCCACTAAAACATATCAGTTCCTAAATGTGTATAACCCCAATGGCGCTGCTTCTTCTCTCATGTCTTATATGATTTTACCCTCTATAAATAAATGCTTACTTTCAAAACAGTGTGTGAACGAGGCTTTCCTGCTCATCAAACCAGTTGCCAGTTATGTTGCCGGACCATTCGGACATATTAAAACTGGCAAAAATTGTCACTGCTTGGACTTGGAGGCCAAGACCTTCTTTATATATTTATTTATTTATAAAATATTTTACCAGGAGCATTGAGGAACTTAAGAAAATGCACATTTGAACTGGTGTATGCTACCTCAGCGATTGTATGGGTCCTATAGGTGCAAGACGTTCTTCTACCAACACACTTTTTAACTCCCACTCATCTGTATGTATTAGTTCCCTGATGGCTTATACTGAACATTGGAGAATTAATAATCTTTAAATGTCTCCTCCATGAATAAAGTCTTAACTAAAAAAAAATCATACTTTGAGTGTTCATTTAAAGGGACACTATAGTCACCAGAACAACTACAGCTTATTTAATTTGTTCTTGTGAGTAGAATCATTACCTTCAGGCTTTTTGCTATAAACACTGTCTTTTCAGAGAAAATGTAGTGTTTACATTACAGCATAGTGATAACTTCACTGGCCACTCCTCAGATTGCTGCTAGAGATCCTTCCTGGGTCATGGCTGCCTAAAATGCATCCAAACATTCAGTATCTCCTCCCTCTGCATGCAGACACTGAACTTTCCTCATAAAGATTCATTGATTTAATTCATCTCTACGAGGAGATGCTGATTGGCCAGGGCTGTGTTTGAATCGTGCTGACTCTGCCCCTGATCTGCCTCCTTGTCAGTCTCAGCCAATCCTATGGGGAAGCATTGTGATTGGATCACGTTACCACTTCTGATGATCTCAGCAGACTGCTTGTTTTTTTGAGGCAAACAGCATGCAGAGTTACAACTTCAGGCATGAATACAGTAAGATTTTTACTATATTTATGGAGGCATGAGGGGCCCAGGGGGGCTAGATGGTGGTTTTAACACTATAGGGTCAGGAAAACATGTTTGTGTTCCTGACCCTATAGTGATTCTTTAAGTACAGATTCAATCCATCCCTTTTTCTAAATGACTGTTATATAACAGAAACTGAGAACATAACCTATACTATTGAGCAATTAGTAGTGTCGATAGATCTTTAAAAATGAAATGCACAGATCCACTGCTCCTTCATAGACCACCAAGCAATAAGGTTGCTACTGCTAGACATAAAACCCTGAATCACTTTGATTTTTATAACAATGGAGACTAACAAACTATAATTACATTTGTCTTATTCGAAGAATAAAACATACTTACTGGCCCTCTTAGGTCAATAAGTTCTTGTCTCATCTGAGAAACAAGTACTTCTTTGGCAATCAGCGTGCGGTGCAGTCTCTCATTAAATTCTATCAGCTCACCATGCATTTCAGCAACCTGTAAGGAGAGAAGAAAAAAAAAATTTCATTTTCTGCACATAAGCATATTCTATTTTAGAATACATTTACTCACACACATGATAGCTACAATAACATGATATTTATCTCATTATCCATCACAAAATGAACCCCCCCCCCTAAAAAAAAATGTTGTTACAGGGTAAGTAGTTGTAATTCGCTAACATGTAATGATCACTATACATGTGTGATAAATATTAGATTTGTGCAAAAATTCATTTGTAGCAGTTTGTCCGAATTAGATTGCTTACACAAGTCAATCCATCAGGAATGTACCTGTGGAGTCATATTAAATGAATAAAACTTCACAGGTAAATCCTGGATGGATCCATTCATTCAGGTATGTATTAAAAAGGCATTTAATTAGGACATGTTTATTGAGGCCAGAATAAAATAAAAACATTTTAAATACATTGTTAAATTAAATGTAATGCAAGAAAGACAAATATATAATAAGATATATTGTTCAAAATCTGGTTAGAAAGGAAAATAATATATATCTTTTTTTTTCTAAGGCCTACGGAGTTCGTTTATGCCTTTATATTAAGTGTTATAACACCAAACGAAATATTGGGCACACAGTTATAGGTGCGATTTACTGATAACTCTCCAAAATCAGCCGAGTTAGAATCTCCCCCAACCACATTAGTGAACAGAACCCCTTTTTAGTTTTTTTATTTATATATATTTTTTTAAATCTTGCAACACGCACCTTTGTCATAACAGAATTTACTGTATGAACTCTGATGAAATGTTAACTAAGCATCTTAAAAGTAATCATGAAGTTGATAAGTGAACCTCAAAAACAGATGCTAAGAATGAATTGTGTGTACCAGAGAACATTGCTTTGCCGAATTTCAGCTAAATTGCTTTTAATGAATTTGTCATCGCTGGCTGGTCTTTTGAGGAAAATCAATTTCTTATTACCAGCTTAGACTTCTCCTTCAGCAGTTCTACACTCTCCAGACCTCCTTCATACATTTTGGTTTATAGACCTTGAATTGATTTTATTACTTGTATCCTTCCCACCTGTTCATTTTAGCCTCATATTCTCTTTTAATATTGTAAAAGAAAGCGAGAACCAAACCACCACTTTGGAGAGAGCCAAGCAAGCAATATTTCTTACAAGATGTATATATATATATATATATATATATCTGTATATATAGAGTAACATCTCAAAAATCCCAGAACCTATTTGAAGAAGTATATAACTCTACCGGCATATTAGTGACATAGTAGTATAACAAAATTACACTATATCCCACTTCTATAATGTTCTCTTGAACAGAGGTAGAATATCAGCAATCCACTGTTTTATGTTTCAGGGAAATAATTAGATAATTGTTGTGGGTTTTTAACTCAAAGAGAGAGACAGAAACACTTGTAATATAAAAGAATATTGTATTGTTGCTTGCTGGCATAGCTCTTGCTATAAATCACAACAAATATTGTATTCACAAACTTTTTATTTATTTCCGCATATTAAAGTTACATTGATCATAGTTTAACTTTTATTGAGGCAACGCATAATGACCGTACATAAATAAAATGAGTTATAACAGGCAGACAAACGGGTATCTGAGCAGAACATATGTAAAACATGCATAATGGAGGATAGGAAAGCACAAGTAAATAAAATCCTGCTATCATCAGCCTCATTTTAAAGTAAAATCACATTTGAAACAAGCTAGGCATTCATATCGGAGTATTTAGTGTTATCCAAGATGGATTATCATACGAGGTGATATATACACTGCTCAAAAAAATAAAGGGAACACAAAAATAACACATCCTAGATCTGAATGAATTAAATATTCTTCAGAAATACTTTGTTCTTTACATAGTTGAATGTGCTGACAACAAAATCACACAGTAATTTAAAAATGGAAACCAAATTTTTCAACCCATGGAGGTCTGGATTTGGAGTCACACAGTGTGAAAAAATACACTAGAGGCTTGTCCAACTTTGATGTCCTTAAAACAAGTCAAAATGAGGCTCAGTAGTGTGTGTGGCCTCCACGTGCCTGTATGACCTCCCTACAACGCCTGTGCATGCTCCTGATGAGGTGGAGGATGGTCTCCTGAGGGATCTCCTCCCAGACCTGGACTAAAGCATCTGCCAACTCCTGAACAGTCTGTGGTGCAACGTGACGTTGGTGGATGGAGCGCGACATGATGTCTCAGATGTGCTCAATTGGATTCGGGTCTGGGGAACGGGCGGGCCAGTCCATAGCATTAATGCCTTCGTCTTGCAGGAACTGCTGACACACTCCAGCCACATGAGGTCTAGTATTGTCTTGCATTAGGAGGAACCCAGGGCGAACCGCACCAGCATATGTCTCACAAGGGGTCTGAGGATCTCATCTCGGTACCTAATGGCAGTCAGGCTACCTCTGGCGAGCACATGGAGGGCTGTGCGACCCCCCAAACAAATGCCACCCCACACCATTACTGACCCACTGCCAAACCGGTCATGCTGGAGGATGTTGCAGGCAGCAGAACGTTCTCCAATGCGTCTCCAGACTGTCACGTCAGTCACATGTGCTCAGTGTGAATCTGCTTTCATCAGTGAAGAGCACAGGGCGCCAGTGGCGAATTTGCCAATCTTGGTGTTCTCTGGCAAATGCCAAACGTCCTGCACGGTGTTGGGCTGTAAGCACAACCCCCACCTGTGGACGTCGGGCCCTCATACCACCCTCATGGAGTCTGTTTCTGACCGCTTGAGCAGACACATGCACATTTGTGGCCTGCTGGAGGTCATTTTGCAGGGCTCTGGCAGTGCTCCTCCTGTTCCTCCTTGCACAAAGGCAGAGGTAGCGGTCCTGCTGCTGGGTTGTTGCCCTCCTACAGCCTCCTCCACATCTCGTGATGTACTGGCCTGTCTCCTGGTAGTGGCTCCATGCTCTGGACACTACGCTGACAGATACAGCAAACCTTCTTGCTCGCATTAATGTGCCATCCTGGATGAGCTGCACTACCTGAGCCACTTGTGTGGGTTGTAGACTCATGCTACCACTAGAGTGAAAGCACCGCCAGCATTCAAAAGTGACCAAAACATCAGCCAGGAAGCACAGGAACTGAGAAGTGGTCTGTAGTTACCACTTGCAGAACCACTCCTTTATTTGGGGTGTCTTGCTAATTGCCTACAATTTCCACCTGTTGTCTATTCCATTTGCACAACAGCATGTGAAATTTATTGTCACTCAGTGTTGCTTCCTAAGTGGACAGTTTGATCTCACAGAAGTGTGATTGACTTGGAGTTACATTGTGTTGTTTAAGTGTTCCCTTTATTTTTTTGAGCAGTGTACATTAAGAACATTTAGTAGGTAAGAACATATAGACATGCTGCGTTAAAGTAGATGAAAAACAGTTATTATCAAGGAGGAACCACCGGATACTAGGGCACATAGAGGAACATGAGAGAAGATGGTGCCCGTATGGGATAATGTAATTTAGAGACTAGGTAGCATTCCAGGATCAACCAATTCCCACACTCAGGAGATACAGAATATTTGCTGGATGATCGTTGAGAGGAACAGCGGAACGGTAACCAGGTAAGATACCCCAACAGCCCAGGCCTGCATTACTTTGCCACGGACTCGGAAACTCTTACAGTCCAAGTCCTTCCTGACTAGGGGAAATCAGAGGATCATATCAATCTGTTTTCGGATGAGGGAGAGGAAACGCTTGTGGCGATGCAGAACCCGAGGGAGGCTCATCACCATTCCATCTCATGCTTCTTCATTTTGCAACTTGTGTTTTCAGCTGAGATGTTGCTGCAATATGAGCACCCTGCTAGGAGGTAAAGCTCAGCGGAATAGAAGATTGTCCGCCTCTCCTTCCCATCGGCAGCACTGGACCCTGCAACCTGCAGAAGTATCAAAGGCTGGCACTGTGTGGTAACTGGCCCAGGACTTTCGGATTGTGTGTGTGTGTAAGGAAAGTTGATTAATGTAGAAGCTTAATGCAGCTCTTTCTCTTGAAAGGCCTGCCCCCAAGTCTTTAAATTTTAAAAATCTTATATCAGTCTTATACACTCACCCACTCTCATAACTCTAATTTAATGCCACCACTCTAATAAACTGCTGCCTTCCTCCCCCAATTTAATACACTGCTCTCCCCCTCCATTCCCCCAATTTAAACACACTGCCCCCCTTCCACAACTTCAATACACTGATCCGTCACTCTAGTACACTGCGCCCCTCCTTCTTTCCAATTTAATACACTGCCCCCTCAGTCTAATACATTGCCCCACCTTCCTCCTCCAATTTAAAGGATCACTATAGTGTCAGGAAAACAAAGCGGTTTTCCTGACACTATAGTGCCCTGAGGGTGCCCCCACCCTCAGGTTCCCCCTTCCGTGGCTCTCTCTGTGCTGGTGACCTCTCCTCTGCCGACGTCAGCGGAGCAGAATGTGCATGCCGAAGTGGTCTGGCAGCTCCCGCAGGTTTTAACCCTTCAGATGCAAACATACCAGTTTCAGGGCACTATAGTGGGGAGGGCCACAGCACAAAGCAGCCCCAGGGCAAATTTCCTGGTATCCCAGTAGGTCACTCTGGCCCTGGGCCGCAATTATACTCATTGTGGGCTGCATGCAGCTCATGGGCCGCATGTTTGACATGCTTGATGTAAATAAATATAAATAAACAAAAGGATGGCAAAGCATCAAATGAACAAACTCGAAATCTAACTCATTGGTGGAACCTAGATGTTCTAAGCATTTATAACAGGGACTGTAGTTTCTTGAAGGCATTCTCTTCAATTTCAAAACTGTCTCCGTGGCGCATTACTCTGCTGTCATCCACTCATATTTTCCAATATTATAACAACACACTCTCAGAAAGGCTCCTGAGAACTTTAATCGTCAAGACTATAGGACTGATGTATATTTAATTGCTGCACTATAATATAAATATTAAATATGATTTGTGTAGTGCATTAATCAATTTGCTACCTGGTAGAGGCAGCAAGGCCAATATGAGCAAGAGTGGGGTTAATTTGAATGTGTAGGCATGTGATAGCAGTCAGGAGGTTTACAACATGAATTCCTCTTTTGAAGCTGTGACTTCAACCAGGTGTGAAACATACAACACTCATCTGCAACATCTGTGACCCCTTATTCAGCCTCTAATTAAACATGGACAAGAACGAAGAACTGCACATCTCTGAGGAAGTCCAATTGGACAAAATGTGTTGGATTGCTGTTACAACCCTTTGGACTATTTTGATAAGTGGTTTTGCCTTTTATTGTATTGTGACTGTCTGCACTTTATTCCACAGAGAAGACTTTCACAAATCAGGAGGTGTTCTTTTGGTCTACTTCTAGTGTTTACCTTGATGTTTTGGAATGCATTCAAATGTATTGTATCATACAGTATTGCACTATTTGCGGTCTCTTCTTTTTACATACATATCTGAGGAGTTGGGAAGTGAAGATACTAGTTTTTGGGACATACCCCTGTGTGGGAAATAAGCCTGCTATCTTTTCCAGCTTGTGAGTTTTCTCCCTCTCACTCCCCTTTGTTTTTTTTTTTGTTTTTTTTTGTAATCAATTCTTATTTTGCAAATAGAATGTACAATGTTATATAACAGTGTGTCACAATACGCAAACATACAAATTGCATAGGTTCCGCTTGTTAACAGAGTATATAGATCAATTAGCAGAATAGATAAGCAGTGTTACGAAAGGTATTACAATATAATATTACAAAACAATTGAACAAAAATGTGAAATGTTATATTTAATAAAACCACAAAAGGTATTGACAAGGCGATAAGGTGTAGCGTAATTAAGGCAATATTGCTGGTTAAAGCAGTAGGTAAATATCACAGTGAGCTTGTGTAATCAATATCACGGGTAAGTCAGAACTTAATGTAAATCGTTTGTTTAGAGTTATGGATACATTGGGTTAGAAAGGACGTGATGGAGCATAATTCATACAAATCTAGATGTCTCAAGGAACGGCATGTGAAGATATCTAGAAGGAGCGGCTGGTAAATGATAGGGTGGGGGGGGGGGAAGAAGAGAGGAGAGGAGCAGTATTTGTATTAGAGTTTTGATGAGGCAGTATGCCTGGAAGCCAGAAAGTTTAGCCACGGTTTCCAGAGTCTAGAGAAGGTTTGGAAGTTCTTCTATTGAGTGTATGTCTGATTTTGTTTACCCTAGTTATCCACTCTCTAATAGAAGGAATTTGCCTGTGTTTCCAGTACTTAGGTATGAGCTGTGTGGCCGCCATGACCAAATAACTGAAAAGAGTGGCTGTATCTCTCTTCATACCTGGAGGAGCTAGGGAGAACAGATAATGTTGCGGTGCGAATGGAATCATTATGAAGCAACAGTTGTGTCATGGTATGGATTCTCTTCCAATAGGTTACTATCAGCGGACATTGCCACCATATGTGGGCATGATGAGCTGCCTCTTGGTGGCATCTCCAACAGGTCTGCGGGGATAAACTGTGTATTTGTTGAATTCTGGCTGGGGTGTAGTGCCAGCGAGTGATGCGCTTGTAGTTACTTTCTTGAGCTACAATGGACGTGGTAGATCTGTGTGCACATAAGAAGATAGTACCCCATTCTTTCTGTGAGATATCTAATTGGAGTTCCTCTACCCATTTCCCTGTGCAGTTTGGCAATGTAAGATCCCTCGATTCCCTGATTAGTTTATACATGTTGGAAAGAACCTTTTTCGTAAGAGTGTGGTCTGAACATAGTTGTTCAAAGTTAGTTGAGGTCCTAAACTCTGTTTGTAAGAGGTTGGCGCTTTTAATAAAGTGGATCAGTTGGGCATAGTGTAAGCGAAGGTTACCTGTTAGAGTCGCATTAGGCATCAGTTGGGTTAGGCTTTTTATTTTGTTGTTCTCGATCAAGTCGCAGGACCTTACCGTTATGGTAGGAGTCATAAGTATGCCCGGAGTGTCCCCCCTGGAAATCAGGGTTGTGTGTGAGAGGGTAGAGAGGGGAGGGATGGGGGGCGATTCTTGATACCCTGAGTAGTTTGTGCCAGGTCTGAAGCGTGGGCCTAATGGTAGGGTGAGTGTCAATAGTGAGATGGCGTTGGAATGGGTTTGTGAATAGCCATGGGCGTATTTGCAAGGGTATCGTGGAGGATGCGTTTTCTATTTGTACCCAGTGTAGATGCGGATCAGTCAGTGTCCAAATCATATAGTCGGGCAAGGTGTGTCGCCTTGTGGTACGTTTCTAGGTCCGGGAGGTTGATTCCCCCTTTTTTCTCTAGTATTGCTTAATGTAGAGAGGGCTATTTGCGGATGTTTTCCAGCCCAAATAAAATTAGTGATTAGGGCTTTTACCGCTTTGAAAAACGTGTTAGGTATCATGATAGGTAGTGTTTGAAGTAGGTATAATAATCGTGGCAAAGTATTCATCTTAATTATATTGGTTCTGCAGAACCAACCAAAACAGGGTCTTTGCCAGGATTGTAGGTCTGTGGTAATGGACTTCAATAGGGGAGGAAAGTTCAGGTCGAAAATAGTGTCCAAATTGGACGGTATGTGAACTCCTAAGTACTTGAGTGATTTGGGAGCCCAAGAGAAGTGAAAGTTCTCACGAAGTGATCTGTTTAGGGCGGCAGAGGAGTAAATAGGCATTAGTTCGCATTTGGACAAATTGGCTTGGAAATTGGAGATTGCACCGTAAATCTCCATTTCCGTGAGGATGTGTGGTATTGTGGTATGAGGGTTAGAGATGGTGAATAGCAGGTCGTCCGCAAATGCCGTGACCTTTATCTCTGATCCCTTGTAGAAAGGGTTCAAGAACTAGTACGAACAATAGGGGAGAAAGGGGGCATCCCTGTCTCGTACCGTTTGTGATCGTAACTGGGTGAGATAGTTGGCCATTAATACGAAGACGTGCCGTGGGGACTGAATAGATGGCAGGTAACCAGGCTTGCCATCGAGAGCCGAAACCTAGGTATCTCATTGTGTGTGTAAGCAACGCCCAACTGACCCTATCAAACGCTTTTTCAGCATCTATGGCCAGTAGGGCACTGTGAACTTTGTGCTTTTGTGCCCAATGTATGAGGTTTATAGTTTTCGTTGTATTGTGTTTGGCTTCTCTACCTGGGATGAATCCCGTCTGATCCTGATGTATGAGGAGTGGAAGAAAGGGTTTTAGTCTGGTGGCTAATATTTTAGTCAGAATTTTTAAGTCAATGTTAATTAATGAAATCGGCCTATAATTTCCACAGAGCGCAGGGTCTTTATTTGGTTTAGGTATCAGAGATATGTTAGCTTCCAGTGCTGAAGTGGGCAAGGTGGTCGCTAAGTTTCTTACGTTAAAGGCTGCTGTAAAGTGTGGAGCTAACAGTTGAGAGAGTATCTTGTAATATTTGCCTGTGTATCCGTCAGGCCCGGGACTTTTACCTAAAGGGAATGATTTAACGGTGTTTGTGAACTCATCTATCGTGATAGGTTCATCTAGGAAAGCTATTTCGTTTAATGGAAGGTTTTTTTTGATCCTAGTTTCAAGGAAGTGTTGGATGTCTGTTGAGGAGGGGAGTAATTGTTTGAGATTATATAAGTTAGAGTAATATTTGTGGATACTCCCCTTTGTTTATACATTAACCTATACTTCATCATATACAGTTTCCTTTACTTTTAGATTTTAGTACCAGGTTTTGATGTTTATTTAACCTGTTATTCACACTGTAATTCATATTATATTACCTGTGTGTATTATTTTCATCCTTTAATATACTTTTTTTTTTAGTATATCATTTTATTTATCAGGAGACCATTGTCTGCCAAAGTCATATCCAGATAAATATTAATATTAACTCAGAGATTAACCCCTTAAGGACACAGCTTCAGAAGAAGGACATACCCTTAAGGACACAAGCAATTTTTGCATTTTTTGCTGTTTGTGTTCAACTGCAATTTGCATCTCTCTCATTTATTGTACCAAAAAGGCATACTATTTCTTAAAGAAGACGCCTGATAATATTTTCTTATGCCTTTTTGACACACAAAGTGAGTTTGTAAAATATATTTTGCAAACCGTATGTGTGCTGCAGCAGTATAATACATCATATGTTGCTCAGCTATGAATTTTTTCCCTTTAAAAAGTTTTTTCTAGCTTTTAATAACTTATTTTACTATTTTAAAACTTTGTTTAAACTTTTCAAAAGTTTTTTTTCACTTTTAATTTTTTTTTTTATTATTTTTTTTTTTTTAACTGTCAAGCCTAACTGCAAATCCCCCAATTTCCCCCTTAACTTCTACCCACCCTAGCTAAATAAATAAATATTTTAGAAATATTTAAGTAACTAACTAAATAAATTTAACCCCTGAGAATTAAAAAAAAAGTTAACCCTCAGGGGTTAAAAGAAAAAAATCAGATCACATTGAAATACTGTTTTTTTTATTTGAAAGAGATGGGGGGGGGGGATATTATTACAAACGCCTTTTTTTTTTTCACAGCTAGAGACAGATCAGCCTTTCTGCACTTCACAGCTCACATGGAGCTGCAGGGAGACAGACCAGGTTTCACTGCAGCACGTGTGATCACTCTGACTTCCGGTTAGAGCGATCACATGGGCTGTGAAAGTGAAACTGCCCATACTAGTGTGCCTCTGACACGGAGACACACTACAGGTACATTAACCCCACAATTGCCGCGATTGTGGCAATCTGTGGTTAATTTTAGTTTTGGACGGAAATTTTCCATCCTGCATCCTTAATGGGAGTGCTGCAATGGCGGAAAATTTCCATCTAGCGTCCTTAAGGGGTTAATAATCAAGCCTATTTTTGTGCATATTCAGAATGGCAAAAGAGCACCATACAAAAGGAGCATAAATGTGGCTAGCACAATTTAAGCCGTTTGGAAGGAATTGTGATGTCCATGGTATTGGGTCATAAGAAGGAAGTGTGGAATATCTATGGAACTGAAAAATTGGAACACATTCATAAATATAAGAATTATTTCTGTGGCAAGCACAAAAGAGAAAATAAAATGTACATTTTCTGTTTAGATTGGGGGATTCTACTTATTGTTCCCTCCGCCTATACTACCTCCGGCTTGGAAACTTGAGATGATTACAGAAATTATAAATCTAATGATGTGCAAATGATTATTGTGCTTACTAGCAGTCAGGATCTAATTTGGAACGAGCCCCCGGATAGAAAATATTGTTACTTTACCATCTAGTGAAAAGTTAGGTTGTCAGTTAATTTTTCCTTTTTTATTTGTAACTGTTGTTGACGTAAATATTGTGTTTGTAATCGTTTTTTGTTTTTTTTGCATGCACTGTGACTATTGTTTTGTTCATAACAAATACTCCTTTATTAGGTTTTGCCTTTGTATGGTAAAGACTCACGTTACCCGATAAGAAACATAGAAACATAGAATGTGACGGCAGATAAGAACCATTCGGCCCATCTAGTCTGCCCAATTTTCTAAATACTTTCATTAGTCCCTAGCCTTATCTTATAGTTAGGATAGCCTTATGCCTATCCCACGCATGCTTAAACTCCTTTACTGTGTTAACCTCTACCACTTCAGCTGGAAGGCTATACCATGCATCCACTACCCTCTCAGTAAAGTAATACTTCATGATATTTTTAAACCTTTGTCCCTCTAATTTAAGACTATGTCCTCTTGTTGTGGTAGTTTTTCTTCTTTTAAATATAGTCCAATAAGACCAATTTATTGGTCATTTGATATTGCATAGATATTGTTTTAAATGTTATTCTTTGGGTTGTTAGTCTAATTTGCTTGGGGGACGAAGGCACCCAATTTATAAAATGTCTTGGTGGTGGCAGTGTCATGATTTTATTAATATTATTCTAATTAAGTGTAGGTGGTGTTAAAGGATATATTTATCATTATTTCAGGTCTAGTACAGAAACTTAGTGAATTTTTTATCCATTT
Organism: Pelobates cultripes; assembly: GCA_933207985.1. NCBI lineage: Eukaryota > Metazoa > Chordata > Amphibia > Anura > Pelobatidae > Pelobates > Pelobates cultripes. Next base: position 111,567,408 of record OW240918.1, read on the forward strand.
TACTACCAGAACAGAGTTACGAGCAAGCTTGTAGTTTTGTGCATTCATGACAACCAGCTTTTTAGAGACTGCCTTATCCTAACAGCTGCAAGCCTCAGTCTCTCAAACACATGAATTGTAACAACACACTTTCAGAAGAGCTCTGGAGAAGACTACAGCACCTATTAATCACCAATTCAAAGACTGCCTTAACCTAAGAGCTGCAAGGTACACCTGGGATTCACCATCTAATCATTACTCCACATATATTTGCTGTATTCTCTTTTTTGCTATTGCTATTACTTTGGTTTTATACTAGAATTCTATGTTTCATGCTTACAGACAGAATATTCCGGCCCTCGTACCGGTGCAAGCAGGCTTATATCTCTTCCTTGTCAACTCTATAGACCAGTGGTTCCCAAACTGAGTGCTGCGGCACCCCAGGGCGCAGTGGAATGTTTCCCTGGTGCTATGATTATAGGACCAGGAAACATTACTGCCAAACAGGGGCCTGGTTGGGTGTCGCTGTCCTTTAAGACTGCGAACATGCCCCTGTAATTTCAGCAGGTTGGGGGGAAGTGAGAGCCTGTCACTTCCTCCCAGCTTCGTGCAGGGAGACTGCGCGGGAGAGGAGGCAGCTACAGCATGAGGGTAGAGCAGACCCCTCACTCACACCAACCAGCAGGACCAGAACTCCAAACCACACACCTGGACGCATAAGGTAAGCTTACAGAAGGATGGCTGGAGAAAAAAAATATATATATCACGTGTGTATGTGTGCGTGTGTGTGTCAGGGTGTGCATCTGTGTGTGTGTGTGTGTATATATATATATATATATATATATATATATATATATGTACATGTGCATCTGTGTGTCAGGGTGTGTTTTTATGTCAGTGTGTGTATCTGTGTCCTGGTGTGTGCGTGTTTCAGTGTTTGTATGTGTCAGGGTGAGTGTGTCTATGTGTCAGAGTGTTTGTGTGTTTATGTGTCGGTTTCTATATGTATTTGTGTGTATGTGTCGGTGTATTTTTATTTATCTATGTGTTAATGTGCATGTATATCTGTGAAAGTATGTAGGTATGTATGTGCATACATTCACACAGTCAAACACCAGCACAACATACAAACACACTTCTGCAATCTAACACAAATACTACATACAAACACACCCCTGCATTCAAATTGCAAAAGGATATACAAGCACATCTCTTCATTAAAACACAAATACTTCACACAAATGTACATCCACATTTAAAAGTGAACATTACATTCCAACACACCTCTGTAATCAAACGCAAACTTTACATATAAACACACCCCTGTATTAAAACACAATAAATGTATACAAGCACCTCTTCAAACACCAACACTGTACATTACACTTTAAAGCCAGTAAAGGCTGCAGTGCTGTACAAATTTACAAACTAGAAATTTTGACTTCAGGTGCCTTGGAGAAATATTGAAATATTAAGGGTGCCTTGAACCTAATAAGTTTGGGAACCACTGCAATAGACCATTAATTCCTAGTGCTTGCCCATTACCAAACTGCAACTATTTCACCTTCTAATCTCTTCTCTTTTACAGTCTCAGTCTCTTGTACACAAGCCTTGTAATACACTCTCTGAATTCAAGACGTCACTGAAAACACACCTCTTCAGGAAAGCTCACCATCTTCCAGGGTGACGTTTCTCTCAATTCACTGCGCTCATTACTTCCATTGCCTCAATAGCCCAGCTCACTCTCTCTCATGCCCCTGTTTAGTACTTTCACACACCGCTTTTACTAACTTATTTCAACACAGGCATCTTATCCATCAATCCTTTCCCAGCACTGCGGAATATGTAGGCGCTATATGATAATAACAATAATAATGGGAACTACAAATTGTGGACAGGACAAAGACCTCAGAGGGATCATGTCCATGTTTCAGTCGGGCAAGGCTCTGCAAAAGTACTCTTGCATGGGCAAAGATGCATCCATTCACACTGGACAACATTCCTACATTAGAATCTTTCCAGGATCAAGTGGTATTTATTGCGCTAGAAAGGACAGGGATGTTAAAAAGAGCAATTTCATATCAACAGTTGATTTGTGTCTGACAAATATAGCTGTACCAATCATTGGAGATAAGATACAACAGCCTAGGGACCTAGCTTTGGGTCCTGACCTAGAGTTTAAAGACCACTTGTGTAAGCCAAAAGCTTCTTCCATTTCCTCCCATATAACAATACTGTATGGTGTAAGGTAGCATACTGCAAAGGTTCTCAGTAAATATAAATGATGTCAGAGAAATACTGGGTTTGGTAAGAATACTACAAGTGAAACAATTCTCTTCAGACAGAGGAGTGACTTCCCTCATACCTGCGTTACAAGTTTTTTCTAAAGGCATTATAAGCACTACAACCACTATACTCCACTGTCTAGGTTATGGTGCCAACATGCCAACATTCAGTCTCACTTTTTATTTTTTATTTTTTTTTTGTTGTGCATTAAAAAGACACTAAGCTACAACAGCAGTAGTAAGCACATGAACATCAACAGTGCAAAACAGTGGTATGGCAGTGATGTTACAGCACATTTTTATATATGTAGAAAGAGTTAGCTACTAACATGTAGTGTGTGTCATCTGGTGGCAAGAGAGGGCAATAACTCCAGAGGGTAAGCATCTGTTACTAGAGAGCTCATTCAATATATAGCATATCAAACCATCTAGGTGTAGAAACTAACTGGACAAGTAAGTACATGAGATAGTGAGAGACGCGTCTCTCCCTGCGCTCCTGTGCCTTTCACCTCACTTGTGTGTGCGTGTATACATGGGTGAACTCTGGTTTAAGGTTGTGTCAATAAAATGATTTGCCTCTGAAACTTGTGTGGCAAAGCTATCTGGGGAAAATACAAAATAGAGGCAAGTGGGGGGGGGCGAGAGAGTCTTTATCGACTCAACTGAACGTGTGGTGCATCATATATATAGCAGAAAAAAATAACAGCCAAAGGCTTGGAGAAAAAGAAATAAAAGAAAAGTAAAATAGAAATCAAGAACCAATGAACATATGTGTCCAAGTGTGTCTTCTGAGGGACAAAAATGGTGACCTTCGTGGGGTCCTTTCTATGGGCTGACTTAGATGATTCTTGTGTTCCCGGCTGCAGCAATAGGTCTTGCAGAAGGCCCCGGGTCTTCAGTAGAGCAGCCTCTCCCTGAAAATCTTGAACAGGGTGAGTGGATTTGCCGTGTTGGACCAATAGAGACTGTGTGGAACCGTGGAACTCCAGCGATATAGGATGCCACAGTCTCAGAGTAAGAAAGTGAAGGGGTGTAGAGTTTTCCACCATTGTAACATGTCTCCTGACAGATCAGTGTAGAATGTTAATGCAATACTTTCAAATGAATAAGGAGATGTCGATTTAAGGCTGACTGAAGTGCTGCCTTATCTTTTGTTGTTTTGAAAAGCACAACACCAGGTCTCTGGGTGCAGCATCTGGGTCCTTCCGTGGTTTCGGAATTCAAAAGATACCATTGAAGGTAACATTCTTGGTCTGCTTTGGCGGCAGTAGGACCATTGTCAATCGCCTTACCAAGTGTGGAAGCTCTTCTGCCGTTATGTCCTCCGGCACTTTCCTAATTTTGAGCTTGTTGCGGTGCCTTGCGCGTTCCATGGTAGCAAAGGGTTGCTCAAAGACCGTGTGTTGTTTCTTTAGAGCCTGGACCTCATGTTCGAGGTTAAGTATCTTCAGGGCTTGTGACTCCACTTTACCCAATCTGTCCACTAGGCATGTGAGGTCTGCCCAGAGTGCAGCAACATCTACTTGTATGGTCTTTTGTAGTTTAGACAACACGTATTTTAGGGTCCTTGCTGACACCGGATCAGAGTCAGCACATCATGGGATCAACTGACAATGTGCTGGCAGTGGTAGTACAGCGCTCCCTGTGCCGAGCAATATTTCCTCTGAGGAGTTGGAATACAAGTCGAGGTTGGCGGCCATATTGAGCCCATACGCGCCATGCGCTTGCCGGAGCATATCTTCGATGTTCATGCCAGGTCTGGGCTTATCGGGTTTTGGCTTATTAGTCTTGCGTCTCATGGAGGCCAGAGCTGCAGGATTAGGTAGTTTTTGGCCATTCAATAGGTTTTAAATGTGTATTTCTCTATGTATAGCACGGAGCCCTTTGTTTGTGCGTCTGATTGCTTCCAGGGCTTATCTCGAGGCCCAGTCTCTTACTTTTTGAGGTTAATACAAACTGAGTGTAGCCAATGCACTCTTGGCATGGGCACTCAGAGGGCACCATCCAGGGCATGCTGATTCTAAAACTACTAAGATATGTAGTGGTAATGTGCTTAGAGTGCCCCTTAAATAAATACCAATGGAGTACAACATAACTTTTGTAATACTTCAGCCTCTCTTGTTTTTTACTTTGTGTAACGATTAAAATCTATGATTTTCATTCAATATAGGATGAAGACAGCATCACCAAACATGGTTGACAGTTACTTATAAAAAATACTTACCATATTTACTCAAGTATAGGTCGACCCGAATATAAGTCGAGACCCCTAATTTTACCCCAAAAAACTGGGAAAACTTATTGAGTCAAGTATAAGACTAGGGTAGGAAATGCAACAGCTACTGGTAAATTTCTAAATAAAAATAGATCCCCCAAAAAATATATTAATTGAATATTTATTTACAGTGTGTTTGTATGAATGCAGTGTGTGTGTGTGTGTGTATGAGTGCAGTGTGTGTATGTGATGCAGAGCATTGGTGGGGGGTGGGCATTTTTTATTATTTTTTTTAACTATTATTTTTTATATATTATTAGTTTTTTTATTTTTATATTATTTAAATCTTTATTTATATTGTTTTGTCCCCGCTCCCCGCTTGATACATGGCCAGGAAGGGGGGCTCTCATTCCCTGGTGGTCCAGTGGATGGGCTGTGTAACTTACCTTTCCTGCAGTTCCTTTCAGCTCCCTTCTTCTGCGTTCCGGTCAGCTCACACTGTAAGTCTCGCGGTCTGAGTGCCGCGCGGAGCTCAGACGCCGTGGCTCTCGCAAGACTTACAGTGGGAGCTGACCGGAAGGCAGGAGAAGGGAGCTGACAGGAGCTGCAGGAAAGGTAAGTTACAGCTCGCTGCCAGCCCCCAACAGGACCACCGGGCTTGAAATTAGCCCGGCAGTGCCGGTCTGTATTATGGCAATGTAAGTTGCCATAATACAGACATTGACTCGAGTATAAGTCGAGTGGGGGGTTTTCAGCACAAAAAATGTGCAGAAAAAACTAGTTTTATACTCGAGTATATACAGTAACTATTTAAATAATAATCATAATTTAAACTGGGAGATTGCAAGGAAAGTTGAAAGCAAAATGAACAAATCAACTAATTAACGCCAAGCAGAGAAATGGTGACCTTTTGTTTAATTTAATTGAAGTGATGACTTAATGAATTTGGACCAAACCTGACATTTTTATTGGCTAACAAAACTTCCAGGCAGCGAGCCCAACAACTCTAATGAGATATAAATATTGGTCAACATGACAAATAGTATGTGTTTATTCAAAAAGAAAGAACATTGTGCTGAGGTCATTACTGTTACCATAAAACAACCATCCTTCCAGTAAGTAACAAATAATAAAGGGGTATGTGCAGAAATAATGATATATATACTGCTTTATTCTGGTATTTTACTCCGATAAATCTCATGCAACGACCAGGAGCGAGTATAAATGGTGGTCTACACTAGAGCCACTCCTCTGACAATATGAAAACTAGTCATGCCTGAATAAAGGTAGAATATTGGTCCTCTTATTCGATTCATTGTATTAATGATTTTTTATTATCTTTAATTTTTTAACATTTGAACAGCTACAAAAAGAAATTCCACTTAAGTGTTTTTGACGCGCCTGCACACGCGAATCTGGTTCAGAAAATTTGCAAACGTTTTGGTATTTCCGACCAGGATCTGAATGCTAGAAAATTGGAAGTGTCAAATTTAGAAAAGGTTTATATTTCAGACCCTGGCCTGAAACTAACCATCTCAATGTGCTATGCATTTTAGCAGGAGAAGTAGGTGTGCAAGTGACATAAACGACAAAGTGGGAGACTGATTTGGTGAGGTATTCACAGTGGAGGAATGGCATGAATCATTACACGTTTCATTTCCCACTTAGAATCTCATTTAAAATTAATTTTTCGGTGGTATTTTTCCCCATTTAAAATGTTCCGACTACACCTCTCCACATCTAACTTATGTTGGAGAGGCTGTGGACAGGCAGGTACTTTATACCACATTTTCTGGTCATGCCCAAAACTATCCAACTATTGGCAGAAAATATTAGAAATGATCATATCTATCACCGAGTTCCCTGTCAATTTAACTCCTGGATTATCCTTACTTAAACGTCTCCATGAAGATTTATCAACTCACAAAAGAATAGTTAGGCCACATCCTTATTTCAGCCACATCAATCATTCCTAGATATTGGAAATCTGTTACAATTCCCTCTGTCAATGACGTTTTACTGTTTTTATTTGAAAATAAAAAATGCGAACTTGCTCTCCAAGTACCATTGGCTACCAATGTACTCCTCCGACATGACTGGTCTGAGTGGAAAAAGGCAATGAGGAGTAAGTACAAGCTTGATGATGTTTCCACCTGACCGAAAACCGTTTTATCACTTATGTTTGACTCCTTATTTAACGTATTTGTCATTTAATTTACAATATCTATATAAATGTATATGACATAAAAAATTAATTTTTTCCCCCTCTTCCTTTCTCTACTTTAATTATTTCATGTCATATTATGGATGTGCAATTGATTTATTTTCCCCCAGTTTTTCTTTTTTCTTTTTTATGTTTTTCTTCATTTATGATCTTTGTGTTATTACTCATAGTATTGATAATGTAACCATAAAGATCCTTGCTATTATGTCACTGTCCATATACCATAATTTTTAAATATTATTGACTGTTAAAAACGTTGACGAAAAATGAACAATTGTTATTTTCATTATTTAAAACAATAACAAATTTTTTTGAAAAGGAGTGAGTATAAATGGAATAATAAATACGTAAATTATGCACATGTAAAAATAGAAGAAAAAAAATGCAGAAAAGGAAAAAAGGAAATAAGTCCACTAAACAGTGAGTTGATATATTGGTGTCCCATTTGCTCAATATTCCAAGTTGGCTATAGTTTATAAAGAATGTCAATCCAAGTCCATCTGTTGTATATAATGCAACAATAAATATAAAAATTAGGATGAAATCGATACAGTCCTGCCACAATGTATCAGCTGGATGTGTCACTGAATACAGGGACTTCTGCTACAATAGACAGGAGACATATATAATTTGCTGAAATATTATAGTATCAAACTAGGCTCCATTAAACGTAAGTGTACATTTCTAGATTACTTTTGTTGCTATTATTTGGTTTGGTATACTGCATTATATTCTGTAATTCTCTTACACATACATACGAGAATATCTACCACTACATGGACTATGTGCAGACTCTGTACTTCAGTATATTCATAGGCAGGAATCATTCTGTCCAAGCGCTCAAGCTGGAGCTGAATACAAGCTCCTAAAATGTGTGAGTGTATACGGTTTCTTCCTTTGAATACATCATATTTTATGTTTCCTTTCTTATTTTACATATACTTCGAAGGACATCTTTGGCACTACACCAACTCTTCTGTTTTATTGTATCTTCTACCGGATAAGAGAGACCCTGGATCTGGTATATTATCTGCCTTTTTAAGCTGTACTAGTATTTTACAAGCGCTGAATTTCCTCATGCTGTTATAAAGTTGTTTAGGTACCTAGAGTGCGCCTTTAACTGATCCATCTACAGACATTAAAAAACTTTAAAGAGCAACACAAAGAGCAAAATAATGTTTTTAATGTACAGTGTTTTCTCTGCCAAACCATCATCTATTTTTCCAAATTTAGTAGAAACTAACTTTACTTCCTGTCAAACTAATTGCTGAGGACATCACTTCTGGAAACACTCCTGTTTTTAAGACTTGATCTCTGGTTTAAGATTCCAACATAAAGTAGTAAGAGTACAGCCTGTTAAAGAGGGTAAATTTGCTGTCCCTTCAAAATAACTCAACACACAGTCATTAATGTCTAAACCGTTGGCATTGAAAGTGAGTACACCCCTAAGTGGAAATGTCCAAATTGGGCCCAAAGTGTAAATATTTTGTGTGGCAGACATGTTCCAGCACTGCCTTAACCCTCATGGGCATGGAGTTCACCAGAGCTTCACAGTTTGTCACTGGAGTCCTCTTCCATTTCTCCATGACGAGATCACGGAGTTGGTGGATGTTAGAGACCTTGCGTTCACCCACCTTTTCGTTTGAGGATGCCCCACAGATGCTTAATAGGGTTTAGGTCTGGAGACATGCTTGGCCAGTCCATCACCTTTACCTTCAGCTTCTTTAGCGAGGCAGTGGTCGTCTTGCAGGTGTGTTTAGGGTCGTTGTCATGTTGGAATATTGCCCTGCAGCCCAGTCTCCAAAGGGAGGGGATCATGCTCTGCATCAGTCAGTCACAGTACATGTTGTCATTCATTGTTCCCTCAATGAACTGTAGCTCCCCAGTGGATCCAGTAATCCATGTCCTTAATCTGCTTGTCTTCAGCAAACTGCTTGCGGGTTTTCTTGTGCATCATCTTCTAGGACGAAAGCAATGCAGACCAATTTGATGCAGTGTGCGGCGTATGGTCTGAGTACTGACAGAATGTAATAGAGCAGCAGGAAATACTAGCAGAATGCTTGGTTGCATAGGGAGAGGTATTAGCAGTAGAAAGAGAGAAGTGCTCATGCCATTGTACAGAGCACTAGTGAGACCTCACTTGGAGTATTGTACGCAGTACTGGAGACCATATCTTAACAAGGATATTGATACTTTGGAGAGAGTTCAGAGAAGGGCTACAAAACTAGTTCATGGATTGCAGGATAAAACGTACAAGGAAAAGTTAAAAGATAGATATATACATAGATATATATATATATATATATATATCTATCTTAAATATGTCATACTAAGTATTTTTTTCTTAATATACACTGCTCAAAAAATAAAGGGAACACAAAAATAACATCCTAGATCTCAATGAATTAAATATTCTTCTGAAATACTTTGTTCTTTACATAGTTGACTGTGCTGACAACAAAATCACACAAAAATTTAAAATAGAAATCAAATTTTTCAACCCATGGTGGTCTGGATTTGGAGTCACACTCAAAATTAAAGTGGAAAAACACACTACAGGCTTATCCAACTTTGATATAATGTCCTTAAAACAAGTCAAAATGAGGCTCAATAGTGTGTGTGGCCTCCACGTGCCTGTATGACCTCCTTACAACGCCTGTGCATGCTCCTGATGAGGTGGCAAATGGTCTCCTGAGGTGTCTCCTCCCAGACCTGGACTAAAGCATCTGCCAACTCCTGGACAGTCTGTGGTGCAACGTGACATTGGTGGATGGAGCGAGACATGATGCCCCAGATGTGCTCAATTGGATTCAGGTCAGGGGAACGGGCAGGCCAGTCCATAGCATCAATGCCTTCGGCTTGCAGGAACTGCTGACACACTCCAGCCACATGAGGTCTAGCATTAGGAGGAACCCAGGGCCAACCGCACCAGTATATGGTCTCACAAGGGGTCTGAGGATCTCATCTCGGTACCTAATGGCAGTCAGGCTACCTCTGGCGAGCACCCAAAGAAATGCCACCCCACACCATTACATATATATATTTTCTATACAGATTTATTTTCTTTTTGTTGAATAACTCACATATAAATCTTTAAATTGCAAGGAAAGACAGAGTAAACTGCGCCCAATGTACGTGTACCTGTACAAAATGTTATACGTACATAGGTCTTCAGATACCATTCTAGAACGCACACGTCATACCAGAAGTGACGTGGCAGTTAGCCGACATTGGTAGTCTCAGTGGACTTGATGTGTGTCAGTTTGGAAGTCTTTTCTTGTAATTTATCTATCCACAAGGTCTGGGAATCCTTGGATTGTTTACTGCTGCCTGTACATTTTATTTTGTATTCTCTAACACTATAGTGAGCGCCTATCAACTCTTTGTACGATAAATCTTTAAATATTTGATTGCCCAAAGGCAAAAGTACTCCTAGATTTTTTATTTGTGCCACATAAGCTTTCTGCTCTTAAAATTGATTCTCTAATCCATTGTTAACATAACTTGTTATTTCATAGAAAAACATGTATTGAATTGAAACCAAACATTATATTTTAGCAGGGGAGATAACATATGTACAACTATGGAAAAGGAATTCCGCACAGGTTTCCTTATATGAGAAATCCCCAGGTGCGTAGTAAGACATTCAACGGGTGCAATGATCAACTGATTTTTTCATTCCTAACAAACATAAATTTTTTTCAAAAGGGAAACTGAAAACTTAAACTAACAACCCTATTTCTTCCTTGCAGGAGAACAATGTATTAGAAAAACAGACAGCAAGACTGGAAGCAATGCAGTCTCGACAGACCTTCCTTGCTCAGTGGCTGACAGATGCTTATTTTAAAAGTTCCTAATATTTTGTACAAAAATTATTATTATGTTACTGCTATTGCTGGAACAGTAAAATGGTACCAATAAGACACCATTGTTTAAAGTGTGCCACCTAATAATTATTTGCAGCTACACATTTTTATGTCATCTTGTGATATAAAAAAAAATGTGGGTGGGGGATTCCAAAAAACAAACAAAAATCTACTAAAATATAGCAAATATCAATATAGCAACATTATGGCAAATTTCAGGAATGAAGCTTTCAGAGATACAAAAAAAAAAAACAACAAAAAAAACCCAGCCCACATCCATGAATTAATAAACGATAAAGCATTGTCCTAGCACAACAGGGCTAACAAGCACTTTATCGTACACTCATCTCTGTCTTATGGTTTACAATAATTGCTCCAATGAACCTCTAAATGGACTGGCATATGAACACACTACACTAAAACAATAGAACCTAACTTATTGCCTTGAGATTCGTACAATACTGGGTTTTGTGTGATAAGATTATAACTCACCAACCAGGAGATTCTCAGAGGCTTCTCCTAACAATAACTTTTAATAGCAATAATCATTCTGACTTTGCCAATGGTTTTAGCTCTGTTTAAGCCATTGGGTACTTAACTGTTTTCTTGTGTATCTTAGCAACTTAGACTATGCAGAAAGTGTCCAGAAAATATATGATAAACATTACTAAATTTATATTGTAGACATGTGATAAGGTAAGCATCATCATATACATAAATTTATTGCAAATCTTAGATTCCTGAAAACTAATAACCTTGAAACTAGGAATGAAACTATAAACTTTGTAAACGGGTAATCCCTTGCTTGAATTTGGTAACTAAAGCTATGGAAAAATTATTAACTCATCTTTCAATTTATATGAACACTGTAAGACATTGATCTTTGAAAGACATGGACATGTCACTTACCTTTTGAACTATAATAACCTATACTTACCTGTAATGCATTTCTTACACTTTATATGCCTTGTGGCCTACCTATAAACACATCTCACTCTAGCCAGGGCTGATTATGGTTAAGATATAGCTGAGGGGAGTACGAATGTAAATTGAAATTATTGAACGAAGGCTTACATGACAAAAAAAATTAAATAATAATAATTACTTTTCGTTCAAATTAATGTTTCTATCCTTAATTTTTATTTTATTTTTTTAATTATAACTTACTGTATTAGCAAAATAACCAGCTTTTGGAAATACTCCTGGACTTTGTATACAGGTTTATCACTCATTAAACGCATCTTAATCCTTTGAGTGCATAGGAGAAGTATGTAAAATGGCATATAACCATTTCTGAATTCACTTTCAGCTTCTACAGGGATAAGAAATCGCTGGCGGTGTATCACCCAATCAGAATGCATTATTTTTTATTTTTCTTCTAACCGAGGTTTATGTGATATAAAGTTCACCAATCACGGATAGTTTCATTCACAAACATATCTGGATGAAACGTGTTGGAAAGTTGATATGAGATACGAATGAAACCATCTTCTAGCTAATATGTGGAGATACTGACAGAGCAGGGTCTCTTGCCGAGGTTGAAGCAGGGACCCAAGAAACCACAAACAACAATACTCTGTATTAGTTATGGTGTTAGAGTGTTTCTTTAAGTGGTGTTTTTTTTTTCCATACAGTTACATAGCTAAACAGCATCCTGGCATGCTTTCTGCTTTCACATTAGGAACATTATCTAAATAGTACCGTATATACTCAAGTATAAGTCGACCCGAAAATAAGTTGAGCACCTAATTTTACCACAAAAAACTGGGAAAACGTATTGACTTTGTGTGAATGCAGTGTGTGTGTGTGTATATGATGCAGAGTGTGTGTGTGTTTGTGTAGTGTGTGTGTAAACTGGGTGGGGGAGGGCATTTTTATTATTTTAATATTTTTTTAATTTAATTTTATTATTTAAATATGATTTAATATTTGTATTTTAATTTTTCTTTTTTTCACCCTTTTTTTCTTTTGACCCCCCTCCCTGCTTGTTGCCTGGCCAGGGAGGGGAGCTATATGATTCCAGGTGTATGTGACATCAAACCATATGAACAGCATGATCCTGAGAGATCGCACACACTTTCGTAGCATTCTATCACAATCTCATACAGACACCATGTTACCACAGCAACGTAATTCTACACACAATGTGAGTGAATCTATCCACACTGTACAGCTCACAATACAAAGCCGACAACTACAATTTGTGCAGGGGGGCCGGCGGCAACAGCGGGTTACCGTGGCAACGCTCTGCGTGGCACGCAGACCGCAGGATTTACACTGCAAGCTGAACAGGGGAGCTGAACGGAGGTGACCTGAGCTGCTGTAAAGGTAAGTAACAGCTTGCTGCCGGCCCCCAACAGGACCGTCGGGCATGTAATGAGCCCGGCGGTCCTTGTCTGTATTATGGCAATGTAAGTTGCCATAATACAGACAGTGACTCGAGTTTAAGCCGAGTGGGGCTTTTTCAGCAAACAAAATGTGCCGAAAAACTCGGCTTATACTAGAGTATATACGGTACTTTACCTTTTCTAAGTTCAGTATAGTTAATTCTCTATATTTTGTTGTATGTTTTTTTTCTGGAAAATCACTGCTCAGCAGCAAAACTCCCTACGATAAAATAAACTTTTGAAATGTTTGAAAAATGAATTTCCTCTAAAACTATATACAATATGACCAAGTATATAAGTAATATTACAATGAAACGTATTCATAATCTGTGATCATAATGATGAAGCCATGTTCTAAATACTCAGAGTGCAATGACTGCACACACTTTTATTCTGTAGGACTCTATACATGCTATGTAAAAATCACATGCAGCCCAAACAGATTTTCCATCCTATAGGAAAACAACAACTGGAAGGTGGCCGGGCATGGTCTGTTCAGCAGGAATCAGCAGAAAGACACACTTAAGCCTTAAGCTGGAATCTGTCAATTATGAATGGCCAGAGGGACACGCTTTCACATTATGAAGCCAACTCGATAGATGAAGCCTAAGGGGAAGATGGATAGCTTCTCTTTTTGTCCAATTATAAGCATGGCCCAGGTGAAAACTTTAAAAACTTGATGCCGGTTGTTCAACGAGGGCATTCCAACATTAACGAAATGGCAAAAATGAAACAAACACGTAATAGATTCCTTATAGCTGTGATTGGCAGGTAATGGAGCATACCCTTCAGCTGCAACTGTTTACAGGAAAAAAAAAAAAAGGACATTTATACAAAGTATAACCACGGTAATTAAAGGGACACTATAGGCACCCAAATCACTTAAGCTCATTGAAGTGGTTTGGGTGCAGTGTCCCAGGTCCCTTAACCCTGCAGTGGTAATTATTGCAGATTTTAATAAACTGCAATAATTACTTGCTGGGGTTAACTCTATCTCTAGTGGCTGTCTACCAGAACTTCCAGGTAGTTAGTGAGGACATCCAGCGTCACCCAAAACCCCATATTAAAGCATTATAAAATGCTCTTCTATGGGTGAAGTACTAATGCGAGCACAGCAATCAGTCATCAGTCGGCTGGGGAAAAGTGGAGACAGAGCCTGAACCAGCACCAAGGGGCATCGGGTCTAGAATCAGGTAAGTAACAGAAGGGTTTTTATCCCCTTATGCACCATGGAAGGGGTCGAGAGGAAGGGGAGCACTATAGCGATCTATAGTGTCAGAAAAACAACTTAGTTTCCCTGGCACTATAGCTTCCCTTTAAACTTGATAATGAGGGAAGCATGTGGATGCAATGAAGAGATATGTTAAGAAGATATGTACTAAAAGTGTCCATTCATTTGAGGAGAAGTTTAAAGCCCAGCCAAATTTGTTTAAGTAGAGTTTTAACTGAGCTGTATTCAGGAAATTTACTGCAAATATACCTGTTCACATGGGACTATACATTAATCAAGGTATATTCGCTGAGCTGCAATTTTTCGTTTTTTTTTTGTTTTTTTTACTAAACTTGCATTGTCCTTTAAATCTCAGTAAATGAACCTGACCCAAATCCAAAACAATACAATGATTTTCAAACCCTAATACCAAGTGACAGTGACCTTATTTACTACAGTCATGCAAACTACTTTATCTTAATGAAGTGGTCTGAGTGCAGTGCCATGAACGTTAAACCCAGCAAAGTAATACAGATTTTGTTTGTTTAGTTTTTTTAGAAATTGCACTGTTTACATTGCAGAGTTATGTCCACCTCTAGTGGCTGTCATACTCACTTCCACAAGATGCGCTTTCACTGCACAGACAATCTCAGTCACATGATGTGGAAGCCGAAAGGAAAGCAATAAATACAATATAATTAGGGCCCCACTGCTCCTCTGTGAGGAATCATTGGATCCAACCACAACGGAGGTGGACATGTTGTGGTAGGCAGAAAGGAAGGCGGCATCAAGGGAACTTTGGTGCTGGAAAAAGGTAGTAACATTTAAAAAAAATGTATTATTCCAAAAATATTTAAAAGTGTGATTTTATTGATCAGTATTTTTCTAATTAGCTATAGCTAAAATATTTTATTTTGCAGTCACATTTAGTAAAAGCAGCAGACATTTTTTGCTTATTTAGGCCACAATTTAAGATTGGGAGGGAGCATGTGTACTAGGTACGCTCAAACCATCCTTCTTGTTGCCAATTGAAACAGGAGAGACCTTGGGAGTTAAAGGTTTATGATGTGAATCATAAAAAGAAGCAAGCTTCATTGAATATAGGTAGTTGGGAAGATGAGTGGCCTCCCCAACATATTATTAATTATTATGGACCTGCTACCTGGGAAGAAGATGGTACTTATGGATATAGAACCCCAATATATATGCTCAACCGCATTATAGGACTACACGCGGTGGTTGAGATTATCACCAATGAAACAGCGCAGGCACTTAATCTTCTAGCTAAGCAAAACACTCGGATGAGATCAGCCATCTATCAAAATAGATTAGCTTTGGACTACTTATTAGCAGTAGAGGGAGGTGTATGTGGAAAGTTTAATCTTAGCAACTGTTGTTTGCACAGAGATGATTAAGGGCGGGCAGTAGCTGAATTTACAAGCCACATGGTTAACCTTACGCATGTACCGACTCAGGTATGGAATGGGTATAATCCTAGTAGTTGGTTTGGAAGTTGGTATGAGCAGCTTGGAGGGATTAAGGCGTTAGTAGGAGGAGTAATATTCATTATATTCTTAGGTCTCTTTCTGTCCTGCCTAATTCCATTAGTGGTCAGATCTATACGTAGTATCATAGAGAGTACTATAGAAAGAAAGACAGCTGCTCATGTAATGGCTGTCTGGAAGTATGAACCTCTAGCCCAGAGAGAGAATAATTAGGATGAGGAATGTTGCGAGCGCACAAAGTTCAGTTAGAATGATTACAAGGTCTGTTCTGGTCCATGGCTACTTGAGTGGTGTTGGCAAATTATGGTTAGTGATGCATCTTGTATAACTTTGTATAAGAGGCATCAAAGGGGGGAATGTGATGGGATTCCAGCATGGTCAAAATTTAGTAGGCCGAAATCTCCACATGGCATATGCTAATTAGTATCTGATTACAAACAGTTGGATGAGTCATCAGTATACTGAGCATGTGTGGAAGTGGATAGTACATTCCTTTGTCTGTAAATGCCATGTGGTCTGCCCATATAAGGTGATCCTGAATATCCCGTGTGCTGATTGGTCTGGGAAATATAGGAGGGGTTATACTGTATGGGAGGGGATATGCTGCTAATAAAAAGCCTCTGCACCATGCTTTCCCTCTCTCAGATATTTTTGGAACAGGAGACCCGATCGGTGTGTAAATAAAAGACCCGTTACTTCCTGAAGACTTGTGTCCATATCTATATGTGTGGCTTCTGCGGTTTGTTCCTGTTATTCCTCTGGTAAAACTATGACAAAAGCAAAACAATTAATCTTCCTCATACCTACTTTCCTGTGCCTTGGAAAGTTATTTTTTTTTTCGCTTCTTAACAGCATATAATTTAATGAGATTCCATGAAATAAAGATGTATATTATTTATTTTATATGCGGATATAATCAGGGCCAGAGTTGCTCTCTATGTTGTCTCAAGGCCAGTTTCCTCCAACATAAATACACACATATATATATATATATATATAAAGCTGGGGAATACAAGAAACCTTACAAGAGCAATCGAAGGGAGACAAAACCCTGCCTACCATTTTTTTAATCAGTTGAATAGTTTAATAAAACTCACAGTAATTTGCGATGAGTATGAGTACATCACAGAGTTCCTCAGCAATACAACAGTAATGTACAGTGTTTCAAAGAGCACCATACTAATAAGACTCAGTTATGCTTAGAATACGTGGATGCATCACAGAGGTGTGCTTGAGAGTGATATATGTGGGATGTTTGCATTTGGTTAACTGATTGTTAAGTGGGTGAGTGGTGTTCGGTTGTCCGAATGTGGTGTGTGGTTATGTATGGTGGTTTTGTGGAGGAGACTGCATGTGATTGGTGTCCGATCATGGTTGTAAAAGAAACAGGGTAGACACAATGTCCCAGTGGATGATTGTGGTTTCGTTCCAAAGGGGGTCTGTCCAACAAATAAGCAAACTGGGTATGTCCATGCTGGAAAAAATAGCTCTATAAAAACAAACTGGAGACTCTCCTCCACTGTGGACACTTGACACCCCTGCCACCAGTTTAAGGCTGCTCGGTATAGTGTGTATTCATATTCACCACAAGACTCCTGCTCCCTCTTTCACAGATCCCAGAGTTTCCACTTATAGGCTTCATGAGTAATACCATACTGGATTAATAGTCTTTCTTTCACACAAACTTAGTACTTGCTCAGGTGGTCTGGGAAAGCCTGGTAGGTTTCAGAAACACAGTTTGTGAGTAAGCTACGAGGGTGACCACCACTACTCGAAATCCAGCAATTGTCCAAGCAATTGAGTTCCTAGTACTCAAAAAGCATTAAAATTTGGTTTAATCTGCCAACTGCTGGTAGCGCTCTGTAGGGACCCAGCTCCCCTTGGTTATTTTTTTTTTTTTTTTTAACTCTGCTAGTTGTGGTTTATGTTTCTGTTCCTTATCTCAGTCTATTATCTTGACAGCATTTTTGTGATCTCTGCGGTCACATGCCTCACCACTCCGAGGCTGGGATTTGGCCCATAGAAGGACAAAGTTCTCTTTACATATGGCGTAAAACTGTTGCTTTCCCGGTCACCTTTAATCGATTGGCTATCAGAAAAATAGAATATGACAGCAGATAAGAACCATTCAGCCCATCAAGTCTGCCCAATTTTCTAAATAATCTCATTAGTCCCTGGCCTTATCTTATAGCAAGGATCTCCATGCATGCTTATACTCTCTCACTGTGTCTACCACTTCAGCTGGAAAGATATTCAATGCATCCACGACCCTCTGGATAAAGTAATACTTCCTGATATTATTTTTAAACCTTTGCCCCTCTAATTTAAGACCGTTTGTTGTGGTAGTTTTTATTCAGTTAAATATAGTCTCCTCCTTTACTCTGTTGATTCCCTTTATCTATTTAAATGTTTTTATCATATCCCCTGTCTTGGCTTTCCTCCAAGCTTTACATATTAAGATCCTTTACCCTTTCCTGGCAAGTTTTATCCCGCAATCCATGAACCCATTTAATAGCCCTTCTCTATGCTCTTTCCAAAGTATCAATATCCTTCTGGAGATACGGTCTCCACTACGGTGTACAATACTCCAAGTGAGGTCTCACCAGTATTCTGTACAATGGCATGAGCACTTCCCTCTTTCTACTGCTAATACCTCTCCCTATACAACCACACATTCTGCTAGCATTTCCTGCTGCTCCATTACATTGTTTGCCTACCTTTAAGTCATCAGAAATAATCACCACTAAATCCCTTTCCTCAGATGTTGAGGTTAGTACTGTATCAAATATTCTGTACTCTGCCCTTGGGCTTTTACATCCAAGATGCATTATGTTGCACTTATCCACATTAAATGTCAGTTGTCACAACTCAGACCATTTTTCTATTTTGCGTAAATCATTTGCCATTTGGCTTATCCCTCCTGGAACATCAACATCAAATCTTTGTATCGGCAAAAATACATACCTTACCATCAAGACTTTCTGCAATATCACTAATAAAAATATTAAAGAGAATGAGTCCAAGTACAGATCCCTGAGGTACCCCACTGTTGACAAGCCCATGCTTTGAATATACTCCATTGACTACAACCCTCTGTTGCCAGTCACTCAGCCAATGCCTAACCCATTCAACAATATTGGAATCAAAACTCACTGCAGTTTATTGATAAGCCTTCTATGTGCGACTATCAAAATCAGCAAGGCTTTACTTTTGTTCTGGCAACCTATACTCTGGCTTCCAGCAGCTACTTCAGCATTTCCCTCTTCAGAAGGCAGAATGTCTGTTCTTTTCACAGTGTGCTCGCAGATCAGATGCAGTTGACTAGGTCAATGTTATGGCTTGGACACACTTGCAGAAAGAAGGGACATTCCACCACCAGTTGTAACAGGAACAGGGAAGATTGGTCCGCAGCTTGGGATGGAGACCAGTCCTGCTGCGCAGTACGTCCCTTCTCCTGGGACCCAAGAAACCCTCACGTCTTTCAGACAGATATTGGTGCCTCTCCCTGTGCTGTCTCTAATTACTGCCTTAACAAAGGCACTTGTGGCTCACATGCCTACCTTTTGCCACCATCTTTACAAAAACACTTTTGGATCACATGCCAGCGGTTTACCTACAGGTTCCCAGCACCAGGGAACAGTGCGGCCAGTCAGCAGGCCCTAAAACTAGAATCCATGTGAGGATTAGGCAAGAGAGACAGTTTTAAATGTTACTACACTGTAGTACTGTATTTCCACCAAGGACTAGCCCCTATCAACAGTACATTAGACTTATGGTGACACACTCAATATAGTATATGAAACAAACATATGAGGAATGATTGTGTGTGGAGGTTGGTGGATTGTGGTTGGGGTGGTGGGGGCTGAGTTTGATTATGGGGGCATTCTAAAAGACTAAACAATTCTCCAGCATCATAACTTAATGTAGTGTTTAAAAAGAACATATTGGTTATGGTGCCACATATGCCCTATAATGCAAGTAATCAAACCATTAGCTAAAAGCTTAATTATTTTCTTGCCGTCTGCCAAATGCCCTTTTTAACCATCATGGAGAGTCAAAAGCTGGAGAGTTGAAGAGCTTCCATTATATCTCATGAACCAAAACTTGTCACACACAGCCAGCACATTTGCTGAAATTGTCAGCTGATCATTCTCTGTCAATGATCAAAGACAGCGGTAGGCAATCTTCAGCACTAGAGATGTGGTGGACTACATCACCCATGATGCTCTTGAAGTCGTAATGCTAGCAAATCATCCAGTGAAATGTAGTGCAAAACATCTTAAGAGCCGAAGGTTGCCTACCTCTGATCTAAGCTACACCACAGGCTCACTCAGAGCATAGAGCAGCGGTTCCCAAACTGTGGGCGCCATGACGTGCACACAGGGGTGCTGCAGAATGTTTCCCCGATGCCGTGTGTGTGTATATATGTCAGTGTGATCTTGTGTCTGTGTGCGTGCACACATCTGTGTATGTGCCTCAGTGTGTCAGGGTGTGTGTTTTTGTGTGTTTTTATGTCAGTGTGTGTATCTGTGTCATGGTGTGGCATGTATCAATGTTTGGGTGCGTCAGGGTGCATGTCTGTGTGTATGTGTGTATTTGTCGGTGTATTTATATGCATCTGTGTGTTAACGTGCATGAATATCTGTGTAAGTATGTATGTATGTGGTAGTGTATGTGCATACATTCAATCAAACACCAGCACAACATACAAGCACACTCCTGCAATCTAACACAAACATTACATACAGACACATCCCTGCATTCAAACTAAAAAAATATATATATACAAACACACCCCTTCACTCAAACACAAATACTTCACACAAATGTACATCCACTTTTAAAAGTGAACATTACATTCAGACACACCCCTGCAATCAAACACAAACATTACATATAAACACACGCCTGTATTAAAACACAATAAATGTATACAAGCATCCCTTTAAACACCAACACTGTACATTACACTATAGCGCCAGTAAATACTGCAGCGCTGTACAGATATACAACCTAAAAATTTGACTTGGGGTGCCTTGGAAAAATGCGGAAATACTAATGGCGCATTGAACCTAACATTTTTCAAGACAAAATAGCAAATGGGTTGACTACTTTGACTGGGTGGGTATTAGGGCAGTCCTGGCACCACAACCACTACAGTGTGCTGTATTTGTTATTCAAGACTTTGTAAACACAAATCACAAAGTGGAAAATTATATGGCCTGCTTCCATTCTTTTAATTGATTTTCTTACGGTTTGCAAGCTTATAACTCATTTAATTTATTTTTCAATATTTTTATATGGTAGTTTTTAGCAAATTAACCATACATTACTCTATTGAGGAATAATTCGGCTAATATATTAAAACATTAGGACCTTTAGTATCACGGTTATAATTTAATTTAACTTTACACTTGAGTTATGTTTTTATTCTTTTTAAATGCATTTCATATCTAAAATTATGGTTATACCTTGCTTCCATATACTGTATCTTAATTCACTGTCAAAACAAATTCACATTTGAATTGCTTATTTCTACATCACCAGCACTTGGGCTTAGAACATTTTCATTGACATTACAGTAAAAGCAAGGTTAAACTGGGTAGAGTAGTTATTCAGACATAATAACATATGTGTAAAATACATATGCTTATATTTAGAAATAATGACTGTGTCCTAAAAAGGCTATGTATGTGGCAATAGGAGCCATACAATCACTGGGAGAAAGAAGGGAGAGAGCGCAGTTGATGACTTTTGTCTACTTAAAGTGAACCACTCATGTTCAATCTAAAAGGAATCAATTTATAAGTACAAAAATTACCAGCTGTTGTACTAGTTTGGATTTTTAAGAGTTAATAGAAGATTACAACAGCTATTTGGTTCTTTTTTGGGTGGGGGGGGTTAAGATTTATCATATTGTCAATTTCCTCTGTAGGTGCATAGGGTTTTATTTATTTATATATAAAAAAAAATCCTGTCTTTATTCATTTGGAGAAATTGTAAAATTATAGAAGCTTTAAACAGAATGATTAAGATTAGTTAGTGACCAAGATTATCGTGTCATTCTATTTTATGTATCTTTTTAAAAGATTCATTGAGGGACAAATGGATACTTTGTTTTTGGGGGTTTTTGGGGGGAGGGTTTTTTTTTTTTTGCAATGTGTTGTGCTGTTCTAATCCAATTTACTATGCTAACTTTGGACAGAAATGTATTTTAAGCAACACTGTCACCCATCTCGCAAAATAATTAGTATTATATAAATATAAAATCTTTATGAAATACTCACATTGACTACGTTGTCATTTCACTGATATTCCAACGAAGTCAAAATACATACTATGACAAAGTACGGACTACTTCATCTTTGTATTTTTCCTACGCTTGACAAAACTTGACAAAAGGCGGAGCTGCCTTTTTTTAAGTTTTATCATATTCCTCAGCAATCACTATTGACGGGTGTAAGGAAAATGGCTCTGTCTACAAGGGAACTCACAGGATATTCCGTAGACCTCAGTATTGTACTCACGCTCTTGGCAGCTGAAGTGCAAGGAGCTGAATAGGACAATCAGAAGGAGAATGATGGCGGTTGCCGGGGACAGGTTCAAGTAAGTATAACTCACCTTCTTTTGCACCCCGCACCAAGAAAGAAACGCAAAATAAAATAACTTAACGTCTCAGCCATGTGTCCACTCGCTTGCTCAGTTGGCTCTGTCCCCCCAACTAAGCTGTGTTTTTAATGCCACAAATAAGAAATCTCCATCATATCAATGATACTACGCTGGGCACAAATGTAGATATAAAGAAGGGAAGCGAAACAGAGAGGGGGTTGCATGGTTATTTCATAAGGACATCATATAATGGTTATTACAAATATGTAAACAGTCATTCAGTAACATTATAGAGGAAGCTCAAATTCTGATCCACTATTATATATTTTTTGTACATTATTTTACGTAGTGCATGGCATAACAAACAAGAATACGCAGACATTTCTAGATCAAAAACGACAATAGCATATCATGAAATATCAAGAATACTGCACTTTTTTGTAGAAAATACGTAAAGGTGTCAGGAATACAATTCATCAAGGGTGAACAGAGAGAGAATTAGAACTGCTTTATAATAGAACTGTAGATAATTTTTTAGTAAATTTAGAATCAGGATATACTATCAGGCCAGGTACTCGTGTAAGGCTTTTACGCTAAATGCATTTTAGACAAAATACGCTTCAGAAACAGAATTAAACAATGAAAAGGTATACTGTCCACATCAACTATGCATAGATAAAAAAAGCCACTAAGTGATACACTATTATATTATTGCTCTTTAGCAAACAAAAAAACAAAAACAGTTTCCTTTATTTGCGATTCTAACACTGCATCGCCCTCTCTTTTTCTCTTTTCTTTTCTCCAGAGCACACTGCCAGCAGTTCATGTTAGGTACAAGCAAAAATTATTTAAAACATTTAATGAACTAAAAATAGCAGCTCTACAAAGAAAAAGAACTGGCAGCATTCAATCATAATTAGGCAATTTCCTCCAAATTAAGGAGCCAAATTGCATCTCAAATTATCACCAGAGTAGTTTGCCCCAGATGCTATTTTCTGGCGGTCTTTTATTAAAAATTCATGAAGTAATCAAACATTCCTCTACACTGTTTTGTTGCAGATAATCATAACCACAAACGCCTTTTTCATTGAAGCTGTGCTATTAGTAAAGATTTCTGAAAATGCAAATGCAAATGCAAATAATTTACATAGTGATGGACTTTTTTTCGCTTATTGTTGCAATTATGTTACACTTAAATTTCAAAATGTGAATAAAGGAAATTGTAATGACATTTTAACACTATTTTTTTTAATTTTATTTAAGAAAATTAAAGTGTTTTGTTTTTTTTCATTAAAAAATAAATAAAATAAAAAAGTAAAACAGAAGAAGATACTTGTATTTGTCAATTGGACCACCTGTTAAATATATGTTTTGTTCCTCACCGAGTTGGCTTACTTTGTTAGATCGTCTACGGTTATAAACACAGGAAGTGAAATTGAAATCGTTTTTATTGATTTTAATCAAACGTGCAAGATCCACAGGTTTCAATACGCGAGAAACACAAACACAGAAAATAATCAAGGGGAACGGATGAAACCCATCTTACATAATCTCATAACATGAAGCTTGATCACTGCAACAAATCTGTCATTCACCCTGCCTAATGGCTAATGTTTAAGCAAAGAAAAATAATAAGGTGGCCATTTATACCAAATGGAAACTTAGACCATAGTGCACTAAATCTTTATTTTGGGCTGGAAGAGGTAATTGCCTTATAGAATGGGTTGTTGCCATTGACAATGTAATACTAATCAAAAGTGATAGAAGAAAGCAAGCCTTTCATTGGGCCTTTTGCGTGTCCAGCTAAGCTCCCCTGATGGGGATAATTCTCTTTGTGACAGCGGACAGTCGTTTTGGGAAATTATAAAGGTATATAAAAGGATGTCCCTTGCTGGCTCTGCAAAAGAATCAGCAGCTGATCAAAACAGACTGTTAATCTGTGTGATAACTGTATAGGACACTGGATGAATAAAAAGGGTTATTCACAAAATTCTAGCAACTTATACATATGTACACTGCAAAGCGGAAGCAAAAATAGCCAAGCTGTGATTATACGTGAATTCTGATTTATGCTTTCGATTTAATATTTTAGGATAAGCTTTTCAAATGATTTTATGTTTTTAGATAAACTTTTAAAAATATTTTTTCAAAATATTAAAATATACACTATATCTTAAAATATATAAATATATCAGAAAATCTCAAAATATTAACATGTTCAAAATATTTTTCAAAACAATAGATAGTTTTAAAAGCTTATTAAAACCATTAAATTGGTGACTTCATTTGATAAACATTGATAAAAGTCACAGTTTAATGAATAACCATGTCTGTATAGTTTAATATTATGCTTAATTCACAATTTATTTATATACCTGTAACATTATACTTCAGGTATCCTCCAGACACATACAACTTTTATGCAGCGCTACGGAATCTGATGGTGCTATATAAATCATAATAATAATAATAATGCATTTAAAGTTATCTTTGGTATAAATAATTAACTGCGTTTTTCCTGTCCATTCTCATCCGCTGTCCTATCTTCCCCATTCTCAAATAATTCCTCCTTGCTAGATCCTGAACCTGTGTATATTTCTCTTTTGTGTTCTTCCCTCCTAACTGCAATGTCCGCTAACACAGTTGACCATGCCATTAGGAAGCTTGATAAAGATTCCAGGGATTCGTAGTTCAGTTAACAGCTTTCAGAACGGAGGCTGAGCACAGAAAGCTTTGAAATCAGTCATTCCTCCAACTCTTTAACTATAGCAGAGCTGGGTTAAACATGGCCAACAATCAGCCTCTAAAGAGTAGAATGGGGTGGGCAAGGCTTAAAGGGACAGTCAACTGCCACTTAAGTAGGTGTATCCCGAATGAAAACATGCATGTATTTAATCATGCATTTTTTAATTGGGGTATATCTAAAAACAGCTTGCAAAAGAGGTCTTTGGTAAGAGGTGCATAACTAGAATGTAATGGGTGCCCCTCCAACCACCTTCTCATTTGCACCCCCATCCTTGCGTTGTGAGGTTGGCCGAGTGTGATTGTGTGTTGAGTTGGAGGAGTATGATTGCATGGTGATTGGCTGAGTGTGATTATGTGTGGGTTTGGCTGGGTGCGAATGTGTGGCATTTGGCTGAGTGTAATTGTTTGGTGTGGTTAACTGTGTGTGATTGCGTTGCTAAGCGTGATTATATGCGCATGTTTGTCAATGAGAAGTCTTTGCAGAGCAGGTGCTCTGGGAAATTGCCTTCCTCTACACTGAGCTAAACTACCAGGAAGTATCAGCACCAGCTGTCTGACTGCCAGGAGGGTGCTACAAGGTTAATTTTTAGAAGTGCCAATTTCTACTAAAATCTGCACCTTTTGTAAAATAATAAAAAGAGAAAACACACTGTCACACAAAGCAATTCAGCAAGATAAAGCAATATACGTGTTCGCAGTGCTTCACGAAGACTACTCAAATATTTATATTTGTAAAGAAGATGAAGTCTTGACTAGTTTTAATAGCGAGGACCATTAAAAGGGAGTGGAGGACTACCATATCTAGTAATTTAGTCTATTTTCAAAATAAAGTTTGTGAGCAGAAAAAGTGCACTGCATTTACAAAACTATTTATACAGTAAGGCACTATTGCCTTTGTATTGTTTATTACTTTAGGTTCTGGTACCCCCTGTGTTTTTTTTTTTTCTCCATATATACACATACAGATATATTTCATTGCTCTTGATGTTTATAAATAAAAAAAAAAAGAAGAAAAGAAAAGAAAAGTGTACTACCCAAACCTAGTTAAAACCGAAAAAAAAATATTTTTAAAACCATGTTAATTGCAATCCAAAACATCATAACTATTTACATACATATTAGCATTTTGAAAGCAAAATAAACATTCTATTATTGATGACTTGTGATTACTGGTGATCCATTGATAAGGCATTAGAGACATTGTGTGTTTATGTGCGTGTGTTACTGCAAGTCTCTAATAGTAGCATAAGACGTACAGTATTTTTTTGTAACTGAAATCACTTTAACCTTTTGGCCCTCTAAAAACAACTCAATCTACATTATTGTGAAAAACAAATAGAAGATTAATTTATTTATTGCAATAAATCAACATTTGCTATCATATTGTCATATAAAACTTGTCACATAAATGTTATAAAAATTAGATATGCAACACCTTTTGGTCACAAAGCATCAGCTGCCATTACATTATTAGCAGCAGAAGACTTCTAAATACTATTTAGCATTAAACAGCAATAAAATAAACTTAAAAAAAAAAAAAAACTTTATTTATTTATTTATTTATTTTTTTAAATAAACTCCCAGACATTTCAAGACAGTGATCTGAATTCCTAGTGTGTCTACTCAAGCAGTAGCTTCGGTCATAAAGTTTTCTGTGAAGGTATTTAGAATTTTCTCAGTGCATACTGAATTATTTAGACCTGCATATTTTAACAGCTGTTTCTTACTATGCTTGAGAAATTAAACCTTTAAAAGGAGTTTTATATTTCTTGGCAGATTTTTTTATTTTACTGTGAAAACTGTACTAACAGTTGCGTAATTGTCAATTTTTCTACAAATCTGAGATCATATTAATTCATGAAAAATATGCAGCTTTTGAATAACTAAAAATGGGCTATCTGTCTCACTTCAACTCAATGATTTGTACACTGTTACTGTCTATAAGAGGTAAAAGAAGAGACTAAGAAAATGTTCTATTAATAAATCTATAGAATAAATTCATATGCTATAACGGAATTAGCAACTTTATTATATCAACAAGTACTACAGTTTGTGTGCTGTAGTCATTGCTGCCGCCCAGTGATGGGAGTGAGCGCAGGACTTATCTTTCTGCATTTGTATCAATTTTTTGTATCACTCAGCCATGTTACAATACAGTCAGCCCATCCCATGTGTTCCCTATTAAGGGTTAATAATATATAGGGGTGTATATAAAAAATACCCCTTTCTGTCTCATTACAGATCTTTGCCAGAAGCTCAAGGAAGCAAGGTGAATGGTTAGAGTTAGGACCCACCTGGGGGGGTGTTTGCCTTGATGTCAGTAGGTGGGCTTATCCTCTCATGGCCATTGGAGGTAACTAAAAACCATAATTTGTTTAAAAATACATAGGGATTAAGGAGACAGCGCAAGTAACTACCGTTTGTCTATCAATGTCAACTCACCAGTCATCAGAAACATCATTGGAAAAAAACAAAAAAAACTGTTTTGTTGTGTTTGCTGTACAATAAAAATATTGAGCAGTAATACTTCGCATATGGCAGTACAACATTAGTGAACTATGATTTACATGATGCTTAGCAAATCTCGCTTCATACAGCATGGGGGACAGTATTATTCTTTTGTTTGTTTGCATTGCTCTTTTCCAGCTAACATGCCAGCAATCATTTACCAGTGTCTTTTTATATAATTTTTTTCCCCTCTTTCTTTCTCATCAATTTAACAGCAGAACATTCCTACATAACACTGCCAAATTGGGATTTTACAAACTGCATGAACTCTTACCATGGCATCGCACAGCGCTGCACCTGCTTTGTAAGAGTGCTCTGGTAACAAACATAATAGGAAACGCTTATGTATAAGGAGTAAGGGATAAACTGTAAAATAAGCATGTGTAAGCTTGCTAAATTCAGGTCCATTGACAGCAAGGAACTAATGGCACTTTTCTCACAATATGTGTTTCTCCCAAAATGGGGCTTCTTCCAGAATAGCAAAATAAATGAAGAAATACAAAATTGTGCGTGAAATCAATGAAACACAAGTTCTATTAGCTTCATGCTGTGGCTGGGCTAGATCCAGCTTGTAAATCACATGTATTTATTATGCTAGTTTAAATTTTTTATATATATATATATATATATATATATATATATATATATATATATATATATATATATTATGATGATGTCAGTATGGTACCGTTGTTTTTAGTCTATTTAGTACGCGTAAATGCTAACTCTTCACAGTGTATTTTTTTTACGGATAACTGGGCACATTTTTATTTTAAAAAGCCGTGCTGCGCCAATTAGCACTTCCTCATAGAGATCCACTGAATCAATGTAGAGCATGGGTCGTCAACCTGGTCCCTACCGCCCACTAGTGGGCGTTTCAGGATTCCAGGTGGGCGGTAGGGATTTCCTCATTTTGAGAGATTGAGCCAGCGGTACCCCTGAGACCGGGTACCGCCATCACCATTTGCGGCCCCAGCCCGCAGGGCAAACCACCGGGTCCGCCGTCTAAGGGGTCCATCGGGTGGCCCATGTTGTCAGGGCCACCCGATGGATGTGGATTATAAGGGGCCTGGTCAGCGCTGGGTGCTTTAACAGCGTGACTGGGCCCCCTGTGATTACATCACACAGAGCTGGGAGGAAGTGACTGGACGTCGGGAAAGGTGGGGAGGGGAATTGAGGAGGGAGAGGAGGGGAGCTGATGCACAGATGAGAAATCATATTATGTGCAAACAGAGAAGTTATCTGAATATCACCGAAAGAGGAGACCTGCGTTTGTTCCTTATGAAAATCGAACCAGATATCAAATATTTAGTCTCGCAGCATCAACCTCAAGGATCTTATTTATCACTAGTAAAGGTAATTTCAATTAACTTTGTTTTCTCATTAAACTTTATAAAGTTAAAAACATTATAAACATGCATTAAGTAAAAATAAAAAGATAAATGTACGTACATTTATTTATTTTTCTAAAAAACACCTTCCTTTCTAAAAAATATTCCATACTTGCACGAAAACTGGAGTGCTATAAGAAAATGTTTCCATCAAGAAAGATGCATTAGTGGGGTGGTAGGTAGAAAAAGGTTGACTACCACAGATGTAGAGTGTGGAGACGCTGATTGTCGGTCCTGCAATCTTGGACATAATATTGGTTAGTGGCCATGATAAAGCAGTGTTTACAGTGCTAAGACAGCAGGGACATGCTATAGACACCAGAACCCCTATATTCAGCTGTAGTGGTTCTGGTGACTATAGTGTTCCTATAAGTAACCCTATACATTTTCTGAAGGCCAGCAAATCTGGTATTCTTTAAGAGAAAATATATTTCTATTTTGCGTTATTTTTTCAATTACTTAATTTTAAACTCTGATAGCATATAAAAACATGGAAGTTCATGTCTACGAATAGTCATCAAGTGCTCTTTGATCAGAAGCACATTTTCAAGGTTATTAACTAAAGTGAAAAGTGTCAGGGATTTAAAGGAATCTTTTAAAGTATTGCTGTCTACGAGAATCTTTTTTCAATTCAGTTTGAATTGCCAACAATTCTCGCTTTAGTGACTAATTCTGCGTATCTTCCATGGCCATGAACAATTTGAATAGAAGAAACAAGGCCAGTGTATTTTTAAGTTGTGCATAATATTTGGAGGTGTCTCCTCGTTACATGCATTGGCTTTGGTTGGATAACTGTTGGCAGGCACAAGATATTGCATTACCTGGGACCAAGGACAAAATGGTATCCCTGCCTGGAAAAAAAATAAAAAAATTCTGAAACCTTACCAACATGGCTCAATACAATACTGTTTACAAGCCATGTTCCACTGCTTCATTGCTTCTTAGCCATATTTACCCGATTCATCGTCCCATACCATGCAACTGTTTCTCAATGTTGCTATTGTGCTACTATTCGTGTTCTAGCAAATCTCTGTGAATAACATCAAATAGGCAACACTGACAAACAGTTGCAAGATTGCCCAAAGGATGTGTGTAACACACTGCAATCAACTGATATTGACACAACACGTTTAAACTAGTTTTCACAACTAGTGATAGGCTGGTAACTTTGTTAAAAAAAACCCCAATTTTATTTTGTATTATAAAGTTCATCTGATTTTAATCCCCTCCTCCCCCCCCCGGGATCCTGAAGCCAAGAATTTCACCAAACCTATGTGAAGAATGAGGGGGGACAAAAATTAATCCTATATAGGGCAGTTCATTTTTCGCTTATCAGATCGACTAAGACCAGAAGGACCATTTGGAAATAGTTTGACAGATTACTTACAGACAGCACCCAGGAACCCCTGGCATCATAACTAGTACAGTTAACTGTATTTGTATTTATTTATATTTGTATCCCCCCACAATACTGTTCCTATGCTCCCCCCACCACCACAGTCCCAGTCCACAATACTGCCTCTATCCCCTACTAAGCCCCAGTCCTCCACAATACTGTTCCCGTCTCCTCACTAATGCCCCAATCCCCCGTAACACTGCCCCTATCCCACCACACTTAAGAATCAATCCGCCACAATACATCCCCTGTCCCCATCAAAATAAAGCCCCAATCCCACTGCCCCCCTTATTTTGTTACAACTGTTCTATACTTATTTGCTTATTGCATGTGAAATTTGAAGATGTCTTTGTAAATTGGCACTTTACAATAAATGTTGCACTGTATTTTCTGAGAAATATATATGCATACGAGCGTATAATAAGGACTTGACCCCTGGCTGAAAGGACAGTGAAGAGGAGGGGGAGAGAAATGTACACATTCATTTTAAAGGGGTATAATAATTAAGAATTTTTAATTCTTAAATCTATATAACAGCAAATATTACATCCCAAATGTACAGGACCAGTTATTAGCCATTGAATAAGGGGGCTGTTAAGACAACAGAGATGCCACTAACAGGCTTTGCTTCATTGTAACAACTGCATATTGATGACATGGACTTACCTCAATAAGTTTTCTTTCATAGGAGTTTGCCAACTCATCATTATCCACCATTGGTTTTACTTCTGGAAGAGGTTCGCCTTCAATATTTCGTAGGTTTGGGATCGCTGTAAAAAAGAAATATACTGCGTTATATTTTACTACATCAGAAATCTGACTTTAAAAGTTTAAAAAGAGTAAGATGGAACATCATTTAAAAGTGAAAATCTCTTTAAAAACACAAAACTAGGGGGGCGTGGCCGACGCTCGAGCAGGATGGACGCGCACTGAGAGAGCTCCGTCCGGGCGGCTGTTTAAATAAGCATTTACCAGCGACTAAAAGCACACAAGCGACCCTCACCTACCCCCAAGATGTCACAGAACAGATCTAAAAAGGTGGCGGAGACAAAAGACAAGGCGGCCTTCTTCACTGCTCGCACACCGTCTCACAAACCGCCGGACCCGCAGGCCCAAGATGGCGCCGACTCCGACAGCGATCACATGGACGGCGCAATGGTGACTGCGGCGGTCTTACAGCGAATGCTAGACGAGGTAGCTTGCAAAATGCAGGCTACAGTGAAAGAGGCAATCGAAGACCTAAAAAAAGATATGATGGACCTGGGGAACCGGACCTCGCACCTGGAGAGCAAAATGGAGGAGGTATCCGCGGCCCACAACACCATGGCGGACAAAATGGAGGATCTGGAAGGCAGACTGGAGCGGTATGAACACAAACAAATGGACCTCGAAGACCGTTCCCACCGTAACAACCTCCGACTAAGAGGGGTCCCAGAAGAGGTCCCGCAAACTGAACTCACCGCCTTCGCAACGGAGTTCTTCCACTCCATAATACCGGACATACCAGGGGACATGTTAGTCCTAGACAGGATCCACAGAGTGGCCAGACCGAGCCATCTCCCACCAACCACCCCCAGGGATGTGCTCATGCGAGTACACTTCTTTCATATAAAAGAACTGATAATGAAAACGCACCGCACTAAAAGAGATTTACCGCCCAAGTTCAAAGATATACTAATTTTCGCAGACCTCTCCGCGGAAACCCTGAGGCGAAGAAGAGCATACCGGAATGTCACGGAGGCACTCAGGCAACACTCCATCCCCTACAGATGGGGATACCCAGTTAAGCTAACGATCGCCAAAGGCGGCACACTCCACACAGTCACCTCCATCAAGGATGGCATGGAACTTCTCCATTCGTGGGGCATAGCGGAGGCCCCTGCCCCGCCAGGACAAGACCAAGGGATCAAGCTGCAGAAGGAATGGAGACCTGCCAAGCAAAGAAGGCACACCTCGCGCCCCAACCTATAGGCAACCAGGTGTACCCCCAACACACAGGTGTGACTGCAGCTACTATCCTCGGGACAGTGAGTAAAATAACGACAAAAAAGACCGAACAGACATTACTGTGTACACACAGATGTGTAACAATGAACAATGGCTCTGGTCGAGCCGGCTAATGTGTACAGAGCATCACTTATTCAAATTGTACCCGTATAGGAGACTGTAGGCGCTGTTTAGGTGACGGGGTGGGGAACAAGGGGGAATATAATGTCAACTCAGATGTGCCCTGGAGACTGTAGTCCCGGCTCTAGCCATTTATCGCATCAACCCAGGGGCGTCCACTAAACAGTCCCCAGACTTAGAGCAGGACTCCACGACAGAGCAGCCCACCTCAGGAGCCCAACCCATCTATAACCTCTTTTAAAAAAAAAAAATAAATAATTAAAAAAAAAAAAAAAAAATCGACCACTAATAATGACAGTTGCATGAGAGTGCACGGCCGGGTGTGTGCTAGCGGGCTTTAAGGCATGCGTATGAGGGCACGGTTACGTGTGAACACACCAATGCATACAACTGCTGACGAACCCCTACACCATACTCGACCCATGCCAAGTTGCACTGGTCTCAGAGGCTATAACGGTGCCAGGGCACGGGCTGACAACAGAGTGAACGGTTCACCCACCCCCAGAAATCTAGAGCTCCTTGTGCTATTCGAGAGACTTAGCGCTCTTGCAGCCGCCCACTCCCGGGCCCACCCTAGCCCGACACGTTCACCTACCCCCACCTAAGAAGGTTCACTTTCACCTTCGATTCGTTTTTTTTTACATAGGTACCTCAATAGTGGTACCCGTTTACAGTTCTAAGATAATGTTTTTTAAGTTATGTTGTACATTGGTATGTCACTTGAAACAAAATGTCTGGAATATATTATGTAACAACAAGACCCCGCCTCTAGGTCAGGTCCAACACACCTGCACAATGGTTTACGGAGATCAAGGCCCAGGGCCAAGCGGACCTCCCCCCACACAAACCAAGTATAGAACTCAACACCAGAATAGCACAAACCACCCCACTAATGCATCTTTCTTGATGGAAACATTTTCTTATAGCACTCCAGTTTTCGTGCAAGTATGGAATATTTTTTAGAAAGGAAGGTGTTTTTTAGAAAAATAAATAAATGTACGTACATTTATCTTTTTATTTTTACTTAATGCATGTTTATAATGTTTTTAACTTTATAAAGTTTAATGAGAAAACAAAGTTAATTGAAATTACCTTTACTAGTGATAAATAAGATCCTTGAGGTTGATGCTGCGAGACTAAATATTTGATATCTGGTTCGATTTTCATAAGGAACAAACGCAGGTCTCCTCTTTCGGTGATATTCAGATAACTTCTCTGTTTGCACATAATATGATTTCTCATCTGTGCATCAGCTCCCCTCCTCTCCCTCCTCAATTCCCCTCCCCACCTTTCCCGACGTGCAGTCACTTCCTCCCAGCTCTGTGTGATGTAATCACAGGGGGCCCAGTCACGCTGTTAAAGCACCCAGCGCTGACCAGGCCCCTTATAATCAACATGAAACTATACACCCACAATGTTAGAGGACTAAATATCCCGCACAAAAGACACACTCTACTCAGAGAACTGAAGGCCTCACAAGCCGACATAATCTGCCTTCAGGAAACGCACTTCAAGGGGAATTCCAATCCGGTGCTAGGGAAAACGCTCTACCCCCACCAATACCATGCAACAGCAACCACAAAAAGTAAAGGGGTCTCAATTCTCCTCAGCCGCCACTTGGCGTTTGAGGAAATAACGGTGAGACAAGACCCACAGGGAAGGTACCTCATCTTAGTATGCACCATCAACAATTCCACTTACACTATTATTAATGCATACCTCCCAAACGTAAACCAGGGTAACTTCCTCAGCACACTACTGACCCTAGTAGCTCAATTGCAGACAGGCACGACTATCCTTTGTGGGGACTTCAACCAGTTCCAGGACCCCCTAATGGATTCAACAGCAAAGCACTCCTCACACAGGGCTAAAACACTCCATAAACGCTGTAGATCTTTGACCACACTTTTACACACATTCGGCCTCTACGACGTTTGGCGAACGCTGCACCCACAGGACAGGGAATATACCCATTTTTCACAAGTACACAACACCTACTCGAGAATAGACGGCTTCCTACTGCACGGTGCACACCTCAACAGGGTGAAAACGTGTGAGATAGGGTCCTCCACCTGGTCAGACCACAACCCAGTGATACTCACTACTGAGGACCAATACAACTACAAAAACCGCAGCCCCTGGAGATTGAATGAACAACTCCTAAACGATCCCGAGTTCGCCCTGTCACTACAACAAGACATGCAAACATACTTCAATAACAACAACAACCCAGACATATCCCCCATGACCCTGTGGCTGGCCCACAAACCGGTGATCAGAGGACTGCTGATCCGCAGAGCCTCCTACCTCAAGAAAACACACCACACAACACATATCCAAAACCTGAAAAAATTACATGACCTCCACAAAAGCAACCAGCTCTCCCCCTCCAAAGGCACACAAGAGGAAATAACCAAACTCCAACGCTACATTAACACAGCAAACTTCCAAAAAGCGAGTTACGCAATTAAAAAACTAAAAGCCACAACCTTTGTATTGGGGAACAGAGCCAGTAAAGCACTGGCCCAGAGACTCAGAGACAGGCAAGCCCAAACCAAAATCCCCTACCTACTGACCCCCACAGGCCAGAAGCTGATACAGCCCACGGAAATATGTAACGTGTTTGCGAACTATTACAGCTCCCTCTACAACTTAAAAGACAACACGTCTGTCACACAGCCAACAAACACCTCAATACAAAACTACCTAGACGGGATTGACCTACCCAAACTCACAGCCCACCAAGTAGCACATCTCACAGAACCGATCTCTACTCACGAGGTAACACAACTAATAGAATCCATGCCAAAATCAAAAGCCCCAGGCCCTGATGGCCTCACTAATCTCTACTATAATACATTCAAACTCACCTTAAGCCCCTATATCGCACGAGCCCTCAACTTCGCTACGACACAGGGCTTCGCGCCACCCGAATTCTTAGCGGCCCACATTATCACTCTCCCGAAGCCCGGTAAAGCACCGACACATTGCCCAAACTTTAGACCCATCTCACTTCTCAACGCAGACGCTAAATTATATGCAAAAATATATGCGGAGCGCTTAAAACACCTACTACCAAACTTGATCGCGACGGACCAAGTGGGGTTCGTGTCAGGCAGACAGGGTCCAGATAACTCCCGCAAAGTACTAGATATCCTCCACTATCTCAACCGGGCCAAACAGCAGTGCACGATACTATCACTAGACGCGGAAAAAGCGTTTGACCGGCTCAATTGGAAATTCTTACAAGTAACGCTACATAGATACGGATTCCCACAATCATTCCTGAATATGGTCCAAGCCCTCTATAGCTCGCCGTCGGCCACTGTCCTGAACTCGGGCTTTGGCTCCAAGGCATTTAACATAACGAACGGCACACGTCAGGGATGTCCACTTTCCCCATTACTTTATGTTCTAGCCCTTGAACCGCTCGCCATAGCTATCCGCAACAATCAGGACATACAGGGGGTAACCATAGGTGGCAAGGAATACAAACTGAACCTCTTCGCGGACGACATCCTCCTCACACTTTCCAACCCGACGGTATCCCTACCAAATCTACAGAAAGAAATCCAAAAATATAGCGACAACTCATACTACCAACTAAACCTGTCCAAAACCCAGGCCATGTGCCTTAACACGGCTAAACCAGACGAAGAACGCTATAGACGCAACTTTAATTACGACTGGAGAGACGATCACCTCACATTTCTAGGCATTAAAATAACTAAGAGACTCACAGACCTCTTCGACGCCAACTACGCTAAACTCCTCAAAGAAGTGGAACACATTCTGAAGTCGTGGCAGAATAAATATCTCTCATGGCTAGGTCGTATAGCGGCCGTCAAAATGACTATACTACCAAAAATCCTGTACTTGTTCCGCTCCCTGCAAATATTCCTTCCCCAGACGTATCTACAAAGACTGCAGACCTTCCTAATTAGATTTAGCTGGGGTGGAAAACACCCTAGGGTCCCTAGAACGCTCCTGATGAAACCGACAGATAAAGGGGGTTTGGGATTCCCCAATATTAAAGCCTATTACCAAGCAACCCAGATAACTAACATCCTCACCATGCACTCCCCCACATACACTCCCCAATGGATAGACATCGAAGCCAGCTGCTGCGAGGTCCTAAA
>OW240918.1:111608993-111611472 GCA_933207985.1 Pelobates cultripes
ATCACTGAGAACTTACACTAAAATTGTATTTGAAATGCAGTGTGTGCAATTTTGAAGTGGGAGAAATACTACTACAAATCCAATTTTGTGTTTATTTGCATATGACTGGGATGGCCCTTTACCCAAACGGCTAATCCATTTGTTTACTGTGCACAAACTGATGGTCTGTTAGATCTATCACGCAAAGGAAACTTGCTTAACACCATTCTGGGTGAGACTAGTCTAAGTGACTGGTATAGATTATTTCTGTAAAGGCACAAGTGAGCCCAAAACTTGTATGAGACATGAACTGGCACCAAACGAAGGGCAATCTATTCTTTCATTGTCTATTCTCATTGTACTCATGTACTTTGTCTTTTGAATACTTTAACATCATGCACAATCTTCAGTTAGAGTACATTTTATCAGAGTATATACCTATAATATTTAATCCTTCTTGTGCCCCATGATCCTTTATATAAGTGAAAGGAAACCTCTAAGTATTCAGTGTTCAAGAACAGATTGACAGCCACTAGAGGTGCTTTCTCATGAAGACTACCTCAAATTACAAATTACAAGGACTTCACATTTGGGGTTATAACACCATATCCACGCACCAACACAACTTAAAGGAACAATCCAAGCACCATAATCACTTCAGTTTACTGTAATGGTTATGGTGCCCTGTCACACGCACCCCAAAACTATTTTTGAAAGGTTTGACTTCTTAACTGGGGTCTGCTGAGTACTGCTCCCTTACACTACAATCTCTCGAGAGCCAGAGGATCTCAGCAGTAACTTATGTTAGCTTTCATGTTCAGGGCTTACCTCAATGCCTGAAAGTGGATAAAAAATGCAAAGTGTTTCATAAGTATACTAGGGCATACCTCCCTTATCTGGCAAGGCAGGCCAAATTTTGCGTTCCTATGCTTGCCTGGTATACCAAAAAAACTGCTACCAATTCGGGGCAATAATTCACTCGCAGTACATAGATTAAATTTAAAGCATTAAGCCCATGTCTAGCACATTTCAAAAACACTTTGTGCACGTGATGTCCTGAGTGGGCCTGGCCAAACAGGCAGTCAGTCTTGTGTGAATTCATACTAGGCTGACATGTCCCTTTATCGGGCAGGTTTGTCAACTTTTTGGGGGAAAATCCAACCATTTTTGGTTTTACCTATGACACAATCCGCTTCACTGGCAAAACCTTTCTAGACCTGGCCATCCCCGTTCCAATTTCATTCATACCTCTCACAACACAGTTTGTCTGTTTTTCTTGTATGACACTACCCTCTCCTAATAAAACCAACTCTAATGTTCTGCTGTGGACATCCATTAAAATTGGAAGAATGCAAGGCGCATTACCTGCTATGCAAAAAAGTTATAATGTTTTAATAATTTTATTAAATAATCATTTGCATATTTGTCTCTAATTATATCACACATTTTAACCAAGAATTCCTTTCATATAAAAGATTTGGGTAGGAAGCTATATGGTCCCTTGTCACTTGCTTGTTTTTTGTATTTTTATTTTCATTTTTATTATGTATATATTGGTTTGCATTGCTTGATTTCACTGAATAGTCATCGGTATTCAGTATTTAAATGATGGATAAAATAATCGCATGTCAAAGAGGTCACAGATGACTAAATTAGCAATGCTTTATCGATAATAACATCCCTTCCTTAGTGCACAAAAATAGCCTTTGATGATAGATAATTATATGGAGTAGTTTGTGACTATCTGGTGCATATCACACGGCTCAGCATGAACCCCTGAAAATTCCTTTTAGCAATCAGGCAGGAAAGATATGT
This sequence comes from Pelobates cultripes, assembly GCA_933207985.1. NCBI lineage: Eukaryota > Metazoa > Chordata > Amphibia > Anura > Pelobatidae > Pelobates > Pelobates cultripes. The sequence continues at coordinate 111,610,788 of OW240918.1, forward strand.
GAAGTCTAAAAATATATACATTTAAATGTTAGGAGGAAAAAATATTTTCAACCCCTCCCCCCCAAAGTGAGACATTCCTATATAAAGCTACATTATTTATTATTGTAATAAATATTATGATATGATGTATAGCATCATAAGAACTACAGCAAAATTTACCCAGGGCTGCAATGATGAGAGATGGGTTGAGAGATTAACTGGAGTCTGTATGTGCAGCCTTTTGGTATTAACCACCAGAGATACATAGTTTAACCCCTTTGCTACCAGAAGTGTAACTCAATCTCAGTCCATGCCATTGGGAAGTCAGTAGCCAGACAGGTGTCACAATTTACCTTTATATCTTGAAGGGTTACTCCAACCCTTTTTTTAATGATACCTGCATTTTATTTTTAATATAGACCACATTGTGGCCTGGCACAGAAAGTTATTCCAACCAAAAATATGAAATTGAAATTATATAAACACTGGTTCTTGGCTGGAGTAACTCTTTAAACCTAGAAGAATATAAAAAGCTGATAAGTACCCAAACATTTAATGAAAACCTATACAACCTATACATAAGAATAAGGATGAGGAATGACACATTGGATTTTCTTTAATTATCCTTTGGATCAAGGGTTCCCAACCCATGGTGCGCATACTCCCGGGGGTACAAACCAGTGCCTCCAGGGTAAGTGAAATGCAC
>OW240918.1:111617206-111630304 GCA_933207985.1 Pelobates cultripes
AAGGGATTGCAGGGGTTAATTGAGTGATTGCTGGGACTAGCAACAGGTAACCAGGGGTCTGGTGTCATTAACCCTGTCACTTCCACACTCCCCCCACTGTCTCGGCTGGGCCTATAGCCCACACTCGTGATACCATACATGTCACATATCCCCAGATAGCTGGGATCTGAGCGCACATAACTACCGAATAGCACTCAGATCCTATTCACACAGTTCAATTGCCATGGAGCCAAAGTCTTTAATTACACGAATAGGCTCCATGGCTGTGCTATCTGGGTTAAAGCATTCACATAAAATAAAGTCCTGAATGATCAGGTGTTCGGTTAAATAGCCACAGATAGAAGCAGGAAAGGCTAGAGGCTCAGCGGTGCCTGCACGTAAAAGTGTCCGCTTTTAGTGCACGGATTCTGGGCTGAGCACCGCCGGCCGTCCGGGGAGTTCCATAACACCGCCACCTGATGATGAAGGTGGGTATGATGAAGATCAACAACGTGCCTTTTTCAAGATATTTAAACTCATTAGTTTGTAACCACACGTAGCACTTTGATAAAGACCGATAGGTCGAAATACATCAGTGCAGCTCATTTTAGATTGGAGACGAAGTTTATGCTGTTTTATATGTTACCATTAAAAGATATCTGTTCCTACATCTACCCCTCTATCTGGCGTCTATGTGAGCTATTTGAAGGGAAGTAGAGATTTGGCCATCTGTATCCTGCTTCCAGCATTCTGATCTCCATTCCATTAAAAGGCACTTACAGTCTGAGCCACTTTTAAACGGCTCAGCACCACGTGAGTGGGAATTTTCTCCACATTTACTATCTATATTATCTTATACAGGCTATACTATGTACTGTGTTTTATCCTTTTAGGAATTTACAGGTACATGGTAAATTTGCATGTTTTATACATTTCATTCACTATTGGTTTACATACCACCTGTTTTGCTCTCACCATATTATCTAATATATTCTGTTTGCTGTATTGTGGTGTGATTTGGAGTGACACACAGTTGGTGATATTGAGCAATTACTTCAATACTTTCCTTTTCTACTGTTCCTTTATACAATGTACAAATTGGGCCTTCTTCACTCGCCTGTAGGGTACATTCAGTTATTTTCCATGAGATTTTCTACAGGTGCCCAATTCCTGTTCTTGCAATAACTCCCCAATAGTTTGTAGTGTAGCACTGTGACATAAATATCTCCAACTGTTAGATTACATTTACTAACTCTCTGCTGCCTTCCATTAACATTTTTTAAAATATCCTCAGTTGGACTGTGATCACCACTCAAATCTATGCACTAAACCCAGGTTCAACCACACAGCAGTTACTTGGGCCTCTTACAGTATTCCTAAAATAAGCATTCCTAAAATAAACCCAGGATTATCCTGCTTTATCTAATTTTATCCCCCACAACTGCTACCATTCTTTTACATGCCTGGTGATGTCAGAATAAGTAACTGTGACGTGTGTGATGTCATCCGTTGAGCTAAACATTAGTTAGACTAAGCTTTGTCAATATTACTTTGTAAATGTCATCATATTCTAGACAGTGAGAACAGATAGGTAGCTATTAAACCTCTACCACAAGCACACACTTGACTCTCTGAAGATAACTTGAGTTGGAAGTATTCAGATTTTATTTTCAGTCTGATCTCCAGTAAACTAAAAATGGAACTGGCAGAAAAAAAGCATAACATAAAAGTGAGCTTTAGAACATGGAACTATAAAGATTCCCGAAAAAAAGAGGACATTGCATCAGGAAAATAGCTGAGGGCGCAAAAATACATGTTATACTTTTAAAACATGAAGAAAGCATGAACAACGAAGACCATTTCTTACCGATAAGTAACATGATATTACTCCATTAAAGGTGACTCTAAAGAGATGCAGAAAGCTGTCTGCCATGAAGTCATTTATAAATGCCTTCAATATTGTGACGACAACAAATTTTAAATATGCTGTATATTCGGTGAAAATGCTCCAAAAGATAGGACAGGAGTTTTCTCAATCTGTCACCTATCCAGTGGCATGAAGACCAGACTGTACTCCTAACGTAGAGATCAAGAACTGCGATAGTGATCACACAAGAGTCTAAAATAACTTTAATTGCTAAACACTGCAAAATAAAATATGTTACAGAAACGATACAGATATAGCCTTCTTGGTATATATATATATATATATATATATATATATATATATATATATATATATATATATATATATATATATATATATATATATATATATATATATCTCATTAGAAGGGCTCTGCTGGGGCTAATTCATACAACATAGAAGATCCAGCGTACTCACTCATTCACTACAAAGCAATTTCAAAGCTCACAGAATGTAATAGTTAAAATAAAAACAAACAAAAAAAAAACAAAACACTTGGCTAAAATAATAGGGGTTTAGTCACAGTATATAATCATACATTGCATAACCCTCCCACAAATCACTGTTTTTTTGCACTCCTCTGTGTCACAGGTGCACCATTCCATGGCCCTGTTTAACAGGACATGCATCACTTGATAGTTTATATATATATATATATATATATATATATTTTTACAACCAAACAAACACTTTCATGTATTGATGACTAGAGATTTTCCAACGGGCAGGATAACAAGATATTTGGGTAGACCCCTCAGACAGTTTGTGTGCTAGACAGGATTTGTGATGACACCCACTGGTTTTGTATTGGGCTGTCATGTACTGTGCACTCTAATAAACTGGTCTGCATATTGTCCAGTCTTTTAGGACTGTCATTGTACCTGCTCTTGCTGTAACCCAATCTAATCTTTTTAAAGTGGTTAATGCTTCTCAAATACATTATGGTGTTGAAAGGGAACAACATGTCAGTGGATCAATGGTTAAGACCATAGGGTCAAGTGGAGATTGTCAAATTCAATAGTTAGGGTCTAAGGTCTCACCATCTTGGAACTTTATCATCTCCACTATTTATATATAAATATAGCTAAATATATATTGCATATATTATAAACACACGCTGGAAATGTTTTTAATTTTTCTATTTCCAAAATATGAATTTTAAACATACTGCTTAAAAATACCTTATTGCTTTTTAGTCTACTTTCATTGGAGTCGTTACATAAGAAATGCAAATAAATGAATTCAATACAAAATCTTGTGAGCCAATTTTAAATGTTCTACACATGGGACATGTAAACAGATTTTTTTTTTTTATGGCTGTTTCCAATATCTTTAAAAAAAAAACTGGCTGTCAAAATATGTAACGATATTTATTTTTATATTTTTTTTTTTGTTATTTGATATTTTGGTATCAAAGGAGCTTAGAAAATATTATTTATTACCTTCCTGTTCAAATATTTAAAGCTTTTCTTTCTTCTAAATCTGATATGACCCTGCACTCCACACCTGATGTCCTTGTCGGGTGATCTCTCTAATATCAGATGTGGCGAAACCAACCTCGCCACTGTGAACTGGAGAAGCCTGGTTGCTCGCCTGCTCCCTTTGGACTATGGCCCTGCAGGTTAAACCGTTTATTTCCCCTGCAGAAAGGCTTATTTGTGTGATCTGAGTGCCATTCATCTAATAATGTGCACTCAGATCCCAGCTATCTGAGGATATGTGAAATGTCTGTGTGTTATGTGTAAATGTGACTTTATGTATTTTAAAGTGTTTTGTGTCTTTTTGCAACCATGTGCTTAATGGAGTCTTGTGTCTGTCCTGGGAGAGAATTGAATTACTTATCTCCAGGATAGAAGACTCTGAAACTAGTTTGGGCCAGAAAGCCATGCTTCATTTAGTCACAAAGGACTTTTTACTAACTTTTGAACCCCTTGTCTGATTTGTGCCATTTTTGAATATGTTGTTCCCCTGAATGGATTGATTGTGAATATGTAATTTTATGTGAATGTGATGCATGGTTTTGGAGTTATGAAAGTTGGGTAGAAAGTATGTTTTAACTGTATGTATAATTGAGTTTCCTCTCAGGATAAGGGGAGGGAATATGTGGGATGTAACTGTGATGTGATTGGTTGTTTTGTAACGCCCTGTGGGCTGTACTATGTTTGTGGATTGGGAATAAAAGAGACTGTATGTGACAGTACAGGGAGTTCCTGCTTAACCCTCAAAGTGAAGTGTCGTCTCATTCTTGGGGGAGGATTTATTGTATGCTGTTCCAGTTTGACTGCTAGGAGTGTAAACCTATTCGTATGGTTTCCTATTCAACTGTCTACAGCATTCATATGCTTGAGAGGATTCATATGCTCCTACAGTTCGGTGGTTTTGGTGTCTGCTGCAGTGCTTGGAGTCCTCAGGAAGTGCTAGGAGCATCCTTCAACGGAGGTACCCAGTCGGGGTGCCAGGTGATCCGTTACATTGGTGGCAGCGGTGGGATGTAACTGTGATGTGATTGGTTGTTTTGTAACGCCCTGTGGGCTGTACTATGTTTGTGGATTGGGAATAAAAGAGACTGTATGTGACAGTACAGGGAGTTCCTGTTTAACCCTCAAAGTGAAGTGTCGTCTCATTATTGGGGGAAGGATTTATTGTATGCTGTTCCAGTTTGACTGCTAGGAGAGTAAACCTATTCGTATGGTTCCTATTCAACTGTCTACAGCATTCATATGCTTGAGAGGATTCATATGTTTCTCCGGTTCGGTGATTGTGGTGTCTGCCAGAGTGCTTGGAGTCCTCAGGAAGCGCTAGGAGCATCCTTCAACGGAGGTACCCAGTCGGGGTGCCAGGTGATCCGTTACATTGGTGGCAAGCGGTGGGATGGCGTCCTAGTGCGAGGTAAAGTAGCTCAGAGACACAGTTCGTGGAGTTACAAATTGAGGGCAACGCTAGCACACGTGCAGCGCCCCTGGGAGCAGAGGTATCCAGCGACTTGGAGCAGACAAGTATGGAAGGCTCTGGCGATGATTGGATGGCCGAGGTGAGGCAGCGAGCGGCCCAGTATGGGGATGATTTACCCATGGAGGTACGCCGGGTGATCTGGAACCAGGTCACGGCCGAGCGAAACACAAGGCTGGCCCGAGAATTCCGGCTGGCGAAAGAGAGAAAGTATGCTCAGCGGAAGGAGTGTTACAGCAGCCGAGTAGAGGCTGCATCCGAGGAGGCTAGCCGTCTCCCCCTGAGGCGGCCGCAGGAACCCGAAGTAGGGGTCCTCATAGACTGGTCCTGTGAGGAACCACAACAGGCAGGTGGAGATGGGTCCGGCCCAGATCCCCAGCAGCAGCCGGAGTTGCCAGGTGCGGAAGCAGGTGGTCCTTACTCGCAAATGTTGAGGGACCTCACAGACTGGTCCTGGGAAGACCCACAGATGGCAGGTGGAGATGGGACGGCGGTCTCTCAACCGGCCCTACAGGGATGCTGGGCGGTCGGCCCAGATCTCCAGCCGCAGTATGTACCCCAGGGAGCTGAAGTTGCAGTCCTTCCTCCCCAGCGGCAGTGTGCACCCCAGGGAGCTGAAGGTGCAGTCCTTCCTCCCCAGCGGCAGTGTGTACCCCAGGGAGCTGAAGGTGCAGTCCTTCCTCCCCAGCTGCAGTGTGTACCCCAGGGAGCTGAAGGTGCCGTCCTTCCTCCCCAGCGGCAGAGTGTCCTGCAGGGAGCAGAGACCGTCAGTCTCGCACCCCAACCACAGGACAAAATAATGAAAGGGGAGACAGCTGGTCCCCCTCTCCGCCAGCAGAGAGAGTGTCAGGGAGAGGAGCCTGATACCCCCTCTCCCCAGCGGCAGTTTACAGTTCAGAGAGAGGAGCTTGTTACACCCTCTCTCCAGCAGCAGCTTAACCCAGCAAGGGGAGATGTTACACCCCCCAACAGTGCAGATGGAACTGTAGTCTCTGCACTTACAGCACAAGGGGTAGGGACAGTCGGTCCTGTTCCCCAGCCACAGAGCGGTGTATCCAGAGGGGAGACAGTCGATCTCTCCCTCCCACAACCAGGCTCCCACCAGGCTACTTCCGTGGTAGCACTGGCATCAGGGCAGAGTACCGCTGGTCTCTGCCCACGCAGCAACCCACCAAGGCAGCCTAACAGTTGCCCACACAGTCGTGGTGAGGCACCTGGACATGGACAAAGTTCTCCTCTACCCAGGTGTAGTAACCAGTTATTGTGGGTGGGCTGTACCGCTGTTTCTGTTTTGTGGGTGGGTTGCTGGACTAACCAGGGCACTGACCGGCAGGAGGTCAGATACCCTGTTAGTCTAGTTGGTAAAGGGGAGAAGTGTGGCGAAACCAACCTCGCCACCGTGAACTGGAGAAGCCTGGTTGCTCGCCTGCTCCCTTTGGACTATGGCCCTGCAGGTTAAACTGTTTATTTCCCCTGCAGAAAGGCTTATTTGTGTGATCTGAGTGCCATTCATCTAATAATGTGCACTCAGATCCCAGCTATCTGGGGATATGTGAAATGTCTGCGTGTTATGTGTAAATGTGACTTTATGTATTTTAAAGTGTTTTGTGTCTTTTTGCAACCATGTGCTTAATGGAGTCTTGTGTCTGTCCTGGGAGATAATTGAATTACTCTCCAGGATAGAAGACTCTGAAACTGGTTTGGGCCAGAAAGCCATGCTTCATTTAGTCACAAAGGACTTTTTTACTAACTTTTGAACCCCTTGTCTGATTTGTGCCATTTTTGAATATGTTGTTCCCCTGAATGGATTGATTGTGAATATGTAATTTTATGTGAATGTGATGCATGGTTTTGGAGTTATGAAAGTTGGGTAGAAAGTATGTTTTAACTGTATGTATAATTGAGTTTCCTCTCAGGATAAGGGGAGGGAATATGTGTGATGTAACTGTGATATGATTGGTTGTTTTATCCCTCCCTGTGGGTGGTCCTGTATTTGAAACACTGTAATAAAAACCAGGCTGGGTGTGCCAGCACCTCAGACCACTGCTTGACCCTCAACACGGAGCCTTGTCTCGTTCTTGGGGATTCACTGTGGCGCTGTTAGAGACTACTGCCAGGGAGTGTAAGCTGTCTGCCTGCTTTTCCCTCTGTTCGTCTGCTAGCAGCTATTTGGGAGGTTCCCGTTCGGGAGTTGGAGTGCTATTTTGTATCCAATTCGTGAGTTTTGGTGTTCTGCAGTAGCTGTGCCTGGATCTCTGGAAAGGGGGCCGATCGCCTAAACGGTTTTTACCCCTTGTGTGCAAAACGGTCCGTTACATGCTTCTAACGTGTCCAGGATGGCTTATTGTCAATATGTTATTCCTTTTTGAGTTTCATTGTAAACATGGAGGCTTTCACTGGCCATCACCCTCCTCGGCGTGGCCGCTTGCACTGCTGCAGATTTCTCATTTAACCCTGTGGCTAAGGGGTGATCCTCACACTCACATATGGCATCGTCCACGTTATGTCCCTGTCATTGCCTCGGGTAGTGGAATGCTATTAGCAGGTGCCACAATATTGGTTTTCTCCCTTCCAATGCCCAACCTCCGGGACAGGACGGTCTTTGCTACAGGAGGACACAAGCAGGTCTAATGTCTCTCACTGAAAGAATTGCAAGCTCTTAGGATCAAATGTATAGAATTAGATCAGGTTCAGATACTTCTGACACCATGTTATATGTGGTGCAAGCTATTAGTGAACACAAGCCATGATAGGATAAGAACAGAAAGAAACACCAAAATAGGAAATAATGACAAACCCTAGAGTTGCCTGTAAACAGAATGTCCGTAACAGTCTATTCTTGCTCCGGTGCCAATCAGTCCTGCTCTATAAATAGAGTGCACTGAGAAATAATTGTTTTGTTAATTTACTCACCATTAAATGTGTGTGGGCGAACTCCTTCTTAGTTCAATCACAGATCTCCACTCACTCACAAGGAAAAACCAGAAGACTTTTTGAAGGAACACTAGAGAGAACCGTACTGTATTTGATGTATATTTATGGCAGTAACAATACAAACAAGCTGGTAGGCATTAAATTAGCAGGGGATGTAAGGGAATTCCAGCAATCTGTGTGTTCTGATTTGCTGCAGTCTGTTTATATGGGTCGTGTGAAGCTGTAAATCCCAAATATCTACCAATACAGAGACTGTATGCTGTTGCATGTGATTGCTGGAAAGGATGAAGATTTAAAAAGCTGGATGCAAGGACAGGACAGCATAGGAGTGATGCTAGAGATGGCCGGACAGGCTGAGAATCCAAGAATTTGGAGTAAGGCTGAAGCAAGCTGGGAGGTTAGGAAAATAGAGGTGAGCATTGGACAGGCTTATATTTAAAGTAAGTGGCGGTAAGAATCAAACTGGAAGATAATCTAAGATAATGGACATAGGGACCAAACAGGGTGAGAGTTTGTAGAAGTTGGATACATGGACCTAGCAGATGATCGTCTAGTAAGATGGAGCATGGGGGAGACTGAGAGACTGGGAGGAGATTTGTGAGGCGAGAAAGCCCATGAGTCTCTGTGTATCCATGAGGCATGAATTCAGGCCGCCTGGGCCCCACGTGGATCAGCAGCATTTAGGGCCACCCAATGGGCCCTATTATATTCAGGGGCCCGATCAGCGCTGTAATAGCGCGACTGAGTCCCTTTAAAAAAAATGCAGCCGGAAGCAAGTGCTGCTGGGAGGAAGTGACATCCGGTCACTTCCTCCCACTTTACTCCGCGCGGGAAGGAGGACGTAGCCTGAGGAGAGGCAACCGATGCCCATCATCCCCAGCCACCCTCCTGCGACAAAATGGTAAGGAAGAGAGGAGGGTGGCTGGGGATGAGGTGTATGTGTGTATGCCAGTGTGTGTATGTATGTATGCCGGTGCGTGTATGCCAGTGTGTGTCTGTATGTATGCCGGTGCGTGTATGCCAGTGTGTGTCTGTATGTATGTATATATCAGTATGCAGTATGTGTATGTATTTGTATGTTTGTCAGTATGTATGTCTGCATGTATATGTGTATGTCAGTATCTCCCTATGCATGTGTGTATGTCTGTTTCAGTATTTGTATCTGTTAGTGTGTGTGTATTCCTGTGGGCGGGATTTGGAGGCGGGCTTGAAGGGGGGCCCAGACCTTGAGCTGTGTTATGGGCCCCAAAATTTATGATGGCGGCCCTGCATGAATTATACAGATTTAGGATGTGTTCATCGATAAAGTCATCATACGCCTCTCCCCTTTCCAAAGCATCACGACTTCCTGTGGTTCAAGTCACAAAACACGCAGAGTGAATTTATTTTATCAAAATAATGATTCCTTTGCTTTCCAAGAATTCATTCAGCTCTGGCGCATAGTTCCTAAAATATTAATGGCAGTTGTCTGTGTCTCCGCGTCAGGGGGAAATAGTCTTCAATCCAACACTGCCCTTCAGGCACCGAGCGCTTTCCAAGAGAAAACAAATCAAAGGGTTTCCGTGTAGGTTTTCTGCTCATCGGTAACACCTTCTCAAGTCCAGAAGTCTCACGTCTGTTATACTCGAATAGTTCCTTATCAAAGCTCCTAGCTGGGACAAACGAGCTCCTGAGAGTTTATCACATGTAAGGAAACTGCATAATGAAGAAACCGTCTGAATAATGTGTTCTCTCAATTTCCAGAGTTACTATGCAAAGAACCTGGTCCATAATCTGCATTTACACCAAGGATCGTGTTCAGCAATAACCCACACTCGTTAACTGTCAACGTGATGGCATGCCTTGCCCTCATTAACATAATAACTATTCATTATCTCGTCCATTTACATATCACTTTAAAAGCAAAATGCAAGTCTAATAAACAACGATCTTACATTAACAAACCGTACGTGTGACTGCACCAAACAATATCTCTAACACTAAAATATAATGTGTAACATATCCATCTCTGCTCTGCAAGGTGCAACGCCCTTAAAAAATGATACAAAGTAGCACAGAATGTACACAATATAGACTTGGTAACACAGCGGAATCTTGCGTAAAGTGAACTCAATCATCACAGATGTACCCAGAGCAACAAGGCTACCGGCAACACACGGGCACCAGGATTAAAAGGGCATTCCAATTTCGATTAAGTCTTACCTGTCTTACCTTAACATAGAAACATAGAATGTGACAGCAGATAAGAACCATTCGGCCCATCTAGTCTGCCCAATTTTCTAAATACTTTCATTAGTCCCTGGCCTTATCTTATAGTTAGGATAGCCTTATGCCTATCCCATGCATGCTTAAACTCCTTTACTGTGTTAACCTCTACCACTTCAGCTGGAAGGCTATTCCATGCATCCACTACCCTCTCAGTAAAGTAATACATCCTGATATCATTTTTAAACCTTTGCCCCTCTAATTTAAGACTATGTCCTCTTGTTATGGTAGTTTTTCTTCTTTTAAATATAGTCTCCTCCTTTACTGTGTTGATTCCCTTTATATATTTAAATGTTTCTATCATATCCCCCCTGTCTCGTCTTTCCTCCAAGCTATACATGTTAAGATCCTTTTAACCTTTCCTGGTAAGTTTTATCCCGCAATCCATGAACCAGTTTAGTAGCCCTTCTCTGAACCCTCTCTAAGGTATCAATATCCTTCTGAAGATACGGTCTCCAGTACTGTGTACAATACTCCAAGTGAGGTCTCACCAGTGTTCTGTACAATGGCATGAGCACTTCCCTCTTTCTACTGCTAATACCTCCCCCTATACAACCAAGCATTCTGCTAGCATTTCCTGCTGCTCTATTACATTGTCTGCCTACCTTTAAGTCATCAGAAATAATCACCCCTAAATCCTTTCCTCATATGTTGAGGTTAGGACTCTATCAAATATTCTGTACTCTGCCCTTGGGTTTTTACGTCCAAGATGCATTATCTTGCACTTATCCACATTAAATGTCAGTTGCCACAATTCTGACCATTTTTCTAGTTTACCTAAATCATTGGCCATTTGGCTTATCCCTCCTGGAACATCAACCCTGTTACATATCTTAGTAAAGAGATTTGGAACAATTTAACCCCTTAAGGACCAAACTTCTGGAATAAAAGGGAAACATGACATTTCACACATGTCATGTGTCCTTAAGGGGTTAACATGTAAGCTGGTCACCAGGACACCTTTCCGAACTATTCCCTCCCTCCTCTGCTCATCCTCTGTAGGAGAGCAGGAAAGGAAGAAGTGGATGCCGTGATCGGCTGAGGGTGTTAGCTGCCCAATGGCTGCCCATTGCGATTACAGGACATATTGATATTCATTATTGGGCGCAACGACAGGAAGAACATTGTCGAAAATGGTTATTGTGTATGTTGCTAGTTTTGTAAGCTTGTTCGAGCAGAGCCTTCTTCACCTCTTGTGTCTGTGGACATTATTCTCGTCTGTCAGTTAGCTGCAGTTAAATAACTCCCATAGTATACCTAAAAAGCAATGCAGAAAATGCTGTCACGTTACATATGATAATAATAACAATAATGATTTAATATTTCATACTAATTATTGATACAAAGAAAGATTGCACAAAACCATAGAATTAATATTGGGTATACAGGCATGCACATAGCATGATAACATTATAACATACATATAATAATGAATAATTGGTAATGCAAATAGGATAATAACATACATGTAACACTGAATATTTAGATATGCAGATAACCTATATGTTACAATAACTCTTTCATGATATAACGGGACTGTCATCATGATATCTTGTTCCCACATGAAATTGCAAGCAGAATTATTTTGGGCCATGTATTTTAATTGTATCATTAGCTAGAAGACTCTCTTCACCCCTCATATTATTGTATTGTTCACAATGTGAGTGAGTCGCATCACATTCTTCTCACTGTGTCAGAATATATCATAAAACACAATTATAGAGACGCTGCTGCGGGAACTGCGTCTGCTGTGCTCCGAACTCTGAGAGTTTTACCCCAGGAGAAAGACAAATGGCATAGAGACTGTGTAAATCACCAAACTACGACAGATCATCATCCGGGGCTTCCAGAAACCTGCAAATCCAAGAACGGAAACATAATTATACATTATTTCTGTAGAAACAGTGAGGCATTGTTACTTTCACCATATCGGGTATTACCTGCTAATCTTAATCAACGTCAACACTACATATTAGGGATGAGCATGGGCAAAAAATTGAATTCAGAAATTCAGGTTAGTAAAAAATTTTTGTCTGCTTCGACAATTCGGACCAATGGCATTCAGTTCGGCAATTCGGAACTTTGGCTATTCGGAACTTCAGTAATTCAGATTTTAACCCTAAACCCTAACCCCTAGCCCCTAACCTTAACCACTTGTTTTGCCAATTTTCGGAAATCCAAAGCACTTCGGAATTTCGGAATTTCAGCACTTTGGAAAATCGGCACTTTGGAAATACGGCAACTCTGCAATTCGAACTTCGGACAGTCGTAAGTATCCGAATATCCGAATTGCACGAAATTCGTACGAATGTGCATTCTGAACGAAACTAATTGCACACGTCTACCACATATCTTCCACCGATACTTCGACATAATACCCCTCACACTGCACATTTTACCCCCATAAATACCAATAGTAAATGTCCATCTGAATCGAAGTCAGCAGTGTGCATTGTATCCAGCATTTATAACAAACATCATATTCTGTATCGATACCTTGACATAAAATCTCATGTTACCTTCTTGTCATAAACAGTGCCAGCACCACATGTCATATCCTGTATCAATACTGTTACATACCATTTTTCCCAGAAAATAAGACCAGGTCTTATATTAATTTTTGCTCCAAAAAACGCACTAGGGCTTATTTTTGGGGATGTCAAAATTTTCAAGGAAAAACAATAGCAAGTATGTGCAAGGAAGCAGGCCTATGTTTGGGGAAACACCCCCGAACATAGACCAATTCACTAGGGCATGGAATCCCATGAATCTATGTTCAGGGAAAATTCCCCAAACATGGATTAGCGAACTAGCGACGATCTCAACTAGGGCTTATTTTCAGGGTAGGGGTTATATTACAAGCATCCCCCTAAAACAAGCTAGGGATTATTTTTGGGGGATGTTTAATTTTTTGGGGAAAACGGTAATACTACTTACTGTAATTGCCGTCAACATTACTTGTCATGCCCTCTGTCAATGTCACATATAGTAACTCACACTACCCGCACATCGTAGCTGACATTAATGACGCAACATGTCCAGTA
>OW240918.1:111630404-111641866 GCA_933207985.1 Pelobates cultripes
GAGCTTGAATTCGGCAAGGAATTCCTGGTAATTATGAGCTATGCTCCGATTACTCTCCCACAACGGATTAGCCCAGGCAAGGGCCTTGCCCTTTAATTGATTCATTAGATAACTAATTCTTGCTCTGTCCGTGGGGAATGACCCTGGTGAGGCCTCAAAATGGTACTCCATCTGATTAAGAAAACCCCTGCATTCCTGGATATTGCCATCAAACTGTAGGGATGGTGATAAGGAGATGCTAGGAGTCATATTAACAGTGGGTGGAGGTACACAGGGTAAAGGTGCTATAGGAGGAGACGCTGCAGGCTGCAGATGCTCCGTTCTAGTGAGAAGCGTACTTAAAGCCTGAGTGAATTGATCCATGCGGTGATCATTCTCCTCTAATTTCCTCTCGCAAGCAGCTATGTGCTGACACAGTTCTACGGCCATGTCGTAATGTCAGGATTACTGTTTGATCCAGCACGTAGAACTGTACAGCACGGATGACAAATAAGAAACGTATTACCGGTCCTTAGAATGGCCGGATTTAACGTACAAAGAATAGTCAAAAATACTAGCCGAGGTCAGGGAACACAGAAAGGGACACAGCGATGAGGAAAGCCAGGAGTCAGGATACCAGAATATAGAGAAGTCAAACAAAGCCAAAGTCAAAAACCAGGTAGAAAACTATAAACAGGAACGCGCTCTCAGACAACCACAAGGGAAACCACGACAGGGCACTGAGCAGGCTGAGAACTGGGCCTAAATACCCTCCTTTAGTTCTGATAGGCTGTAACCGGCCTTTGACCCCAAAGTCAGTTACCAGGTTTCATTTGCATAATTGCTGCTCAGCATTAACCCTTCTGTGGATTAGGTTGCTGCTCGGCACAACTTTTCCTGTGTGGACAGTAAATGTCATTAACCACTTTTCTATAAGCGGATGAATACATGGCACCAGGTTTCATTTGCACAATTACTGCTCAGCATTAAACCTTCTGTGGATTAGGTTGCTGCTCGGCACAACTTTTCCTGTGTGGACAGTAAATGTCATTAACCACATTTCTATAAGCGGATGAATATGTGACATTACCCCCACCTGAAGAACGCCCACCGGGCGGACAGGACCAGGCTTGAGAGGAAATTTAGCATGAAAAGCGCGGATCTTACGGCCCGCATGCAGGTCAGGAGCCGAAACCCAAGAACGATCAGCAGGACCGTAACCTTTTCAAACAACCAAGTACTGTAAAGTGCCCCAAGAAAACCTAGAATCCACGATAGAAGATACCTCATACTCTTCCTGACCACCCACCACCACCGGAGGGGGAGGAACACAAGGAACAGTATATCTATTGCAGACAAGAGGTTTGAGTAAGGACACATGAAAAGTGTTGGGAATCCCTAAAGATGCAGGAAGAGCCAGAGAGTAAGACACTGGATTGATCCTACGAAGCACTCTATAGGGACCAAGGAATTTGGGGGCAAACTTCATGCTAGGGACCTTAAGCTTGATGTTGCGAGATGACAACCAAACCCGGTCCCCACTTGGTACACCGGGTTGGCACTCCTACGCTTATCAGCAAAATGTTTGAAGCGTTCAGCAGCAGCCCCTAGAGCAGTTTGAACCTTAACCCAGGTATCTCGAATGGAGGCCAGACGCTCATCCAGAGCAGGAATGGCAGTATCAGAAAATACCGCAGGGAGAACCGTAGGATGCCTACCATTATTGACAAAAATGGACTGTGCCCAGAGGAGTCATGAACAGCATTGTTTCTAGCGAACTCGGCCCACGGGAGTAGTTCGGACCAATTGTCTTGTGTGCTATTAATAAAACAACGCAAATAAACTTCTAATGACTGGTTAGCCCTCTCAGCTGTACCATTGGTCTGTGGATGGTAGGAGGAGGAGAAGGAGAAATCAATCCCCAATTGTTTACTGAACGTCCTCCAGAACCTGGACACAAACTGAGAGCCCCTATCAGACACAATATTGTGGGGGATGCCATGCAAACGGACAATTTCACGTATGAAAATTAGGACCAAATCTTGCGAAGATGGCAACTTCTTGAGAGGAATGAAGTGAGCCATCTTAGAAAATGGGTCTACAACCATGAGAATAGTAGTGAACCCAGCAGAGCTAGGAAGCTCAACAATAAAGTCCATGGATAAGTGGGACCATGGAATCTCAGGAACAGGAAGAGGCTGCAACAGGCCACAAGGAAGTGCATGAGTCACTTTAGAAACTGCACACACAGAACATGCCTGCACATACTCCTTTACATCTTTCCTGAGTGAATCCCACCAAAATGATCTAGTGATCGCGGCAGTGGACTTATTGATGCCCAGGTGTCCAGCAGTTATATTGTCATGGAACACTTTCATGATATTAACCCTTTCACATAGGGGAACGAACAGTTTATCACACGGTTTACCACTGGGCGCCTGAGGCTGGGCCTCCAGTATGGTGCAAAGCAGTGGAGAAGACAGTGAGAGGACAGTAGTAGCAATAATACACTCTGCTGGAATAATAGGAGATGTCATCTTTTCCGGAGCTGACTCATTATCAAATTGCCTGGACAAGGCATCAGCCTTGGTATTTTTAGAACCAGGTCTATAAGTAATGAGAAAGTTAAAACGTGAAAGGAACAGTGACCATCTAGCCTGTCTGGAAGACAAACGTTTGGCATCCCCTATATATACCAGATTTTTGTGGTCGGTTATGATCAACAGGGGGTCCTTGGAACCCTCCAAAAGATGTCGCCACTCCTTGAGGGCAAGAATAATGGCCAACAGTTCTCTATTGCCAATATCATAGTTGCGCTCAGCAGGAGACATCTTTCTGGAGAAATAGCCACAAGGATGCAATGGTGTTCCCTGGCTTTCTCTCTGAGAGAGAACAGCCCCTACCCCTGTCTCGGATGCATCAACCTCCAATATAAAAGGTTTACTAGTGTCAGGATGTTTTAGTATGTCCGCAGAGGCAAATCTTTGTTTAAGAGTCTCAAAAGCATTCACAACCTCTTTGGACCATACCGTGCTACTAACCCCTTTGCGAGTCATATTTGTGATTGGGGCTATTACAGAAGAAAATCCCTTGATGAATCTTCTGTAATAGTTGGCAAAACCAATAAACCTTTGAATGGCTTTTAAACCAGAAGGTAATGGCCAGTGTAGTACAGCCTCTAGTTTTTTAGGATCCATTTGAAATCCCGATGCAGAGATGTTGTAACCCAAAAAGTGGACTTCAGGCTGGTCAAATATGCACTTTTCTAATTTACAATAAAGTTTATTTTTCAACAACGTCTGCAGAACCTGTTTCACATGGGAGTGGTGAGTTTGAAGATCCGGGGAATACACCAAAATATCGTCCAAATAAACCAAGACAAATGAGTAAATGAATTCCCTGAGTACATCATTTATAAAGTCTTGGAATACGGCCGAGGCGTTGCATAACCCAAATGGCATTACCAGATATTCATAGTGTCCACTACGGGTATTAAATGCCGTCTTCCACTCATGATTCTCTTTAATTCTAACCAAATTGTAAGCGCTCCTAAGGTCAAGCTTAGTAAATACTTTAGCTCCCTGAAGTCTATCGAACAATTCGGAAATGAGTGGAATAGGGTATGCATTTTTTACAGTGATTAAGTGCCCTGTAGTCTATGCAAGGGCGTAACTCACCACCCTTTTTCTCAACAAAAAAGAATCCTGCACCAGCTGGTGAGGATGACTTTCTTATGTGCCCTTTGCTCAAGGATTCTTTGATGTATTCCTCCATTATTTTACTCTCCTGGGGAGATAAGGCATAAACTGGTTAATGGCACAGTCATATGCTCTGTGGGGAGGCAATACATCGGATTGAGCCTTGTTAAACACCTCCTGAAGTTCTCGGTATTGTATGGGAACTCCAGGAGTTTGGGGAGTGGTAGTGGGAAGGTCAATAGTATCCAATCTCTTTAGTACTGGTTTTATACATCTCCCCATACACTCTTTACCCCATTCTAATATCTCCCCATTAGCCCAGTCAATATAGCGATTGTGCTTACTCAGCCACAGAAACCCTAATATGATAGGACATGATGGAGAAGTAATAACCTGAAACGTCATCTCCTCCCTATGGGAGGCCCCAATGGAGATCGTAATAGGGACAGTTTCGTGGGTTATAAGCGGTTATGTGAGTGGTCTACCATCAATAGCCTCTACAGCTAGCGGCGTAGGTCTCTCCCTGACCGGTATCTCATTACCCCTAATAAACTGGACATCAATAAAATTTCCAGCAGCACCTTAGTCCATTAGGGCACTGCAAGAAAACTTCTTGTTATCAAGGGAAATAGATACCTCAAGGAGGAATCTACTTTTGTTTTTGTTAGAGGACAACTCCATCACACCTAAGATCTGTCCCCTTAAGATTCTTAGGTGCGGAAGTTTTCCGGACGTACTGGACAATTAGTTATCATATGTCCCTTTCTACCGCAATACAGGCATAACCCCTCCCTTCTCCTATACTGTTTTTCGGCCTCTGACGGTCTAGTGACCCCCAACTGCATAGGTTCGGGTTCGGACTGTACAGGGAGGTTAGACAAAACAGGTTTAGAGAATCGAGGTGCTAGGGACATAGCCGTACGTCTGGTCTTGCTTCTGGTGACTTCTCTGAGTCTTAACCTATTATCAATATGCATGACAAACGTAATAAATTAGTTAAGACTCTTAGGTAATTCTTTAGCGGCTATCTCATCTAGTATAGTCTCTGAGAGACCCTTTTTGAATGCTGAGATTAACCCATTGTTAGTCCAGTCTACCTCGGAAGCTAAGGTATGGAATTCAATAGCATAATCTGAGATAGACCGGTTACCTTGTCTGATGTGCATTAGGGCAGTGGAGGCGTCATCCTCTCTACCCAATGGCTCAAACGTGAGCTTGAATTCGGCAAGGAATTCCTGGTAATTATGAGCTATGCTCGATTACTCTCCCACAACGGATTAGCCCAGGCAAGGGCCTTGCCCTTTAATTGATTCATTAGATAACCAATTTTTGCTCTGTCCATGGGGAATGACCCTGGTGAGGCCTCAAAATGGTACTCCACCTGATTAAGAAAACCCTGCATTCCTGGATATTGCCATCAAACTGTAGGGATGGTGATAAGGAGATGCAAGGAGTCCTATTAACAGTGGGTGGAGGTACACAGGGTAGAGGTGCTATAGAAGGAGACGCTGCAGGCTGCAGATGCTCCGTTCTAGCGAGAAGCGTACTTAAAGCCTGAGTGAATTGATCCATGCGGTGATCATTCTCCTCTAATTTCCTCTCGCAAGCAGCTGTGTGCTGACACAGTTCTACAGGATCTATGGCCATGTCGTAATGTCAGGATTACGGTTTGATCCAGCACGTAGAACTGTACAGCACGGATGACAAATAAGTAACGTATTACCGGTCCTTAGAATGGCCGGATTTAACGTACAAAGAATAGTCAAAAATACTAGCCGAGGTCAGGGAACACAGAAAGGGACATAGCGATGAGGAAAGCCAGGAGTCAGGATACCAGAATATAGAGAAGTCAATAAACAAAGCCAAAAGTCAAAAACCAGGTAGAAAACTATAAACAGGAACGCGCTCTCGGACAACCACAAGGGAAACCACGACAGGGCACTGAGCAGGCTGAGAACTGGGCCTAAATACCCCTCCTTTAGTTCTGATAGGCTGTAACCGGCCTTTGACCCCAAAGTCAGTTACCAGGTTTCATTTGCATAATTGCTGCTCAGCATTAACCCTTCTGTGATTAGGTTGCTGCTCGGCACAACTTTTCCTGTGTGGACAGTAAATGTCATTAATCACTTTTCTCTAAGCGGATGAATACATGACACCAGGTTTCATTTGCACAATTACTGCTCAGCATTAACCCTTCTGTGGATTAGGTTGCTGCTCGGCACAACTTTTCCTGTGTGGACAGTAAATGTCATTAACCACATTTCTATAAGCGGATGAATATGTGACACAAAGACACACACACACTGTCACGATTCGGGGAACCCAACACGCTGGCGCACACACACACACACAGAAAAGGTGCCGTACCGGACCTTAGAGTGGCCGGGCTAAGCACGCTAAGAATAGTCAGGAGTCAAGCCAAGTAAAGGGAGCCAGAAAACGGGAGAACGAGAAAGAAGCCGAGGTCAAAGGAGTGGAGAAGACAGGATAATCGGAATAACAAGCCAAATAATCGGTAACCGGAGAGCAAGACGAGAACACTATGCTACAGGTATCACAAGACCACAACAGGGCACTGAGGGACAGGAAAGGTAAGTATAAATACCCTTGGTTTAATTCTGATTGGATAACTTCCAATCAGAATTAACAATCACATGTGGAGGATATCTATACCTCCCACTGTGATTGTGGTACTGTACCTTTAACGCCGGGTCACTCACGTGATCCCTCAGTTCAGTGACCTCCCAGCATGCAGCGTTATACATGCTGCCACTGGGGGGCGTGGAGGACGCGAGCGGCAGAGAGGAGACGCCGCTTGCCGACAGGTAAGCAGAGGGGAAACCGCGGGCGGCGATGGACTGAGGGTGAGTGCTGCAAGTGGCGTGCAGCCTCCCCTCCTAGCCGCCCGCGGATCCCTGACATAATCCCCCCCTCGAGGCCCGCCCAATGGGCGGGAAGCCAAAGGCTTCAAAGGGAACCGCGCATGAAAGGAGCGGATCAAAGAGGGCGCATTCAAGTCAGAGGCAGAAACCCAGGACCGCTCCTCAGGGCCGTAACCCTTCCAATCAACCAGATACTGCAATCGACCCCGAGAAAAACGAAAATCAAGCAGAGCAGCCACTTCGTACACGTCATTAGAGACAGCGCGGAGGGAATCTGGACACCTGAGAGGACCAGAGAATCGATTACAGAGCAGGGGCTTCAAAAGGGAGGTGTGGAAAGTGTTAGGTATACGCATGGAAGGAGGCAAGGCCAGGGAGTAGGACACAGGATTGACCCTACGCAATACCTTATAGGGGCCAAGGAACCTGGGAGCGAATTTCATTGAGGGGACCCTGAGGCGGAGATTCTTAGAGGACAACCAAACCCTATCACCCGGGACATAAGAGGGAGCAGCACCCCTACGACGATCAGCAAATCTCTTCTGAGTAGCAGTCGCACGAGAAAGAGTAGCATGGACCTGATCCCACATCTTCCGTAAGGTGGTGAGGTGCTCGTCCAAAGCGGGTATTCCCTTGTCGGAGAACATGCCGGGAAGGACAGAGGGTTGGAACCCATAAGCAATCATAAAAGGACTTAAGCCAGTGGACGAATGAGTCACAGTGTTCCTGGCGAATTCAGCCCAAGGAAGGAGGTGAGACCAGTTGTCCTGGTGTGCATTCGTGAAGCAACGTAAATATAACTCCACAGATTGATTCGCCCGTTCAGCCGCTCCATTAGATTGTGGATGATAGGAGGAAGTAAACTACAAGGAAATCCCCATCTCAGCACAAAAGCCCCTCCAAAATCGAGAGACAAATTGAGGGCCCCTGTCAGATACAATATCCTGTGGTATACCATGCAAGCGGAAAACCTCTTTGGAAAATACCTGAGCCAACTGAAACGCAAAAGGTAGTTTCTTAAGTGGAATAAAGTGTGCCATTTTAGAGAATCTATCAGTCACAGTCAAAATTACTGTCATTCCATCGGATGAAGGAAGATCCACAATAAAGTCCATGGATAAGTGGGTCCATGGTTTCTTAGGTACGGATAAAGGCATTAGGAGTCCCGGGGGTTTGACATTAGGGGACTTACACTGTGCACAAACACGACAAGCCTGCACATAATCCACCACGTCTTGCTTAAGTGAAGGCCACCAAAACTGTTGAAGGAGACCCTTGTATGTTTTGGTAACCCCTGGGTGGCCAGCCGTTTTGGTGGTGTGAAATAAAGCTAACAATTTCTTTCTATCTTTCTCTTTCACGTATAATCTGCCAACAGGTGTCTCAGAGGGTGCTTGGGTTTGGTATGCCTTGATACCATCAAGGAAAAGAGACGAAATAACTAAACGGGTAGCAGCTAATATCTTAGACGTGGGTACAATGGGTTCAGGAGTGGGGGCGATAGACTCCAAAGGTTCATATTGTCGGGAGATAGCATCAGCCTTGACATTACGGTACCCAGGCCTATATGTGATAATGAACTGAAAGCGTGAGAGAAATAAGGACCATCTGGCTTGACGAGAGGACAACCTTTTGGCATCAGCTATATAGGAGAGATTCTTATGATCAGTTATAACCAGGATTTTGTGTCTAGCTCCTTCTAATAAGTACCTCCACTCTTTAAATGCCATCACAATAGCTAATAGTTCCCTATTCCCGACGTCGTAATTCTTTTCCGAATCAGACAGTTTTTTAGAAAAATAACAACAGGGATGGAGGGGTTCGTTATAGGATAATCTTTGTGATAATACAGATCCTATACCTGATTCATTATAAAGGGAAGGGAAGGATCAGGATGGTGTAGCACAGGGGCAGTGGCAAATGCTTTTTTGAGGGTTTCGAAGGCTTTGATGGCTTCAGGAGTCCAAACCCTGGGGTGCAAACTCTTTTTAGTTAGTTTCGTGATAGGAGAAATGACCGATGAAAAGTTTTTAATAAACCTGCGATAATAATTGGCAAAGCCTATAAATCGCTGTATTGCCTTAAGGCCTTGAGGGAGAGGCCAAGACAATATGGCTTCTAATTTAGAAGGATCCATACTGAACCCCTGTTCAGAAATGACGTACCCTAGGAATTGTACTGATTTCTGGTCAAATAAACATTTCTCCAATTTACAATAAAGACCGTTCTGTAGCAATCTCTTAAGTACCTTCCTCACATGGGCATGATGTGACTCCAAATCATGAGAGAATATGAGTATATCATCGAGATAAACCACAGCACAGACATGCAGTAGATCTCTAAGGACATCATTTATGAGGTCCTGAAAGACAGCAGGAGCATTACACAGTCCAAAAGGCATGACTAGATACTCGTAATGCCCACTGCGTGTATTGAACGCTGTCTTCCATTCATCGTTTTCATTTATCCGAACCAAGTTGTAAGCCCCCCTGAGGTCTAGTTTAGTAAAATATCTAGAACCTTTAACACAGTCAAACAACTCAGTAATGAGAGGGATAGGATAAGCATTTTTAATTGTTATATTATTCAGGCCCCTATAGTCTATACATGGTCTCAAATCGCCCTCTTTCTTGGCAACAAAAAAGAAACCAGCACCAGCCGGAGAGGAGGACCTTCTGATAAAACCTTTACGTAAGGATTCCTGTATGTACTCCTCCATGACCTGGTTTTCTTTCTCAGAAAGCGGGTAGACCTTACCCCTAGGAGGCATCGTTCCAGGTAACAAATTTATGGCACAATCATAATCCCGGTGTGGGGGTAGTTTATCAGCTTCCCTCTTTTCAAAGACCAATGCGAGGTCTGCATACACAGGAGGGACAGAAACAGAAAGTGGTTTAGCTGTAGGCACATTAAGTAAACAAACGGGATGTAAACGAGCCATACAGTCTTGTTGACAAGATTACCCCCAGGAGAGTATATCTAGAGAATCCCAATCGAGTACCGGGTTATGCTTAACTAACCAGGGAAAACCCAGAATGATGGAAGCTGTAGGGGAGTCAATTATTTGGAAGGCTATCCTTTCTTTGTGTAAGGCACCCACGACCATAACCATTTCTTGGGTTTCATGGGTCACCAGAGGTTTATCAAGTGGTCTACCATCTATGGCCTCAATGGCCAAGGGTGTGGCCTTTTGGATCAGAGTCAAGGCTGAGGTTTTAGCAAAGTTCTCATCCATAAAGCTGTCTGCAGCACCTGAATCGATCAAGGCTTTAGTTTTTATCGTGGTTTTATTGACCAAAAGAGTAACCGTTATAAATGGTCTGGAGATGGACATATGAGGGGAAAAAACCATAACACCCGAGGCCGACCCCTCTCTAGGCCTTAGGTGCTGGAGTTTCCCTGCAAACTAGGACAATTTCTCCGGAGATGCCCCCTCTTACCACAATAAAGGCACAAACCCTCCCTTGTGCGGTACGTTCTTTCAGCTTCAGATAAGCCTACAGCACCTAATTGCATGGGTTAGGGAGGTGGTTGATTAGGAGGAGGTAATGCTAGCAATGCAGTACTGGGTAAAGCAGGTAAGCCCTGTGTATTCATCCTTCTTTACTACGCCTCTCTCTAATACGGTTGTCAATTAGAATGACATAATCTATTAGATCATCCAGAAGAACAGGCATTTCCCTGGATGCTATTTCATCTAATATGTAAGCGGCCAAACCCTCCTGAAAAGCTGTTACGAGAGCGTCGTTATTCCAGACCACTTCAGCTGCCAGAGTGCGGAATTCAATGGTATAATCCGCTACAGATCTATTACCCTGTCGAACCCTAAGCAGAGCTTTGCCAGCAGAAGCAACCCGGCCGGGTTGGTCAAACGTACGTTTAAAAGCTGTTAAGAAGTCTGAAAAGGACATTGGGGACGTATTCTCCCACATGGGATTAGCCCATGCTAGAGCTTTCCTGGACAAATGGTTAATCAAAAAAGCAATTTTGGTTCTGTCAGTGGGGTAGGAACGAGGATTCATCACCAAATGAATATCAATTTGGTTGAGGAAACCACGGCACAATGCTGGATCACCGCTATAGCGCTGAGGTGGCGTCATGTGAACCACGTGAGCAGGAGCGGGTACTGGATCAGGAATGGGTTCTGGCACAGCAGCAACAGCTTCTTGGACGGCAGGTTGCAAGTGGGCAGTACGAGCCAGTATGGTTTGTAAAGCCTGAGCAAACTGATCCATACGGTGGTCTAAACCATCCATTCTAGCCTCCTGATTCACTAACAGCTGTGGAATGTCAGCAGGTTCCATGGTGGCCCTGTTGTAATGTCACGATTCTGGAACCTAACACGCTAACAGGTCACAGAGAGGAAGGGTGCTATACCGGTCCTTAGAGTGGCCGGGCTAAGCACGCTAAGAATAGTCAGGAGACAAGCCAAGTAAAGGGAGCCAGAAAACGGGAGAACGAGAAACAAGCCGAGGTCAAAGGAGTGGAGAAGACAGGATAATCGGA
The DNA here is from genome assembly GCA_933207985.1 of Pelobates cultripes. Taxonomy (NCBI): domain Eukaryota; kingdom Metazoa; phylum Chordata; class Amphibia; order Anura; family Pelobatidae; genus Pelobates; species Pelobates cultripes. Next base: position 111,641,470 of record OW240918.1, read on the forward strand.
ATAACGAGCCAAATAATCGGTAACCAGAGAGCAAGACGAGAACACTACGCTACAGGTATCACAAGACCACAACAGGGCACTGAGGGACAGGAAAGGTAAGTATAAATACCCTTGGTTTAATTCTGATTAGATAACTTCCAATCAGAATTAACAATCACACGTGGGGGATATCTATACCTCCCACTGTGATTGTGGTACTGTCCCTTTACATAGTTCAGTGACCTCCCAGCGTGCAGCGTTATACATGCTGCCGCTGGGGGGCGTGGAGGACGCGGGCGGCGAGCGGCAAGAGGAGACGCCGCTCGCCGACAGGTAAGCAGAGGGGAGATCGCGGGCGGCGATGGACTGAGAGTGAGTGCTGCAAGTGGCGTGCAGCCTCCCCTCCTAGCCGCCCGCG
>OW240918.1:111645289-111869234 GCA_933207985.1 Pelobates cultripes
CAGGTGCTGCTGGAAATTTTATTGATGTCCAGTTTATTAGGGGTAATGAGATACCGGTCAAGGAGAGACCTACGCCGCTAGCTGTAGAGGCTATTGATGGTAGACCACTCACACAACCGCTTATAACCCACGAAACTGTCCCTATTACGATCTCCATTGGGGCCTCCCATAGGGAGGAGATGACGCTTCAGGTTATTACTTCTCCATCATGTCCTATCATATTAGGGTTTCCGTGGCTGAGTAAGCACAATCCCTATATTGACTGGGCTAATGGGGAGATATTAGAATGGGGTAAAGAGTGTATGGGGAGATGTATAAACCAGTACTAAAGAGATTGGATACTATTGACCTTCCCACTACCACTCCCCAAACTCCTGGAGTTCCCATACAATACCGAGAACTTCAGGAGGTGTTTAACAAGGCTCAATCCGATGTATTGCCTCCCCACAGAGCATATGACTGTGCCATTAACCTGTTTCCACCTAAGGGGGCAGTTTATGCCTTATCTCCCCAGGAGAGTAAAATAATGGAGGAATACATCAAAGAATCCTTGAGCAAAGGGCACATAAGAAAGTCATCCTCACCAGTTGGTGCAGGATTCTTTTTTGTTGAGAAAAAGGGTGGTGAGTTACGCCCTTGCATAGACTACAGGGCACTTAATAAAATCACTGTAAAAAATGCATACCCTATTCCACTCATTTCCTAATTGTTCGATAGACTTCAGGGAGCTAAAGTATTTACTAAGCTTGACCTTAGGAGCGCTTACAATTTGGTTAGAATTAAAGAGAATCATGAGTGGAAGACGGCATTTAATACCCGTAGTGGACACTATGAATATCTGGTAATGCCATTTGGGTTATGCAACGCCCAGGCCGTATTCCAAGACTTTATAAATGATGTACTCAGGGAATTCATTTACTCATTTGTCTTGGTTTATTTGGACGATATTTTGGTGTATTCCCCTGATCTCCAGACTCACCACTCCCATGTGAAACAGGTTCTGCAGACGTTGTTGAAAAATAAACTTTTATTGTAAATTAGAAAAGTGCATATTTGACCAGCCTGAAGTCCACTTTTTGGGTTACAACATCTCTGCATCGGGATTTCAAATGGATCCTAAAAAACTAGAGGCTGTACTACACTGGCCATTACCCTCTGGTTTAAAAGCCATTCAAAGGTTTATTGGTTTTGCCAACTATTACAGAAGATTCATCAAGGAATTTTCTTCTGTAATAGCCCCAATCACAAATATGACTCGCAAAGGGGTTAGTAGCACGGTATGGTCCAAAGAGGCTGTGAATGCTTTTGAGACTCTTAAACAAAGATTTGCCTCTGCGGACATACTAAAACATCCTGACACCAGTAAACCTTTATATTGGAGGTTGATGCATCCGAGACAGGGGTAGGGGCTGTTCTCTCTCAGAGAGAAAGCCAGGGAACACCATTGCATCCTTGTGGCTACTTCTCCAGAAAGATGTCTCCTGCTGAGCACAACTATGATATTGGCAATAGAGAACTGTTGGCCATTATTCTTGCCCTCAAGGAGTGGCGCCATCTTTTGGAGGGTTCCAAGGACCCCCTGTTGATCATAACCGACCACAAAAATCTGGCATATATAGGGGATGCCAAACGTTTGTCTTCCAGACAGGCTAGATGGTCACTATTCCTTTCACGCTTTAACTTTCTCATTACTTATAGACCTGGTTCTAAAAATACCAAGGCTGATGCCTTGTCCAGGCAATTTGATAATGAGTCAGCTCCGGAAAAGATGACATCTCCTATTATTCCAGCAGAGTGTATTATTGCTACTACTGTCCTCTCACTGTCTTCTCCACTGCTTTGCACCATACTGGAGGCCCAGCCTCAGGCGCCCAGTGGTAAACCGTGTGATAAACTGTTCGTTCCCCTATGTGAAAGGGTTAATATCATGAAAGTGTTCCATGACAATATAACTGCTGGACACCTGGGCATCAATAAGTCCACTGCCGCGATCACTAGATCATTTTGGTGGGATTCACTCAAGAAAGATGTAAAGGAGTATGTGCAGGCATGTTCTGTGTGTGCAGTTTCTAAGGTGACTCATGCACTTCCTTGTGGCCTGTTGCAGCCTCTTCCTGTTCCTGAGATTCCATGGTCCCACCTATCCATGGACTTTATTGTTGAGCTTCCTAGCTCTGCTGGGTCCACTACTATTCTCATGGTTGTAGACCGATTTTCTAAGATGGCTCACTTCATTCCTCTCAAGAAGTTGCCATCTTCGCAAGATTTGGTCCTAATTTTCATACGTGAAATTGTCCGCTTGCATGGCATCCCCCACAATATTGTGTCTGATAGGGGCTCTCAGTTTGTGTCCAGGTTCTGGAGGGCGTTCAGTAAACAATTGGGGATTGATCTCTTCTTCTCCTCCTCCTACCATCCACAGACCAATGGTACAGCTGAGAGGGCTAACCAGTCATTAGAAGTTTATTTGCGTTGTTTTATTAATAGCACACAAGACAATTGGTCCGAACTACTCCCGTGGGCCGAGTTCGCTAGAAACAATGCTGTTCATGACTCCTCTGGGCACAGTCCATTTTTGTCAATAATGGTAGGCATCCTACGGTTCTCCCTGCGGTATTTTCTGATACTGCCATTCCTGCTCTGGATGAGCGTCTGGCCTCCATTCGAGATACCTGGGTTAAGGTTCAAACTGCTCTAGGGGCTGCTGCTGAACGCTTCAAACATTTTGCTGATAAGCGTAGGAGTGCCAACCCGGTGTACCAAGTGGGGGACCGGGTTTGGTTGTCATCTCGCAACATCAAGCTTAAGGTCCCTAGCATGAAGTTGCCCCCAGATTCCTTGGTCCCTATAGAGTGCTTCGTAGGATCAATCCAGTGTCTTACTCTCTGGCTCTTCCTGCATCTTTAGGGATTCCCAACACTTTTCATGTGTCCTTCCTCAAACCTCTTGTCTGCAATAGATATACTGTTCCTTGTGTTCCTCCCCCTCCGGTGGTGGTGGGTGGTCAGGAAGAGTATGAGGTATCTTCTATCGTGGATTCTAGGTTTTCTCGGGGCACATTACAGTACTTGGTTGTTTGGAAAGGTTACGGTCCTGCTGATTGTTCTTGGGTTTCGGCTCCTGACCTGCATGCGGGCCGTAAGATCCGCGCTTTTCATGCTAAATTTCCTCTCAAGCCTGGTCCTGTCCGCCCGGTGGGCGTTCTTCAGGTGGGGGTAATGTCACATATTCATCCGCTTATAGAAATGTGGTTAATGACATTTACTGTCCACACAGGAAAAGTTGTGCCGAGCAGCAACCTAATCCACAGAAGGGTTAATTCTGAGCAGTAATTGTGCAAATGAAACCTGGTGTCATGTATTCATCCGCTTAGAGAAAAGTGATTAATGGCATTTACTGTCCACACAGGAAAAGTTGTGCCGAGCAGCAACCTAATCCACAGAAGGGTTAATGCTGAGCAGCAATTATGCAAATGAAATCTGGTAACTGACTTTGGGGTCAAAGGCCGGTTACAGCCTATCAGAACTAAAGGAGGGGTATTTAGGCCCAGTTCTCAGCCTGCTCAGTGCCCTGTCGTGGTTTCCCTTGAGGTTGTCTGAGAGCGCGTTCCTGTTTATAGTTTTCTACCTGGTTTTTGACTTTGGCTTTGTTTATTGACTTCTCTATATTCTGGTATCCTGACTCCTGGCTTTCCTCATCGCTGTGTCCCTTTCTGTGTTCCCTGACCTCGGCTAGTATTTTTGACTATTCTTTGTACGGTAAATCCGGCCATTCTAAGGACCGGTAATACGTTACTTATTTGTCATCCATGCTGTACAGTTCTACGTGCTGGATCAAACAGTAATCCTGACACTTTGTCAGTGTGTGTGTGTGTCTGTTAGTGTGTGTGTGTCTGTCAGTGTGTCTGTATGTGTGTGTCTGTCTGTGAGAGTATGTGTGTGTGTGTGTGTCTGCGAGTATGTGTGTGTGTCAGTGTGCATGTGTCTGTCAGTGAGTATGTGTCTGTATGTGTGTGTCTGTCAGTGAGTGTGTGTGTGTCAGTGTGTGTCTGTCACTGTGTCTGTATGTGTGTGTCTGTCAGTGAGTATATGTGTGTATCTGTCTGTGTGTGTGCGTGTCTGTGAGTGTGTACCTGTCTGTGTGTGTGTTGGTCAGTGTTGCATTGGCTGCGACTGGACAGTGGAGTACCTGGAGGTGCGTGGAGGCACGCAACCCCACGTGACATTGACGTGCTCCACCTTCACAGGGTTTTAAACAAATGCAGGAGGATCAGATTTGGTACAGGGTGGTAGAGGGAGTGCTGTGGTTTAGTAGAAGGGGGACTGGGATTTAGTAGAGGGGAAGCTGTTTTTTTTATATACTGTACTTTTTAAAATAAACCTACGTTTCTATGAAAATGTAAGGTATTTTTTTTTTTGTTGCCCACATAAACTTAAACCTTGTTTATGTGGCCCGTGCCAGACTTTGAGTTTGACATGCTTGATATAGATGAATTAACTCCACACTGAGAATACATTGGATATATGTGGCTGCACTGCAACAAAGTTGAGCAATACAAAAGCACTTAAAAACCCCAAAATTGTCCTGTGTTTTAAAAGGAACTGTCAAGTCCTCACTTTTACCACAACCAAATAGCTAAATAAAAGTTAGCCATTGGTTGCGTTGTTTTTAAACATTTTCTCTTTATTTTTTAACTTGCATAAATATATAAATCCATAATGGACAGCACGTGCGGACTTATGGCCTTGTAACATAGCATTCAGGGTGCCCATGTGCACATACAGAATTTTAATACTAAATACCTGAGCGGGTTTGCGCAACCCAAGGCATCATGGGTTGGAGTAGGCTGTAGCCCCTGAAATGTGGAAGTACAGCCAGTGAAAGAACACATTTTACCTACCTCTGCTACTCTATTCAACCCAGTAAACGCTGTAATAGAGTTTATTGAGGTGAAGGAACGATAGACTGTCACTTCACTCCGAGAGTGACTGTTCCTCTTTAACCTCTCAACACTGTTAGGCAGATGCATTGGCTATAATATTTAGTCGTAATGCAAAAATAAAACAAAATGTTATCTGTTATATAAAAGTGTGATTCAGATGCACAAGAGTAATTTTTAATAGTACCACTGCACGGCCATGGGAACAACCCTGTTCTTCAGGAAATATCTGCTTCTATGTTTTAATGTGCATATTGGAATATTGCCATTGGCAAGAAGTAATATTCAATTGTCAGCATCATGAATCACTCTAGTATTCCCTGTCGTATGCCGCTCAGTGATCTAAACCACTGATTCCACCTTTCATGTCTTCAATCAATAGTGACTTCACCTTTGCTGAAGAAAGTTACATGATGTCAAGACACATTGTTAATCTATAATGCATGCTCTGAGGATTGTTGTTGCAGGGATTGGTTTACCTATTGCACATCGAATTTCTGTTTGCTTCTTTCCAAACCCTTGTCACGTGACCATACATGTTTTGTGAGATAAGAAACATGTTTTGATTTTTCTGTTTGATTTTAGACACCTAAAAACATTTGGATAGCAATGGATATTGTGTCCCTTTTATTCTTGTATATTCTTGTATATTCAATGGATTGAATGAATGGATTAAATATAATTTATTATATAGATAGCTTTTCCATCGATAAAAATGATGTTAAAAATTTTTATTTGGTATTTGTTGCCATATCTAATCAGGGAGAGTCTAATTCTGAAAAAAATATGAGTGGGGGTGGGGGCCCTAAGGGACAATAGATCCCCCCTCCTCATTGTCTTTTATGGCCCCCACCCGCCACTCAGGTCCCCACCCCTCATTGTCTTTCATGGCCCCACCCGCCTCTCAGGGGTGGGGGAGGAAGGGAGGACAATAGGTTCCCCTCCTCAGGTGTGCGGGCCGGGGAGATGACAATAAGATGGGACCGTGGTCTCTGCGCCCAAGCTACAGGGAGTACGGACAGTCGATCCTGCTCCCCAGCGGCAGAGTATTCTATCAGGAGGGGAGAGTCTCGTTCCCCCTCCCCAGCAGCAGCCTAGCCCACCAAGGGGAGATCATAAGCCCCACACCGGTGCAGATGGGACCATGGTCTCTGTGCCCAAACCACAGGGTGTAGGGACAGTCGGTCCTGTCCCCCTGCAGTAGGGCTGTTTATCCAAAGGGGAGATAGTCTGTCTTCCCCTCCAACAGCAGCCCCAGGTCCGGAGTGAGGAGCCTACTACGCCGTTCCCTCACCTGGGCTCCAACCAGGCTACTCCCGTGGTAGCGCTGGCACCAGGGCAGAGTACAGCTGGTCTCTGCCCACCCAGCAACCCACCGATCCAGAGTGCTAGTACCCCCCAGAGCCGAGGTGGAGCTCCTGGACCTGGATAAGTGACCCATTACTCCAGGTGTAGTAACCAATTTTCGTGGGTGGGTTATACTGCAGATTCTGTTTTGTGGGTGGGTTGCTGGACTAACCAAGGCACTGACCGACAGGAGGCCAGACACCTTGTTAGTCTTTTTGGGAAAGGGGAGAAATGTGGCAAAACCAACCTCGCCACTGGGCATTGGAGAAGCCTGTTCGCCCGCCTCCCTGCCTGCTGACTATGGCCCCTGGGAGATTTGGCCCTTTAAATAGAGTATTTGGGCATATTGTATTTTATTATGCTGCTGCTGGCCCTTTAAGAACCATCTGGGGACATACTGTGGAGTTACTGGGTGGCCACCATTTCATGTATCAGAGGCACATGGTGAGAACAATGGATGAAGCACATGGTGAGAACAATGGATGGCGGCCATTTTAACTCACAGACACTGTTTGGACTATTCTACACGGTGCCATCTCGCCGGTATTTGGTGCACAGAGACATCGTTCAGTAGTTTTAAACTATACAACAGGGGACACATTATACAGTAATTATTTTTCATATAGCCTGTATATGTTCTGCGGAATCTGCATTAAACTGCATCTTCCAAACTACTGAACGGATCTGGGTGAATTTTGGATTTGTGGTTCACACAGATCCCCCGGTTCCGAGGATATATGTGGTATATGGGGGGATAAAGAGTTAGGCAAAATGCCCTAAGCAGATTATCAGGTGCAAGGGAAATCTATATTCCACTTATAGATTTCCCTTGCACCTGATAATCTGCTTAGGGCATTTTGCCTAACTCTTTATCTCTGTTCTTTATATATACACTAACCTATAATTCCGTTTATAGGTTCTCCATCTCACTATTCCCTTATTCCTACCTATAATTCCGTTTATAGGTTTTCCATCTCACTATTCCCTTAATCCTACCTATAATTCCGTTTATAGGTTCTCCATCTCACTATTCCCTTATTCCTACCTATAATTCCATTTATAGGTTCTCCATCTCACTATACCCTTATTTCTACCTATAATTCCGTTTATAGGTTCTCCATCTCACTATTCCCTTATTCCTACCTGTAATTCCATTTATAGGTTCTCCATCTCACCATACCCTTATTTCTACCTATAATTCCGTTTATAGGTTCTGCTTCTATCTACCTCTTTATAAACCTTGTTATTCTTACCTGTAATTTCATTTATAGGTTCAACTTACTCCCTTTGTCTTTATTATTCCTTCACTTCCCTTTAAGTCCTGCTACACTTATTATTTCAAGCAGGGCCAGATTGGGCAAAAAATTCGGCCCGGGCATTTTTGAATCACGGCGGCCCACTCAGAAGGGGGCGGGGGCCAGAGAGAGTTTGTCATCACCGATAATCAAAGTGAGCATGTTGGCTCAATGCGCAGAGTTCTAACATGAAAAAAAGGCCCTGTATTTGTTCCACATAGCGCAAGCAAACATATTAACATGTTTGCACTGTGTTTGCTTGGGACATGTCTCCGGTGTCTCCATAAGTGGCATACCAAAGGACAAAAGTGTAAGGAACATGTGTTTAGAGCCTGCTTGTGGGATTGCATGTGTGTGTAGAGTTAGTTGATTGTGGTGTGGTGTTTTGTGTAAATGTCGGTTTCAGTTGTGTTGTATTTGTGTTATAATATGTATGGCTAGGGGCTGTAGAGTGAGTGAGTACAGGGGATGTAGTGAGTGCGTGTGTAGGGGTTGAAAAGTAGTGTGTTTGCTCATAGGGGATCTAGTGTGTATGGAGGACCCAGAGTGTGTGTAAAAGATTTAGTGTGTGTAGCGGATCCATAGTTCTGTAGGGGATCTATAGTGGGTGTGTATAAGGAATGTCAAGTGTTGGGGGTGGGGTGCAATGTGTGTTTGGGGTGGTGTTTTGCGTGCTGTGTGTGAGTGGGGTGTCGTGTTTCGGGTGCTGTGGAGTAAAAATAAAACGCCTCCCTGAACCTCTTGGATAGTGCACCAAATGCTCATAAAAGCCAAGTAGATTGCTTAACTGGAGGCTGATCCTTGACCCCACCTCTGCTGGTGTTACTGAAGCTGACAAGTTTCTTTGGGAATAAGACATGTGTGATATTTCTAGAATTGTGCGTTTTATGTCCCTTTTTGTCATTTTTGGGGATTTGCTGTAGTGGCCATCTCCCTCGTCAACATATTTTTAATGGTGCACTATCTGCATATGCCATTAAAAAAATGCAATTTTGTGTTTGAATAGTTTTGTGGGGGAAAACAAAGCTTATTTTGGCTTTTAGTAGAAAACACTTATGGCTTTTCTAAAACTGAGCCTCATTGTGTGTGTGTGTGTATATTATATATATATATATATATATATATATATATATATATATGGGAAAACAAGGGTCTGGCTGCACGCACCTGAACATGTCCTACTCTCACAACCAATGAGCTACTCACTTGGGGAAATCCTTCCATCTCGAGTTCTCTGCAGTACAAGGCTAAATAGGGTCCTGAGATGAGGCACCTGTGACAGGGAGGGGTGCAAAACCAAGGAGCTGGCTAGACTCCTAAATATATATATGGGTGCCTCATCTCAGGACCCTATTTAGCCTTTACTGTACTTATTGGCCCCCAGAAGCACCGCATTTAAGCATGTTCAGGTGAGTGCAGCCAGCCCCTTGTTTTCCCATATATATATATATATATTTAGGAGTCTAGCCAGCTCCTTGGTTTTGCACCCCTCCCTGTCACAGGTGCCTCATCTCAGGACCCTATTTAGCCTTGTACTGCAGAGAACTCGAGATGGAAGGATTTCCCCAATGAGTAGCTCATTTAGTAGACAGTTGGTTGTGAGAGTAGGACCTGCCAAAGATGGGGTACATTGACGTTGTGGCAGGCTTATGCAATGTATGATCATATAATGTAACTAAACCCCCATTATTTTTTGCCTAGATTAGGTGTTTTTAATAAAACTAGCAAAATCTGTCAGCACCAAAGTAGCTGTTTAGTAGATAAGGGAGTGCGCTGGATTTTCATTTTTACTATATATATATATATATATATATATATATATATATATATATATATATAAATAATATTTAAAAAAATGTTTTTATAGTTTCTCCCCCTTCTTCCCTGGTGGCCCGGTGAGGAGTGAACTCTACCCTGTAGATTGGGACATTGCCACAGTAACCGCTGCAACGCTCCAACCTCGCGGAGGAACTATCTTCTCTCTCTCTCTTCCTCCCCTGCCGGCGGCCACATCACAGTGCCTGTGGGCTGGTAGGGGGATAATTTGTCTCCCCACCGGCCCTTGAAGGCACACAGCAGGGCCGGTACTCGGATAGTGTCGGCTCTTCATGGGCCGATAGGGGAGATACACTGATCTCTCCTGTCGGCCTTGGCCCATGGCTATCGTGGCCCACTGGGCATTTGGCTGGTATGCCCGATGGCCAGTCCGGGCCTGATTTAAAGTCCAAACCATGTCGAAGTATTCCAATAAAGAAGCTAAACTTAACCCTGGTAAGTCTCTTAACTGACCTGATCAGAGCCATGACACTGGCTGTGGAGCTATCTCACCATGCCAGCTACTGCTCAGAGTTGTAAAATACATAGGTCCTTCCACTATTACAATCTTTTTCTTTTACTTAACCTGTTGTAAACCAGCATCTGTGCTTTTTGTTCGTATTTTTTTTTCTTCTTTTGTGAGACAACAGGGATGTCTGTTTGGGTTGTTCTTCTGTGTTCTCCCCCTGGAGGTTTGAGACTTTTTGGCCATGTAGCTTTCATAAGATGGTCAGTATGGTAAGGTATTGGACCAATAAAAGTATGAGATTAATAAAGTCTTTGAATTCCACTGGAAGCATGCCTTTGTGAGGGGGAGCTGTGTCTCATTCCATTAGGGCCAGCTGGCAGCTGTTGCTTTACTAACCAATGGCCATTGGCTCCCTCTGCAGCAATGTGTAAATAGTGCCATCTCATCTCAGCTTCCAACTTCAGAAAAGTAATTTCACTCAGCCAGCTGTTAATGTTCTGCTCTACTCAGAGACTAGTTTATATAGACAGAAGGCACAGGACACCAGCTGGGAAGTGCATTATAGATACACAGCCAGCTGTATGAGGAAGCAGCCATCTGATGTAAACAAAAAATAAATAAAAGGCAAAAACAATAAAAATAATAAAGGGCAATGAACTCTGGCATAAGTCAGCAAATCAGAAGCCACTTCCTTCACTCAACCCACCTGGACCTGCTATGGGACCCTCTCTTTATTAAAACACTGTTCATAGCCTTTACAGCCATAATGGCTGAGATGTAGACATTTTTCTAACCAGTTATTTGTTTTTTCATCTGTACATTTTACAGTTTGGTGTTCAGATCACCGCAACCTACTGTTTAGTAAATAAATCCCACAATAAATTGTTCTCTGTTGCCTTGCCTTGAAATCTAAATCTCACACTAAAGGCTGCTCATTATTTTTTTAATGTTCTCAATTTAGTACTCAGGGGCTCCATTTTGCTTGGATCTTCTCTGCAATGTTGGTGTTGCCATGCAACCATAGTTTAAGAGTTTTGCTTACAGAGTCTCTGTAATTGTGAGGAAACCTTTTTCATGTTAAAAAGGAGTTGTAACTGGTTACTATGTTTTTTGTTTGTTTTTTTGCCTATACTTTCTAAGATGCTTTGCAAAATGTAGCAGATATATTTTCAGTTTCTTGACAGAAAAACTTTGCTGTCCTTAAACAAACTCCTTTTCCTGACACTATATATAATCCTTAGGTTTCCCCCCCACCCACTTACCTTATCCAGCGCCAGGCTCCCTCAGCGCTGGTGACCTCTCCTCCCCCCTCGAATGCGCATGCGCGCCCAGAGCCATGCGCGGATTAAAAACGCCCATAGGAAAGCATTTCTCAATGCTTTCCTATGGACATTCTGCATCCTCAATGCGATTTTCGCATTGAGCGTCGGGGAAGCGCCTCTAGCGGCTGTCAGGAAGACAGCCACTACAGGTTGGACTAACCCTGCTATGTAAACATAGCAGTTTCTCTGAAACTGCTATGTTTACATCTGAAGGGTTAAAACCGGGGTGACCTGGCACCCAGACCACTTCATTGAGCTGAAGTGGTCTGGGTGACTATAGTGGTCCTTTAATGATGTATAAATTACATTTAACAGACCTTGCTAAGGGATATAGGTGTAAAGCAGGGGAAGCATGAAGGAATACATGAGGGATATATGTAAAAGTGAGTTGACGTTAAACAGTTACATGCTTTGCCAGGTATTAAAAGCACTGGATATCCACCCATGACACACACTCACATACACATGTACACACAGACAGATATACACACACATATTCCCCAACCCACACATATACACACAGAGATTCACATTTCCCAGCACACATATACACAGATTGTAACAATCTGCCTGGGTCGTGTTCAGTCCTGGAGCCGAGGTGCAATAACAGCTCTCCCTTACAAGCACAATGTACATAGATCCTGAGGTTGAGACCAGGATTCGGTTGGTTCAGTGATGGCACGTGGGCTTTAATAAAGTAAAAGCAAAGGTATCCAGAGAAGGGTCAAGCAGAAATCAGAGTCAGACGGTCCAGAGATCATGTCAGGAGGCAATTAGCAAGTCAGGAAACTAGAAAGGACTGCAAACGGGGGGAAGCAAATGCTAGGACTTCTGAGGCAGGGAACAAAACAACCAAGCACTGACTGAAAGGTGTGCTCGGTTTATAAAGGAGTGGCGCAATCACATAACCTGGTCTCACCTGTAGAAGGGGTTACCTGAGGTCAATGTGACTGACTGTGGGACTCATCCCCATCTTGGATACATCATTGTCCTGGCTCCGCCCCCAGCAACTCTTTATCTGTCCTGCTGACCAGCCTCCTTTGCAGTAGCCGCAATCCAGAGACGGACTGGCCCACCGGTATACCGGGAAATTTCCCGGTGGGCCGTCTGTGCTGGCGGCCGCGGGAGGAGCTGTCTGTGCTGACGGCCGCAGGGGGAGGTCTGCTGGCTGCCGCAGAGGGAGCTGTGCTCTCTGCTCTGCTCTGCTCCCCCGCCCTACTTAATGAGACTGGGGCTGGAATATAACGTCATATTCTGGCCCCGGTCTCATTAAGCCGCGTGCTGGGGAGCATAGCAGAGCCAGCACAGCTCCCCCTGCAGCCGCCAGCATACCCAGCTGTCTGCCCTGCACGACCCCCTGGCCGGTCGCCTACAGGTATCAATAATGTGTGTCAGTCACCCCTCGACTGGCCCTGCCTCTGTGGCTGAGATCATCAAGCTTGATGATCTCAGCCAATCCAATGCTTTGCCATAGGATTGGCTGCAAAATGCTACACCAATCAGCAACTCCTCATAGAGATGCATTGAATCAATGTATCTCTATGGGGAATGTTCAGCGCCTCCAGAGCGTAGAGGCCCTGAATGTAGGTGTTGCACACTGAAGAGCACTGACACAGGAAGCACCTCTAGTGACCGTCTGAGTGACTGTCACTAGAGGTGTCACTAGGAAGCAATGTAAACACTGCCTGTATTCTGAAAAGTCAGTGTTTACATTGAAAAGCCTGCAGGGACAGGCTACAGACACCAGAACCACTACATTAAGCTGTGTGTGTGTGCGCCTGATAGTGAGTGAGCTTGTGTTTTTATGTCAATGAGCTTATGTATATCAGTGAGATTGTGTGTGTGCGCATGTGAGTATGCTTACTGTATAATTAAACGTTTTACTCTGAAAGGACCAATATTTTATATTAGAAAAAGCAATATAAATTTGAGATCTCTCTCTCTTTCTCTCTGTCTCTTTTTTTTTTTTTTTTCCTCTTTTTTTTTTGTTCAGGGCTGCTTTGTATCCCCAGTCCGGCCCTACTTGTTGGTTGGAGATAGAGCAGTGAAGAACATCTTTCAGAGACTGTGGGAGGGACAACTGGGTTAAACATTCCCAGCTATGCAATGGGAGAAAGCTCTGTTGTGGCAACATAAAAGCATTGATTCCCAATATTAAGAGGCTATCTCTTACCTCATTTCACAATGGTACAGGACTCTAGCCCTTCTACACAGGATTTTATCCACATCCTCACCTAATTGAGACGTCAGGGAACTCTATCGCACATCTGAAATAAATGCCCTAAGAGTTCCTTACTGGCATATGGTGAGGGCATCAGTGACTGACTGTAATGGTAGTCACCATCACTGGGGGCTGAAGACAGACCCTTAATGGAGGTCCCCAGATTACTCATATGTTTGTCACTGTGGCAAAGCTAGCCACTTCAGATTATGTTGTTATATGTCTAATGGTTGTCCATAAAAGCTGGTCAAATTCTGTGAGTATGCGTTCGCTTATAACTGTAATAGAGGGCATTCGTATGCTGGCGGCCCAATTCGGTACAATGGCACGAATAAAGTATAAGTTACAGATTTTTATGTGAAAAGCCGGTTCTGCTGTACGGAGGGATAATTCACTTAACAGGATATTCTTGTTGGAGTATCTCTCTCGTACAGCAGTGCATGGTGGGAGAAATGTCCTGCATGTTCAGTTCCCCATGTAGTCCTCTACTGTATAACCCCTGTAAAGTGATTAAGGAAACCCCTTGCATGGAGAACCACATAAATACTGGAGCTTGTGAATAAAATCGTCAGTTGACTCCCAGAACTGTGTTTTGTCCGGTTACTGGGGGGATTTGGGATATTGCCTTCCTTTTCAGCACTTTACTTGGATTACCTTCTTTTACCAGCGGATATATGGGGATTTAATATTGCAGCTCCGCTACAGTCACCCTGTGCCCATTATAGGTACAGGGTGTGTAATGTATTTGTTTGCTAGTTATTCTCCTTGTCTCTCTCCCCCCCTCGGCATTGTCCCATTGTTCTAGAGACCCCTTTTGTCAAGTGTATAATATTAGGTGTTTTAGGAGTTTTGTGCTCTGAGATAATTGTGTAAGCGTGTCTGTGTGTATAAAAGGTAAAACAGAAAGGAAGATTATTATTTTATTATACAATAGCTATTGTGCAATCTTAGTGTGAGGCAGGTCATTCAATTATGGACTCTTGACCGAATTCTGTCCTCGACACCAAGACTCCAAGGAGTAACTTGTTTTGTTTGATGGCCGCTTGGTGTGATTACTCCTATATATACACCTGTGTTGTGTTCAATAAAATCAGTTCTACTTCACCAAGTCTTGGCTAGTGTTTGGGTGAGATTGTTATACAGTTATATCACTGTATACTCTTCCAAGGTGGAAAAGCTCCAGAAAGACCCCAGTCAAGCTGCGACGACTGGGGCAGATGCGTTCCAGGTTTTCTCCTGTGGGTGCTAGGAAGCAAGCTTGGCGGAGGTACCCAGCCGTCACATTGACGTATTTGGAGATTCTGTTACTTTGATTGCTGAGGTAGCCCTGCTACATGTCTCCTATGCCGATTTTAGCAAATAAGAAGTCTATTTTTAATTTTTTTTTTTTTATTTATTTTTTTTGCAGTGCATAAAGACAGTTACACTTTGGCTCGAGGTACCCCAACGGCAGTCCTCTAGCAACTTTTCAAACATAACATTTAAGGTTATTGAGTAACGTGCACATTTTTTATATAATACTTTGATTAACAAGTAGCTTCGTAGTATATCTAGACGTAATATATGATTTAGATTTCTTCATTGCTTAAATTTAGCTTTTTGACCACCAGGGAGCAGCGAGTCTCTGAGTTAGCCGGTTAAACAGGCAGGTATGCTTAATAACTTTGTTGATGTACATGTGGGTCTACCGGCTAGGCGCAATTGCACTAGTTCTAGGCATGACAGTATGACATAGTATACTCAGGTATAATAAGGGAGCTTGTGTCTCTTGTCTGGCGCTCCTCTCTTATTTAGGGTTATAGTCCCAAGTGAGTCCCTGCCGGTTACCATGTGAGATGTTGCCTTCAACAATGCTGGCATGAGTTGTGTGTGCAGGCTGGTTGTGCGCTCCTTAGAGTCGTCTGGTAGGCGTCTTTCGGTTCGTTGCTCCATGGCTGCCGCCATTCTCCAGCTTGTGATGGACGCGGCGGCCATTTTGGTTTTCACCATGCGATCTCTGGCTGCTCGGTTCGCCGCTCAGGAGTCGTGGGTGGTCACTGCCTCCCCGGTGGGGTCCGGGATAACCCCCCCGGCCCACGGGGGGGGAGAACGGGGCCCTCTGTAAGCGCGTGGGAGGTCCCGCCGGACTAAGCACGGGAGACCAAGAAGTCTATTTTATGACATTCGCTTAATGCTGCAAAAGACCTGATCACTGCTTTTTAGAAAATAAGAGGCTTTACATGTCTCTATTATTGTTATGAGTGCTAGGCATGCAGAGAGATGGGAGCCCAGGTTGGAGTTTCATGGAAAAGGATGCAAGTTGAGTGGCTAGGAGAACTGTTTGGTGGGGCGCAGGGGTGCCTTGACTGGGGTGCTCCCTTCATCCTGTATTCTATCCTTTTCTCCGTCTTACATCTTTTCTCACAGGTCTTGGAAGCGGGTTATACCTCCTTTTGAAGCAACACTTTGATAATGTTATTCTGGGTTCCTTTGTTTCTCACAGTTCTGTTGGATACCCTTGGGGAGGGAGGAAGGTGCCGGAAAGGTTATTTATTTATCATTCATCAGTTAATGCCTGAAGTTATACCGGTCAAAGGGCTGCATAAGATTGTACATTTACTTCGACATAGAACTTGTGTTCTCTTTGGGACTCTGTGTACTTAACCTTTATCACTCTGGATATAATGACCTCTGAGTTTTTCTTTGTACTGTGAAAATTACCTCTAAAGAAAAACAGATTTCCCAAAACAGAACTAGGATAAGCAGAGATTAGCAAGGAGGAATAAAAGAAAGAGAGAAGGAAATTAAGTTTTTTTTGTTTGTTTTTTGTTTCACTTTGTTAAAGAAACCCCACCCCTAACAGGGTTAGAAGTAGGGGTAGGGTTAGGCTTAGATTTCTGTCATCATTCCCTTAATTTCCCCTCCCTCTCCTGTTTTGCCACTATTCAGAAATCCGAAGCACTTCCGAAATTCAGCACTTCGGCAATTCTGTTCAGTAATTCCGAAATTCAGCAATTCAGAAGCATCTGAATGTCCGAATTGACGAAATTTCTCCAAATTCAAATTCGGAACGAAACGAATTGAACATGGCTAATGACAGCAGTCATAGCAGCAGGCATCAACATTTCAATAGCCACTATTAACCCCAGTGTCCATAACCTGCATTTAACCCCTTAAGGACACATGACATGTGTGACATGTCATGATTCCCTTTTATTCCAGAAGTTTGGTCCTTAAGGGGTTAAACGCTCTGCTTCAACTGATCCTGACAGACCAAGTCCTTACAAATCCTCTTAATGCCTTGACCAGTGATGTATCTTCCGCGAGGCAAATAAGGCATTTGCCTTGGGTGGCACCTTGCAGGGGGCTGCAAAAAAAGCCGCCCCCAACTGCCCAGGCAGATCCCTTGATTGCCTCGTGTCTTGGGGGCTCAAGAGCAGGCCACTTTTGAGCCACTCCCGAGGCGGGCAGCGAGGGAGCATGCTCACCTGAACTCATCCTCCTCAGCTCCGCGCGCCGCTCAATGAAGCCGGGAGCCAGAATATGACGTCACTCCAGCATCAGTAAGCGGCACGCGAGGGAGCTGAGCAGGAAAAATCAGAGCTCCCTCGCCGCCTACTCAGCCTGTCCGCCCCCTGCCTGCGCGGCAGCCCCACTGAATGCAGGTAAGTAATCCACTCCAGCTCTCCCAGGGAGGCAGGGTGGATTTAAATTAAAATGTAAAAAATATTAATTTGTGAGTGGTGGAAGTGTGTGTGTCGGTCAGTGAGTGTGTGAGTCCGTCAGTGTGTGTCCGAGTAATAGTGTGTGTCTATCAGTGTGTCAAATCAGTGAGTGTGTATGTCATTGTTTGTCAGTGTATAGGAGCGTGCGTCTGTCAGTGAGCGTGCGTCTGTCAGTCAAAGTGCGGCCTTGAGAGGAAGGGGTGGGGAACATTTAAATTAGATGGGGGTGCCTGAGCATCGTCCTGCCTAGGGCAGCACAAATCCTAAATACACCACTGGCCTTGACAACAGATATTTGGCAACCTTCTTAAACTACGTTCTTGTTTATGAAATTATAATAAACAAGAAGAAGAAATGTCACTTTTTGATTTAGTGTAATTCTGTTTATGTGTGTACTAAGTGCCGTGGTTATATGCAAAAACACAGAATATTATACACCCGCTGGAATTCTAACATTTTAAACAGAGTATTTCATCTTCCAAGAAATAAAAAGGCATCTGACGCATTTGTCGCCATGAACAAAGAATTAAGATGCTGTAGACTCCCTTATGACAAACATGTTTTAAAAATATTCACAAATTCTATCCATGCAAGAACTAAGATGCAAATAGAGTAGCACTCTATGAACACTGCAATTCACTACTACAAAAGGTTGCTGTGCAGTTGAAAATGCATGCAGTTTTATGAGATATGAAACATACATTTGCGTAAATGATCATAAGCTTTTAATTAGCAATATAATGTTAGGCAACAGTAAACACTGCAATTACAAATCTATTCCAAAATGTACTTTGGATCACAGAGCACACTTGGAAACAAAGTGCATATAACAGTATCATTTATTCTCCTAATGTGTTTAGACAATTACTAAAACCAGAAAAAAACACAAATGTTATGGGGGACTAGAATGCTAGTGAGGCAGGATATTATTTTGACTACAAAAGGGGAAAGAGGCATTGTCAAACCTCCTCAAAAATACCAAAAAATGTATTTATAAAGATAAAATCTTTGTGAAATACTCATATTGACTATGTTGGACTGAAATTCCAACCCAATCAAAAGATATACGAAGACAAAGTAGGATCAACGTTTTCTCAGCATTGTTCCTATGCTTGTCACTAGACGGAGCTACTGTCATAAAGTTGTTTCATTTCCAACTGCTTCAGGGACATTAGCTTTATCTGTTGTGGATCTCGCGGGAGCCCCCATAGAGTTTTACTTACCAGAACCTGTCCCTCGAGGACGCTGCCATCCTCTTCCAGCCGATGTTCTTCCCCTCATGGAGCTTCAACCGCCAGGAGCCGACATCACTGCTATTGTCGGCTCCTGGCGGTTGAAGCTCCATGAGGGGAGATGGCAGCGTCCTCGAGGGACAGGTTCTGGTAAGTAAAACTCACCTTTGCCTGCTGCCCACAACCATTGGACATTACAAATTTTGCGAAGTTCCCAGATGGAGACAGATCCTCTTTAAATGTATCCATCATCTATGGGGCAATGAGCTGCCCAGGTCCTGTCTCTATTCCCCAAATTATTGGTAAAGGCAGCAGATTGCTACAGCTGTAAGCCTATCCCCTCACTTGAAGTCATCACAGAAGAAATACTTTCTCCATGCCCCTCCAAGTACTGTTATTGTGTGTATAACTACAACAGATATCTAACTTGTATTAAGAAATGTTATTTTATAAGTGTAAAAAAGATGGGTTTTACTATTGGTTGTTCAATTTTGGCGCCCATTTTAAACTAATCTTATACCTATATAAACCCTAACCAGCCAGGTAGAAATGTTTGTTATCCATTGATAAAGCCCTATATTGGCGAAACGCGTTTGGATATTTTTACTGTTTTATATACTGTTAATAAAAGATTTTGGTCATTTTTACGTTTAAACCATCATCTTTTCTATTACCTGGCTATTTTATAAACATTTTATATACGTTTTATATACATTTTATACTATATACTTCTTTTATTATTTTTTTAAAGTCCTGAAAACTATACTCCAAGAATCCCAGGTGGGGATCATACCACCCACGCTGTTACATAGAGCAGTTAGCCTGCCCTATACATTGTGAGTATATTTTATCTATTTTATTTTATTATCAAGATTTTATTGAGAGCACTATCGCTGTTTTACTTTCTCTCTGAGCTCCTGATATTCCGGTCAAGATCACTCATCATATATCCTAGAAGCGGGGATGATACCGCTGTACGCCTAACCAACTAGAGCTAGTCAAAGCTCTACCGAATGTGAGTGTATCCATCATATTTTATATAATTTTTTATACAAGTGTAGAATATACTGCACCATTACTGTTTTTATTTTATTTTTCCCAACTTCGACCACCCGGCACTACAAAGATGAGGACACCTGCCGTATATCCTATAAGCGGGGATAATACCGCTGCAAGCTATCCACACCAGAGTTGGATTAAGCTCTGCAAATTGTAAGTAAGATCTTTCCTATTTTTCACATATTTGGACTACTCTCCACGACACCGACATCTTCTGGATACCACCAAAAGTAGAACTTTGTACACGATAATATACATCCTATTGGACTCAATACTCAGTGTACACATCGGCGCAGACCCATCCCCTCATCCTTTCTTGCTCTTTATCATTGATTTTCAAGGACACTAGAGGGAGTCCTTGTTTGGGACTGCTGCCTTCCCGATTAGCGCTGACTCTACCCCCTGTTCTGTTAAGTCTCTACATTTACCTGTTACAGCACTCTCATTGGTTGGCTTAGAATCAACCAATCAATGTCATGATCTTGTGCAGGTCAGATAGGAGACGTATGCCAGGGTTGTTATTTGAGACTTTATTTGTGCTTTTAGACATATTATGCAAATTGAGGAAAAATAGACTTTAGGCAATATGCCACAAAACAGGATACTTGCAAATAAAGAAAGTCTCTGATCTCCAGGTAGGTTTGAAACAAAGGAAGGCTGTTAACAGAGGCAGGTTTGTAACACAGGAAGGCTGTTAACAGAGGCAGGTTTGTAACACAGGAAGGCTGTTAACAGAGGCAGGTTTGTAACACAGGAAGGCTGTTAACAGAGGCAGGTTTGTAACACAGGAAGGCTGGTAATAGAGGCAGAGGTCAAAATCATACGGGAGAGTGGAGCAGGTTTGAAGGCAAGTCTGGAGCAGGTTGGTATGGAGCAGGGTAGAAGGTAAGTTTGGATCAGGTTCACAGGAGCCAGGAACTGAAGTCTTTCAGGTAGATCACCAGCTTCAGTTGTAAAGGCCCGGTTGTGAGCAGGATGTAGCTGAAGCAATTAATTAGTCCTAGGCAGGTGAGGACTGAGGTGACTAGTGGCTAGGGAGGCCACTAGTGGTTGAGAGCCGGAACTTCTTTTAAAGGTACAGAAACAAAAAGGAAGATAAAACATAGCTGTCAGGATACGATCCTGACAATCGGAGTGTTATGAGTCAAATTACACAGCATGGAAGATTCCAAAAAACTTTCCCACGCTGTGTAAAATGACTTACCTGTCAGTTTCTTCATTTACCTGCTTTATTCTTTTTTGCGCTCTGGTTTTTTTTTTTTTTTCAAAGTACGGGAATTATGACTTTTTATTTGACCTTTTTGGGGGCTGAAAAAAGGTTTAAGAAAAAAGAAGACATCTAATGGTAAGTATAATTTGTTTTTGTTTGTTTTTTTACAGGTATTTAGTTTTTTTTGTCCCCCCCCTCACAATTTTTAGGGTACCCACTGAAGGGCAGGCAAATTCAGCTGTTGTCTGTTCTCAGCTCTCTCTTGCGACTTGCGGGGACCCACCGAAGGGCAGGCAAATTGAGCTGTTGTCTGTTCTCAGCACTCTCTTGCGACTTGCGGGGACCCACCGAAGGGCAGGCAAATTGAGCTGTTGTCTGTTCTCAGCACTCTCTTGAGACTTGCGGGGACCCACCAAAGGGCAGGCAAATTGAGCTGTTGTCTGTTCTCAGCACTCTCTTGCGACCTGTTTTTTGCTCTCCTCAAGTTTAAAGGGTAATCCAGACGTGGACCCCTTGCTCACGGTGCCTAGAGGGATATGGCTATACCTCACTGATGATGCCTAACAAGGTTGAAATGATCGTCTGGGGTTGCTGTATCTCTCGTACAGAATATTTTGGATCTATTCTGCTCTTTCGGGTGGAATCAGTCTGAGATGCATGACTTGGTTCTCTCAGTAATGGCACAAGGTGAGCTAAAACCAGCTTGAGAACTGAGCGGGAACCCACCGAAGGGAAGGCTAATTTGAGTTGTTGTCTGTTCTCAGCACTCTCTTGCAACTTGTTTTTTGCTCTCATTAAAAGCTTTGTAGCTGAAAAAAAAGTCTAATTATCATTGTTTCTAATTTGGAAACTCTGTACCAATTTAATTGCAGCAAGGCAATCTCTGGTCTTATTTATAAGTTGAGTTTAGTAAATGTTTTTTATTTACAGTATGATCCAGCACGTAGAATTGTGTAACACAGAGGACTGATAGGTAACATATACCTTAGAATGGCCGGACTAACGTACCAAAGAAGAGTCAGGAATAGCCGAGGTCAAGGGATACAGAAAGAGACACGACGATAAGGAAAAGCCAGGAGTCAGGGATACCAGAAAACAGGGAAGTCAAAAACAATGCCAAAGTCAAATAACCAGAATTACCAGAATAAATAACGCACACTCGGACAACCACAAGGGAAACCACGACAGGGCACTGAGCAGGATGAGAACTGAGCCTAAATACCCCTCCTTTAGATCTGATAAGCTGTAACTGGCCTTTGACCCCAAAGGCAGTTACCAGGTTCCATTTGTATAATTGCTGCTCAGCATTAACCCTTCTGTGGATTAGGTTGCTTCTCGGCACATCTTTTCCTGTGTGGACAGTAAATGTCATTAACCATATTTTTATAAGCGGCTGAATACGTGACAGTGAAAGAGGGGGTGATAGTGACAGGGAGGTGATGGTGTGGGGGGTGATGGTGGGAGGGAGTTGATGTTGAGGGAGGGGGGTTGAGGGTGAGGGGGGTTGATGTGAGGGTGAGAGGGGTGATGTGAGAGGGAGGGGGCGGATGTGGGGAGTTGATGTTGACGGAGGGAGGTTGATGTTGAGGGAGGGGGGTGATGGTGAGGGGTGATGCTCAGGATGGTGAGTGGGAATAATAGTGAGGGAGTGGGGTTGATGGTGAGGGAGGGTGATAGTGGGGGGCGATGCTGAGGGGGGTGACAGTGAGGGAGGCTGATAGTTGGGGGGGTGATGCTGAGAGAGGGTGGTGCTGTGAGAAAGAGGGGGGTCTAATGGGGAGAGGGGGAGACAACATACCCTTTCTTCCCTGGTGGTCCAGTGTGGGCTGCCTGGTGGTCCAGTGGTCCAGTGGGCTCCCTGGTGGTCCTGTGGCCAGGAGGGGACCCGGCGGCAGAGCTGCAGACCTGTGTCTGATGGCTGGCCGGGCAGCCAGGAGGGGCCTCGCACCCAGCGGCATACTGGGAAAGCTGCCGGGTCCCCTCCTGGTGTCGGGTCCTCAGTCAGTGACCGAGGACCCGACACAGTCTGCCCTCAGGCGGTTTAGGCGGCCACGAGGCCCCAGCCAGCATGAGACCTTAGGCGGCCGCCTAAACCGCCTAATTAGAGAGCCGTCTCTGTACATAACTGTTAGTTTGGAGGGAACTTGGTACCACCTATGCATAAGTTTAAATTGAACTTCAACAATATTCACACAATGTATCAGATTGTTGTTTAGTTTGATAGATCTTAACCCATTTTTACAATCTATAGGGATATTTAAATCTTGAGACCATTGTATGATTACTGAGTTTGGTATAGTTTGAGTTACTAAAGTAAATAGTTTAAAACATTTCGTAAAGATTTTATGAGTGGTATTTATCTTGAAAATGTTCTCCCATTTTATCGTGGTTACTGGTATATAGGTGTAAATCAAAAAAGCCTTTAATTCTGATATAACTTAAAATTACTTTAGAAGGTAAATTATATTCATTATTTAGTAGTGAGAAGGGTTTGATGACATTATCAATTAAAAGGTCGTCAATGTTTGCAATGCCTACGAGGTGCCAATTTGTGTGAAATTCTTACTTTAGTGAATAATTTTTGCTTCAGAACCACCTAAATCTATAGCTACAGTAAAAACATATTTTTCTATTTCCTCCATCTTGTTTGCCTATTCTGACACAACAAGACTAATTACCATATTGTAACGTGTATAAGAAGCCCCCATGTATAGACGACCCCTATTTTTTAAACCCCAAATTAAGAAAAACATATTTTAAACATCTATAGCACTGAAGTCCAGTTTGACTCATCAGGATCCCCCACCGGTCCTGGGCCCACTCACACATCCGTACACTGTTTCTCTGGACCTCCATCCTACTGTTGGCGGCAACAATGCCCTCTGCCTGCGGTACCCAACGATGTCCAGGCAAGGCCTCATCCTGTATCTGTAGTCCTGAGCCGTGAGGTCTTGGCGTGGTCCAGAGTGATGCTAGAAAGCATGCGGTTGCGCAAGATCTCCCAAACCCACGCACACAATCGATCAAATTCACAGATAAGCGCCTCCTCTGCTTCAAGTATGTCAGCAGGTCGCAGAGGTGTACAACACAGCCTATGCCTAAGTTTTGTACCCAAATTGCGCTGAGTAAGTACCGGAATATTTGGCTTAATAATTAGATTTTTGAAGGCGCTCCAGTCACAGGTGACTAGCTTGGTTGTCTGTCAGGTTCCACACACAAGTGTGTTGTTTTTTTTAACCCCTCCAATGACATTTTGTGTATAAGACGACTCTAGATTTTAGACAATACTTTTTTTTGAAAAAAAACAGTCTTATACATGGAAAAATATGGTTTTTATAACTAGGTGGAAAGGAAAAGCTTTACTATGTATAATTCATCCCCTTTGCTTTTTAGGGCATTCACAAACGCACAGTAATACTGTCACAGAAGCACCTGTGCCATGGCTTCCTGGAGAGGCATGAAGGCTAGCCTCCTGCCCACAGACTATTGGCCCAGTCACCAGCTTTAAAATGATATATAGGATGTGGGGGTATATTGTGTTATTGTTGAGTTATTCTATAAAATGTTGAGCTGGATGAAAGCTATTATGTTCATTATATTATGTAAAAGGTATTGTGCAATGTGTCTTGGTGTCCAGCAGGAAATTAAATTATCATGTCTTGACCTAATTATGTCCCAGACACCAAGACACCAGGGAGTGGTTTGCATTGTTCTGGCTAAAGACCTCCTGATGTGTGGCGTATAAACAGGGCCGGCGCTACCATAAGGCGGCACAAACGGCTGCCTTAGGGCGCACCGGCCAGTGGTGCGCGATGCTCGTGTGACCGGCAGGAGGAGAGCACTCTGCATAGTGCTCCCCTCCTGCCGGTCATTGCATGTAGAATGGCCGAGTGGGTGGGCCGCGGTTTACCTGGTCTGACAGGAGATGCAACAAACTGCTCCAAGCACGCTACATGGAGAGAGAAGAAGGGGGCACAATGAAAGGTCGGAGGGGGACAATAAAAAGTTACAGGGAGGCCGTGGGGGGGGAACAAGAAGAGTTATGGAGGGGGGATAAGAGTTACAGGAGGGGTGGACAAGAAGAGTTATGGGAGGTGGGAATAAAAGTTACAGGAGGGTGGACAAGAAGAGTCATGGGAAGGGGGATAAGAGTTACAGGAGGGGGTGGACAAGAAGAGTTATGGGAGGGGGATAAGAGTTACAGGAGGGGGTGGACAAGAAGAGTTATGGGAGGGGGGATAGGAGTTACAGGAGGGGGTGGACAAGAAGAGTTATGGGAGGGGGGATAAGAGTTACAGGAGGGGGGACAATAAGAGTTATAGTAGGGGGGGTCAATCAGAGTTACAGTAGGGAAGGGGAAGGACAATATGAGTTACAGGAGGGGGGTGTCACGGTAGTTTACCCCAACACGCAAGCTTTAGTCCAACAATCGACAGAGCAGATACGTCTTACCGGACCTTAGAATGGCCGGACTCGCCGTACAGCAGAGAATAGACAGAGTCAAGAACGAGCCGAGGTCAAGGGAACAAAGAGACTGCGAGAACAAAAACTAGCCAAGGTCTGGTACACAGTAGTCAGTAAGCCGGCAAACAAGACAAAACAGGGATAGAGAGATAAACGGAGTCAGATACAAAGCCAAGGTCAAGCATGAAAATCACAACTGAACACACCAAGCGCTAAAGTGAACTGAAACAGAAACCACGATAGGGCAGGGAGTTAAGGGAGAGGTAAGTATAAATACCCTAAACTTTACTTTGATTGGCCCCTGTCATATCCACGCCCCCAAAATGTGAGTGTATGGGGAATGTGGGTTGACAGGGGCCAATGGGAGACCGTTGTATTTTTTGGCTCCCACTGCCCCTTTAAGAGCGTGCCCGAGACGTGCGGCACGCTCTTAGAGCTAGGCAGGACACGTGACCGCATCTCGCGGTCCATGCCCGCCTTCATCCGAGAGCCACACGCGGCGGGAAGAGAGGACCTCGGTCGGCCCCCGGGTAAGGTAAGTACCGCTACAGGGGGACAATAGGAGTTACAGGAGAGGGGACAATAAGAGTTACAGGAGAGAAGGGGAGGGACAATAAGAGTTACAGTTGGGGGGACAATAAGAGTTACAGGAGAAGAGGTGGGCAATAAGAGTTACAGGAGGAAAGGGGGGGCAATAAGAGTTACAGGATGGGAGGGAGGAACAATAAGAGTTACAGGAGGGAGAGGGGACAATAAAAGGTATAGGATGGGAGGGGGATACTAAAAGCTACAGGGGAGTCAATAAAAGGTGGGGGACATTGAAAGGCACAGGATGGATGGTGGGACAATGAAATGTATAGGGGGAGGGGGACATTAAAAGGCGCAGGAATGCTGGGAGGCACAAAGAGAAACTCATAGAGGCTGAATGGGGATAAAGACACATGGAGGTGCAAAGAGACACACAGAGGGGCTGAGGGGGGACAAACAGACAGACAGAAGGGTTGTGGGGAGAAAGAGACACACAAAGGAGCTGGGGAGAAGAAAGAGACAGCCAAACGGGCTGAAGTAAGTAAAAAATACACAAGTGGGTTGTAAGAGACACACGAGGAGATAAAACACAGCAAAGCGGGTGTAAGACACACAAAGAAAAGGGGAGTAAGATATTCGAATGATAGGATATAAAACACTGAAGGGGTAGGAAATTCAAAAGGGGGGGTTACATGACACACAGGTGAAGATGTGAAGATGCATTTTTGGGGGGCAGGAGGGGTGGCAAAATGCATCTTCGCCTGTTTAGTCAAAAATCCTAGCACTGGCCCTGAGTATAAATATATGTGTTGTCTCTGAAATAAACAGTTCTCTTGTTTTAACCAATACAACAGTCTTGTCCACTATATTGGGGAATTTTACAAAGGTTCCAGAGGGCTATAATTACTGTATGCTGTAGCTGAATCCAGGAACAGCGGAAGAAACGAGAAGCGGCGACCAAGGCACACTAAGATATCTTTGCTACCTTTGCCAAATACTTTTTCTCCTATTGTGGATCGGACCAAAAGTGTATAGAGCATGTTTGTGTTACAAGTTACTGTGTTACTAGTGACAGTGGGAATCAATCACAAGTAAGGTGATCAACATATTTTATTTTATAAACCGTGACTTTTGAAAATATATGCTGCTAGAATGTAGATCCACACAACACATTTTTCCGATGTCTAAATTAGATATTGTTAACTTTGTATTTCTCTCTTTTTCTGTAGTATTGACAAACAAGAAACAAGAGTGAATTGGAACCCCTTCCTCTCCAACAATAGAGCCCCACTCTTTTCTCTTATGGGCCAGCACTTGATTAAGCCTACAGTAAAACAGATTTCTTTGCCAGAGCAATTGACCTTTTATTTTTTTACAATTATTTTTGGCCAGGGAGGAGGGTCATTCAGAACCCTAGTGGTGAGAGACTCTAGTCTGCACCTCCAGCAGTTGCACATTGGATGCATACCTCTCGTGCTTGCACTGAAGGCAATACCCACAACAACAATCTGAGTGACCGGACCTCACAGGAGAAATACACTCAGTAGAGGTGCACAGGAGAGTTTTCCTGTGCCCCCCATCCCCCACCGAATAAGTGTGCACTGCACCTATGAGAGAAATCTTTGATCACTCCACCAATCCACAAATGGACAGAGCACCCTCTTGGGCCAGCACTTGGATAGTGTCAGTCTTACAATGGCCATCATGGAGATCCTTTGATCTACCATGTCGGCCTCTGCCCCCGGCCATCATGGCCCACCAGATATTTGCTTGCCATTCTGGGCCTTACTGTCAGTAACCATGCTGCCAATTCATACTGATACATGCAACATCCTCTATCATGTAGCCCATTGAACATTAAATCTGTGGAATAGGGCCTTGACAGAGCTAGGAGGCAGGCATAGAGACTAGAAAAAAGGGTTAATTGGACAAGAGGAGAGAGAGGTGGGGACTATGATATTTAACCCAGCCATTGTGTGTAAACTGGCCTTTAGTTAAGAGCAGCTTGGGTCTTCTGTGTCATCAGCAGGGCCTACTATGGCATTAGAGGTGCAAAGACCCTATAGCGGACCTGGCTGCCTTGAAAGAATGACCCTCTCCCTTTCCATCCGCTGACGGAGGAGTACATCAGGAGCGATCAATGCATCCGGCGGAGTGGACGGCCACAAGAGGAGATGCTCGCGTGAGGGAGCTAAATTGTGGCGGCTTTTGTAGGCCACGGAACAGGAACCAGACCGCTGAGTCAGAGGCCGGCATAAGGTAACGCCACACTGCACAGCAGTCAGCATATGAACTGGCTCCGAAGGCAACTGGGGCGCTGTCAGGACCGGAAGTTACACGAATGGTGCCCTTGGGGGGCACCGGATGAGTCGGTCCCCAGTGGCCAAGAATAGATTGATTGGGAAAAAGTTAGGGAATGGCTGGTGCCCTATATAAAGTATCGGACAGCAGCGGAGCAGTCATGGTCGAGCAGGGCACAGGTACCTGGGGGGCAAAGCGGTCACAGAGGAAAAAAGGATAGCAAGGCAGGGCAGGGTCAGTTTAGTGCTGTGGCTTGCCAAGGGATGAAGAGGCCACGGGTCTCAAGGCAGCACACAAGAACCAACCCACTCTTTCAAACCCAAGGAAGTAGGAATGCTGATGCGCAGGGTATTTCAAGCAAGGATTCCCATGGGTGGATAGAGAGAGCATGGGTCACATGCCCCCTAGTCTGTCACCCAGTATCAGAATTGTAAGGAGCAGGCAAAAATTCTGTCAGGTAGCAGGCAGCACATGGAGGTGTACCCCATAGCCAGGGAGTACAGCGTAGGCTTATCTAGGATATATTGTGAGTTGGTCAGAGGGCTTCAATATCTGGTAGCATTAGATCCATGGAGAGTAGGCTCACTGGAACCTTGCAATTCCTCACTGCCATAATGGCCTAGATGTCAGACAAGGCAGGGACAAGACCAGTCATATGCTCCAGGGGAATTCTGTGTACGGCCTTCCCCAGTCACCATCTCCTTGCATGACTATGAGTAGGTTTCCCACAGTCCTGATTTGGAGCCAGATTGAAGGATTTCAAACGGTGTTGACTACTTCTGGGATCTCTGATACAAGTGTATGGACAGCAGCCTCAAAGCTTTTGACAGCTGGGGGTTCGGATGGTGAGACATTCTCCAACATATTCAGGATATCTACTTTGGGTCTCTTGAACAGGTGGGGTATCCGCAGGCTATTGGGCTGGAGTCAGGTGCCATGGTTAATCAAGCAGTTGAGGGTACAAAGGGGCGGATGTTGTTTTGGTGTCAATGATTTCAGTTGCATCGGAGATTGTGAGTGAGAGGGTGAAATTGTCAGGTTGTATTCTGGATGTGGCTAAGCAGAACATACACGTGTCATTTGCAAGTCCTTTAGATTATAATCTTAAAATAGACATTTCAAAAAAAAAAATGGTATTGGGAAGTCATAGAAATATTTTCTCTTCTCCCACTAGAGTAGTATATAGATATAAAAAAAATAATAATAATTCTATTGTATAGTCATTTGGTAATTGGTTAAGGGCGTTTTTTTTTTTTTATACTTGCTAGCAACTTGGGGAGAACTCCCTTAAGAGATGTTCAGTTAAATATGAAGATATCACACCTAGGGGGGGCCTAGCTTTGTGGCAGGATATTGAGCAACTTAGACAACGTTCATTGCCCAATTCAGGCATGAGTAGGCACCTGATGCCTTGCTGCGTTGGATGAAATTAATATACCACTGAAGGCATTTCCCTTTCAGGCAGGGGCCAACGTGGCATTTTTCCTGGCACTTCACTGAAGGGAAGTTTAAGTAGAGTACTACGTACAGGTTCAAGTGAGAGTTCCTGCTGTGCATTGTTATAACAGGTGCTTCAGGGAAGGTTTTCTGCGTTGTGGGCACGGCTGATCCCACGGCCACCTCTTCTTCCACTGGGGGTTAAGCTGGGAAAGGTAGGAGCGAAGCCACTAACAAGGATGACACAATACTGCTACAAGATGGTTTTGCTAAAGGGTCTGGCCTTATCACAAGGTAACATTGGTTTCTGAGATCCCAGAATTAGTTCAGGAAAAATGGGTAAAGAGTGTTAGGTAGGGGGGTGGCGGGACAGTTCGACGCCCAACCCCATGTCGGATATTAGGATTTTGCAGCTGTTCCTACAAATGAGGCAATAAGTACTATCTATTTCACCATTTGTCATATCCCAAGAGATTGTCAAAACATTACCGCATCAACCCAAACCTGTACTCTGTCTCCTATGCATCATTCAACCAAATGGTTGGTTGGAAGGCAGGCCCCATGGCATTGAGTGCATATTTTAAAAAAATCCAACACATATTTGGTATGGTTGGTTAAGGAAGAGGCGGCCAACAGTTTTGTAGTATATAAGTGCATGCATGTGAAACTCTGGCCCCCTCCCAGATGTTGGGGAAATACACCTTCCAAGATTGTCTAGCTATTGCATTGAAAGTTAATATGGGAGTTGTAGGCTACGAACATGAGAGGGAGGGGTGGAGGGGGGCATAGCCTGAGATCGCTGGTCTTGTGTCTAGAATGAAACACTCCAACTCCAAAAAGATTCTTCTGCCATTTTGTAATATATGTCAATGAAGTGAGATATTTTTCAATTCACAAAAATCCGGCTTAACCCCTTAAGGACACATGACATGTGTGACATGTCACGATTCCCTTTTATTCCAGAAGTTTGGTCCTTAAGGGGTTAAAGCCCTGCTCACACTTCAGAGATACAATTAGATGTTATCTATTGTGTAGCTGAACTTATAGTATCGTATTGTATTAGATAGAATTGCACCCATAAATACTATCGGTTTTAAAAACAAATAGGGTAACCTTCTGATTCCGGTATGTACACATAATGCAGCATAAGTATGAATTAAATATTTTAAAAAGTGAAAAAGAAAACAAAACCAAATCTTTTCACTTTGACTATAGAAATGTATACATAACTAATGCAACTAAATAACAATAACTCCGATTATCAGACAAAATGTGCAATATGCCTGGGATTTCAAATAATATTTGGAAGTTATAAAATATTGCAAGAAGTCATTTGAGGTTTTAAAGCTATACCTATGGGATATCTTTTTTAGTAAATGAGTGAACTAGAGAGATTTTTGGAAGGTTTCTACCAAATACTTGAGGCCTTTGGCTTCTTCAACCTTTCCGGGATCGTGAGGGGATATTGTTATCAAGCACTCATGGCGTTATGAAAGCAGACACACACTATTGTTAAAAAATAGGGTGTGTCCAGAACTCCACATAAAATAATAGAATGTAATTTAATCCAATGTTAAAACATACCCGCTAGGTTACGGCATATTATTCCATCAACACATGAAAAAATAAATACATTTGTAGCAAAATGTTCTCAAAACACAGAGACACCCAATTTTAAAATTTGCGTACATTTCCATATGATTGATATAGTTGATTTTTAATTGATACAGCGGATATACAGGATTACAGGAGTAAATGAATGCAAGGACTAAGTTCAGAACAGTCAAGGGGTAATGTAATCTTTCTACAGTTTTGTCACTAATCCACTGACTAACAAACAGCCCCAGAGTTCTTTATCTATATTTAGAATAT
The DNA here is from genome assembly GCA_933207985.1 of Pelobates cultripes. NCBI lineage: Eukaryota > Metazoa > Chordata > Amphibia > Anura > Pelobatidae > Pelobates > Pelobates cultripes. Next base: position 111,676,505 of record OW240918.1, read on the forward strand.
GCCCACAAATAAATGAAAACAAATATAGTTTAATATGAAATGGATAAGCGCAGAGCCCAGTTAATCCCAACTGCCTCCACCAGGTGGCATTAATGCTATCAAAAAGAAAACGTTAATTGTGTAAAATATCTGTCTTCTAAACACAAACAGGGTTATCAAAGTGAATTCAAAGAGAATTTCAAAATTAAGGCCAGAGTAGTCAAACTGAAAGCATGGCTAATTTAGACAAGTTTTCCAGTTCGGCTATTTTGATCTTACATTGGAAATTTACTTCGAATTCACAATTTCAGGACATACTGGAAAACGAGAGAAATCTCAATGTATCTTTCCTGGTAAAATATTTTATAAATAAATAAAAACATTTAGTGAATTGCACTAACAGTAATACACAATGTTGCTCAAAAATGTTCTCCCTGTTCTTTGAAAATTAGGAAGATTGGAATTACATACATTTGTTCACCACCCATTTTCTCTGGAACTCTGTAAGTCCTAACATTTTGGACTGAATAAAAAAAATAATATAATAATAATAATAATAATAATATATATATATATATATATATATATATATATATAAAAGAGATGATTATTTTGCATTGCATACACAGTTACGGATTGAAGTCCTAACAGATCTCAGTGAGATATTTATTATAGCATCTTCCACTAATTTAAACAATCAGATAATGTTTTTATACTCTTGCTGCATGGTTAGTGATATCATTTGTAACAAAACATCACTAACACCAGGATAAGCATTTATGGAGAATAATACTCTGTTTGGCAGACACTGTGCAGTGTGGGGGCCACTATTTGTAGGGACTGGACTGGGTCACTTTAGTCTTAGGACAGTATTGAGAAATACTGCATGCAGGGCCGCCACCAGAAATTTTGGGGCCCCTAACTCAGCTCAGGGTCTGGGCCCCCTGGGGCCCGCCTCCAAATACCGCCCACTGGGTCCACCTCCAAATACCGCCCACAGGAACACACAGAGACACAAACACACACACTGATACAAAAGGACACAGATACATACTAACAGACACACATACTGAAACAGACATACACACATACAGGCATACATACTGACACACACATACTGAGACATACACACAATCATACATAGTGACAGTGTTATGCTACAAGGGGTTTTAGAATTGGAACTCAACTGCAGCTTGTAGAACTCCTTAATTACAATAGCAAGAGAGCAGAGAATTATTAAGGATACTGTAGCTTTAAAGCAAGTGGTGGTTGCAGGCAGTTAGTGAAGAAAGCGAAGACTTAATGAATGCAACAATATTTTAGTAACTGAGGATTATAACATGCAAGTAACAATGCATTAGGAAGAAACTGCAGGTTATATCAAGCAAGAAACAGTTCATTAGTAAGTAAGTCTTCAGAGATTAGAGTAATTGGTATACTTAAGATTGATGGGAGTTGTCCTCCATGGGAATAGCATGCAAGTAACAATTCATTAGGAATAGTGATGTCCCGAACTGTTTGCCGAACGGTTCGCGAATGGTTCGCCACGGACTCATCATTGAGTAAACTTTGACCCTGTACCTCACAGTCAGCAGACACATTCCAGCCAGTCAGCAGCAGACCCTCCCACCTCCTGGACAGCATCCATTGTGAAGCTGCATTCTTAGTGAGCTGTCCAGGAGGTGGGAGGGTCTGGGAGGGAGGGTCTGCTGCTGATTGGCTGGAATGTGTCTGCTGACTGTGAGGTACAGGGTCAAAGTTTACTCAATGATGAATCCGTGGCGAACTGTTCGCGAACCGTTCGGCGAACAGTTCGGGACATCACTAATTAGGAAGTAACTGAAGATTATAATAAGCAAGAAACAGTTCATTAGTATGTAAGTCTTCAGAGATTAGAGTAATTAGTATACTTAAGATTGATGTGAGTTGTCCTCCATGGGAATGTATAGCTTGAATCCAAGGGATGAATGATATACACAGTCCGGTTTTCAGGAGACTCCAATACAATCCGTGGTCAGAGGTACAGAGAAGGCAAAATCCTTTATAATAGTCAAAGGTTTGGTAACTTTGTGAACGAAGAGCTTAGCCGGCGTTTGAATGCGGAAGTAGGTCCGAGAATCACCAAGCCGTTTGAATCTGGCGCAGTCTCTCTATATAGTGTAAGAGAGCCGCGTCATAAAGGGGGCGAGGCCGGCTCCGCATACCGGAAACGCCGGAACGGAGCCGGAATCGATACGGCCTGACAGACAGACAGACACATACTAACATACATACAGACACACATGCATGAGGACATGAAAAGACATACATACAGACACCGACATACATACATACACACACACATACATTCATACATACTGACAGACATACAGACACTGACATCCATACACACATACATTCATAATGGCATACAGACATACACAGACATACATTCATAATGGCATACAGACATACATACATACATACAGACTGATATGCAGACTTACAATCATACTGACATACATATATACATATATAATGACATACAGACATACATAGACATATATACAGACAGACATACATGCTTTCATACATACATACATCCATATACATATATACATGCATACAGACATACATGCATGCATACAGACATACATGCATGCATACAGACATACATACATCCATAGACATACATGCATGCATACAAACATACATACATACACAGACATACATACACAGACAGACAGGCATGCAGTCAGACAGACATACAGACATACACACAGACATGCATGCATCCAGACAGACATACATGCATGCATACAGACAGACATACATACATACACATACATACAGACATTCACATACATACAGACAGACATAGACATACATACATACATACATCCAGGCATACATGCATACATACATACATAGACATACAAGCATGCAGACATACATGCATGCATACAGACATACATACTTACAGACATACACAGACATACATACACAGACATGCATACATACAGACAGATATACATACATGCATGCAGTCAGACAGACAGATATACATAGACATACACACAGACATACATACATACAGACATACATACACACAGACATGCATGCATCCAGACAGACATACATACATAGTCATACATACATACAGACATACATACATAGACATACTTGCATACAGACAGACAGACATACATGCAGACAGACATATATGCAGACAGACATACATACACATACATACAGACATACATAGACATACATACATACAGACAGACATACACATACAGACATACATACATACAGACATAGACATACAGACAGACATACCCATACAGACAGACAGACACAGACATACATACATAGACATACATGCAGACATACATGCATACAGACACACACACACAGCTCATTTTCCAGCCACCCTCCTGTCTCTTACCTTTTCTTTGCAGGAGGGTGGCTGGGGATGATGGGAGTCGGCGCAGCTCCCTCTTCACTGCGTGGCTCTCCCTCTTCACTGGCGCGCGTGCTCCTCCCGCGCGGAGTGAGCTGGGAGGAAGTAACCACTTCCAGCCGGCAGCACTTGCGGCTGTTTTTTTTAAGGGGCCCGGTCGCGCTATACCACGGCCACAGCGCTGACTGGGCCCCTGAAGGAGGGTGCCCATCGGGTGGCCCTAAGTGTGTGGGCCAACATATGGGCCGCCGGGCCTGTGACAACCGTTATGGTTGTCACCCCCTGATGGCGGCCCTGACTGCACGTATCCCGGTTGACCAAGATTATTGACACAGTAACATGCCCTGAATGTAGGGGAAAAGTAACATCCCCAGGGCGTACTTGGAAACCACAGTAATCTGAATGTACCTTTCCTGGTTAAACACTTTGTTACTATTATTTATACACCTGGCAACAGCTACTGTTTGTAGCTGAACCTATTTTACTTCAGCCTTCTCCTGTAAGTGAAATCTATGTCAAAAGAGAAGCTGAGGAGATTCAGTGAGAATCTGTCTCCCCAGTTTTAATCATGTTATATTATTATTGGTAAAGCGACTGAATGAATAGCAGCAGCAGTTGCAGCATGTGCATGTAAATCCCAATAATGCATGTCAGATTGCTGCCTTAGGTTTGAAGTACTTTATAGGAAAACTCAAAGGAACACTGTGCTGTAGTAGTTATGGTGCCAGGAGTAGACATGGCACCTCCCTATTGTAAGTATCTGGAATACACCTGGTGCTGCTCCCCAACACCACAACAACAGGGACAGAGAGTCAGAATCTCTTTGTCTGAGCTAAGCCCAATGGGGCTAAGCTCAGGAGAGCTAAGAGAGGCTCCTGTTGGAAGTAGTGGAGGCAGGGAATAGCAGACCCCAGAAATGAAGTAAAACTGTTCTAAAATGATTTGATTATTTATATTGAGGGGACACCAAGGCACTACAGCATGCAGTAGTGATTATCAAGACTGGAGTGGAGTGGAGTCGGAAGCTCCTGCTTAGGTTCTGTGTATAGCTCTACTGAGCTAAATATTTGAATTTTAGATTTTTAAAGATGCTAATTATTCAGAGAAAGGCATGAAAATTAGACATATAATTCGTTTCGGTGTGAATGTGAATTCGAACGAATTTTGGGCAATTCGGACATTCGGATGCTTTTGAATGTCCGAAGTGCCGAATGAAACTGAATTGCCGAATTTCCAAGTGCCGAAGTGCTTCGGATTTCTGATAAGTGGGAGAGAGGGGTAGTAGAGTCGCTGAATCAGACAGAGGGTTCTAGTGTGAGGATAGCGGCCACCTCTCCCCAGCTCTGTCCCTGCAGGCCACAGTACCAAACCTGGCTCCTCGGCGGGCCTAATGCAAAGTGAAAGCTTCAGCTGGCTCTGTCGGTGAACCCCAACGCTCCGTAGTGCCCATAGATGGGTATATGTGCTCAATTGGTGCAGGATCTACCCCAGATTCTCGTTAGAACCCTGTTGTAATTGTGTATAAAAGTATTTATACTATTGAGTGCCTCTTGGATAAAAATGTAATCCACATCACTCAATAACATAGTACATATTGAGTTTGTTATACACTGGGTGCATTGTTTATTTATATTCTACATTTCTTATAATTGCAGCCCTACCCGACAGAGAGGACCCTCAGGTATAAAAAGATACCTGGAGCTTTCTGCTTTTACTGCTTGCAGGCTGGTGGCAGACTCCGAAATATCACGGCTGAGTGCAATCGCTCAACAGCAATATTTAAAAGGATTTAATGGACTATGTGCAGTGCTCACTTAAAGCCCTGTACATGGCCCCAGGTGCCAGAGGGGACTCTCAAGTATTGAAAGATACCTGGAGTTCCTTGGTACCAGCAAAGACATAACCCTGCTGATACAGTCTATGCTGTTAACAGGCGTTAAGTCATGCACTGCCGGTTATGAGGTTTTTAAAATGGTTAAAGACACATTATTTTGGGTATTATTGTTGTGAAGCTCTTTTATAGAACTCAGACTCACTAACAATATGGAGTGCCATTAAAAGAGCAACATTAGGACAGAAAAAAAAAAAAAGAACAGAGGGAGTTGGACCAAAATAGGGAGCATCCCCAATATAGAGGGACACTTGGGAGGTATGCCTTTTCAATTAGATAGCTGGATTGTTGAAGGATAATTGGAAGTCGTTTAATAATAGCTTTGTGAAATACATAGCCACATTTACAATCATCCTTTCTACAGATACATTTTGTTCCCTTTGGGCACATACTAAAAAAGTCTTAATGAAAATGGTTTGTGCATTATGTAAACTATAAAGAGGTATTTTTTTTCATCCACAGAACACAACTAACAACTGTATTTCTTCATTTGCAAATGATTCACATCTTCGTGCTAGCCACCAGAATCTAAAACTGTCACACGTTATTAATTTAACAATTAATATAAGAAACACATAATTATATAAAAAGCAAAAAGACTGAGTTGCGAAATTGCATTATTTTTTTTCTAATACATGTAATTGAATTTAAATGATAACTAATATTTCTCTGATTTAACCCCTTGAACACACATAATTTCTTCTGTTAATATTTATTTTGGAATAAAAATGAGAGTAGAAACTTACTAGATTAACAAGCAATATGGGGTTAATATGACCCAGGCTTGGCAGGTTTACATTAATTACTAACATTTTCTTTTTTATTATTATTTTATTAATATTGCCATTTATATAGCACCAACAGAATCCGTAGCGCTTTACAATATTATGAGAGGGGATTTAACTATAAATAGGACAATTACAAATAAACTTACGGGAACAATAGGTTGAAGAGGACCCTGCTCAATCGAGCTTACATTCTATAGGAGGTGGGGTGTAAAACACATTAGGACAGGAATTTGCAGTCAAATAAGGTGGGCTGCCCTTTAGGAGAGAGCAAGAGACAGGTATGTGAGGTAGAGGTTAGTCTTGGAGGCCATAAGCTTTCCTAAAGAGATGGGTTTTAAGGCACTTCTTAAAAGATGCAAGACTAGGGGAGAGTCTGATGGCGGTAGGCAGGCTATTCCATAGGAAGGGAGCCGCCCGCGAGAAGTCCTGCAAGCGTGAGTTGGCCGTATGGGTGCGGACAACGGACAGGAGGTGGTCACGGGCAGAGCGGAGAGACCGAGAAGGGACATACCTATGGATCTGTGAGGAGATATAAGAGGGGCTAGAGTTGTTCAGTGCTTTATAGGTGTGAATTAGTACCTTGAATTGACTCTTATAGCATACAGGAAGCCAATGTAAGGACTGGCAGAGGGGTGAGGTGTGAGAGAAACGACTAGAGAGGAAAATCAGGCTGGCAGCAGCGTTCATTACGGACTGTAGCGGTGCAGTATGGCTTTTGGGAAGACCAATCAGGAGAGGGTTACAATAATCCATGCAGGAAATTACAAGAGCATGGACAAGCTCCTTGGTAGTATCTGGTGCAAGAAAGTGGCGGATGCGGGCTATGTTTTTAATATGGAATCTACAGGATTTGGCAACATGCTGGATGTGAGGCTCAAAGGTAAGGCCAGAATCAAGTATGACGTCAAGACAGCGCGCTTGCAAGGATGGACTGATGTGGGTACCACAAACTTGAAGGGAGAGCGAAAGAGGAGGATCAGTATTAGGAGGAGGAAAGACAAGGAGCTCAGTTTTAGAGAGATTGAGTTTCAGAAAGCGGGAGGACATCCCGTCAGAGATGGAAGAAAGGCAGGCAGTGACACGTTGCAGGACGGCAGGGGAGAGGTCCAGGGAGGAGAGATATAACTGAGTGTCATCAGCGTACAGGTGGTAGTGGAATCCAAAAGAGGTAATAAGTTTGCCAAGAGAAGTATAAAGTATAAAGAGAAAATAGAAGGGGACCAAGGACAGAGCCTTGGGGGACTCCAACTGAGACAGGACGAGGTGGGGAGGTATCATTAGAAAAAGAGACACTAAATGAGCGTTGGGAGAGATAAGAGGAAAACCACGAGATGACAGAGTAACAGAGACCAAGCGATTGAAGAGTTTGAAGAAGGAGAGCATGATCAATGGTGTCAAAGGCCGCTGAGAGGTCAAGAAGAATTAGTATGTAGTGGCTTTGGATTTAGCTGCGATTAGGTCGTTAGTAACTTTGATAAGCGCAGTCTCAGTAGAGTGGAGAGGGAGGAAGCCAGATTGAAGGGGGTCAAGGAGAGAGTTGGAATTGAGGAAATGAGACACACGGGTAAAGATAAGTCTTTCCAGAAGCTTTGAGGAAAAAGAGAGCAGGGATATGGGACGATAGTTAGAGGGGGTGGACGGGTCGAGGGATGTTTTTTTTAGTATAGGTACTACAGTGGCATGTTTAAGGTCAGCAGGGACAATGCCAGAAGAGAGAGAGCAGTTGAAGATGTGTGTTAAAGAAGGCACGAGACAAGTGGAGAGAGATCTAATAAGGTGAGATGGGACAGGATCGAGTGGGCAAGTGGTGGGGCGAGAGGAGCAAAGAAGAGCAGCCACCTCTTGGTCAGTAGCCGGGGAGAATGTCTGAAGGGTAGGAAAGGCATGATCTATGTGTGGTTGAGAAACAGAATGGCAAGGAGGGGAGAATTCTTTCCTTAGTTGTTCAATCTTGTCAGTAAAGTAACATGCAAAGTTATCAGCAGTAAGGTTAGTTTGGGGGGTGGCCACAGCAGGGCGAAGAAGAGAATTAAAGGTGTCAAAGAGATGCCTGGGATTGCGGAAGCATGAACTAATGAGAGAGGAAAAGTAGGACTGTTTGGCAAGGGCAAGGGCTGCACTGTATGAACACAATATGAATCTATAATGGAGAAGGTCTGACTGGGTGCGAGACTTCCTCCAGGAGCATTCAACACAACAGGAGCATCTTTGCAGGTAGCGTGTTGATTTAGTATGCCATGGTTGGGGGCGGGTCCTCCTCGAGGTGCTTGTTTGGAGCGGTGCTGCAGCGTTCAAGGCAGATGTAAGGGTAGAGGTATATGTGGAGATGGCCAGTGAAGGACAGGAGAGGGAAGGGATGGAAGCAGTCGTGAATCAATATCAGCTGACAACTGCTGGAGATCAAGAGAATTAAGGTCCCTCCTGAGTTGAGGGGGTTAGGCTGAGGTTGTTGGGTGAGGGGGTACACGAGAGCAAATGATAAGAGGTGGTGATAAGAGAGAGGAAATGGAGCGTTGCAGATATTAGATACTGTACATGCATAAGTGAAGATTAAGTCAGGGGTATTGCCAGCTACATGGGTGGAAGAATTAGCCCACTGTGATAGCCCGAGGGAGGAAGTAATTGAAAGTAGTTTAGAGGCTGCAGAGGTCAAAGGTGGGTTAATAGGAATATTGAAGTCCCCGAGAATTAGGGATGGAATGTTAGAAGAGAGGAAATAGGATAGCCAGGCAGCAAAGTGGTCAAGGAAGAGAAGAGGGGAACCAGGGGGACGATAAATAACAGCAATGTTAGCAGAGAAGGGTTTGAAAAAGCGAATTGAATGTATTTCAAATGATGGGAAAGAGAGGGAAGGGGGGGTGGGTAGAGGTTTAAAGGAGCAGTGAAGGGAGAGGAGAAACCCAACACCACCACCTTTACATTCAGAGTTTCTTGGGTTGTGGGTAAGTTGGAGACCACCGAAGGACAAAGATGCAGGGGTAGCAGTGTCAGAGTGGGAGAGCCAGGTTTCTGTTAAGGCTAGTAAATCTATTGAACGAGAGATGAAGAAGTCATGGACAGCAGTGGATTTAGTAATATTGCAAACAGACCGTGCGTTCCAGAGGGCAGTATTGAAGGAGGATTTAGAGGAACATGAGATGGGTATAAGATTAGTGTGGATCCTTGGGTTAGTATGTGGTGAGTTTGCCGAGAGGGGACCGGGGTTTGGAGAGACATCACCAGCTGCTGGAGCAGAAGGATAGAAAGGAAGTGAAGGTGGGAGTAGAATTTGAAAGTTTTGTAGGAGGGTATGTATGTAGAGGATTTTGGAGGACTTGGTGGAGATAGGCTGGAAAGATATGTGTAGAGTACATGGGATGAGTAGAGAGGGGAGGGGAGTAAGGTGGAAGTAATGACGATGGTGTTGCCAGGGACAGGTGAGTGAAAGGATAGGGATATTTTAGTAATGACAGAAGTTAGTGTTAATGTGAAAAATAGAAGTGAGAACATTAGAGAAAATGTGTATTAAAGAGATATGTAGAACATATATACACACACACATATCAATGAGTGTTTAAACCATTGTAAGGATGCAGTGTGTTAACAGAGCATTACAGGTGAGGAGAGGTTTAGTGACTTGATTGGTGTGTTTAGGAAACCAGCTGATTTGCACTATCTATAAGTAAGGTAATGACCATGGGGTGGGATGGTGGGCAATCTTCCAGAGATGATACCTCTGCTCAGAAGATTCTGCAGGACTTGGTTGCTTGGGAGTTAATGCTGTTAATGCTGTTTTAAGGGGCCCAGCCTGAAATATAAGGTCTGAGGTTAGAAAAAAAAAAAAGAAAGAAATAAAACACACTATTATGGGTGGGGAGACATGGGGCTATTGAGGTAATTAATTAGAGATGAAAAACTAAAGGAGAGAACTTTGGGATAAAAAGATATGAAGGATCAGATAGGTGAAAGTCATAAACCATGAACATAAATTTACAAGATTATCAAGTGAGAGTAGTAACACTAGCTAAACAAACAATTAACAAAGAGTCTTAGAGACTGAACATAAAATGACATGATCATAACAACTTTAAGAAAAACAGAAGATCAGGATGGGAGATATAGTTATCAATTAAGTAGTGATAGTATAGGGAGGGAGATGGAATAGAACACAATTTTAAAATAGGAGTTTAAAGGAAACAGTAATGCAGGAATTCTTGAGTAGATCTTCCAGAGATGATACCTCTGCTCAGAAGATTCTGAGATTCTTTTGCATTAAATATATAATTTATCACAGTCATAGTTGGCTTTAGGAGATGTGACATGACCACCCACCTCCTATCCAGAGGTGATATGGCAGCCACCATCACTACAATACAATTGGCACTGCTTGGGGGCAATCATCTGCTGTGAAACCAACATGCTGGATTCACAAGTCACTACATTCTTGTATATCCCAAGCAAGTGTAAGAAACCCGCACAGCATAGCTGTGTAAGACAGCAAGACAACTTACTGCCAGACAGACATTTTTTTTTTTTTTACATTGAGGTCTATGTCTACTCTATGCTGAAGAATTACTTGACAGGTGGACCGTCACCGGGAAAATATAATATAGATTTCTTTTGAAACACTTACACAATTCCTAGCAATTCTGATAATTTTTCTTTTTACTTTTAGGTACACTAGACATGTGTACCATAACAGGTTGGCTTTCAATTGGGGAGATGTAGCAACTCCAATTCTTTTCACCCCTTGTGGCTAAAAACACCTTTGCATACTTTCTGTGAAAAACCATACTTCCTTTGCTCAATCAACGTGGGTGAGAGGGTTGAGGGGAACACTTTCTCTATATGAAAGCCAGTAGGTTTAGTAGTTGGAGTAGTTGGAGCATTAGAAGTTATGAGGACATTCTGGACTACAGGCAGTATTTTGAGTTAGGGATAGTGTTGTGTAAGAATTGGGATATGCTTAACGTTGGCCTTTAAGGTTAGCGTTAAAGGGACACCATTCGTTGTTAAACAGTTTTCAAGCCATTAACATGGAATGAGGGTCGCTGGCTGCCCACGGCCCAGCTCCCAGCTTCCACTAGAGGTGTGGCAAAGGAAGAGATTAAACTCTTACCTAGCCATACCAATTCATAGCAGCAATGGATAGATGTGATGTCTGAAAGCTGTCAGCTGACACTATCAGCCAGTCACCATCTCCCACTGCTGCGCATTCTAATGTTTCCTTATTAGCCACAGAGGACAGACTGCTGCTGATTCTCATTTAGTGCTAAACCATGACTGTGCAAGGGGACTCCAGACAGTATAGCCACTGCAATGAGATAGCAAAAGAAAAACATGGCACAAGAGAATACTATGAACGGACAACAGCTCAAATAGCTTCACCTTCAGTAGGTCCACAGTCAGTTCTCAAATTGGTTTTAGCTCATTTTTTGCCATTATAGAGACTATTCCCAAATCGGACCGATCCCACCCAAAATGGGCACAAATCCAACATGCAAGCCAGTTCCCTCTGCACGAGAGGTAAAGCACCCAGACGATCATTTAAGCCTTGTTAGTCCTCGTGAATGAGGTATAGCCGATACACCTCTAGGCACAGCAAGCAAAGGTTCCATATCTGGATTACTCTTTAAACTTAGGGAAAGCAAAAAAAAACAACCAAGAGGGGTATTGTCTGTACCTCATTGACGAAACCTAACAAGACTAAATCGTCTGGGGTTGCTGTTTCTCTTGTGCACGGATCAGGCTCCTCAGACTGAATACAGCAATCCCATAGTGTTCTGTTCAGTTTGAGCACCAACTGGCCGAGTATGTGTCTGCAAGTAATACATGTGCTTATAAATACCCACCAAATATAAACAATGTGTATAAGTTCCCTTTTATTTAAAGCCTCACAAACACACAAAAACAGAATCAAATCATTTTATGCAAAAAAGAGCCCCACAAGTGATACAAAAATTATCTACCATTAAATAAATAAATCACATGTGAGAAATACCCTCTGGAAAATGGAATAGATGAACTCAATACAATGGAAATGTAAATAAATAAAATCCAGTGATTCTGTTTCAGGTGTATAGTCGGGGCACGTTCCTCAAATTAGAAGGATGGGAGACACAGCATAAATAAAAGAAAATAAATAAAATAGCAATAAATAAAATGTTCAGGCCATTTCGTCCTGTTCTGGACTTCTGGATATCCTTGAAGCCTCCAGCCTCATACTTTGGTCTCCAGGTGTCACGTATTCATCCGCTTATAGAAATGTGGTTAATGACATTTACTGTCCACACAGGAAAAGTTGTGCCGAGCAGCAACCTAATCCACAGAAGGTTTAATGCTGAGCAGTAATTGTGCAAATGAAAACCTGGTGTCATGTATTCATCCGCTTATAGAAAAGTGGTTAATGACATTTACTGTCCACACAGGAAAAGTTGTGCCGAGCAGCAACCTAATCCACAGAAGGGTTAATGCTGAGCAGCAATTATGCAAATGAAACCTGGTAACTGACTTTGGGGTCAAAGGCCGGTTACAGCCTATCAGAACTAAAGGAGGGGTATTTAGGCCCAGTTCTCAGCCTGCTCAGTGCCCTGTCGTGGTTTCCCTTGTGGTTGTCTGAGAGCGCGTTCCTGTTTATAGTTTTCTACCTGGTTTTTGACTTTGGCTTTGTTTATTGACTTCTCTATATTCTGGTATCCTGACTCCTGGCTTTCCTCATCGCTGTGTCCCTTTCTGTGTTCCCTGACCTCGGCTAGTATTTTTGACTATTCTTTGTACGTTAAATCCGGCCATTCTAAGGACCGGTAATACGTTACTTATTTGTCATCCGTGCTGTACAGTTCTACATGCTGGATCAAACAGTAATCCTGACACCAGGTAAAGTAGCAGGCATAGAGAGAGAGAGAGAGAGAGAGAGAGAGAGAGTGTGTATGTATGTGTGTGTGTGTGTGTGGTTAGCAACGTGTGGGAAAAAAAAATGAACAGTGTTTAGGCTTGAAAGTAGTTTACAGTGTAAGAATAGAAAACAGTGTGTGAATAGTTAAAGGGACACTGTAGGTGTCGTATATAATTTACTGCAAACCAATTAGTTTGAATGACTATCTGTTCCTGTCCAAATTAAAGATAATAAAGTTGCGTGCACGCAGAAGTAAATTCACACTGAGACACAAAGTTCAGGTTAATGAAAGAACTCCGGAGAAGTTTAATGGCTTCTGACAGAAAATGGGTGCGCAGACCCTTATAAAGGCATTATTACATCATTGAAGAAAATCAAGATATAGACAAATAGACATTGTTAATTGGCTTAGGTGCTAAGATGTTAGTAAAATGCCCTCCCCATTCTTAGGTCACTATCTACGTAATTTCTTAACTCCTACAGGTCTTAGCGCCATTTTGTTAAAATGAGGAGCTCACTCGACGGGAGGGGCCTTTTGGCAGCTATCCATTTGGAGCGTAGCTGGCACTTGTTAGTTTCTCAAGGTTAAGTTTCAAGGATTTTAGTAAATACACATTTTATCAAAGCTATTTCTTGCTGACATGCAAATTCTATGTTCTATAGACAAAGCTTCCTTGTAAAACTATGGGGGCCTCTTAGAGGTATAGCAAGAGGATTTAAAGGGGCCTTACAAATTTATAGAGGCCTAATAATTCTACAACATAGGCACAATATCTACTCCATCTCACTGAAATGGTTTTGTGTGTGTGTGTAGCAACGTGTGGGGAAAATATGAACAGTGTTTAGGCTTGAAAGTAGTTTACAGTGTGAGAATAGAAGATAGTGTGTGAATAGTTAAAGGGACACTGTAGGCACAAATCTACTCCATCTCATTGAAATGGTTTTAGTGTCTGGAGTCCCCTGGTGCTGTCCTTTCATTCAGTGTTAAACAGCTTTTAATTTTTGTGTGTATTAATGCTAAATGAGAGTCCCCAGCAGCCTATCTTCTCTGTGCTGTTTAGGCTAATGAGGAATTATAAGACTGAGCATCAATTTATGATTCTGAGAGTGTCAACTGACTGCTTTTAGCCTATCAGGGCACTAATTGCCAGCAGGAATAAGTATGGCTACAAAAAGGGTGTAATCTCTGCTTTAGCCACACCTCCAGTAGAGGCCATACTGTGGGAGTCCAGGGACCCTAATTTACTGTTAAACTGCTCAAAAATGTTTGACATTGAATAGAGTGATAGTGTTAGGGGGCTACAGACACTATAACCAATTCACAGAGATTAAATTGTTATAGTGCTTGCTATGCACTTAACAGTGTGTTATTGTGTACGGAAAATAACAATGTGTGAGTGGTTGTGTACAGGCTCCTTTAAATCTGAGGAAACTCTGTGTCTTTGTCACTTCTCCTGGCACAGACATTAGCAGTGTTTCTTGAGCCTTGAGTCAGATCGTGGCTATTATAAGACATTCTAATGCCCAGCCATCTCATCCATCGTTTATGAGAAATATTGGCTTATTGGCAAAAGTCTTCATAGCTGATGACTTCAACGGTGGAGGATCAGATTGCAGTGAGAACATTGTCCTTGCACTTGATTAAAGTTCAGTTTTTATGCCTTTTTAAGACTTTTTTTCTCTTTCAATGGCAAGCCGTATTATTCTCAACCAATATTGGGAAAACCCAGAAAGAGTTCTAAAAAAAAAAAAAAAAAAATTATTTTTAATGTTAGAATTCCTTTAAGAATAGTTAAAACAATAATTGTGATGTGTGAACTGTTGGGCTGTGTATGAGTGTGTGTATGTGTAATTGTGATGTATGGACTGTTGGGCTGTGTATGAATGTATGAGTTTGTGTATTGTGATGTATGGGCGTTTGGGTGGTGTATAGGTGTATGTGTAACTATGAGATTTGTTTTATAATTCGTTATTTTAGTAGTGCATAGAAAGAAACATAAGCTGGTAGTGACATGACATTGATAAGTAATATGACAAAGTATATTGCAGGTATATAACAGGTCATGTCTAAAGACTTGCACTTTTTTTAATAAACATTCAAAAGGTGAGAAACCTCGACATGCACAAAAAACATTGAGTAGAGATAATTGCAAGCTTGTATTGTGCATGTCAAGAAGTCTAATCAGTTGTCAGTATAATAAACTAAGGTATGTTACTGCTCATACTAGGGCCACTGTGAGGAAGTTACAAGAGACTTTGAGAGATGCTGTATGATTACCAGTGGCCTGGTTAGAAATACCGCCAGCACATCTTTATAGTGACATATATGCTAGGCCTACATGATAGACAAGATATGTTGGAATTAAGACTAGGCGATCAGCTCATAAACCAGCAAGATCACACACATAAAAAAACAAAACATAAGTAGTAAACAGTATGGAGGCTGTTGGGAGCTGAGTAAATTAATGTTGTCTTGGGTGTTTGAAACCGAAGGAAAATAAAATAAAAAAAGTTCAGCCTATGCCCAGACAGGATGTACTGAGTGGGCTATGAGAGTTTTCCCGACCCAGGCCCGAAGAGATGCTGATTGTGGCAAGTTGCAATTTCCCATTTTCGCACTCCCATCCCCAGATATGCTCAGGGAGCAACACGCCAGATTTTGGGGCCACTTCACGCCGTTTTCGCAAGGCTTAACGGTGGTTACTCCCCAGATCAGAGCCAGTGGGTCGTCTTCTGGGATCTCTCCCTTCATATCTTGCTGCTCAGGATGATAATGGCTGATCGAGGGGCATGGACGCAGGTACCTTTCAGGATGTAGAAGCGTCGGGTCGACGATTGGTAAGCTGAGCTGCATGTTTCTATCTCCCAGCTCTCTCCAGAGGCGTATGCAGGGCTCTCAATAAGGCAGCAGAAAGACCTTCTTCCACCTCTTGTGTGGCTCTGCTGTTCATGTTGTCCAGGAACATGAGGTGCCGCCATCTTAGGTGTGTTTAGCGGTCGGTGCTGATCGCCTTTGTGGTTTAGCAGGTTTGGCAGAGAAGTGTGCTGGCGGGGACCGGGATGACCCCCACCGGTTCAGAGGGGGGGGAAACAGGACCAGTCAGTTGCTCCGTGGGAGAGCCAGTGTGGGGCTGTGAACAAGGAAGCAAGGAGGCGGCCGTCCACCCCGCTCCTCGCTCGACTAGGCCTCAGATTCCAGAGTCTCGATTGTTTGTTTCAGGCTTTAGTATTCCCGGATCTGGACCCGGCCCCAGCTGTCAATTAAGTGGCAGATTATTGCTCCTGGGCTCCGAGTTGGTACAGGCTCTGCCGAAATTCAGCTTTAAGCCAAAGCCCGCAGGAGCTGCTCAGACATGCGACTTGCCTGCATGGCGGTCCGTCCCTGTCCCCCAACTATGAGATTTGGACTGCTGGGCTGTGTATGAATGTGTGAGTGTTGTGAGTTTGTGTATTGTGATGTATGGGCGGTTGGGCTGTGTATGAATGTGTGTATTGTGATGTATGGGCGGTTGGGCTGTGTATGAGTTTGTGTAATGTGATGTAGGGGCGGTTGGGCTATGTATGAATGTGTGAGTGTTGTGAGTTTGTGTATTGTGATGTATGGGCGGTTGGGCTGTTGTTGGCTGTGAATGATGCACTTCCTTTCTTTTGGTTCTTTACTTCCTGTTCCTGTTGGCAGTTGGTGGAATGTTCGAGGGATTTGAAACCCTGTGTAACAAGGTTGCAATATGAAGATCCTGTTATATATGTATTAATTCTATCTATCTATCTATCTATCTCATGGGTTGAAAGGCTTGAACAATATTTCACAGCTAATGATATTGCTGTTTTCCTAATAGTTATAGGAGCCAGAATGTATGAAATGCTAAGAAGTCTCTTGCAGAAACCTGCCAGCAAGCCATTGACAAGCTTGATTACTCTGTTTAGTAACCATTTCCAACCAAAACAGCTAGAGATAGCAGAGATTTAAATTCTATAAAAGAGGGCAGGAGCCTAGTGAATCAGTTTCAGCATAAGCCATTGCGTTACGGAAACTCGCCAGCACCTGCTGTTTTGGGGACTACCTGCCCACTGCTCTGCGAGACCAGTGTGTAAAGGGCATTGCAAGTGATGCAGTGCTAAGGAGACTGCTTACAGAAGAAGATTTAACATTTAAAAAGGCAATGAACATGGCAGGCATTATAGAACAAGCCTCTAAGGATGCTAATCTATTACACAGCAGACTGGACAACACACAGGAGGCAGATGCTTTAAAGTTAGATGCTAGAGCACAGAGTAAACTACAGAGAAAGAGACATTTAAAACAGAAACAATCACAATACAAATGTTATCGCTGTGGAACTGCTACAGGTCCAAGGATGCCAAGTGTCATGCTTGTGGTAAAATGGGCCACCTGCCAAGAGTCTGTAGATCAACAGCAGTAATCTTTTGAGAGACAGAGTAAACAATGCCTATAGGGTATAAATGAAGGCGTCTCCTGAAGATTCAGATGAACAATTTCCTGTAGTAAATGTAAAAATAAATAGCATAGGTTCTAATCTGGCTGCATTCACAGTTCAGATTGCTGTGAATGGCAAGGGACTGAGTATGGATTTGGGTACAGCTGTATCTGTGATTTCCTTGACACACTGGAAACTCCTTAACATACATAGGTCAATAATTCAGACAACAGTGAGACTTCAAACATATACCAAAAAACTGTTACCAGTGGGGTTTGTGACTGTCACAGTTACATTAAACAAGTGTAAGAAGAAACTAACTCTACATATCTTGAAATGGAGGACATCCACATTTTGGATAAAGGCTCTTGGGATGCCTGAAGTTGATAAGTATCCATGTCATGTGTTGAATGAAAAGCAGACGAGACTTGACTGGATTAGTTACATAGGAAGTATGCACCCATGTTTAATGGCCAGTTGGACCTGTAGAGGAACAACAAGTTTCCTTGGAATTAAAAGAAGGGGCAACACCACATTTTTTAAAGCAAGAAGTGTGCCATTTGCTCTAAGAGCAGGAATGGAGGCAGAATTAAGGACACCAGAGGAGCCGAATATCATCTCCAGGGTTCACAATAGTTAGTGGGTTACACACTGTTCCTGTGAGAAAAAGACATTGGGAGATATGGATTTGTGGAGATTTATGCATGGCTCTTAATGCACAGCTTAAAATAGAGAAGTATCCCCTTCCTAGGGTAGATTATATTTTTGCATCATTGGTAGGTGGCCAACTATTCACCAAAACTGACTTACAAAATGCATACCTACAGTTACCTGTACATCCAGATTCTCGACCACTACTTATGATTAATACTCATCTGGGGATATCCAGGTATAACTGTATAGATTTTGGCATTTAACCTGCACCAGTTGTCTGGCAGAGAACAATGGACAAGCTGTTGGCTGAAATTCCTGGAACACAGCGTTACATGACATGCTGGTGACGGGTAAATCATAAAAGGAACATAAAGCAGAATTTAGTAGAGGCAGTTTTAAAAAGACTTATGGAATATGGATTGAGGGTGAATTTGGATAAATGCCAATTCATGCAGTATCGTCTTGAATTTTGTGCTGATGTAATTGACAAATATGGGCTGCGTACAAAGAATGAGAAGGTCAAGGCCTTACAGGATGCTTGAACTCCACAAAATGTGACACAACTGAGATCCTATCTTGGTCTGTTAAATTATTACAATCATCTTTTGCTGAATTCAGCTCATGTGCTGTATGTACCCTTTGCATCGTCTTGTAGAGAGTAAACAAATATATATATATATATATATATATTTGTTTACTCTCTACGAGACGATGAAGCCCTAACTCTGGGGACCTAATATAAGTATCAGATGCAATATTGTCCGAACACCCTGTGTGCCAATGCAGTTGCCTTCCTTTGGAAATGGATTCACAAATAACTACCACAGAAAGAGGTACAATAACTTTTAGTGAGGTGATAACAGCTAATGAAATTGCACAGGAGACAGCCAAGGACTCTGTGCTGAGGGAAATAATTGCTTATGTATGCAAGGGTTGGCCACCAAAGACTCCAATTTATTCCAAGTCATTCTAAACAAGGAGTTATCAATACGAGATGGCTGTTTAATCAGGGAAGAAAAAGTTGTTATCTCTATTGTGCTACAACAACAGATTCTTGAAATTTTACATGCAGGTCATCCTGGCATAGTCTGCATGAAGCAAAAGGCAAGACGTCCAGGGCTGTCTTTACTATTGACTGGGCCCTGGGCAAGCATTTGTTTGGGCCCCTGGCCCTCGCCCTGAAGCACAACATACAAAAGAAGAGGCCTGTGGCCTTTGTGCATTGTGTTTATGGCGCAGCTATGTTTCATGACTGTGTGTGTATGATGAATCTCTTCAGGGGGTGACCGTGGCAGGGTGAGTAAAGGGGTAACTATGGAAAGGTGGGTGTGACAGGGCCAGAGCGGTAAATTAGACAGGGTTGGACAGTGAGTGTGACAGAGTGTGTATGAAAGGGTTGGGGTTAGGGTGGTAAATGTAACAGGGTGGTGTGGCATGGTTGGAAGGTGAGTGTTACAGTGTTGGGGTGAATGTGGCATGGTTGGAGGAAGGAGTGTGACAAGCTGAGGGGAGGTGAGCGTTATGTGACAGGGTGAGTGTGGCATGGTTGGGGGTATGAGTATGACAGAATTGGAGGGGTTAATGTGATAGGGTAAGTGTGGCAGAGTGATGGGAGGTTAGTGTGGCATGGGTGAGTGTGACAGGATTGGGGGAGTTTTGTGAGTGTGGCAGAGTGAAGGAGGTGACAGTGTGTTACTGTGTGTGTGTGTGTGTGTGGGAGGGGTGACTGGGGTGTGTTTGTGTGCAGTGTTAGTGTTGGAATTCAGGGGAGTATACATTACCACACACAAAGTTATGCACACACACCGAAGCATGCAGACACACAGGTACACATACACAGAAAATCAGGTGCACAAACACACAGGTAGACATACACAGACACACAGGTGCACATACACATTGACACACAAGTACACATACACACTGACATAAAAACACATATATGCACAATGTCAGGTACGTAAACAGGTACATACATATACAAATAACAATTTACATATTTTAGCCACCCTCCTGTTAACTTACTTTTGATGCTTAAGGGTGGTTTTTTACTGGTGTCCAGAGGGCACCAGGCTTCCTCAGTTCCTCTCCTCATCTGGATGTGGTGCCTTCTACCCACGAGGCACTCTTTTAGCTGAGAGGAAGTGACCTGTCCTGAACTCACTTCCTTGGGATAACAAAGTGACAGGGGCCCAGTCCGGGGGAATTTTCAGGGGCCACAGCCCCTGATTAATTGGTTGCAGTCTAATGGGGCAGCTGCTTTGGGCCATCCAGGAATAACTGGGCCCGGGGCAGCTGTCCCTTGATAAAGACGACCCTGAAGAGGTCATATGGACAACCATTGAAGAGGATAATTCCCGTTATGTTTCAGGTTGCACTGGCTGTGCCACATAGTGCAGTACAACCTTGACCCTGGACTCTATCCCCATGGCAGAGAATTCAGATATATATCCAAAAGGTGCTCTGTGCATAAAGAGGGCACTTAACAATGGTTTAAAATATATTTATAATTGCCGCTACTACACTCTAGTAGGTATCTCTCTCACCCGCCTCCAGAGTGGAATGCTAAAAAATATAATACAGCACACACTTACCTCTCAAATAGGGATATTTAACATTTGTTAAAATACTGCGCAACTGGGGGTGAAAACAGAGAACTCTGTGGTGTGTACTCAACACTTTTGTGAATATGGAGAGAAACACTAACATGGATATGAGCCTCAAAAGACAGGCTCAGATCATTTCAACAGGACTGTACTCAGGTGACACAATCCCCCCTATTGTCCAAAGGATGTTTGTTTAGAAGAAAAAAAAACAGAAAAAGAAGCAGCAACTCCTAGTGTAATATGTCATGTACAGTATACAGATTTTTATATAATGAGGTAACTGCTCACCATGACCAGAGCCAAGGTAAGATAAGTCATATAGACCATAGTTCTTTAGTTTAATATTTTGGCCAAACTGTAGGACATGTGACCACAGGAAGGAAAGCTTCCAGATGAGTGTGGACATTGTGCTATATGTTATATCTATCTGATCTGGTAGCTAACAGGTAGAGGGGAACATTCAGCAAGTTCTCATATATGTATTCCAATCCAGCATCCCAGAGGATAAAAAGGGTAGACATCATGGTTGCATACTAAATTCCATAAACATTACATAAATTTACCCTGCTTAACTCCTTAAGGACACAACTTCTGGAATAAAAGGGAATCATGACGGAATATTTCCGTCATGTGTCCTTAAGGGGTTAATGCCAAATTAAAATAGTAAAGTAAATATTACTTGTTTTAATCTTAGATTACGTTATTCCAACGTCTGCCCAGCCCTGCACAATATATTTGCAAACTCTATATTAACTAAAATTGCTTAAAACTTTAAAGGACTTATTACTATATTTTGTAGTTGACTATATTATTGTTTTTTTTTAAATATATTGTTAGATTATTATTTTATTCAATCTAAAATGGCTTTTTTTTGTCACCTTTTTACACATTTTCCTATTTCTGTTAAATTAGCACTTTAAAGGAACACTATGGTCACCATAACTACTATAGCCCAATAGGTGCTGTCCCTACAGATTCTGCAATGTAAATGCACCCATTTCTGATAAAAGGCAGTGCTCTCATTCCTGCCTAAGTTCCCCTCTAATGGCTATGACTCAGACAGCTGCTAGAGGTGCTTCCTGGATGAGGTCCACAATCTTTACAGGACTTAAGTTCAGCATCTACACGCTCTGCATGGAGATGCTGAATGCTCCACAGTCATTGATTTAATGCATTTCTATGAGAAGATGCAAACTGGTGCGGCACAGTGATTTTCCGTGCATGCACACTAACCTCCCAATGACTTTCTATGAGGTAGCATTGAATTGGCTGAGATGATCAGGATTGATGATCTCAGCCAAGGTGGCGGGACCAGCAGTGTGGAGAACGGAGCATTGATAGCTGAAAATTATGTAACTTGTTATTTATGCACATGAGGGGGTGGGAGGGGGAGACACCTTAATAATTAGCTTAACACTATAATGTTAGAAATACATGTTTGTATGCATAATGCCACAATGTTGCTTTAAGGGTCACTCTGTTTTCCATAACCATTTTAGCTGGTTCAGAGAACCTTTCCATGCAGTCTTTTGGAATTCAGAGTTTGTTTAACATTGGAGATGAGCTTTGATTTGGGGTCTGTCAAGCGGCCTGTTGTACGATTTTGTTAGAAAAATCAGTTTTGTCCAAATTGGTCTGAGCTCCCTCACTGCTCAGCCACAGATCACAAAAGCACCAACTGCTGTTCTGGTGCCCTGGCTGTGTGCAAACTGATAGCAGCAATATTCCTGCTGCCAACAGTTTATAGAGCACCTCTATTTGTCATAAGTGATAAATAGAACTGCTCCTGGAGGATAAACTACTTATCCCATAAAGTCCTTAAAATGGGATATTCCTGATTGGTGGAGTTTTCCAGGAGATGGAATGGGTCTATTTGTAACTACAAGAAGTCATAGAAAGTGTATGTTTACAGGGAAAGTGAGAGGTAACTTTTATTCAAGTTTGCTTTTTTTTTGCATTATTATCCATACACAAAATAGTAATAATTTTGCACCTGTAGTTTCTATTCCCCCTAAATTTCTTAAGCTGTAACCATGTTTTTTTTTAAAAAATAGCAGACAGATTTACTAAATGGTTGTAACGGCTGTAGCTGCTAAACAAAGTTACACTTGGAAGTCAGACCTGAAAACATATCTGTGATACTTACTATCATGAATCAAAACTTAACTTCTGAACATAACTCATCTTAGGCAGAGAATCTAAAAACGAGTGTTAAGTTGTAATTTAAAGGGACACTATAGTCACCTGAACAACTTTAGCTTAATGAAGCAGTTTTGGTGTATAGAACATGCCCATGCAGCATCAGTGCTCAATCCTCTGCCATTTAGGAGTTAAATCCCTTTGTTTAGGAACCCTAGTCCCACCTCCCTGCATGTGACTTGCACAGCCTTCCATAAACACTTCCTGTAAAGAGAGTCCTATTTATGCTTTCTTTATTGCAAGTTCTGTTTAATTAAGATTTTCTTATCCCCTGCTATGTTAATAGCTTGCTAGACTCCGCAAGAGCCTCCTGTATGTGATTAAAGTTCAATTTAGAGATTGAGATACAATTATTTAAGGTAAATTACATCTGTTTGAAAGTGAAACCAGTTTTTTTTTTCATGCAGGCTCTGTCAATCATAGCCAGGGGAGGTGTAGCTAGGGCTGCATAAACAGAAACAAAGTGATTTAACTCCTAAATGACAGTGAATTGAGCAGTGAAATTGCAGGGGAATGATCTATACACTAAAACTGCTTTATTTAGCTAAAGTAATTTAGGTCACTATAGTGTTCCTTTAAAGCATTAAACCGTAGACATGTGCAATTCATCTTGGTTCGAATTTAAATTCGGGCGAATTTCGGCAATTTGGATGCTTCCGAATGTCCCATAGGAATAAAATGGATTTGGTAAGAGTGTAAAAAAATTGAATCATTGGCAGAGCCAGCACATGCCAAACACAGCCCTGGTCAATCAGCATCTATTCATAGAAATACAGTGAATCAATGCATCTCTATGAGGAAAGTCGAGTGTCTCCATGTCGAGGGTGGAGACACTGTGCAGCACTGCCCCAGGAAGCACCTCTAGTAGCCATCTGAGGAGTGGCTAGTGGAGGTATCCCTACGCTGTAATGTAAACACTGCCTTTTATTTGAAAAAAACAGTGTTTATTGCAAAAAGCCTGACGGGACTGATTATACTCACCTGAACAAATACAATAAGCTGTAGTTGTTCTGGTGACTATAGTGTCCCTTTAATCAACACACAAAAGGACCAAGGGATGTCCCTTTGGCCACAAATACAATGTAGCTATTTAACTTTATATTTTTCTCCATTTACAACCACAAATACATACCTTAAATACCTACCATAATTCATTATGGCATATTTAAAAGCAGACCTGTCATTTTTTTTCCTTTTGGTTTTCTTTCCTTATGCCCTTCGAATCTTAAGAATTATAATCTCCTCCTTGCAACTTGCCTTAACTTATATTTATCTTTTCTTTCCTGTACCATACTGTACTGGGTGCAGCGTTTTTATTCTCCTCTGTCATGATGTCTGCTATTTGCCTTCTGTAGAATTGATTTTACTGGTGGATTGTGGGTATATTTAATTGGCTATTGAAACAGAACCTTGCTTTAAGCTCCGCCAAATGTCAAGTTTTGTCAATCTGTTATACATAAGGAAAAGTAGTCCATACTTTTATTTATGTATTTAATGAAAACTAGAGCGCTCAGGAAATAAGTAAAGATTCAGAGACATGGAGTGTTGTAGAAACACAGCATATGATTTTTATTCGCTTTAAGAGAAAAGGCAGACTTTATTGCTTTTTAATAGTTTGCCATAGACTCTGGCGAGGCGTTCCACTGTGGGTTGACAAATGAGAACCCTTCAAAAACTTTTGATCTTCTGAGCCAATAGGTGTCTTGAAGGCCTCTGTTGAAGACAGGGGATTCTCCTGTGTCCCAGATGGTAAAGGACAGTCCAGCTGTGGCTACAGGAGAAGATACAACGCTGCTGTAACTGGCTTGTCTTTTTTAAAAACAAAAAAAAACAAATTTCCTGTAATGTACCTAAGTCTTCTATCTAACCATCAGTTGCAACATGTTACAGTATAGTGGTAATATTCCGGTCTAAATGACCACAAATAAAATAGACATGAAAGAAAATACATCTAATAGTTCTTGGTTTGGTTTAAGACCATTTTGCACCTAGTTTACAATGGTTTAGGCAATTAATTTACTTTTTTTGTCATCTAATATTATACCTCAGGACCTTTGTTGTCTTGCTTATCTTTTTTTACAAACACGGTCTGTTAAATCATCAGACTTATACTTAGCCACAGTTTTAATGGTCAGTGTAATTACCGCAGTTACTAAGGGGGATCTAATCTGCCGGCCTCCAGCTCCAACCAGTCAATGGATTGATAAAACCGGTGGGAACGAATATTGCCGTTTACCCCCAAACGCTTGGCTGGTGACATGCACAGGAGCTATATAGAGAAACAGTAATGTGTTGGTTATAAACGTTCCCATCATTTTAAACAACTGTCCAATAAACAGATTGTAAGTTATCTGATGATCCTTAT
The DNA here is from genome assembly GCA_933207985.1 of Pelobates cultripes. Lineage (NCBI taxonomy): Eukaryota > Metazoa > Chordata > Amphibia > Anura > Pelobatidae > Pelobates > Pelobates cultripes. The sequence goes on from OW240918.1 coordinate 111,701,742, forward strand.
ATTTATATGGAATGAATTTTAAAAATCTAATAACAATAAAAAACATGTTTTATATTGTGAGCGTAAAAGTGGAATTGTGCTTGATGGAAGATACATCAGGCCTGATTTGTTAAACAGCAACCTGAGAATTTTCAGTTAAGTGCCCCAGGGCGAGATGTTAGAGTTTGCAATCTACATTGCTAAGGTTCTGCAAAACACGGTATGGGTCCCTGGGGCGGAGTATTTGGAGAGCAGGGTGGGCCAATGCTCCAACAGCATTAGTTGCTGTGTAACAGACCACTATTTGAATCTGACTTGCGAGTTATTTAATTGGCACTCACCTGTAGCCAGTCAATTAGTAGACAGGCCTTTAAAAGAAGAGGGCAGCCTGCGGCAGAGTGAGGGAGAAAAGACAGCTAGGAGAGATTGTGGTTATTGCAAAGACATTTCTTTTGTTTGGAAAATTGGTAAGTGGGAAAGCCACCCAATTGCAGATAGCAATTACTGTCTAGTAAGAGCTCAAGTAAGAGCAAGGGGTTTTGTTTGTTTTTGTTATTATTTAAAGCACCTGTTTTCTTACTGAATAAAAAGGAAAACCGAGCTGAATGTGTCCTGGACTTTGTATACCCTAGAAGGCTGTGGTTACTGCAAGATTTGTGACAATCCTACCTGTAAAAGAGGTGGTTTGTTACAATATAAAATGTTATATTATATGTTATGATACCAAAGCTTTGTAATATAATTCACCCATAGGTGTAAATCAGTTATGATCAAAAAAGGACGTTCCTGTTGACATCGAGAAAATGAGTCCAAACGCCCACCAATCAACGCCAGCATTATACCTCTCGACATTCATCGTCTGCCAAATATAGGAGCGATGTGACCTGCATTGCCTGCTTTTCTCTGTGCTGTTTTTCCACATGTTCTCCAATACAAGCCCCAAACCAGTGAATATTATTACATTTTCAGTTATGTTTTGTTTAATCTTTGCACATAGTTACCGTACTGTATGAATCTGATGAACCTTTCACGTATATGGAATGAATACAAAAAAAGTCTAATAACAATAAAAAAGATAATTCATAAAAAAGCTTTGTAATACACACCTGTTTTAGAATATCCTGTGTCTCTATACTTACAAAATTATGGTGACATGAAGATTTCGTAAGCAATAATTCGCCCATATGTGTTAATTGGTTGTCAAAATAAAAAGGAGACATTCCTGTGGCCATCTTGAAAAGAATTATTCCAAATGTCCACCAATCCACAGCAGCATTATAGCTCTCTCCATTCTTAATCTACCAAATATATAAAATCAGAGAGATCTACTCAGCAGGCCGCCCACACAGATCTAGTTTGGGAAATATATTATATAATATAAGTTGTGCTACATAGGATGGTTTTGTATCAGTTACGTCTAACTCTGTCATTGTTGAATTCTATGGACTAAATTTCCCATGATGTTCAGCAAAACTAAAGGCTGGCTATAAATACTGGAAATAAGGTTTACACATCTGCAATTATTATTATTATTTTATTATTTGTATAGCCCCAGCAAAATTCTGTAGCGCTGCACAATGGATGGACTAACAGGCACGTAATTGTAACCAGACAAATGGACGCACAGGAACAGAGGGGTTGAGTTTACATGCTAGAGGGAGTATATAAGATTAACAATCATAACTTTTATATAAAATGAAATGACATTTTACATTGTTTGTTTTGTTCCTTTTTGTTCCAGAATTTCAGAAGTTAGAGGAGCACTATTAATTATTTTTTAAATAACAATTTAGTAGATATACCCCCAAAGAAAACATGCAACTAATTGTTTTTGCATGTTTTTTATTGGCAGTATATGAAATTGTAGTTTGCAATAGGTGCAGATCTAGTATCTGCAGTTACTACATTTCTCCAATTATCTCAATACCCAATTAGAGGTTTCTCATTGAGAAGCCTTGCATTCCAGGCAGAGTGTGCTGTCCAATCACTGACATGTCTTTGTTCAGTTCACTGAGCAGTCTTAAGGCAGCTGCTCCGAGTATGCGCCCAGGTTAGCTCAATGGAATTAAACTTGGAGCAAGCAACATCCTATTGTCTGTCTGACAAATTCTATTGAAATTGGCACTTTTCTTAAATGGAAAAGGAGGGCACAATCATCACACATAAAGCACTTTGGGGAGCTGAAGTCCAAAAAAACTGTCCATATAAGGCATGATAAATATAAGGCCCGATAAATTCATTCACGCATTTTGGACCATTAATTAATATTTACTATACCAGAAATGTTCACCTTTCTTGTTTTAAATGTGCCAATACACTCTAAGAATACACACCCTGATTTTGCAGTTTCTCTCTCTTTTTAAATACTTTTATTAATTGGCATCACCTTCAACAATTCATTTTTTTAAATGTTGTCTCTTATTTATTTATAAAATATTTTACCAGGAAGGTTACATTAAGATTGCTCTTGTTTTCAAGTATGTCCTGGGTCCACAAACTTTCCATTATTACAATAGGGTACAATATAATATTAAAATACACATATATACATTTAACACAGAACAGGTAAGAAATATAATCAACCATGCTTACAGGTGCATTCTGTGCTGAGAAATGTTGACAGCAATCTCTTAAAGGATTTTAGATTGGGGGAAGATTTCATTGTGTCTGTGAGGTTACTCCATAACAGAGCGGTGCTCTGTAGGAAAATGAGGATCGATCCACTTTCTTTTTTTGTATTGTGGTATGCTAAAGTGCTGGTACTGGATCGGAGGCTATAGGAGGTGGGAACAGCCGGTGGAGGTCATTCTGCTCAGGTAGGGTGGGAGCTTCCCAGAAAAGCTCTTAAACACAAGGCTGGAAAGTTGAAGGATGCGTCAGGATTCCAGCGCCAGCCAGTTTAGCTATTTTAACATGTCACAATGGTGGGTCATGTAATTACGTTGTAGCACAAAGAGGCAGAATGACTTATACAACATAGTAAGTTTATTAAGGTGGGTTTGCAGCGCAGGTGCATACACTACATCCCTATATTCAATAACTGGCATTAGTATTTATTGTACAATCTGTTTCCTTACTGTAGGCTTATGCAGGATTTGTTTCTGTACAGGGCACCTAGTTTTGGATACAGTTTTGTTGAGAGGTTTTCAATGTGAAGGCCAAAGGCCAATTGGTGTCTAGCAACATACCTAGATATTTTAAAGAACTGTGTTTCCTTAAAGTCTGGCGCTGGCTGTCTTTAGCTCAGGCTGTAGGAGAGAGATTTATTAGGGTCTGATAGGCCTGCATTAAAGCTAAGGAATGGGGTAAATACTACTATGCACAGATGAGGAGAGATAAATACATAAAGGATGGTGAATTTGTCTTCCTCGTCACCTGGGAATATACACTGCTCAAAAAAAATAAAGGGAACACTTAAACAACACAATGTAACTCCAAGTCAATCACACTTCTGTGAAATCAAACTGTCCACTTAGGAAGCAACAGTGAGTGACAATCAATTTCACATGTTGTTGTGCAAATGGAATAGACAACAGGTGGAAATTATAGGCAATTAGCAAGACACCCCAAATAAAGGAGTGTTTCTGCAGATGGTGACCACAGACCACTTCTCAGTTCCTATGCTTCCTGGCTGATGTTTTGGTCACTTTTGAATACTGGCAGTGCTTTCACTCTATTGGTAGCATGAGACGGAGTCTACAACCCACACAAGTGGCTCAGGTAGTGCAGCTCATCCAGGATGGCACATCAATGCGAGCTGTGGCAAGGTTTGCTGTGTCTGTCAACGTAGTGTCCAGAGCATGGAGGCGCTACCAGGAGACAGGCCAGTACATCAGGAGACGTGGAGGAGGCCGTAGGACGGCAATAACCCAGCAGCAGGACCGCTACCTCCGCCTTTGTGCAAGGAGGAACAGGAAGAGCACTGCCAGAGCCCTGCAAAATGACCTCCAGCAGGCCAGCATGTGTCTGCTCAAACGGTCAGAAACAGACTCCATGAGGGCACGACTTCCACAGGTGGGGGTTGTGCTTACAGCCCAACACCCTGCAGGACGTTTGGCATTAGCCAGAGAACACCAAGATTGGCAAATTCGCCACTGGTGCCCTGTGCTCTTCACAGATGAAAGCAAGTTGACACTGAGCACGTGACAGACGTGACAGAGTCTGGAGATGCCGTGGAGAACGTTCTGCTGCCTGCAACATTCTCCAGCGTGACCGGTTTGGCAGTGGGTCAGTAATGGTGTGGGGTGGCATTTCTTTGGGGGGCCACACAGCCCTCCATAGAGGTAGCCTAACTGCCATTAGGTACCGAGATGAGATCCTCAGATCCCTTGTGAGACCATATGCTGGTGCGGTTGGCCCTGGGTTCCTCCCTAATGCAAGACAATGCTAGACCTCATGTGGCTGGAGTGTGTCAGCATTTCCTGCAAGATGAAGGCTTTGTTGCTATGGACTGGCCCGCCCGTTCCCCAGACCTGAATCCAACTGAGCACATCTGGGACATCATGTCTCGCTCCATCCACCAACGTCACGTTGCACCAGAGACTGTCCAGGAGTTGGCACATGCTTTAGTCCAGGTCTGGGAGGAGATCCCTCAGGACACCATCTGCCACCTCATCAGGAGCACGCACAGGCATTGTAGGGAGGTCATACAGGCACGTGGAGGCCACACACACTACTGAGCCTCATTTTGACTTGTTTTAAGGACATTACATCAAGGTTGGATTAGCCTGTAATGTGACGCCAAATCCAGACCTCCATGGGTTCAAAAATTTGATTTCCATTTTTTTATTTTTGTGTGATTTAGTTGTCAGCACATTCAACTATGTAAAGAACAAAGTATTTCAGAAGAATATTTAATTCATTCAGATCTAGGATGTGTTATTTTTGTGATCCCTTTATTTTTTTTGAGCAGTGTACATTTCTAAACAGGCCACTAGATTCTAAAACATCTGTGGTTGATGATCATGTCATGTGATCATTTAAAGATTAACCCCTTTAGACCGGAGGGCGTACAATTACGCCCTATTATAGACGGCTCTAAACGCCGCCGGGCGTAATTGTACGCCCTCCGGTTTTTGCCTACTTACCCGGTCGCCGGCGGTCCCACGCCGGCGATCGCGGTGGGGGGGACTCCCAGGGAGCCCCCGTGGCACGTCCGTCCTCGTCGAAGCTCCCCGGCCATGTGAGAGTGGGGTCCTAGCGAGGACCCCACAATCACATGGCCGGGGATAGCTGGCTTCTGTATTGCCAGCAGGGGGGCTGCCTGTAATTACAGGTGGTCCCCCTGCTGGCTGGAAATAAAATGAAAATAAAATGTATTAGTGTAAAAAAAAATTAAATATATACTTAGATCATATATATATATTATATATTGTGATCCTTGTCACCAGGTAGCACGGTCCTCTAGGGCAAAAACATGCACAGTCCTTGTAATTGCATATACTCCATGCACTTTATTTGAAAATCCACACAGGATACAGCAGTAAATGAAAAACATAACTGTAACAGAAAACCCTATAAACAAAAAACCTAGCTCGTCTGAGCACTAACTCACTTTGTATATCCCTCTCTATCAGGGTTAAACTAACAAAAACATATGGCACCAACCTTACTAGATAGCAACACTCTGCTAGCTAGCCTGTTGCTTTCCTTTCTCCACTCCCAGTGCTCCAAGCCAGCCTTGCCTTGACTGCTTTCCTTTCTGCACTCCCAGTGCTCCAAGCCAGCCTTGCCCTGACTGCTTTCCTTTCTGCACTCCCAGTGCTCCAAGCCAGCCTTGCCCTGACTGCTTCCTTTCTGCACTCCAAGTGCCTAGTCTCCTTGACTCTATCTGGAGAGAACAGCCTCTCTCTCCTACCTGCTTCCTGGGAGGAAGCCAGCAATCCCTCTCTTTTTCCTGCCTAGCCGGGAGGGGTTTATTCCCACTGCAACAGCTCATTAACTGCAGCTGAGCAGTGGGTTGGAGACGATCCAAAAAATCCTGGCCTGGATCCATGTCTCCCCAGAAAACCACAAAACTGTGGAGTGGAGCATTGGCCCACCCTTCTCTCCAAATGCTCCACCCCAGGGGCCCATAACTAAACAATGCTTTGTGTTGTGCAACACACAAACTACACGTACTTCCCCTGGGGTTAAAAGGCCTATCTGCCTTCACTTTATCACAATATATATGATCTAAGTATATATATACACATATACATACACACACGTACACCGTCTAGGTGTATTTTACTATTAATATATATATATATATAATTATATATATATATATATATATATTAATATCAAATTACACGTAGACTGATACTGGTTAAATATATATATAATTATTGTTATATATATATATTTATATATAATATAAAAAAATTAAATATGTAAATACATTAAAAAATAAAATTAAAAAAATAATTAAAAAATATATAGATGTGTGTTATTTCATTCTAACTGTATTGTGATATTAATATATATATATATTTATATCAAAATACACGTAGAACGAAATAATATATATATCTACATACATAAATATATACGTATATATCACTATATATATACCTATATATAAATAAAAATATTTTTCACATATAGATTCACATATGTATATATATATATATATACACACATATATTAATTCTACATATATATTTATGTAATATTTTTACATAATTAGGTATCTTAATTAATTACAATTAGCGGGACCTGCATGACAACCCATGCCGAAAGTAAAGGGAATTTAATTGGCTAGCACTATATTTAACCCTATAACTTTCCAAGACACCATAAAACCTGTACATGGGGGGTACTGTTCTACTCATGAGACTTCGCTGAACACAAATATTAGTCTTTCAAAACAGTAAAATGTATTACAATGATGATACTGTTTTGAAAACACAAATATTTGTGTTCAGCGAAGTCTCCCGAGTACAACAGTACCCCTCATGTACAGGTTTTATGGTGTTTTCAAAAGTTACAGCGTCAAATATAAGGCTTGCGTTTCATTTTTTTCACATTAAAATTTGCCAGATTGGTTATGGTGCATTTGAGACCCTATGGTAGCCCGAGAATGAAAATTACCCCTATGATGGCATACCATTTGCAATAGTAGACAACCCAAGGTAGCACACTAGCAATGGTCAGTTCCTCACCTCAGGAGCAATGTAGCCTGGTGTACCTGCCTTTCTCATTGCTGTTTTTCCACACGTATTCTCCAACGCGAGCCTAAAATCGGTGAATAATAATACATTTCAGTTACGTTTTATAATCATTTCAGGTAGCTACTGTACTGTACGAATCTGACGAACCTTTGATATGTATGGAATGAATAAAAAAAATAGTCTAATAGCAATACAAACATGTTTCATATACAATGTAATATTATATGTTATGCTACAAAAGTTTTGTAATACATACCTGTTTTAGGATATCCTATGTCTCTATGCTTACGAAATTATCGTGACATGAAGATTTCTTAAGCAACAATTCGCCCATAAATGTTAATTGGATGTCATGATAAAAAGATGTTCCTATGGCCATCTTGAAAAGAATTACTCCAAACTCCCACCAATCCACGGCAGCATTATAGCTCTCGCTATTCATCGTCTACCAAATACAGGAGCAATGAAGCCTGGTGTTCCTGCTTTTCCCAGTGCCGTTTTTCCATACATATTCTCCAACGCAAACCCAAAATCAGTGAATACTAATACATTTCAGTTAAGTTTTGTTGAAACTTTTCACTTAGCTACTGTACTGTATGAATTTGACGAACCTTTCATATATATGGAATGAATTTAAAAAACAATAGTCTAATAATAAAAACCATGTTTCATATAAAATGTAATATTATATGTTATGCTGCAAAACCTTTGTAATACACACCTGTTTTAGAATATTTTGTGTCTCCAAGGCAGCTTACGAAATTATGGTGACATGAAGATTTCTTAAACAATAATTCACCCCCCAAAAAAGTCTAATAACAATAAAAAATATATTTAATATAAAATTTAATATTATATGTTATGCTATAAAAGCTTTGTAATACACACCTGTTTTAGAATATCCTGTGTCTCCATACTTACAAAATTATGGTGACATGAAGATTTCTTAAGCAATAATTCGCCCGTATGTGTTAATTGGTTGTCAAAATAAAAAGGAAACGTTCCTGTGGCCATCTTGAAAAGAATTACTCCAAATGTCCACCAATCCACAGCAGCATTATAGCTCTCTCCATTCTTCATCTACCAGATATATCAAATCAGAGAGACCTACTCAGCAGGCTGCCCACACAGGCAATTAAGACGGGGACAGATCTAGTTTGGGAAATATATTATAAGCTGTGTTATGTAGAATGGTTCTGTATCAGTAATGTCTAACCGTCTACTCCATCAGTTAAAGGACAACTATGACCTGAAAACTATTTTTAATGTAATAATCATTTGCTCAAGTTTTGAAAGAAAATAGATTTGTTTTTAAATTAAGTATATGTACAATAAATATTATTTATTTATTTATAGAATATTTTACCAGGAAAGATACATTGAGATTTCTCTCGTTTTCAAGTATCTCCTGGGTCCACAAATCATTGCATTGTTACAATTAGGGTACAATAAAATACAAAAACAATATTAATACACAATAAATACAAAATTTAACATTGAACAGGCAGGAAATATATAATCAACCATGACAGGTGCATTCTGTTTTGAGATATGTAGAGAGGGATCTCTTAAAGGACTTTAGGCTTAGGGATGATTTTAAATTGTGCGGGAGGTTGTTCCACAATTGCTGTGCTCTGTAGGAGAAGGAGGATAGGGCTGCTTTCTTTTTGTATTGAGGTGGACTAAGTAAAGTGTTGGTACTGGATCGGAGGTTATAGGAAGTGGGAACAGCTGAGGAAAGCATTGTGTTCAGGTAGGGTGGGAGTTTCCCAGAAAAGCTCTTAAACACAAGGCTGGAAAGATGAAAGGTGCGTCTGGATTCCTGCGACAGCCAGTTTAGTTCTTTTAGCATGTCACAATGGTGAGTCCTGTTATTACATTGTAGCACAAATTGGCAGAACAAGTTATACAATGTGTTGAGTTTATTAATGTGGGATTGCGATGCAGGATCCTTCAGCCATATACATGAATCTTGGGTCGAACAGCATTTGAAAACCGACTATTAGTCGCCATGATCTTCCCTGCTTCACTCCCTGCTCAGAAACAGGGAAGAACAGAGAGACTGTCAGATTTCAAACACTATCTGACCGAAGGTGCATGGCCAAAGAACACACACCTATACTAAAGGGATGAGGTTTTCACATTTTTATTTTTTTACATACACTTCATTAAAAAAATAATATATGTATATATTTCCTTTAAATACTTGAAGAAAAAAAAAAGGATTATCTTAAAAATAAATAGTTTTTACTCCCCTCTAAGCTAGAGCTACACAATATACTGACCAATGTCAGTGATATGGAACAACTCCCAGCACAAATTTGGGATTCCCCACAACGTAGTAAAATACTTGGTCGTACTGTATACATAAGGAGTGGGCTAGGGTCCCCTCGGTGGGATTTCTCTTTTTTCATCTCTCTCTCTTTCACTGTTCTTCCCCTCCTTATCATCCAGTTCACACTTTTTAACAATGCAGTTTGAGTTCACTGTGTTGTCAAAGCAAATACTAAAAGTAAAAAATAAAGAATTTAAAAACAATATAAACAATTTTGAGGTGACAGTTGTCCTTTAAGATGTTTTCTGGTTTCATACGACTATAAAGAGAAAACCTCTGAGTCTGAGCTCTGTCTCTATAGAAGGTCGAACATACCACATGACTTACTAAAATTAGGCATTTGTATTTTAAAGGTTCTCCTTCTTCATAGAGCAGACAGTTATACAGCACTGTCCAGGTTGTTATTATTTACAGTCCTTTTGTAGTGTAAAAGGCAGACAGACAGGCGGGACCCCAATAAAACATACAGTAACAAAGAGGAAGGTAAGCTGGGTTTATTCAGGGATGGAGTAGCGCACTGGGAACTTTACTGGATGGCCATTATAGCCTGGGGTCTGCGTGTTCAGGGGCAACAGTAAAGGTGTACATGACAACAAGTAGTCACTACAAAGTATAGCAGAAGCTGTCTGGCTACATGACATCAGACTTTGGCAGCAAGCCTCTGTGAATGTACAACACGGCACTGTTGCAGCCCTGGAAAGCATCCAGGCAAATGCTGTTATGGGCAGTGAATGTGTGTCAAAGTGTGGGTGGATGGGGGTGTATATGTGTGTATCAGTGAGTGTGTCAAAGGATAAAGAAATAAAAAAGATATTTTCAGAAGCCATTTCCAAGACTCTGCACTCTCTGAGATTTTTATTATGGTCACCTTGCAGCAGGGGTCTCTTCTGAATGATCTTCACAGCTAGCAACTTCTTGGTTGGTACATGAGTTGCTAACATGACCTGGCTGAGACACAAATAAGTAATAAAACGTTACAGATTACTTTGTCCGGTCATTATGTACGAGAACTCCATCAATAGGATGCAATTATGATAAAACACCTCTCTCAAATAGTGATGGGCATAAGAAATTATTTGACCTTAAAGGGATACTATAGTCACCAAAACAACTTTAGCTTAATTAAGCAGTTTTGGTGTAGAGATCATGCTCCTGTAGTATCACTGCTCAATTCACTGCCATTTAGTGGTTAAATCACTTTTGTTTCTGTTTATGCAGCCCCAGCCACACCCCCCCTGCACACTGCCTGCATGGAAAGAAATGGTTTCACTTTCAATTAGATGTAACTTACTTTAAAAGTTTTTATCTCCTGCTCTGCAAATTGAACTTTATTTACATTCAGGAGGCTCTTGCAAGGTCTAGAAGGCAATTAACAGAGCAGGAGATAGGAAATTCCAAATTAAACAGTATTTTCAATTCAGCATGTGTCAACATTAGATGACTCTTTACAGGAAGTGTTTGGAAGGCAGTGTAAGTTATATGAAGAAAGGTGTGACTAGGGCTGTATAAACAAAGGGGTCTAAATGGAAGTGAATTGATTAGTGATATTTCAGGGGCATGATCTATACACAAAAACTGGTGCCTGTGATGTCTATGGTGTCAGGTTATGGCGCCATGTAACAAAAAAGGATCCTGCACAATCCTCAAAGTGATCCTTGATAACGGAGCCAAGATGATAGGGTACTTCTAGTACCATAACTACTACAGCGCTCTGTAGTAAATGTTTGGCTTGGAATTTTCCTGACTGCACACTTCTTTTTTTTCCTTCCACTTTAACTCTCTCACTTTCTCTTATTTCTTATATATTAAAGGATCACTATAGTGTCAGGAAAACAAATCGGTTTTCCTGACACTATAGTACCCTGAGGGTGCCCCCACCCTCAGGGTCCCCCTCCAGTGGAGCTGAAAAGGTAAAAACCCTTCAGTTACTCACCTTATTCCATCGCCGGGCTCCCTTACCTCTCCTCCCCCGCCGACGTCAGCTCCCCCGTTTCAATGCTTTCCTATGGGCGTTGCAGATGCGCCTCTAGTGGCTGTCCGGAAGAAAACTTAACCCCAAATGTAAACATAGCAGTTTCTCTTAAATTGCTTTGTTTACAGCAGGCAGGGTTAACCTTAGAGGGACCTGGCACCCAGACCACTTCATTAAGCTGAAGTGGTCTGGGTGACTACAGTGTCCCTTTAAAACTTGTACACATTTCAGAAACCATGTTCATTGACAGATGTTGAGCAATGTATAACTTTTCACACTACAATTTACGATTTTTGGAGTCCTGCGAGGCTCAACAATATCCACAACGTATATATTGTATGTGGCACATACTTATGTTATGGTATACATATGTCATTACACTATGCTTGAATTAATACCTCCTACTTGAGTATTATAAACAAAGAATTAAAGGATCACTATAGTGTCAGGAAAACAAAGCGGTTTTCCTGACACTATAGTGCCCTACGGGTGCCCCCACCTTCAAGGTCCCCCTCACGTTAAAACCCCTTCAGCATCTTTCTTTTATCCAGCGCCGGGCTCCCTCGGCGCTGGTGACCTCTCCTCCCCCGCTGACGTCAGCTCCCAAGTGGAGCGGAATGCGCATGCGCGGCAAGTGCCGTGCGCGCATTCAAATAGTCCATGGGAATGCTTTTCTCAATGCTTTGCTATGGACGTTCTGCACGTTGGATGCGAATTTCGCATCCAACGTCGCAGATGCGCCTCTAGCATCAAGGTTGGATTAACCTTGTTATGTAAACATAGCAGTTTCTCTGAAACTGCTATGTTTACATCTGAAGGGTTAAAACCCGAGGGACCTGGCACCCAGACCACTTCATTGAGCTGAAGTGGTCTGGGTGACTATAGTATCCCTTTATCTGTAAAGTAGTTATCGCTAGCCAATTAACTGCCAAATTATCTGCCCTCCGTCTTATATGGCAAACATCCATATCCAGATGTTATGGAAGGTGATTTATACCCTACATTTGTCTTATTAATATCCTCACTTCTAACTCATTTGTCTTGCAACCTGATTCATCTGGTTGAGAATCCTGGGAGTTCCCATTCCCAGCACAGGTACACAACCTCAATAACTCTACCCAGGGGCGTTTTAGCCGCGAGGCAAACAAGGCATTTGCCTTGGGCGGCATTTTCCAGGGGGCGGCAAAAAAAGCTGCCTCCCAAATGCCTTGTTAGCCTTGCGGCTAACTGACATGCCGGGCGGGTGCGCGGCTGGCGAGGGAGCACTTCCTCTGAGCTGTCTGCTCAGCTCCCTCGCGCGCCGCAGAGTGAAGCTGGGAGCCGGAATATGACGTCATATTCCGGCTCCCAGCCTCGTCTGCGGCGCACAAGGGAGCTGAGCAGAGTGCTCAGGGGAACTGCTCCCTCGCCAGCCGCCTGCCCGCCCAGCAGCCACTGGACCCCCAGGGAGATAGGGAACCCCCCCCAGCATTCCCAAAGGTAAAAAAAAAAAGTGTTAATGTGAGTGAGTGTGTGTGTATGTCTGTTAGTGTGTGTGTGTGTGTCTGTTAGTGTGTGTGTGTGTGTGTGTGTGTCTGTTAGTGTGTGTCTGTGTCTGTTAGTGTGTGTGTGTCTGTTAGTGAGTGTCTGTTAGTGAGTGTCTGTTAGTGAGTGTGTGTGTCTGACTGTTAGTGTGAGTGTGTTTGCCTGTGAGTGTGTTTGCCTGTGAGTGTGTGTGTCTGTTAGTGAGTGTGTCTGTTAGTGAGTGTGTCTGTTAGTGAGTGTGTCTGTTAGTGAGTGTGTCTGTTAGTGAGTGTGTGTGTTAGTGAGTGTGTTTCAGTGAGTGTGTCTGTGAGTGAGTGTGTTTGTTTGTGTGTGTGTATCTGACTGTGTGTGTATGTTTGCCTGTGAGTGTGTCAGTGAGTGTGTGTGTCTGCTAGTGAGTGAGTGTGTGTCTGTGTGTGTCAGTGAGTGTGTGTTTCTGTTAGCTAGTGTATGCGTATCTGTCAGTGAATGTGTGTGTGTGTGTATTTAGAAGGCGGGGCGGGGGGAAGGGATGGGTGGCGGTCGGCGCGGGGGGCGCCTGAGTTTTGTCCTGCCTAGGGCAGCACAAAACCAGGATACACCACTGACTCTACCCATAATCTCCTACTCAACTTCCTCCCAACCCTAATATTACTCTATTCTCCACCTAACTAACCTTAGCTTACCCAAATCTTCCTGCTTAACAATATCGTTCTTTTCACGTAGCTGGATCACTTTACTAAGTACTAGTTTAGATCACTCCACTAAGTAACTAGTATAGCAACTTCATACTATTTCAAAGCTTAGGGTACAGAGAGTAACCTGCCTCCATGTACCTACCGAGGGTGGTTTATACATGCAACAACTTGCAAAAATACTATTAGTGCAGCTATAAACATACCCCTGAAGTCACTAAACCCATGTAACCTGTATGTCCATACAAGTAACACAAACCTCTCCATTCTATCCTGGGGAAAGCCAGAGGCCTGGCTGCAAACATGTGCAGTCTGTGGCTTTGTAGATCTCAGCACAAAGTCCAATTCACAGGGTTGTAAAATGGGCTAAATACAAATTAATAGTAGATGGGTATGGCTGTCATCACATAGTAGAAATAAACTGGGTAAAAGCAAGAAGTCTAATAGAAAAAGTGTTATTTAATCCATAGTCCTAACAACATAAAGCACAACAGGGGGATGCGCCAGAAAGCAGCAAGGTACACTTATGGACTAATACACAATTTACTGTTATGCATCATCTGCATACCTTAAAGGACCACTCTAGGCACCCAGACCACTTCAGCTTAATGAAGTGGTCTGGGTGCCAGGTCCAGCTAGGGTTAACCCATTTTTTAATAAACATAGCAGTTTCAGAGAAACTGCTATGTTTATTAATGGGTTAAGCCTTCCCCCTAATTCTCTAGTGGCTGTCTCATTGACAGCCACTAGAGGCGCTTGCGTGCTTCTCACTGTGATTTTCACAGTGAGAGCACGCAAGCGTCCATAGGAAAGCATTGTAAATGCTTTCCTATGCGACGGGCTGAATGCGCGCGCAGCTCTTGCCGCGCGTGCGCATTCAGCCCAGGAGGAGGATCGGAGGAGGAGAGGAGGCAGAGAGCTCCCCGCCCAGCGCTGGAAAAAGGTAAGTTTTTAACCCTTTCCCCTTTCCAGAGCCGGGCGGGAGTATGTTTTCCTGGCACTATAGTGGTCCTTTAAGTTGGACTTTCCAGCTATAAATCATGTTTTCACAACTTTCCCAGAGTTCCCAGTTTGATGTGCAAATGTGCACAGACAGGCATCATGTTTCAGAATTCATAATCTCTGAGGAAGTGAAATATCATAGATACACAGACTACAGAAATTAACTCAACTAGCTTTTGAAACGCCAGAGTAGAGACAGAAGCATTACGCAAACAATAATTTTCCCATATTATTATTATTATTATTGCCATTTATATAGCGCCAACAGATTTCGTAGCGCTTTACAATATTTTGAGAGGGGGGATGTAACAATAAATAGGACAATTACAAGAAAACTTACAGGAACAATAGGTTGAAGAGGACCCTGCTCAAACGAGCTTACAGACTATAGGAGGTAGGGTATTAGAAACATTAGGACATGAAATATCAAGTAGGAGTGAAGCAGAGCTGGAGGAGAGAGCAAAGCACTGTCCCATAGGAGAGAGCAGGAGACAGGTATGTAAGGTAGAGATTACTCTGGGAGGCCATAAGCTTTCCTGAAGAGATGGGTTTTAAGGCCCTTCTTAAATGATTGAAGACTAGGGGAGAGTCTGATGGCAGTAGGCAAGCTATTCCATAGGAGAGGAGCCGCCCGCGAGAGGTCCTGCAAGCGCGAGTTGGCCGTACGGGTGCGAGCAGCGGTCAGGAGGTGGTCACAGGCAGAGCGGAGGGTACGAGGAGGGGCATATCTATGGATTAGTGAAGAGATATAAGAGGGGCTAGAATTGTTCAGTGCTTTAAATGTATGGGTTAGCACTTTGAATTGACTCCTATAGCATACAGGGAGCCAATGTAAGGACTGGCAGAGGGGTGAGGTGTGAGAGGACCGACTAGAGAGGAAAATCAGTCTAGCTGCAGCATTCATTACAGACTGTAGCGGGGCAATACGGCTTTTGGGGAGACCAATCAGGAGAGGGTTACAGTAATCCATGCGGGAAATTACTAGAGCATGGACAAGCTCCTTGGTAGCATCTTGCGTAAGAAAGGGGCGAATGCGGGCTATGTTTTTGAGTTGGAACCTACCATATGATAAAAGTAGAACAAATCACAGTAATGAATAAATGCTGATAAAAATATATATTTGCTGGAAAAAAAACCCAACACACTACAAACACAAATGAAACCATGAAACTGTAAAATATTATTTATACATGAAAAAAAATATATATAATTGACACCAACACTAATCTTGGTAATAAAAATACATCCAAGCAGTGGCGTACTAAGAGGGGGGAGGGGGAAGAGGTTGATCCGCCCCGGGTACCAACCATCAGAGGGGTGCAATTTGCCGGTGACCAGCAGGAGCAGAGTGCACTGCACAGTGCTCTCCTCCTGTCAGTCACAAAATGTAGCGTTGCCCAGCAGGTCGACCATGGTAGAGAAGCCTCTGTTTCCCTACCTGGAACTTCTCACTGAGAGCACACAACTTCCTTTTAGACCAGGTACAGGAAGCAGAGGTTCCTCCACTGCGGACCGCCCACCTCAGGTCTATAGGGGTTGTGGCTAAATGGCTAAATAGAGCACAGGGGAGGACAAAAAAGAACACAGTAGTGGAGGGGGCTAAATGGGTACGGGGAGACGGGACAAAAAGGGCACAGTAGGAGGGGGGGCTAAATAGGGCATGGAGGGACAAAAAGGGCACAGAAGGGGAAGGGCTAAATAGGGCACAGGGAAACAAAAAAAGGTCAAAGAAAGGGAGGTGGGCTATATAGGGCACAGGGGAGGACAGAAAGGGCACAGTAGGGGAGGGGAGTTATATATATCATGGAAGGTACAAAAAGGGCACATTAGGGGAGGGAGCTTAATAAGGCACGGGGGACGATGACAAAAAAGGGCACAGTAGAAGAGGGAAGCTTAATATGGCACGGGGGACAAAAAAGGGTGCAGTAGGAGAGGGGGGCGAAATAGGGAACAGGGAGAACAAGAAAGGGCACAGGAGGGGAGGGGGGCTAAATATGGCAAACGGGGGACAAAAAAGGTCACAGGAGGGTGGCGGCTAAAGATGGCACAGTGGCAAACAAAGAAGGGAGCATAAGTGGGGCTAAAGAGGGCACAGGAGGGGGACAAAGAAGGGCACAGGAGGGGAAAATAAAAAATGTGTATTAATTCAGAGGTGTATGTAAGGTAGAATGTTTGTGTGTGTGTGTGTGTATGTGAAAGGTTTTTTTTGTAACAGAGAAAGTATTTATAAGTAGGAAAGAGTGGGATTAAAGGAACACTCCAAGTACTGTGACAAAAGGCCTTTTGTCACTGTTTTTTCATGTGACAAACTACCCTGTTCCCCTGGCTTATGGAGAAGCCTGATTGCCAGCCTCCTTCCTCATGTTTATGGCCCTGGGGGATATGGCCCTTTAAGAACAGTCTATGGGCATATTGAGACTTTTTGTGACAATGCCCCTTTAAGACTGTGTCCTCAGTGTCCCCAGACTGTTAAACTACTTTGTGCATGTAATTTTCCTATTTGGTTCGGTAAATGGGGCTTACCGAACCAAGTACTGCACAGGCGGACCACACGCAAGTGGAAGTGATCAGGCAATTTACCTCCCAGGCTGGCGGTTAACCGCAGGTTAATTGCCGACCGCTGGGTGGCCGCCGTTCGTACAGTCGAACGCGTTTAGCGGTGTGTGCCGTCAAATCCATGGAACTAAAATCGGCTACACATTTGCACGAACACCACTGATCTTACCGTCTCCTCCACGTCGATGCTTCGGCTGAAATCGAAGTGCGTTCGACGATTCAGACGCACAGTTATACTAAGCTATTTGCACAAACGGGGTACCGTTCGTGCATTCGAATGGGACTTAGTTATTTTTCAGTGTAAAGGACTTCCACCTAACTTTTTAATCACTGGAAGGAATTGTCTAATTTTTGATGTATGTCTGTATTTGAAGTATGCTGGTTAATAATATGTAACTTTTAATAATATTGCATGTATACTTTTAAAGTTATAAGAATTGTATTTAAAATGTATTTCTCTGCCTGTGATATTTATATTAGCCCACTGTGTACAGTAATTATATCACAGGCAGAGGGGAGGGTTTGTGTGTCGTCACTGGGAGTGTGTAACCGTATTATAATGTATTTGATTGGCTGTGCCACAAGACCATGTGGGTGGTAACATTTTGTAACAACTTGCATATAAGACAATAAACCTTCAGACTGCTGAGTTCCTGTATTACCCTCAACATAGAGCCTCATCTCATGTGTGGGGCAAAAGGCTGCAGTTACACTGGGGATTGCTATACTCTACATACTCCCCTAGCTATAATCACTAAGCTCTTTTAAGAACTTGTTCCAGCTTTGCTCTCTGAAGGAAAAGCGGTTTGGCCTGCAGTGCTTGTGCTGTCTGGAGAAGTGCTTGGAGCCCTCGGGAAGCACTAGGAGCATCCATCAACGGAGGTACTCGGTTGGAGTACTGGAGCTCCGTTACAAGTACCATAACCACTATAGCACTACAGAGCTGTTTGACTTTTTGCCTGGGTTCCACTTGAACTTCCAGCTCTCTTGCTGATGTAGTTGAAGTGGAAAGTGGCACCAGGGAGACTCCAGATAAGAAGTCAAACCATTCTGTTGGTTTCACTACTTTAAAAGATGGTGTGCATCATAACCACTACAATGTGGTCTACACCTACCATAATTCTTTGAAATGCACTAGATAACCAAATAATCATGTATGAGTTGTAGATATTATTATTATTGCCATTTATATAGCGTCAACAGATTCTGCTTTACAATATAAGAGAGGGGGGTCAGGGGGAGATTTAACTATAAATAGGACAATTACAAGAAAACTTACAGAAAGGATAGGTTGAAGAGGACCCTGCTCAAACGAGCTTACAGTCTATAGGGGTTGTGGGTATAAAATATGGACAGGAGATAGCAATCAAATAAGGTTGGAGTGAAGCAGAGCTGGAGGAGAGAGTAGAGTGTTGCCCTTTAGGAGAGAGCAAGAAACAGGTAGGTGAGATAAAGGTTACTCTGGAAGGCCATAAGTTTTCCTAAAGAGATAGGTTTTAGGGCACTTCTTAAACGATTGAAGACTAGGGGAAAGTGTGATGGTGGTAGACAGGCTATTCCATAGGAAGGGAGCCGCCCTCGAGAAGTCCTGCAAGCGTGAGTTGGCCGTACAGGTGCGAGCAGTGGATGGGAGAAGGTCATGGACAGAGTGAACAACATCTGGGAGGCAGTAGAATTTGAGATGCATGCTCTAGTAGGGATGGGAAAAATATTTGGTTGGGTTCGACATTCTGAAATTTGGGACTTGGGGTTAGTCTAGGGTTAGGATTGGTTTAGGAGTAGGATTAGAGTTAGAGGAGGGTTAGGAGTAGGGTTAGTGTTAGGGTAGAGGTAGGAATAAGGTTACCCTACCCCTACCCCAACCACTAACCCAACCCCTAACCCAACCCTCTCCTGTTTTGCCAAGTTTTAGAAATTCAAAGCACTTCGGAAATTCGGAAGCATCAGAATGTCTGAATTTACAAAATTCGTCCGAATTTGCATTCGGAACAAAACGAATTGCACATGTCTATGCTCTAGTTTTGGCTATGCTGTGTGTGTAAAACGCATTGAATAATTGTGTTTATCATGTAAACTACTACAGTGCACCTACTAACTGTGCTACAAGAAACACTGCATCCAAAAGCACACAATCTGCATCCCCAGCATACACACACACACACACACACAATGCATCCAAAGCTAGTTGCTATTTACACACACACACACACACACACACACACACATTTAAAGGAACATCAGACAGAAAAGCAACAGTCTATTAAAAACCTAACTTGCAACACAACAGTCACAAAACCACAATACAATTACTGACAGGGGTATTAGGAAAGTGGGGAATACACATTGCATCCCCTAGGTACTCACTGCATCACCAGCAAAAACACAATACATTCCCTACACACACTGCATTACCTATGTATTACAACATTCCCAACACACCTCCACACAACATATTCTTTGCATACATTACATTCTCTACGCATACAGACTGCATTACCATTAAAAGGTACATAACATCCCCTACACTCAAACATACTTCATCCATTACACAGATACTACACCCCCTGAACACACACACTTGACCATATAGCACACATGCAATCCCACAAGCAGCCTTTAACCCCTTAGGACACAGCTTCAAAAGCTTGTCTTACCCTTAAGGACACAAGCCATTTTTGCATTTTGTGCTGTCTATGTTCAAACGCAATTTGCATCTCTGTCATTTATTGCACCAATACATATTACATACTGTTTTTTAGAGGACAAAAGGGGCTTTAATCTGATGTCACATATACATAGATAATTTCTCACTAATTATAAACTTTTTTTTTTTTTACAGTTTTGGCAATAATAGCGTGTGCATAATATTTCCAGCTTAGGAAAAGTAATTCAAAATAAATTAATTTATGTGTCTTGAGTCATAAAGTACATTATATGTATAGGATTTTAGCTTATTTTGAAAGATACAGGTCACAAAATACAAGGACTAAAATAAAATTTCAATGTAAAACAATTATAGAAGTTGGTTTATTTGTCTTGTAGGTTTAGTAGCCATCACAAAAAACAAAATTGCCACACAAAAGTACATATTTATATAAAGTAGACATCACATGCTATTTACCTAAGGTTATCTTGACACTTTTTATGTAGCCATTTCATCGCCAATCTCTGCTAAATATTGGATTGTGTTTTTTCTTTATTTTGGCATATACACATATAACAAGGTTTTTGTAATGTGTATTTCGTAAAGCTGGTGTGTGCTATTCCTGCACAGAACCCCATATTGTGATCTGCTACATCTGCTGAGTATAACGATTCCCCCATTGTATGCCTTTGGCACTATTCTGTGAAGCTACAATGCCATATAAAAGACAAGACTATTTCAGTTTCTGTAGTTAGAATATCCATAGATGGATTTGATGGGCCTATGTCTCATTTTGGGGTATTATAGCAGTGTGACTGTTCAAATAACCCCACAAAGGGCTTTCATTTGATAAAGCAGACACTCCAAGGTTATCTTATATGGCATATATTGTGCCTTAACTTGTCACCATTTTCCCACCAATTTATGTCAATGTTTGTGGTGAGGGGGAAAAACAATTGCATTTTTATATACATGTTGCATTTTTGCTGAGTATTTCTTACACTTGATATATGCCACTGTCATACAATCCCCCAAATTATGTTCAGTTACATCTTCTGAGTAAAACAATATGCCCAATGTATGGCCTAGACACTATTTTGTGAAGTTACAGTGCTGTAAAAGAGACGTGACAAGTTCAGGTTTTATAAGTGTGACTTTTCATGGAGGGTTTTGATGCGTCCTGTCCCATTTTGGGGCATTTTAGCAGGCTACATATTCCAACTACACCACTTAAATACCATTTCTTAAAGAAGACATCGCAGGGTATTTCAAAAGGCATATTTTGAACCTTAGTCTGGGATCATTTTTCCGCTATTGTACCAAGTGTAGTGGTAATAAGCATTTTTCTGCCTTTTTGACACACAAAGTGAGCTTGCACAGTATATTTTGCAAACCTTATGTGTGCTATGGCTGTATAATACTTCATATGTTGCTCAGCTATGTTATCTGAGTACAGCAATACCCCCTTATGTACCTTTGCCAGGTATATGTGGACATTGAAGGGGCACATTTGAGACACAGCCATTCCAGTTTTTTCAAACTTTTAATTTTTAAGCTGTGTCCATGTCCCATTTTGGAGTATTTTAGCAGGCTACATATTCCAACTACCCCATAAAGGCATACCATTTTTTAAAGATGTAATCCCAGGGTATTTTAAAAGGCATATTTTGAACCTTAGTCTGGGATCAGTTTTTTTCTAACTTTGAAGTTTTACGCTGTGTCCAATTCCATTTTGGAGTAGTTTAGCTGGTTGATTATTCAAACTACCCCCCACACACATACTATTTATTAAATAATACACCCCAGGGTAATTTAAAAGGCATATTGTGAACCTTAACCTGCGATAATTGTTTTCGCTAGTTTGTTCCAGGTGTAGTGGTAATGAGCATTTTTAATGTATTTTTTTAAACTTTTTAAAACTTGTTTTTAAACTTTTTTTGTGTGTGTCAATCTTTCTTTTATTGAGGCACATTTATGTTTCAATACAATAATAAATCATGTATATCGGTGTGAAGAATTCATAAGTGCATGAAGATAGCAATATAGACACACATATGAATATTAACCCCTGTATAGTTTGCCTCTTTTTAAAATAAGAAGAGTAATAGACTAGATATGAGAATTATAGAATAACCATGCTAAACTAACATTGCATGAGTGACTATTGAGGTAATGCCTAGCTAAGCATGTATAGAGGAACTAGCTAAATAATGCATAACATGCTGTAGTTATACAAGGGAAAGACCATTGGATCTTGTAGAGGCTCTGTACCATAGTAGTGGCTTACAGCAGCGTGCACCAAACAGCTAGTCCGATCTTAGCCGATGCCCATGTAAGAAGCAGGGAGATCAGCAAAGGTTGCGGCACGATGGGAGAAAAATGGGCCATCCCTCCGGGGGCTCAAGGAGACCAAGTCCCACAGCATGGGCGATCAGGAGGCCCTGGTGTTTAGTCGCCTCCTGCGCCGTGTAACCCTTCATCGGTGTGGTTGATGCTTCATGGTTAATAACATGGGAGTCCTCGGCCTAGGCAGGCTGCCCTTAAGCTGGGTTGATTGGGTAGAGTCCAAGCCTGAAGGAGATCTATCCACTCTCGGGCTGACGCCCCTCCGAAATCACTCCTTAGACTTCTGCTGTGTGGCTGCCACACAGCTGTCCAGAGTTACCCAGACTCGAGCAAACAGCTCATCAAACCGTTGAAGAGACAGCTCCATGAAGTTGTGTGGAATCTTCCCTGCATACTGTGGCGTCGTATTGTGGGAGATTTGCGTATCCTCCATCTTGGATATGCGTGGGGATTATGGCTGCTGCTGTTCCGGGGGAGGGAGGGGGGGGGGCCCCGAAAAGGAGATTTGCAGTGCTGTACAGGGTTGAGTGGAGTGAGGAAGTCGTCTGCACTTCCCCAACTCAGGCATTAGTAGGCCGGTGGTCTCAAAAGATTCAGTGGAGTGCCCCCCAGGTAGGTAGCACCTCAGCTTGAAGTTCCCAGCTCAGTAGTCCAAGATATCTCTGAGGAATCAGCACCGATGGCAGGAGCTCGTATAAAGCACATCTGGTTAGCTCAAGATTCAGGCTCTGCTCCCCCAAAACTTTTTTTACACTTTTAAAAGTTTTATTAACTTTTTCTTTACCGTCAACCCCTAACTAGCAGTAAGCAGCACTAACAGTAAATTCCCCAATTTCCCATAACTCCCACCCACCCCAGCTAGCAAAATATATAATTTTAAAATATTAAAATTCATTATTTTAATAAATTGAACCCCTGAGGGTTAAAAAATAAATAAAAATTAGCCCTCAGTGGTTAAAATTTTTTTTTTAAAAATCAGATCACAGTATAATACTGTGATCTGTATTTTGATCACTGAAGGCAGTTATCAACTGTCATTGAAGGGGTTAATTTTTATTAGAACTGGATAAAGGTGGTGGGATTTCTTTTACTTTTTTAAAACGTTATTAAAGGGACACTATAGTCACCAGAACATCTACAGCTTATTGAATTTGTTCTGGTTAGTAGAATCATTACCGTCAGCATTGTGATTGGATCAGGCTACCACTTCCTGCAGTGGGCAGGTCTAAAGGAAACAGAGCCAGAGCTAACAGCTCCAGACTTGAATACAAGTAAGATTTTACATTTTTTAGGGAGGCATGAGGGGACCAGGGTGGCTAGATGGTGGTTTTAACCCTATAGCAGGGGTAGGCAACCTGAGGCACGTGTGCCATGCACGGCACTCGAGGCTGTTGAGCCAAACAGGCTCTGGCCTATCTGGAGTCCCAGTGAAACTTCAGATATCTGCTAATATGAAAAGGTGGTGAAGGACAATTCTCAATGTATGCATTGCAGCACATAGAGGAAGTGATCTCAGATCACTTCCTTCCAGCACTTGTGAATGGGAATCCACATTGGAGTAGAGCAGCCCACAGCTGCTGTTGCAGCTCCTGTCCTTGACCTGCACCTGACCAGCCTGGTCCCCACTGGAACCCAGGGAAGCCACCCACACTGCTAGATATACACAGAAATGCAGAATAACCCTCCCTTCATACAAATAATACAAAGAGCCCACAAGCAAACATACACACAATCCGCACAAAGGTAACCCGCTAACAATCTACATACATGCACACAACCCCACATGCAGCCTCTCACATGCAACACCCCAAACAGACATACACACCACCAAACACACAATGTGACATATCCATGCACACACACAATTCTACAAGCAGCCCCTATACACAGCCCACATTCATAGGTATCATACACAACACCACAAACTACTCATGAATATGTACAATATAATTGCTCATATACGCACAAATACGATACAAAGCAACTGCAGTGTAAATAACACAATCAGAATACGGCAACATACACACCTCAATTTAAAAAAATAGGATTGGCACATTGCTGCTAAAAGGTTGCCTACCCCTGCCCTATAGGGTCAGGAATGCATGTTTGTGTTCCTGACCCTATAGTTCTCCTTTAAAACGTTTTTAAAAGCTTTTTAAAAAACTTTTTTTTAACGTTAACCCCTAGTTGGCCTAACACCAAATTCCCTCATTTCCCACTAATTTCCACCCGCCCCAGCTTACTAAATATCATTTAAAAATAGTTAAATTAATTAATAAAGTAAATTTAACCCCTGAGGGTTAAAAAAACCCCATCAGATCACAGTAAAATGTAGTCCCTGCCAATTGATCACTGTAGTCAGTGATCAATTGGCAGGGAAGGGGTAAATTTTTATTTTAAATGGTTAAAGGGAGATGGGATTTTACTTTAATTACTTTTATTTTGCAGGAAGAATCAGATCACTGCTGATCTGTCTCCCTGCACTTCACACTGACCCCAGAATCGCAGGGAGGCGGATCAGAAGTCCCTGCAGCACATGTGCCCGCTCTGACAGCCTGAGCGATCACAGCTGCAGGGACAGCACGATCTATTAGCAGGAGCTATTACGCAGGTTAACTTTAGTAAATGCCCCCCCTCCTGGTGCAAGAGGTTTTGGCTACTACTACTCTTCTCCCCTTCCTTTTGCGGCTCTCACACAGATAAATGCACGCTGCCCAGAATGGCTGTGCGAGAACCGCACAATCATTATTCCTACACCTGCTGGGCCCCAAAACAGGGCCAGATGAACTTCTAAGGGGGTTAATCCAACCAAAACTGTGAATAACTTTTGCTGGCATGCCCACCCATTAAAATAAAGAAACAAATCAAATTTAATTACTCACATGTGCAACCATATAAATAGCCTAACATATTTGTTTAGAGGCGACTTGTGGTGTTTTGTGTGTGGTATGCTTGTTTTTCCTGTATAGAATTAATTCATTAATAGTTTTTCTTGCTTTACCTACAGGGTAATAATTACGTGTGTGTTTGTAAGGAGGCTGCATGTAGTATTGCATTTGGGGGTTTTATGCATACAGTGCTGGTCCTTGTGGGTTTGAGTGTATGGATGGAGCTGTTTGCAGTGTAGTATGTCAGTGGAGAGGGCTTGTTGTGTTACAGTGTTTGTGGGTAGGGCTTTTGTATCTGTGTTTTGGATAGAGACTGGGCATCTGGGTCATAGTGGGGAGATGGGTGCAGGAAGGCACAGGGGCTGTGGTGGGTGCAGGGTGCATGGGGGCTGAGCTGTGTGTATGGGGGTGTGGAGGCTGAGGTGGATGCAGGGGGTCATAGGTGCTGTAGCGGGTGCCGGAAGAGATTGGGGCTATAGAAAATATTTACATTGCACATACCTTGTAGACCCTGTCTCTGCCAGGCTGCTGCTTAGCTTCATAATGCCTAAAAGTGATGTCACTTCCCACCCTAGGCCCCGCCTCTTCTCTTTGCTGAGAACACCACATAAGACATGGGTATTCAAACTCTGAACCCCCAGATGTTGGGGGCGGAGTTTGAGGACCCATGACATAAGAGATCCTGGTGTGAGCTGGTTCCAGCAAGAGCTGGAGGTCTGGCTAGGAGAGGAGAAAGACCTGTATTCAGATAGACACATCACAGCTATCCACACTGCACACACACAGCCCAGCTTTCCACACTGCACACACACAGCCCAGCTATCCACACTGTACACACACCGCCCAGCTATCCACACTGCACACACACAGCGTCACAGCCCAGCTATCCACACAGCACACACACAGCACACACACAGCCCAACTATCCACACTGCACACACACCGCCCAGCTATCCACACTGTACACACACATAGCCCAGCTATCCACACTGTACACACACAGCCCAGCTTTCCACACTGCACACACACAGCCCAGCTATCCACACTGTACACACACCGCCCAGCTATCCACACTGCACACACACCGCCCAGCTATCCACACTGCACACACACAGCCCAGCTATCCACACTGTACACACACCGCCCAGCTATCCACACTGCACACACACAGCCCAGCTTTCCACACTGCACACACACAGCCCAGCTATCCACACTGTACACACACCGCCCAGCTATCCACACTGCACACACACAGCGTCACAGCCCAGCTATCCACACAGCACACACACAGCACACACACAGCCCAACTATCCACACTGCACACACACCGCCCAGCTATCCACACTGTACACACACATAGCCCAGCTATCCACACTGTACACACACCGCCCAGCTATCCACACTGTACACACACCGCCCAGCTAGCCACACTGTACACACACATAGCCCAGCTATCCACACTGCACACACACCGCCCAGCTATCCACACAGCACACACACCGACCAGCTATCCACACTGTACACACACATAGCCCAGCTATCCACACTGCACACACACCGCCCAGCTATCCACACTGCACACACACAGCCCAGCTATCCACACTGTACACACACCGCCCAGCTTTCCACACTGCACACACACCGCCCAGCTTTCCACACTGCACACACACAGCCCAGCTTTCCACACTGTACACACACAGCCCAGCTATCCACACTGTACACACACCGCCCAGCTATCCACACTGGACACACACAGCCCAGCTATCCACACTGGACACACACAGCCCAGCTATCCACACTGTACACACACAGCCCAGCTATCCACACTGTACACACACCGCCCAGCTATCCACACTACACACACACCGCCCAGCTAGCCACACTGTACACACATATAGCCCAGCTATCCACACTGCACACACACCGCCCAGCTCTCCACACTGCACACACACAGCCCAGCTTTCCACACTGTACACACACAGCCCAGCTTTCCACACTGTACACACACAGCCCAGCTATCCACACTGTACACACACAGCCCAGCTATCCACACTGTACACACTGTACACACACACACACACACAGCCCAGCTATCCACACTGCACACACACACACACACAGCCCAGCTATCCACACTGTACACACGACAGCCCAGCTATCCACACTGTACACACACAGCCTAGCTATCCACACTGTACACACACACCGCCCAGCTATCCACACTGCACACACACAGCCCAGCTATCCACACTGCACACACACAGCCCAGCTATCCACACTGCACACACACAGCCCAGCTATCCACACTGCACACACACCGCCCAGCTATCCACACAGCACACACACCGCCCAGCTATCCACACTGTACACACACATAGCCCAGCTATCCACACTGCACACACACCGCCCAGCTATCCACACTGCACACACACAGCCCAGCTATCCACACTGTACGCACACACACACACACACACAGCCCAGCTATCCACACTGTACACACACAGCCCAGCTATCCACACTGCACACACACCGCCCAGCTATCCACACTGCACACACACACAGCCCAGCTATCCACACTGTACGCACACACACACAGGCCAGCTATTCACACTGTACACACACACACAGCGCAGCTATCCACACTGTACACATTCAGTCCAGCTATCCAAACTGTATACACACTGCCCAGCTATCCACACTGTAAACACATTGCCCAGCTACTCACACTATACACACACAGAACAGATACTCAAACTATAAACACACAGCCCAGCTATTATCCACACTGTGCACACACACAGCCCAGCTAGTCAGACTGTACACACACACAGCCCAACAATTCACACTGAACTCACACACAGCCAAACTACTTACACTGTACTCGCACACAGCCCAGCTATTCAGACTGTACACACATGCTGCTACCCATGCTGTTACAAATACACACTACTGCACACACTCTACATAAATACACACACACAGAAATACATGCACACTGACGCTATATGTGCGTATATACAAATTTTTTTATCATATTTAAAGCGGTCATTTTTTTATAAAACTATTTTGGAAGTGGGGCACAGGGGGATTGGTGAGACGTTTGAGAATTCTGTGTCTACAGGCACTTATGATGTAAATCCGGCCAACTTATGCCTGTAGTCCATTGGCTGTGGAATGGGGACACAGTTAGTTCAGACGAAAGATCTGCAAAATGGTCCACTTCATGATCTTGCCTTAGATTTTGAAAAATGTCAGGGATATCCTAGAAGTGCATATTTGCCAGTACCTTCATCCAGGGCCGCCATCAAGGGGTGACAACCATAATGGTTGATACGGGCCCGGTGGCCCCCTCCTTCAGGGGCCCGGTCTGCGCTGTGGCCGTGGTTTAGTCTGACCGGGCCCCAAGTGCTGCTGGGAGGAAGTGGATACTTCCTCCCAGCTCACTCCGCGCGGGAGGAGCGTGCGCGCCAGTGAAGAGGGAGCCACGCCGACTCCCATCATCCCCAGCCGCCCTCCTGCAAAGAAAAGGTAAGAGACAGGAAGCTGGCTGGAAAATGAGCTGTGTGTGTGTGTCTGTATGCATGTATGTCTATGTCTGTATGTATGTATGTATGTATGTGTATGTCTATGTGTATGTATGTATGTCTGTCTGTATGTATGTCTGTATGTATGTGTATGTCTGTCTGCATGTCTATCTGTATGTATGTCTGTATGCATGCATGCATGTATGTCTATGTATGTATGTCTGTCTGTATGTCTATGTATGTCTGTCTGTCTGTATGTATGTGTATGTCTGTATGTATGTATGTATGTCTGTCTGTATGCATGTATGTCTATCTGGATGCATGCATGTTTGTGTGTATGTCTGTATGTATGTCTATGTCTGTCTGTCTGACTGCATGCATGCATGTATGTCTATGTCTGTATGTATGCATGTATGAATGTCTGTCTGTATGTATGTCTATGTCTGTATGCAGGGCTGGATTAACATAGGGGCTCCAGGCCCAGGCCCATGGAATAAGCCCATTAAAAAAAAAAAAAATATATATATATATATATATATATTTATTTATTTTTTTACACACTACTCTTAGGTTTGCCAACTGACTGGTATTTTACTGGCACAGCCGGTATTTGAGGCTGCCTGGCTGTGCCGGTATTGCAGTAATACTGGCAATACAAATGCAGGTATTTTTCTCAATATAAACAGATTACTCTGCAAGATCAGCACCAGCACCAGCCAGTAGGGGTCACTGTGTGTGGAGAGAGGGATAGGAAGTTACAGCATATTAGTTTGTGAGTGTTAGTGGAAATGTCTGTGAGTGTGTGTCTGTGAGTGGGTATGTCTAAGTGAATGTGTGTGTTTGTCTGTGAGTGAATGTGTGTGTGTCTGTAAGTGTGTGTGTCTGTAAGTGTGAATGTGTGTGTCTGTAAGTGTGAATGTGTGTGTCTGTAAGTGTGAATGTGTGTGTCGGTCAGTGAGTGTGTGTGTGTCGGTCAGTGAGTGCGTATGTGTCGGTCAGTGGGGGCGTGCGTCTGTCAGTGAGAGTGTGCATCTGTCAGTGTGTGAGTGTATGTCATTGTTTGTCAGTGTATATGAGAGTGTGTGTCTGTCAGTGAGTGAGCGTCTGTCAGTCAAAGTACGGCCTTGACAGGAAAGGGTGGGGGAAATTTAAACTCGGTTACAGGCATGTACACACACACACACTCAGTTAAAGGCAGCGACACACACAATTAGAGGCAGCATCGACATCAGGGGGTAACCCACACACTTAGGGCCACCCGATGGGCCCTATATCTTCAGGGGACGGTCAGCGCTGTGGCCGTGGTATAGCGTGACCGGGCCCCTTTAAAAAAAAAAAGCAGCGACAAGTGCTGCTGGGAGGAAGTGGTCACTTCCTCCCAGCTCACTCCGTGCGGGAGGAGCGCGCGCGCCGGTGAAGAGGGAGAGCCAGGCAGTGAAGAGGGAGCCGCACCGACTCCCATCATCCCCAGCCACCCTCCTGCAAAGAAAAGGTAAGAGACAGGAGGGTGGCTGGAAAATTAGCTGTGTGTGTGTCTGTATGCATGTCTGTCTGTCTGTATGCATGTATGTGTATGCACTTCTGTATGTATGTCTATGTATGTGTATGTATGTCTGTCTGTATGTATGTCTATGTATGTCTGTCTGTATGCATGCCTGTATGTCTGTCTGTATGTATGTCTGTGTATGTATGTCTGTATGCATGTATGTCTGTTTGTATGTCTGTATGTATGTATGTCTATGTATGTCTGTCTGTCTGCATGCATGTATGTCTATGTATGTATGTCTGTCTGTGTCTGTCTGTATGCATGTATGTCTGTCTGTATGCATGTATGTCTATGTATGTCTGTCTGTATGCATGTATGTCTATGTATGTCTGTCTGTCTGTATGTATGTATGTATGCATGTATGTCTGTATGTATGCATGTATGTCTGTCTGTATGTATGTGTATGTCTTTATGTCTGTCTGTCTGTATGTATGTCTGTTTGTATGTCTGTATGTATGTATGTCTATGTATGTCTGTCTGCATGCATGTATGTCTATGTATGTATGTCTGTCTGTGTCTGTCTGTCTGTCTGTCTGTATGCATGTATGTCTGTCTGTCTGTATGCATGTATGTCTATGTATGTCTGTCTGTATGTATGTATGCATGTATGTATGTATGCATGCATGTCTGTCTGTCTGTATGCATGTATGTCTGTCTGTATGTCTATGTATGTCTGTCTGTATGCATGCATGTATGTCAATGTATGTCTGTCTGTCTGTATGCATGTTTGTATGCACGTATGTCTATGTATGTATGTATGTCTGTCTATATGCATGCATGTCTGTGTGTATGTCTGTATGTATGTCTATGTTTGTCTGTCTGTCTGACTGTATGCATGCATGTATGTCTATGTATGTATGTCTGCCTGTATGTATGTCTGTGTATTTATGTATGTATGCATGCATGTATGTCTATGGATGTATGTATGTATGTATGCATGTCTGTCTGTATGTATGTATATATGTATGTCTGTATGTCATTATATATGTATGTCTGTATGTCAGTATGAATGTATGTCTGCATATCATTATGAACGTATGTCTGTGTGTATGTATGTATGGATGTCTGTATGCGTGTATGTCTGTCAGTATGTCTGTATATATGCATGTATGTCAGTCTGAATGTTTGTATGTATGTCTGTATGTCATTATGAATGTATGTCTGTATGCCATTATGAATGTATGTGTGTATGGATGTAAGTGCCTGTATGTCTGTGTGTGTGTGTGTGTATGTATGTATGTCGGTGTCTGTATGTATGTATGTCTTTATGTCCTCATGCATGTGTGTCTGTATGTATGTTAGTATGTGTCTGTCTTTCACTATGTATGCCTGTGTGTATGTCTCAGTATGTGTGTCAGTATGTATGCCTGTATGCGTGTATGTGTGTCTGTTAGTGTGTCTGTTAGTATGTATCTGTGTCCTTTTGTATCTGTGTGTGTGTTTGTGTCTGTGTGTGTATTCCTGTGGGCGGTATTTGGAGGCAGGCCCCAGGGGGCCCAGACCCTGAGCTGAGTTAGGGGCCCCAAAATTTCTGGTGGCGGCCCTGCCTTCATCAATACGAAAATAGCACTACTGTTATTCATGATTATGTAGATATGGACAGACAGAGAGATAATATACTAAATAAAGCATACGCCATTCTTAAAAAGCATATAGAAAGTTTATTCAAATCTTATAAACCGATGATAAATCTGTATTACATGAAATAATAGGTATTTAGGTACAAAATACAAAACATAAATCTTCCACACCTCCCAAGTGTCTCTATTTAGGAGAGACAGTCCCTATTTTAGGCCTAAATCCCACTGCCCCTCTTTTTTTCCATAATGTCTCTCTTTTCTAGGAGCGTCATATTGTTGGTGTAATATCTTCATATTGTTGTGTATAGCAGAGTTTCACAGCAATAATACTCACACTAATGTTTCGAAACAGCAATAAATCAGTTGTGGTAACCTGATTGGTAAACGTTACTGTTTGATTATTAGAAAATAAATGCAGTATTGATGTGCGTACATCTGATAAAACAAATACAAACCACATTGCATTCCATTAAAAAACAATTCAATGGAATAAAGTTTATAAAATCATCTATCTTTTGCAAAAATATATGGTCTTGTTTAGCAATTTAATGCCTTCATTTCATAAGCTTGCCCTTCCTACAAAAATTAGCAAAGATTAAACCACTCTATGAGATATTCATCCTTTGGGACCCTTGGCAACATAAATTTTTTCCAAATTATATATTATGCACCATTATAACTGTAATACACTTGAATGTCCCTTTAAGTTTTTTTTTAAGTGCATCATAAAAGATGTAATACCAGTTGAAAATCTGTTCTAACTTCAGCTAAAACTATTATCATAAGTCAATAAACTACAATAGCTCAGCATGTCCCACCAGGGGTTTCTATTCATAACTCACACAGAGTTATTTACTAAACACTGGATTGTGTCCTCATGGACAAAATTCTGAGAAAAATTACCGAATTCCGACTGCATTGGCAATTCTCATATTTACTGAAGCCAAATGCCGTCAGGATTCATTCGGTCTGACAGATTCTGTAACATTGGTCCGGGTGAGTTTGGGAATTTGATTTCCACATCTCCACCAATGAACAGCGCAGGAATCAGAGATTTATCAACGTACACATGGTGGCGAATTATAAACCAAATGAATTCAACAGGATGCTCGTTCACAAATTATCATTCACTTGCTATTTGCAAGTGAATTGATCATTTGAAGAATTATTTGCCCGCTGGCAGAATTAGCAGCCACTGGGCATATTGTTATAAAACCCTTGCAATCTCGGAGGTTAATTATGTGGCAGCTGGTCAGTGCTTGCTCCATTTGCCTTATTTGCCATCCAACAGGTGGAACATTTCCAATAAAATTAAAACTAGCGACTAAGCAACCATTGCTGCCCAGTCGCTAGAAAAGGAGGATGGCGTTTGAGAAATAACAGGAGGGGGAGATCATCAGGTGAGGGATACCTTAAATTTTAAGAAGGCGCCGTGCATTCTGTCCTCCACCCATGCCGCATTATTGGTGGGGGTCATAATATTTATAAAATAGGAGACAACCTTGTGTCCCTTTCCCTGTCCTCCACCCATGGGCCAATTATTAATAATAAGGGAAGGGGACCAAGGGTCCCCTCCCCAGGCCAGTGTATGGGGGCCCTAGATAATTATAAAGTGGTGGTTGGGTATGACATTACCCCCCCCTCCACATAATAATAATTTACCCTCTCCCACCCCAGTGGCTTTAATAATAATAATAATAATATGTTTCCCCAATCTCCTAGCCACCCCTTAAAATAATTCACCTACCTAGCCACTTTTTTTTTTAAAGTGCGGATCACAGAAAAAGATAATCCACCTTTACCCATAGAGGGCTCTCCACAGAAAGAGTGCTCCTAGCAGGGCAACCAACCAACCAGAACGCTCTGACAGCCAAGTCTCAAGAAAAGTGAGACTTGGCTGTCAGAGTGCACTGATTGGTTGACATGTTTATAAAGTTAGACATTTTTCTGACATTACCCCTTATTAAATTTAAATTACATTAAAGGAACTCACTGAGCACCACTGCAGCTTATCGCTTATCACATGTATGATTCAAAGACCATAGCGTCCCTTCAGTTTTTATCAATCATTTTTAAAGGGCTACTCCAACCACGATGACCACTTTAGTGTATTTGAAGTGGTCATTGTGGTTGGAGTCTATTTGCTGCTTGACATACATATATATTTGCACTTGTGTGCCGAGGCTAGTTACACCCCTGGCACACGTGACTTTAGCACCAGATGCCAAATTCTGTACTGACAAATGTAAATTTTGCATACTTTATGTCTTTTGTCAGCATGCGCATGCAAGGTAACTGCAATGGAAAGATCGTTCCCACCTCCCTCCATTACTTGCTTTTTGTTTTTTGACTCAAAGATCACTTCCTCTCCTCACTACCTCTCCCTCCCCAAGAGCGCACATGGACAAAACATCATCAATGAGATTCCTGTCGTGAGACCACGAAAGGTTCCTGCTGATGCGAGACAGAGGAGGGAGTCCGGTGCTGGATTACAGGTAAATTTAGCATCTTTTACTGTATTTTATGTTTCGGGAGGGGGGTAGGGGCTTGTGACAATGCCCAAAAGGGCATTGTAAATTTGAAATTTAAACTGACCTAAAGAGTTGGAGTAACCCTTAAAGAGGTTTCACAAAAACAACCCCAGAATGTTACCTGGAGCCCACCCTACCGCCTGAAATCCCATATAAAGAAGTTTCACCTTGTTATTTGTGTATTTTAAAATATTTCTACAGCTAAGCAGTAGTCTCTCTGTGACTGAAATAACCTGTAGCATTTATGCTTGAACTGTCCCTTTAACTAAACTTTAAGAATATTTTTCTTTTTTAACCATAGCTCTGTAAAGGTCTCCTCTTGTATAATATATTAATTATTATATTACTCTGATTATTCCTGCTGTCATACAAATTATTTATACAGCTGGCAGGAGTTTTCACATACTTTTCCAAAGCCGCCCTCTCCAAGTGGTCCGTGAAACAGCAGGGTTTTCAATTAAATGGACTCTTTTGATGATGGTCCAGGTCGTGAAATTGACTGCTGTGTTGGGGGACACGCTAAGCACCATAACTACTATGGTGCACAGGTTCAGCATCCAGGCCCCTTTGTCATCCTCTTTATTCCTATGTCTTTTTGATACTACTTTCTTCTTCTTTCCCTTTGATTCTTCCCGCTTCCTCTTGTTAACTGCTGATGAGGGTCCAGGTTGTGATATTTACTCCTTTGATGTGGTTCCAGGTTCAGCATCCACTTTCCTTTGTATCTTTACATTGTAATACTGCAGTCAGGGCCGCCATCAGAACTTGTGGGGCCCCTAACACAGCTCAAGGTCTGGGTCCCCCAGGTGCCTGCCTCCAAGCCCCGCCTCCAAATCCCGCCCACAGGAATACACTCACACACAGACACAAAAGGACACAGACACACACACAGAAATATATACACATACTAACACACACACATACTGAAACATATACACACACACACATACAGACACATACACATGCATAAGGAGATACAGATACACACACACACATACTGACATACAGACACACACATTGACGTACATACATACTCACATACTGACACACACACACATACATACATACAGACATACACATAAATACATACTGACATACATACACAATGGCATACATACACAATGGCATACATACACATACATACTGATATACATACATACAGACATACACACACACAAACATACAGATAGATATATACATACACATATACATACAGACATACTGACATACACACACACACATACATACATGCATACTGACATACATACACATAGATATATACATACATACATACTGACGTACACACATACATACTGACATACATACTGACATATATACATACTGACATACACACACACATACAGATAGACACATACATACTGACATACACACACAGGCATATATACATATTGACACACACACAGAAATACATACTGACATATACATACTGACACACACAGACATACATACTGACACACACACACACAGACATACATACTGACATATATACATACTGACATACACACACACATACAAATAGACACATACACACACACATACAGACATACATACATGCATACTGACATACATGCACACATACATACTGATAGATAGATAGATATATACATACATACATACTGACATACACAATCACACACACACACACACACAGACATACATACACACACAGACATACATGCATACTGACATACATACACACTGATAGATAGATACATACATACATACTGACATACACAAACACACACACACACTCACAGACATACACACACACACACACACACACAGAAATGCATGCATACTGACATACATACACACTGATAGATTGATATATACATACTGACATACACACACAGACATACATACTGACATATATACATACTGACATACATACAGACATACATACTGACATATATACATACTGACATGCACACACACACACACACACACACATACAGATAGACACATACACACATACATGCATACTGATAGATATATACATACATACATACTGACATACACAGACATACAGACATACATGCAGACACATACATATACACACACACCTCATTTATCAGCCACCTCTCCTCTGCTCTCCTCGGCTGTCTCTCTTCCCCTGCGCCGAGTAAGCTGGGAGAAAGTGACCGGCTGTAACTTCCTCCCAGCGGCACTTGCGGTGCAGAGGCAATTTGTTTTTAAAGGGGCCCGGCTGCGCTATTACACGGCCGCAGCTCTGACCGGGCCCCTGAAGATATAAGGCTCATCAGGTGGCCCTAAATGCTTAGGCCACCTAATGGGCTCTGGTGCAGATGCACCTGCAGCAGTTTCGCCGCTCCACGTGGGGGCCCGTCATGGTTGTCACCCCCTGATGGCGGCCCTGCTGCAGTAAAGCTAAAATTAAAATGCTGCGAATGGCCCACACACAGTAATAGAGTGTAATTCACAAGCTTTCTCTTACAGTAAACCTGGGGTGCTCATATTATGGTAGTGTAGGGTTGACTAGGGTTCCCACCTTTTTTGGAATAAATTACCGGCCATTCTAATTTGCATAATTCATTATATATGCATGACATCACAAGGCACGGCAAAATTTACTAATAAACTACTTACAATGTTTGTGGATTTTATGTATTTATTATACTAATAAAAGTATTGTTTGGCCACTGCTTATATTGTTTTTTGCCCCACACGTTTAGTTGTTTTTTATTCTCCAGAATGTTGTTTCCTACCTGGCACCTGCTATCACCACCTGCAGACTACCATCTAAAGAACCCTAAGTGGGGATTATGCTATCCATGCTTGAAACATAGAGTGGTTTGCCATGTGTGTCATTCCTAAACCCCCCAGCCCCTCCATGTGTGTCATTCCCAATTCCCCCCCTCTAGTGCCTCCAATTGTGTCATTCTCTCTCAGCCTCTCCTTGTGTAATTGTTCACTGGACAGCAGTATCAGTACTAATAAGAGGTACTCTTTCAGTGCGCACTTCCCGTCAGACCACTCGGCCATGCTACACACAGGGCAGGAAGGGAACAGCACAGCTCTCCCCTCCTGCTGATAACCAAGCAACCGCAGACCCCAGCCAATGCGTCAGTGCACCAGCCCTGAAGAGATAGTGGTGGCCCATGGTCGAAGGGGTCGTGGTTGCAGCCGGGCCCCCTGTAGTGATGGGCCCAGTTGCAGTTGCGAGCCCTGCGACCGTGGTAGGTACGCCACTGAATACATCTCTATTCGGCTTTCAAGGTTCTTTGTTGCATGGCCAATCTGTTGGTGTGGAGTTAGCAGGACTTTCTTTCGTTAGGTGGGCCATCCCACAATAATATATCAAAGCATTTGCAAATGGAAAATCTGTTACAATGCTTTTTACTTATTATTATTTGGACAAATGAACAAATGGTTTAAAGGAGCACTACAGGGTAAGGAACACAAATGTGTATTCTTAACCCTATAGTGTAAAAAACACCTTCTAACCCCCTTAAATAAGTTAATAGCTTACCTCATTAAAGGTACCCAATTGCAGGGTAAAGAGGTGTGGATTTGCACATTTAGTTTAAATTTGCACACCCTACTCATAGGTACTTGTTAAATATAGGCATAAGTAAACATACAGGATTATTGAATTGAAGCTGAATTAAAAGTGAATTTCAAATTTGTAATCAAAATAGTCGAAGTAGAAAGCAAATTCCAATTCAGCTTTGCTTTCTATTCAGTTACTCTGGCCTTTAATTTGAATTTCACTTTAAATTCTCACTTTAGTGAAAAACCTTGATAATATTAAAAATTCTGAGAATCGTCAGCTCCCCGTAAAATTCATCCTTACTATCAAAAACCATGCATGACTAATCTTTATTAGTTCTCTAAGAGCTGCTTGAACTAAATACTATTCCCATGTGTATATTTCTGTATATTAGAAATGTATGTTTGCCTGTAACACCTGTTTAGAGAACTACTAGTGACACAGAACATTACTATGGCCAAAACACCCTTGACATGTCACGTTTATTTGCATAATTACTACTAGAAATTGACTTAAAACACGTGTACAAGATGCATCGTGCTTCAGTTCAGAAATGGAATACCACTGTCCCCCAAACAATTATTTTGATGCTTTGCTGCAGTCGTGCCAATCCTGTAGTCTCTTATGTATATCATCACCACCACGAGCGTGCCTGCGTTTTTGTGCAACAACTGGTAAGTACATTTTCATCACGTGTAGGTTTTTTCTATTTTTTAATATCTGCAATCGTTCTCAAAGTTATGTTTCTATTTGTCAATTGTGGTTTCATTACATTTTATTCTCAGAACAAAAAAAAGCTCAGAATAATTGATAGATTTTCTCTGTCAATGTTTGTATTGAGCTGTAATGATAAAAGACATTTGTAAATAATGAACAAGAGTCCAAAGCACGTGTACATATAAAACAACGCTATTCAAACAAGCTTGGTTGAAGTTGTATATCTATGGAGCCTATATAATATAAGTGAGATGCTCCATACGTTGGTTCAAAAATCTCATACTTTGTCTTTCCTCCTATAGAGCTGTGGTCTCTTATAACAGCAGCTCGTAGATTGTTTTTGTCTATGTTTATGCATACCATCTGTCTATCCATATGCAGGCCTGTAGTTGTATTCTTACCAGTTAAATACAAACTATCTTTTGAGGTTCGTTGGTATATCTTTATAGGTATCGCAGAGATCTGGACATTGTCTGAAATAACGGTTCAATAGTAATCAATGGTGATTCATGACAGGAAAACATGGTATCATGTTTAGATTTGTTTAAAAAAAAAACAAGAAGCACTATGGGACCTAGTTGCCAAACAGCAAACTGTGATGACTTGAAACTTTTGGAAAATATAGGCTAATAAGCAGAAATTTGTTTTCATATTCTGTCTCATTTCTCAAGTTAACAATTTGTTGTAAGACAATAAAATACACACTTACATAGATGCACACACACACACATACACACACACACAATAATATAGTCAATAATATAGACATAATACCAATAAAACACCTAAAATTTAAAATAAATTACATATTTGTGTTTTATTGCTATTATGTCTGTGTTATTGATTGCCATTGAAAGAGAAGCAATTAACAATTTTTAAGATGGTGGAATGTACCATCATAAAGTCATTTGGCTGTGAATTTTCCACATAAACCGACTTTGTTGTAAAAAAACAAAAACCTTTCCTATAACAATCAAAAAAGGTTTTTTAATGGCATTTAAGACCTATAACCTCCCAGAACAGCACCTAGTCATGGGCCATTTTGGGAGATATATATTAAAGTATTCTGGTGCAAAAATGTAAAAGGAAAGGAGCCAGCAATGAAACGTGCCTGCTGGTTCTACTGGTTTTGATGGTTATTTAACTACTTTTAGTATTTTATATCACATTTTACAACAGAACACTTTTATAAATCTTCCCCCTTGGCTTCAGTTGACTATTTACCTTTTACAAAACAGTATGTAAACCATAGATTCAATAAATAATAGAGTTGAACCCTCATTTGTTTCCTTTGATTATCGTATAAGTTGTATTAATTCCTTCACTACCAGCTGGTTTGCAGGAAAACAACCCCCAGAATCCGAGTATGTCAGTGCGCCTAGATGGGGCATTATTTAATGGACGCTAAAATCAACATTTGGTCTAGACAGAAAAACCTTTTATAAACTCATTTGCCAATTAAAAGGGCTACAGATAAGAAAACAGAGTTGTAACTGTTTTACTCACATAGTCTATAATCATTTCAGCTATACATTTTCCAATGTGCACTCAGTTCTGTCTGTGAGCCTGTGTATCAGTGAGCTTGTGTGCTTGTGTCAGTGAGATTGTCTGTGCCGGCATGTGAGTATGCTTACTGTATAATTTCATTTTTTATTTTTTTTTAATGGGCCAATATTTTGAATAAAAACAACATACCAATAATCAATTATATATATGTGTGTGTGTAAATATATATATATATACACACACAAACACACACACTTAATTGATAATGTTAAATATTACTATATAACATTTAAAATATTGCTATGTCTTGCTACCCCAGATGATTGAGTGATTTATAAACATAGATATTATGTACATAGATAATATGTAGACAGATAAATAGATAGACACACGTATAAACACTGCGTGACACAATCACTTATAAGGCTGGCATACATTTTTTTCCAGGGCTACTTTGTATTCCCAGTCTGGCACGGCCAGTGGACTCCAGACACTGTGACCACTTCAATGAGATTGAGTAGTTTCAGTACCTAGTTGCCTTCAGTGTCTCATTAAATTGTAAATGTAATTATTAAAATGACTAAGTCATACATGAAAGATTCTTTTATTTTCTTTATATCTGCAATCTGATGTGCATTTATAAAAAAAACAAACAAAAAAAAACCAAGGCTTTGAGGAAGTAGCAATGTCCCTTTTTTCGCTAGTAACGTTTGGGTGACTTATAATCGTAACTTCATGTTTTTAAGTGATTACATGGTATAAGTAGGTCAGCAATTAATGTGTACATCTTTTGTAATACAATAGTACTGTGTAACTGTATTGGATGTCTTCTGTTGTTACTGCCTGATAATAAAAAAAGAATTGCAAAACAATCAACTTGTCTAGAATTGACCTTGTATTTGTTGTATTTCTGTTGTGTATTCCCATTGTACAGCACTGAAGAAAATGTTGGCATTGCACAATAAATAAATAATGGTCATGTCTCTACCCTAACACCTCAACCCTGAATATCCCATAACTAATGTGTATTTAACGTAGCTATAGTAAAAATACCCCCCTTATTGATTTAAATGAAGAAATATTGACAATTAATCAATTGCAGGGCCGGACTGGGAACTTAATGCAGCCCTGGAAAAAACATTATATACCAGCCCAATAATACGTTTATTGTGTGCAGATATAGATACACGTTTATTGTGTGCAGATATAGAGGTGGAAAAGATTACTTAAAATTAAAAAATTATTGCTCCAACGTGAATGAAAGCTTAAAAATAAACAAAAGAGCGGATTTATTTTAAGCAGACGGGCATTTGCATATAATCAATGTTTTAGTCCAATTACCTTGACATATTAAGGAAAGTATGGTAATGGAACTAAAATGGTGAATGTATGCTGTTGTACAAATGTAAAAAATTAAGTTATCTTGTTAATTTTAAAGTCCTATGAATGTGCTCTTCCCTTTGAATATGTTATTGTGCTGAAGTGTGCACTTAGCAACAAGACTGGGCCATGACGTGTTCATTACATATATGTTAGATATTAATGACATTTCTAAATGTCTGTGTGTATTATGTATATATACATGTATATTAATATATGTGTAAATAGTATAGGCATAGTTATATAATAATAATAATATACACATATAAAGTCTGCCATCAATTACAACCTCTATCTGTACTTTATGTTAGCAGGATTGCTAGCAAAATGTATATATTGGTAGACAAAAACTATTTCATAAGAGGGCTTTCTCTCACCCGTCAATCAACTCTTTGGCATATATATATAGACCTCTTACAAAACAGTACTTAGTATCTGTTGGGATATACTACACCATAATTTGCTGTCTTTTTACTTTTTTCATACGGATCTTACGTAT
Organism: Pelobates cultripes; assembly: GCA_933207985.1. Taxonomy (NCBI): domain Eukaryota; kingdom Metazoa; phylum Chordata; class Amphibia; order Anura; family Pelobatidae; genus Pelobates; species Pelobates cultripes. The sequence continues at coordinate 111,743,631 of OW240918.1, forward strand.
ATCCAATGCCCATACCTTACTGAGGAATACTTCCCCTGACAAGATTGTAATTGACTTCTTATGCAAGGTTTATTTGGGCTTTTTGCTGTATTTATCAGGCATAGACTCTTTTGGACTTACTTTTTGGAGTCCTGATTATTATTCATTATCTATATTTCGAACTCTTTTTTTTTTTTTCTTATATGTATTCTTTCTTATGTAGTGTCTTGTATATGTGCTTGTATAGTTTATAATCTGTTTTTTTTTTACCTATGGTGCCGACTCCCCCTCCAGCGTTTTTTGCTTTGTCCACTCTGTAGGGTCTGTGAGGGAGCCCTATTTTTCAGGTGTGCTGCCTTATATTTATCTAAGGTCTAGTATATTAGCGCTAATCCTTTGTACATATTTTAACTCTTCAGCATAGACTTCTGTGCTGAAGAACTGAGTTACAGGGAGAGTAGGAGACACAGACCAAGATGCATTCTACATCGCAAAAAAAATGCATCTTTACCTGTGTTTCTCTTAACCCCACTTTTGTGTTTCGTATCCCCTCTTTTGATTTACCCACTTCAATGTATGTTATCCAAGCTTTTTTACCCTTTGTGTGTCTTACACCCTTCATGCCATTCTCCCCTCCATGTGTCTCCCCCCCTCTAAATATTTATTTTCCGCCACCCCTCTAGGCATCTAATTTCCCTTGCCAGCCCCTCTATGTGTCTCTCTCACTCCCCATCCTCCTTTAGTGGTTTCTCCCAACCCCCCTCCGACTTAGTGGTCTCTCCCCCATCTCCCCTTCTGTGCCTGCTAACCTCCCTCCATTTAGTGTGGCCCGGCAGACTGCAGTGGACGATATTCGGTTTCTTCTGCCCAGACTGACAAGGAGCTGTTTATTGCTCCCAGTGAGCACTTATTGAAACCAGATAGAGGATACAGAATATCCTCTACCCACAGTCTGCTCTGCCACACTAAATGGTCACTCAGGGACTGTGCCCCCGAGCCGGTGCACCCTAGGAGGCTGCCAGTGTCACCTTATGGTTGCACTGGTCCTGAAGAAAGTTCCCAGTATCCGGTATTTGCCTTTTTATTTTAACAAGATATCATACCATGAAAACTCAATCTAGAATTTTTAATCAGTATTCTAATTGACTAAAGTTTTTGGGGGGGTTTGTTTCTTTTTTCAAGAAGAAAAAAAATCTCAGCTCTGTTGAATTTTTATCCCCTATATTGGTTATTTTAGCCTAAATTTTGAAGCTCTGTTTTCAGTGGAACAAATTCCCCTGTTTAGTGAATAAACCTCACAAACTGAATATTGCTGTATACTTACATGTACTGAAGCATACATTTACTGTATATTACACCAATGTTAGAGAGGAATTAAAATATACATTAGTAGGGTGGAGAGGCAACAGAAAGAGACAAGGGGTACAAAGCTGGAGGAAGAGGTGGCGGCAGTCAATGGAGAAGCCATTGGAATGATTTAGAGAGGACTAAAACTGGTAGCAGAGTGGGGGCATACAAGATAAATTTTGGAATGGTAAGGTAACGTACCTGTATTGGTTAGCACCTTAACAGACAAAAGAGGGGTGATGAACACAGATACACCTCAAAGGATGACTGCAGGAATCTATAAAGAGCTATAGACCAGTATTGTAAAAATATTCTGTGTTAATAAAGCTAGTGTTTTTTTTAAACATCTTCAAACTGATTCATAAATTCAGTGTTTGGTTTTTGGATTAATACGTGTTGTCTACTGTTCCTACGTTTTTTAGGACCTTTTTTTTTTTCATTTTGTTAATGTACATCGAGTGATAACTTGATAACTGGTTTTGCAGTGCTGAAATGTCACGTAATTTAAGATGTATGGTCTAATTTCTGATTGATTGTTGCTATTTTGAAAAATGAGATTATATTTTCAGATAATGCACTGCAGGGTGGGTAACGTGACGTCACAATGTGTAATAAAAAGTGAATAGCATAGTATGGTTAAAATCAAATATGTCCAATCTAAAAACTCTGTAATAAACCAGGAGCTGATATCTAGATATAAATAAATCTAATATAAAAAAAATGATCCAATAAAAGTAGCACCGACAATTAATTAAAAATCTTAGTATTCTGAGGTTTTGGTTTTTTTTTCCGCAGCCGTTTTATGACGTCTCCACAACTATCCATAATACAAGCTTCACTCTTACGTTTCCCCTCTCTCCAAATACATCTATATTTCACCAGCATAAGGTACAACCTTTGATGTTGGTGCATTGAGTTAAATATAATTATCATTAAATGATTGCCATACTGGTAATTTTTTTATAAATTGATCTTTATTAGAATTTACACATTATAAGGCATTCTTATCACATTAAAAAAATTATAAACAAAGGATATCGTATTATCATAGGAAATGCACAAACATTTTTATAAAGAAAAAAAGCTCTGTGCACATATAGAAAAATGTCTGTGAAACTCAGTTTTTTTCATAGCTTTATGAGTTCCTAATTATAAAGAAATACTTGCATTACTACATGAAACATAGACAAAAAACATATAAACAAATAAAAAAAACACTTAGGGAAGAGGGAAGGGGAGAAAGGACCCAGAAACACATAGAAAGAACTCGCCTGAAATACAAATTATACAGTTTAAAGAGATTCTCATTAATTTTTCCTTCTTCCCCTTCATTTTTCTCTTCTTTTTTAAAATCTTTAGTATTTAATCTCTGGATTGGAGTGTACTTGACTCTGCCAAGCACCGATTTATACAGGCATTGTTTTTTTTAATCTCAAAAAGAATATCAACAACAAGCAAACCCAATTTCTTCCTTATTCCTTTCTCTTTATGTTTCCTTCCCCTTTTCCTTTCTTTACCTTTCTTTCCTTCCTCCCATCCTCTTTTTTCTCTATTTATAAAGTCTAACAAATTAGACCATACGGGAAAAAAAATATATATATATTTTAAATCATTTAAATATTCCCTGGAGAAAAGAGAGAGTGGGGTAGGATCCCTTTAAACAGGGCATCTTCTCTTACTTATGTTTAATGTTTTATAGCAATTCTAATTTTTTAATCCATTTTCCCATAACCCTGAGTGCCGTTGAGGGAGTTGAGTTTTTTTTTTCTATTTTTAACTGGTGGCTTAGTTGAGATTTAATTAGTTACCAAGTAGGGCTCATATGGTTTTTTCCCAGTATCTAGCTATAACTACCTGCCTTTGACACCGTTGATCATGCTCTCCTCCTTCAAACTCTTCAATCGCTCGGTCTCTGTGACTCTGTCCTCTCTTGGTTTTCCTCCTATCTCAATGCTCATTCAGTGTCTCCTTTTCCAAGGATACCTCCTCCCCTCACCCTGTCTCGGTTGGAGTTCCCCAAGGCTCTGTCCTTGATCCTATTTTATATTCTCTTTATACTGCCTCCCTTGGCAAACTTATTGCCTCTTTTGGATTCCACTAACACCTGTACGCTGATGACACTCACATATACCTCTCCTCCCCAGACCTCTCCCCTGCCGTCATGCAACATGTCACTGCTTGCCTTTCTTCCATCTCTGACTGGATGTCCTCCCGCTTTCTGAAACTCAATCTCTCTAAAACTGAACTCTTTGTCTTTCCTCCTCCTAATACTGAACCTCCTCTCTCACTCTCCCTTCAAGTCAATGATATCCACATAAGTCCATCCTTGCAAGTACGCTGTCTTGGCGTCATACTTGACTCTGGCCTCACCTTTGAGCCTCACATCCAGGTTGTTGCCAAATCCTGTAAGTTCCAACTCAAAAACATGGCACGCATCCCGTCCTTTCATACACAAGATGCTACCAAGGAGCTTGTCCATGCTCTAGTAATTTCCCGCATGGATTACTGTAACCCTCTCCTGATTGGTCTCCCCAAAAGCCCCACTACAGTCTGTAATGAATGCTGCAGATAGACTGATTTTCCTCTCTAGTCGGTTCTCTCACACCTCACCCCTCTGTCAGTCCTTACATTTGCTTCCTGTATCCTATAGGAGTCAATTCAAAGTGCTAACCCATACATTTAAAGCACTGAACAATTCTAGCCCCTCTTATAGCTCTTCACTGATCCATATGCCCCTCCTCATTCCCTCCGCTCTGCCCATGACCACCTCCTGACCGCTGCTCGCACCCGTACGGCCAACTCGCACTTGCAGGACTTCTCACGGGCGGCTTCTTTCCTATGGAATAGCCTGCCTACCCCCATCAGACTCTCCCCTAGTCTTCAATCATTTAAGAAGGGCCTTAAAACCCATCTCTTCAGGAAAGCTTATGGCCTCCCAGAGTAACCTTTACCTTACATACCTGTCTCTTGCTCTCTCCTATAGGGCAGCACTTTACTCTCTCCTCCAGCTCTGCTTCACTGCAACCCTATTTGATTGATATTTCCTGTCCCAACGTGTCTTATACCCCACCTCCTGTAGACTGTAAGCTCGTTTGAGCAGGGTCCTCTTCAACCTATTGTTGTAAGTTTTCTTGTAATTGTCCTATTTATAGTTACATCCCCCCCCTCTCATAATATTGTAAAGTGCTACGGAATCTGTTGGCGCTATATAAATGGCAATAATAATAATAATAATAATAACTGTTTTCGTGACTGATAATGGCATGTAGTAATAGTTACCATTCTAGTAATTTTCAATGTTAAGTCTGTATGTTGGTATCTTATTATCATATTTGTGTAAATAGCTCCAACATATCCCACAGCGCAGTACAATGATGTACTAGAAGTGCTTAGTGGTTTGCTTGTGCCAGAAAACATACTAAAAGGATTAGAGACAATACAGATTACAAAAGGTAATTGAGAAAATGTTTATCCTTACGATTGTATTAAAGAGTCAATATAGCCTCAAAACAACTTTAGCTTAATTAAGCAGTTTTGGTGTATATATCATGTTCTATGTAGTCTCACTTCCCAATTCTCAGTCATCTAAGAGTTAATCACTTTGTTTGTGCAGCCCTAGCCACACCTTCCTGCATGTGACTTGCACAGCCTTCATCAACACTTCCTGTAAAGTGAGATCTAATGGTTAAACTTATTTTATTGCACAGGCAAGTTAATTTAGAATTTCTTCTCTCCTGTTAATAGCCTGGTGGACTATGCAGGAGCCTCCTGTGTGTGATTAAAGTTGAATTTACAGAGCAGGAGAAAGCTAAAGTTGTTTTGATGACTACAGTGTCCCTTTAATGACATAACAGGAAATGTGTTGGGGAGAGTGAATCACAATATATCTGTTGCATGAGCTCCTTCTTTTTCATCATATAATTATCAAGAGAAGGGTTGAATTAAAATGGAGGCAATTGCAAAGGAGAGTTGTTGTCTGGGAGTATAACGTCCACTGATCTTTGGGAGGCTAGGACAATTGTATTATATTCCCATAATACAAGCTTCACTCTTATGTTTCCTCTCTCTCCCCAAATACATACATATTTCACCAGCACATGGTACAACCTTTGATGTTGGGTCTTTGAGTAAAAATAATTAGTATTACAAGATTGCCATACTAATAATTTAGAAACATCAATTCTGTATGTTGGTATTTTATCATCATATTATTTTTTGTGTAAATAGCTCCAACATACCTCACAGTGCAGTACAATGATGTACCAGAAGTGATGAGGGATTTACCTGTGACAGACAACACACTAAAAGGATTAGAGACCATAAAAGTCACAAAAGGTAATTGGGAACATTTTTATCCTTAGGATTGTGATTAATTGTTTTAAAAAGTGTACAAATGTTGGAAAGGACCATATATTATGTTGGAAGATAGCAAATGGGGTGTAATCACTAAATAGCAAGCTGTGATGATTTGAAAACCAATATACAAAATTTTGATAAAGGATCACTTCAAGCCCGCCAGTGGAGTTTTCAGACTTTTGGCTCTCTGGCGATAGTAGTGGAGACTCCATCCGACACCATGCATGAAGTCAAACCATTCAAAAAACAGTTTGATTCCTTACAAACAAGGGGAGAGTGAAAGGGAACTCTTGCCACTATAACTACCATAGAAGCCCTGGTGCTTGGAGTGTTCCTTTAAATTGGCCACTGACTATCACACAGATAAATTCAACTCAGAAAAGTTTGGATTTTTTTTCCCCAGCTGGACTATTTTGGGCCTAGTCAGTATGTCAACATGTATGTGTTTGCTGATTGACTAGCAAAATAGACCAGTGAGTTGGGAAAAAATACATTTAAATGTAGAAATCCACACCTTCTTATCCTGCAACTGGGCGCCTCCCTGTCAATCATTGTGATATAATATATATATACACACACACACACATACAAACATATACACACAAAAATCTCCTCTTTGCACCTGTCAGTCAGCATAGAGAAAGCATACAAAGAATATGCAATGTATCTGTCTTCTTCCTCATCATATAATAATCAGGAGAGCGGCTAAACTAAAATGGAGGCTGACCTTAAATGGAGGCAATTGCAAAGGGCAGCTGTTGCGTGGAGGCCTGGGCATGCATAGTATGTCTTAATGCTGCCCTAAAATCAAAGAGACCCTAGCCCTTACCATCAAAGAGACCCTAGCATCTTACCATAACCCTATGTTTTTCTAATCATATAATATAAAATTGACTTGCTTGAGTGTGTGTTCAAGGAAATGAATGGCATCTCAGGATTCTAGATTTCTTTAAAAACCCTCCACCGCTTTGTTTTCTTTCAACCGTTTTAAGAGATGTCCATAAGACTTCGATGGTATTATGTTCCCATAATACAATCTTCGCACTTCTTTTTCCTCTCTCTCCCCAAACACATATATTTCACCAACATAAGGTACAAGCCTTGTTGTTGGTGCATTGAGTTGAAAATAATTAGCATAAAATAATTGCCATAATAACCATTGAGAAACATTAACTCTGTATGATGGTATTTCATTATTATCATATTATTTTTGTGTAAATAGTTCCAACATTCCTCAAAGTGCTGTACAATGATGTTGCAAATGCAGTGATTAACAAAGAATGCAAGCCGACACAAGAAGTGCTGAGTGGTTTCTCTGTAAATAACACACTAAATGAGACCATACAGGTTACAAAAGGTAATTGGGAAGTTTTTTTTTTTTATATCAATAGGGCCTTTATTCATTGTTTGAAATCCTACCACATATGATTTTGTGTCATAACAAACAAGCCTTTAAAAATGTGATATTGAAATGGAATCCAATTACCCGTATTTATCGGCGTATAACACGCACTTTTTCTCCCTGAAAATAGGGGAGAAATTGTGGGTGCGTGTTATACGCCGGCCCTTTAAATACTGCAGCCGCCTGAGCGCTCTGTCAAGAGCGCTCAGGCGGCTGCAGTTGGTACTCACCTCCCCTGTAGCGTGGCCGAGCCGCTCTGCTGTCCGCGGTGCCCGGCCGGAGTGATAGGAAGGTGCACGCTCAGTGTGCACCTTCCTGTCAGTCCGACCGGGTACAGGAAACAGAAACTCCTGTTCCGCGCGAGTATGTTTTCCTGGCACTATAGTGGTCCTTTAAGTTTTTTTTCCCTGAAATTTCCTTCTTAAAATGAGGTGCGTGTTATACGCCGATGCGTGTTATACGCCGATAAATACGGTATTTAAAGGGGAGCTGTCACTCTTATGGTGTAAATTCTAGAGAAGTGAAAGTTCCCCTTTATATCATAGAGTATTTAGGCACCAGAGGGTGTTGATGGCATGGAATATCATTGGCATAGGTCCTAACAGCGGCTCTGTTACCCTCTAGGGTCTTTGCGTATTTTGCAAAGATCCCCGATGGTGGTATAAATGTTTGGTGTGCAGTGGTCAGAAGTGCAAAGGAAGCTAGGTTTTACTCCTACCATCTCCAGCGGGGGTGGGGGGGCACTTATACCAGGAGCTCACATCAATGTTGTACTCTCAAGCATGTGCAAGACTGTAGGAGCTTTCATAGACCAGTGGGAGAAGACCTGGGGTCGCAAAGGTCACAAGTACAACCAGGCCCTGGGTGTTCCACTTGTCAGAGGTGGCCTGTGCAGTGCAAGCCTGCCATACCAGGAAACCAGGCAATTTCCTGGTGAGGATCTCATACCTGGTGGCACTGGGCAATACTGCGTGCGAGAAACCACAAGGGAGCAAACTACTCATTGTTTCCTCACGATTTGGAGACACTGTGAGTTAGTGAGTGTGTGTCTGTCAGTGTGTGTGTATGGTTGGACTACTAAACGGTAATTATGCCAAATGAGATATTATTTTTATTTCCCCTCTCGCTTCTTAGGACATATCATTTAGGTACATGTGACCCACACTGTGCCCTTGGCCATGTTATCTTTTCTCTCTCTCTTTCTTCTCTTCCTGTTTTATTTATTTATTTATTTATTAGTAGCAATTTGGCTTATTTTATCAGGAAACCAGATACTTTTTACAAAAAATAAATTAGGTATTCTTTGCACTGAAAATCTGAAAATGATGCATGACAGATACACACACATATACACACAAACACATAGACACAAAATTTGACTACAAGATCAGGCTGAAGGAGAAACAATGCCCTTCATGGAGGCTTGAAGCCAAGATAAAGGCAACACGAAAGGAAGTTAGTAAGCTGGGTCACAAAGGTGAAAAGAATAAGGATAGGTCCTGGCTACTGAGGAAAACAAGGGTATGCCCATGTTAGAGGCAACCAGACTGAGCAGATACACCAAAGAAGCAGAGGTTAAGATAGTAAATGCCCTGTTTACCAAAGAACCATCCAAGGTATATGCACAGCTGCAGGGTAACCACAGCATATCCACCCAAGTCCCACCTAGAGCATAACACCAAAGCCCAGTGACTGAAGCAGACCATTGTATGCTCCAAGAACAGGAACCAGTCACCATCACAGTGGGAGATATCAAACAAGTACTCCACATGAAAACATGGTCATCCCCAGGACCTGACATGATCCACAACTACTGGATAAAGAAACTAACAATGCTGAATGCCTAGCAGCAGAAATAATGTCCTGCTAGACATCATAGCCTTATAGATTAATGGGCCTCATAGAGTCAGTACATGAGCAATACTTAAAAAGGAATTGTAAACAACATCAGAAAATCAAAACACCAACTGCAGGTAGACCAAGAGGTCACGCAGGATTCCAAGGCCAGATAGACCAATCTTTGCACAGCCTGGATTGACTACAAGAAAGTACAAAAAAACACAATGCCACACACATGGATACTGAAATGCTTGGCCCTATACTGTTACATATAAATAACACAACACGCAGAATAATAACCCTCCTAAAGGTAAACTAAAAATACCTAGCCGGTCCTTAGAATGGCCGGGCTAATAAGTGATAAGAACAGAATAGTCAAACAAGCCTAAGTCAAAGGAACTAGAGAATAACCAAAACGAATACCAGAGCCGAGTCAAGGGAACCAGAAAGCAGAGTAGTCAGGGAAAAGCCGAGTCAATAACAAAATAGCACAAAACCACTGTGAAATGCACTCTTGGGACACTAGTAAACTAGGAGCCACAACAGTGCATTGAAGCACTGGCTAAAAGTTTTTTTTTATATCTTTGGGGGCGTAATTTATGTAGTCACTTCCCCAAAAACGTGAGAGGGCGTCTGAAAAGGACGTCCTCAGTATTGCCCAACACCTGGTGTCGGCACTCGTGTGCCAGGTCATTAACCCCTTAAGGACCAAACTTCTGGAATAAAAGGGAATCATGACATGTCACACATGTCATGTGTCCTTAAGGGCTTAAAATCGGGCGTGCGCACAGCGTCCAGGACACTAACAGATCAGGCAGGATGATCGGAGGAAGCGATCTGCCCGATCAGAGAACAGCTGATCGGCATACCGTCATGGTAAGTATAGGATTCCTTACCAGTGGCGGATCCAGAGCCTGATCTCGAGAGGGGCACTTGTAGATTATTAAAATAAATATTCCAGGCACAATAACCACTACAGCTCAGTGTAGTAGTTATGGCGCCAGTAGTGCCAGGATCCCATCCCAGAGTAATTGTCAAACCGTTTAAGAACAGTTTGACAACTTACCTGGGGTCTGCTGGGATATAGGACATAGGCGCAGTAGTATGTGTTAGGGATGAAGTGTGTGTGAAAGGTGCAGTGTGTGTGTGTGAGCGGTGAAGTGTGTGTGCGAGTGTGTAAGGGTGGCAGTGTATGTCAGGGTTGCAGTGTGTGTGTTAGGGGGCAGTGTATGTGTGGGGCAGTGTGTGTGTGAGAGAGCTGCAGTGTGTGTGTGTGTGAGCGGTGCAGTGTGTATGTGAGGGTGGCAGTGTGTATGTGAGGGTGGCAGTGTGTGTGAGAGTTGCAGTGTGTGTGTTTGGGGCAGTGTGTGTATGGGAGGCAGTGTTTGTGGGGCAGTGTGTGTATGGGTGTGCAGTGTGTGTATGGGGGCAGTGTTTGTGGGGCAGTGTGTGTATGGGGGCAGTGTTTGTGGGGCAGTGTGTGTAGTGTGTGTATGGGGGGTAGTGTTTTTGTGTGGCAGTGTGTGTAGTGTGTGTATGGGGGGCAGTGTTTGTATGGGGGTAATAAAATTAATGCATTTATGCCCCCCCCCCCTCCCTTCTTACCTTTACTGGGAGGAGGGGGGACATTTCTTAATCCCTGGTCTGGTGGGGAATCCCTGATGGTCCCAGTGGTAGGAGTGAACTCTAGCCCGCGCTCCAGGGCTAGAGTTCACTCTCGTGATATTTGGAGCGTTGCTGTGGTAACCGCGGCAACGCTCAATGCTCGCGAGAGTAGGACCCGGAGGAGCTGCAGGTAAGAGCTGAGGTTGGAAAATATCCTAGCCCAGATGACTTGTTACATAGATCACATGGAGAGTAAATGTGTGCATGGGGGCTTGCAGGAGATCCGGAGGTGCAGCAAAGACAAGGGAAAATCCAAGATCAGGGCTGGCTGCTAATAGGCATAAATGATAGTCCATAAATAGGTTCACAAAACCAGAGAGTAGGTAGAAGGCTTCCAGAAAGAACTCCTGAAGCTGATGTAAGGCAGGCCTTGAAAGCTGGTAAATAAGCCACAGATGAGACAAACAGCTGATGGTGAGTCAGCAGGAGTCCAGCCCCCTAGGGATACAGGCAATGGCGTACACACAACCCATGGGGCCCTGGTGCGAAAATGATCCATGGGGCCCCCCCTCCCTCCCTCTTCTCCCCCTCTAACTCCTCCCAGACAGACACACACACACACATACAGAGACAGACAGACACATACACACATACATACACGCACAACACATACATACATACATACATACAAAGATGTAAAAAACTAGAGTGAACTCTAGCCCGCTCTCCAGGGCTAGAGTTCACTCTCGCGATATTTGGAGCGTTGCTGTGGTAACCGCGGCAACGCTCAATGCTCGCGAGAGTAGGACCCGGAGGAGCTGCAGGTAAGAGCTGAGGTTGGAAAATATCCTAGCCCAGATGACTTGTTACATAGATCACATGGAGAATAAATGTGTGCATGGGGGCTTGCAGGAGATCCGGAGGTGCAGCAAAGACAAGGGAAAATCCAAGATCAGGGCCGGCGAAAAGCTTCAGACTTGAGAAAGGGAGGATCTCCCGAAAGCTTGTCATTAAAAAATTCTGTTAGTCCAATAAAAAAGGTATTACAAGATAAGAATTTTATCTGTTTTTTACATCTACATCACTGGACTAATACGGCTACAATCTCTACTTGAATACATACAAAGACACATACATAGAAACAGACAGACAGGCACATATACATACATACATACACTGCAAAACAGACTGATAGGTGTCAAACTGCAGTGGCTCACAGTTCTAGTCCAGCCAGTATTCCTACAGGGGTGGACATGCCTGGCAGACTGCAGAGATTGGAACAAACGGGACAGTACACCTCGCCCCCCGGGGTATATAGCCCAACGCATGGCAACAACAGTCCTCTTCCTCATATTCACCACCAGAAAGGAAATCCTCTTTATTGCAGGAATCTAAAATACTAGTTTCTGGTAATACTGGAGAATTACCAATATTTTCTTGTATCATGCTGCAAGAAGCTTAACTGCTATCTCTGAAGCAGTGTCCATGGTATTATGTGTCTATGATTTGACTAAAGGGGTGGCATTCATAGCTTTCAAACACAGATACTGCGGAGAACTCTCAGACTCCCAGACTCTGGTAGAGGTACATTGTACACTCAGCTAAGAAGCGCAACCTGCATGCAATGGGGCCCATGCACATAGGTTCATCCACTGGTTGTTGATGAACATTGTCCAAATATAAAAAATATGACATGTATTTATGTGTCAGTGTGTGTATCTATGTGTCTATCTGTGTTTGTGTGTATCTATGTGTTTATGTATCAGTGTGTATCTACAGGGAGTGCAGAATTATTAGGCAAGTTGTATTTTTGAGGATTAATTTTATTATTGAACAACAACCATGTTCTCAATGAACCCAAAAAACTCATTAATATCAAAGCTGAATATTTTTGGAAGTAGTTTTTAGTTTGTTTTTAGTTATAGCTATGTTAGGGGGATATCTGTGTGTGCAGGTGACTATTACTGTGCATAATTATTAGGCAACTTAACAAAAACAAATATATACCCATTTCAATTATTTATTATTACCAGTGAAACCAATATAACATCTCAACATTCACAAATATACATTTCTGACATTCAAAAACAAAACAAAAACAAATCAGTGACCAATATAGCCACCTTTCTTTGCAAGGACACTCAAAAGCCTGCCATCCATGGATTCTGTCAGTGTTTTGATCTGTTCACCATCAACATTGCGTGCAGCAGCAACCACAGCCTCCCAGACACTGTTCAGAGAGGTGTACTGTTTTCCCTCCTTGTAAATCTCACATTTGATGATGGACCACAGGTTCTCAATGGGGTTCAGATCAGGTGAACAAGGAGGCCATGTCATTAGATTTCCTTCTTTTATACCCTTTCTTGCCAGCCACGCTGTGGAGTACTTGGACGCGTGTGATGGAGCATTGTCCTGCATGAAAATCATGTTTTTCTTGAAGGATGCAGACTTCTTCCTGTACCACTGCTTGAAGAAGGTGTCTTCCAGGAACTGGCAGTAGGACTGGGAGTTGAGCTTGACTCCATCCTCAACCCGAAAAGGCCCCACAAGCTCATCTTTGATGATACCAGCCCAAACCAGTACTCCACCTCCACCTTGCTGGTGTCTGAGTCGGACTGGAGCTCTCTGCCCTTTACCAATCCAGCCACGGGCCCATCCATCTGGCCCATCAAGACTCACTCTCATTTCATCAGTCCATAAAACCTTAGAAAAATCAGTCTTGAGATATTTCTTGGCCCAGTCTTGACGTTTCAGCTTGTGTGTCTTGTTCAGTGGTGGTCGTCTTTCAGCCTTTCTTACCTTGGCCATGTCTCTGAGTATTGCACACCTTGTGCTTTTGGGCACTCCAGTGATGTTGCAGCTCTGAAATATGGCCAAACTGGTGGCAAGTGGCATCGTGGCAGCTGCACGCTTGACTTTTCTCAGTTCATGGGCAGTTATTTTGCGCCTTGGTTTTTCCACACGCTTCTTGCGACCCTGTTGACTATTTTGAATGAAACGCTTGATTGTTCGATGATCACGCTTCAGAAGCTTTGCAATTTTAAGAGTGCTGCATCCCTCTGCAAGATATCTCACTATTTTTGACTTTTCTGAGTCTGTCAAGTCCTTCTTTTGACCCATTTTGCCAAAGGAAAGGAAGTTGCCTAATAATTATGCACACCTGATATAGGGTGTTGATGTCATTAGACCACACCCCTTCTCATTACAGAGATGCACATCACCTAATATGCTTAATTGGTAGTAGGATTTCGAGCCTATACAGCTTGGAGTAAGACAACATGCATAAAGAGGATGATGTGGTCAAAATACTCATTTGCCTAATAATTCTGCACTCCCTGTATATGTGTATATTTGTTTATCTGCATGCCAATGTGTGCATGTGTCAGTGTGTGTATATCTGTGTGTTAGTATGTATATCTATGTGTCTGTCTGTGTGCATGTGTGTATCAATGTATCTGTGTGTTTATGTGTCAGTGTGTATCTATATGTGTATATTTGTTTATCTGCATGCCAATGTGTGCATGTGTCAGTGTGTGTATCTGTGTGTTAGTATGTATATCTATGTGTGTGTATGCATATCTGTGTTAGTGTGCCAGTGTGTGTGTATATATGCCTGTGTCAGTGTTTGTATCTGTGTTAGTGTGTATTTATGTGTCAGTGTCTGTATGAGTGTGTATATGTGTCAGTGTGTATCTATGTGTGTCAATGTGAATGTTTATCTGTGAAAGTAAGCATGTGGCAGTTTATGCCCTGTGGTTCAATGTTATGCCTCTGCCATAGAAAATGCATAATTTTTTTTTTGCTTGTCACTACTTTGTCTATGATATCTTTTGACTGTGATTGAATTTCAGGAAAATTTCAACACAATCAATGTGAGTATTTCATATAAAGACTTTAGAGGTGGAAGAGGGTGACAGAGAATGAGATGCTTTAACATTTTGCTCCTGTTTTGTGGGTTCTATACAGTACATATTGATGTTATAGGTCTGTTAGTAAGAAAATTCTGGCTTAGTCTGTGTGTGAAAAATACATTCATTAATTGAAAATTATTATCTAAACATGGATTTATAAAGATCACTTGGTTTTCATTAGCAGATGCTGGCAGCCCAGACAAGGATACGTCCTGGATTATTTGGCTAACTATGGCCTTAATAGCGGTTCTAATATTGACAGTTTTCATGATGTCCATCTTGCTTGAAAAAAAACTGAAAAAAAGAAAAGAACAAGGAGGTAATGCTAAACCATATGCCATGTATATCAATGTTTCATTTAATTAATTATACAGATATATTTTTGGAAAATCCTAACTTCCTACAGATTGATTAAAAGCCCCAATATTAAGGTTGCAATTGTCTTCCAAGTTCTTTTAAGAAACAAAATGTAAGAATAATATTTAAAAAAAAAATGTTTGTTTTGTTTTTCCTTATCTCATTCATCAAATATTGAAGAGTTTAAAGAATTAACCTTTACATATTATCCTTTGTCCTGGTATCCTTTTTCTCTATTAATCTTGTAGCCCCAAGAAGAAAGCGCAGCTTAGCAGGGGGAGCCTGATGGTGATTGGTGGCTTAGGGTTCAGGGTGGGCTGAAATAAATGTCGGCCACTTTAGAAATCACCATTGCTAATTGACTTACCAGGCTGAGTTGGTCCCTCCCTTTAATTGTGGGTTGTGTCTTGCCCGTTTGGTCACAGCGGCGGGCTAGTAGAAGGAAGGTTAAGGGGGGTAACGGGCCTGCATAATGAAGAGAAGAGCAAGAGTAGTTATTTGGTTGGTTAATATGGTAGGATACCTGTTGGGAACATGTTGATGGGTATTGAGCTTGTTGGCAGCTCAGAACCCGGGTGGTGTAGGGGTATCAAGGTATACCACTGCCAGGATCGTGTGGAAAATATTGGATCTTGTTTATGTTATACTTACGTATTGTTATACCATGTTATCTTATATATTATGGGTCATTGCCTTGCGATTTGATATGTGGGGAAGTGATAATGTTGGATGGCTGAGCATTTGGGGGTGGGCAATGACTTTTAATGTTATTTATATGTTATTGTTATTATTATCATTATTATGAATATAATAAATAAAAGCTGTGGACATATTGACCCATACTTAAAGGAACACTATAGTCACCTAAATTACTTTAGCTAAATAAAGCAGTTTTAGTGTATAGATCATTCCCCTGCAATTTCACTGCTCAATTCACTGTCATTTAGGAGTTAAATCACTTTGTTTCTGTTTATGCAGCCCTAGCCATACCTCCCCTGGCTATGACTGACAGAGCCTGCATGAAAAAAAAACTGGTTTCACTTTCAAACAGATGTAATTTACCTTAAATAATTGTAAAAAATAATTAAATCTGTTTAGTTTGGAAAAACGGCGCCTGAGACGGGATATGATAACTTTATACAAATATATTCGGGGCCAGTACAAACCTTTATCTGGAAATCTATTCATTAACAGGGGTATACAAAGGACACGAGGTCACACATTTAGGCGGGAAGAAAGGAGATTTCATCTAAGGCAAAGAAAAGGTTTTTTTACAGTAAGAACAATAAGGATATGGAATTCTCTGCCTGAAGAGGTGGTTTTGTCCATACAGATGTTTAAACTGAAATTGGATAAATACTTACAAAAACATAACATACAGGGATATAATTTCTAAATAGTGGGGTAATAGGAGACATCTGACTGCTATTTTGGGGTCAAGAAGGAATTTTTTCCTAGTTTGTGGCAAAATTGGAAGTGCTTCAGACCAGTTTTTTTGCCTTCTTTTGGATCAACAGCAACAACATTTGTGAGGAAGGCTGAACTTGATGGACGCAAGTCTCTTTTCAGCTATGTAACTATGTAACTATGTAACTATATGTATCTCAATCTCTAAATCAAACTTTAATCACATACAGGAGGCTCTTGCAGGGTCTAGAAAGTTATTAACATAGCAGGGGATAAGAAAATATTAATTAAAGAGAACTTGCAATAAAGAAAGCCTAAATAGGGCTCTCTTTACAGGAAGTGTTTATGGAAGGCTGTGCAAGTCACATGCAGGGAGGTGTGACTAGGGTTCATAAACAAAGGGATTTAACTCCTAAATGGCAGAGGATTGAGCAGTGAGGCTGCATGGGGCATGTTCTACACACCAAAACTGCTTCATTAAGCTAAAGTTGTTCAGGTGACTATAGTGTCCCTGTTTTATTAGGGGTGGGTTGGTTTAAGGTAATAGACAGCTCCTCCAGCCCATATGGCGACAATGCACCTGTCATGTAATAGGTTTGAAAAACAACATAGAAATGCAAAACGTAATTAAACTGCCCATCTCTGCTTATCGGTTTTGTTGGGTTATGAACTATTTTTGCTGTTGTAAATATCCTACCTTTAAAATAGTTTGGCATCATGGGAAATATATTCCACAAATATTTGGAGAGATAAAGTTTAGAAAAGGATTTAGTCTTCTTCGACTCTTACCTTCTTCTTATCTTCTTCTGTTATGCAAAGTGTTACAGGGCTATTCTCTAAACCCCGAATTTATAGTCCTGTAAATATTAGTTTTTTGGTACTATAAATTTCCTGGTGTTATAGTGACATCTGTCCATCCTCCTTTTCTGTAAAAAAATCTCAAGTTAAATATATTTTACTCACATCCAATCAGTGGCGTCTCTAGGATTCATTTTTAGGGGGGGCACCTGGAGGGCCAGGGACAAAAGTAGGGGGGCACATTTAACCCCGTCCTCGCCGCAGTTTGACCCTGCCCCTGTCATATGTTAAGCCCCGCCCCGACACAATGTGTTTTGTTTTTTTAATAATCCCTGCTGGAGGATTCATTATTTTCCACCAGGGATTATTAAAAAACAAACACATTACCCTTGATACAGTGCCATAGTTGCCAACATTAGAAAAAAATTTCCAAGGACATTTTGCAGCTATCAATTACTGTCTGGGTATAATATCCCTGGACAGTCAGTGCTCTCTGTATAATACAGGGTTGTGTGTATAATAAATTGGGACACTCAGTGCTCCCTGTATAGTGCTGCTCTCTGTATAATACAGGTCTGTTTGTGTATAATATCCCAAGACAGAGAGCAGCACTATACAGGGAGCACTGACTGTCCCGGGATATTATACAGACACAGGCCTGTATTATACAGAGAGCAGCACTATACAGGAAGCACTGACTATCCCAGGATATTATATACACACAGATCTGTATTATACAGATAGCTGAGCATATATCCCATGTCCCAATCTATAGACTACTAGTACCTGTCAACAACAGCTCCCAGACGCGTGTAACAGGGCTAAAGTGTGCGGCAGCTCACACAGATGATTCAGCGGTAAAGTGCACTCGCTGGCAGAGCCAAACTGGGAATCCCTGGGAATCCAAAGCAGCCCTGGAAAAAATTTTTATGCCATTCCTACTGACATGCACAAATAGGCTTACTGACAGACAAAACTCTCTGACTCACACACAAGCTTACTACAGACAAACTCACTTGTATAAACAGAAGGCTCACTACAAAGAAGTTCAGGGACACACACAAGCTCACTAAAGACAAGCTCACTGACACACACATGCTCACTAAATAGAAGCTCACTGACATACACAAGCAGTACCATTTTAACAGAGTTAAGGGCCCCCGGGCAAAGCAATGCACTGGGGCCCTTCCTACACAACAACTCACAGGAATGTTGATTATTGATAGACTGCTGAGTCCATACACACACACACAGACTGCTGAGTCCACACACAGACTGCTGAGTCCACACACTGCTGAGTCCATACACACACACACACACACACACACACACACACACAGACTGCTGAGTCCATACACACACACAGACTGCTGAGTCCATACACACACACATACTGCTGAGTCCATACACACACACACACATACACACACACACACAGAGACTGCTGAGTCCATACACACACACACAGACTGCTGAGTCCATAGACACACACACACACACACAGACTGCTGAGTCCATACACACAGACTGCTGAGTCCATACACACACACACACACACAGACTGCTGAGTCCATGCACACACACACACAGACTGCTGAGCTCATACACACACATACACACACACACACACACAGACTGCGGAGTTCATACACACAAGCTTCCTCACTAGCAGACACACACACACATACACATACACACACACAGCCTACCTGTCAGTGGAGGCTGTTGCTGGTTGCTGGGGGTCAGGCAGCCATCTTCTGCAGCAGCATGGTCTGCTGCTTCACGGCGGGGGCGGGGCTAATGTGCGGGAGGCGGGGCCTATCCCAGGGAGCCTGTCAGTGCTCCCTCCAGCCCCAGCAGCGTTCTAGCTGCTCTGTCCTGCATTCCCTCGGGCTGTGACACACTGTTACAGCCCGAGGGAATGTAATTGAAACACATGGCCAGCAATTGCTGGCATTTGGGGGTCCCAAGGGGGGCACAGTATGATGTAGGGGGGGCCATGGACACTTCTGGCCCGCCCCTAGCGACGCCACTGCATCCAATATGATACTTCTTGTAGAGAAACATTGGGAAAAAGAAGCGGATGTTCAGCAAGCAATTACAGGGATACTATAGTCACCAGAACAACTACAGCTTAATGTAGTTGTTCTGGTGAGTATAATAGCTCCCTTCAGGCATTTTCATGTAAACACTGCCTTTTCTCAGAGAAAAGGCACTGTTTACATTGCCCCTAGGCACCCCTCCAGGTGGCCACTCCTTAGATGGCCACTGGAGGTGCTTCCTGGCTCAGGGCTGCAGAGTAAGCAGCCCTGCCGTTCAGCGTTCCCACGCTCTGCATGGGGATGCTGAATTTTCCTCATAGAGATGCATTGATTGCATCTCTATGAGGAAGTCCTGATTGGCCAAAACGGCATTCAGCCTCGCCCCCGTGCCAATTTTAGCCAATTCAATGCATTGGATTGACAAAAAATTGGCCATTTTGATGATGTCACAAAGGGACTGGTCCAGTGCCAGTGGACCTACGCGGCGCTGGAAATAAGGTGAGTTTTAAACTTTTATAGAGGGGCTAAGGGGGGGCAAGCCAATTAAATGGTGGGTTTAGAACTATAGGGTCACGAATACATGTTTGTGTTTCTGACCCTATAGTGATCCTTTAAGGAAGTGATGTGTGAGAATTGAGATTGACTTGTTTCTCACAGCAGAAGCACATCTAGTGGCTGTCAGGAAGTATACAGATTTTTTTACCCCCTGCATATTTCCTCTGCACATGTTGTGATGATACCGACGCAGCGTTAAAGTTTGACGCAAGACAAGTCACTATAGTTACAATATCAGTTAATCACATACTGGTACACAAAGGTATTTCAAAATCCACAAGCCTAGCCAAGCTATGCAATGTGTGTGAAACCTGCCTTAAAAATACCCCAAATATTTGCCAGAAATTGGTGGTTAAATGGTCTAAAAAAATACTCAAAATGTATATCATATGATTGTATTCTGGAGATTATTTAGAAAACAGGTATGAAGTCTTTCTGGTTGTAAGACACTTCAGGTCTTAGACAGTCACCACAAAAGTACAATGTATATGTAAAGACAGGGAAAAAAATTTACTTAAAGAGACACTATAGTCGCCAGAGTAATCGCAGCTTAATGTAGTTGTTCTGGTGAATATAATCATTCCTTGCAGGCATTTGCATGTATACACTGCACGTTCAAAGAAAAGGCAGTGTTTACATTGCCCGTTAGGGACACCTCAAGTGGCCACTCCTCAGATAGATAATAGAAGTGCTTCTTGGGGCAGTTCTGCACAGTGTGCAGTACTGACATTCAGTGTCTCCACCCTCTGCATGGAGACGCTGAACTCTCCTCATAGAGATGCATTGATTCATTGATTCAATGCATCTCTATGAGTAGGTACTGACTGGCCAAGCCGGCCCTTGGTCCTCCTCCTTGTTGTTTTCAGCCAATCCAGTGCTTTTCCTATGGGAAAGCTTTGGATTGGCCAGAATCATTTAATTCTAATGATGTCCGCAAGTAGCAGAGTGGGGCTGGTATCCAGCTGGAAATAAGGTACGTTTTATTACCTTTTAATGGGGCGGGGGGGGAGGGGGGGGGACAAGACACCTAAATGGTGGTTTTAACACTATAGGATCAGGAATACATGGTTGTGTTCCTGAACGTATAGTGTTCCTTAACCTACTAAAGGCAGCAGAAATTGGTGGTAAAATAGATCCACGTCTTATCTCTTAAAAGAACACTTCAAAGTTTGCTGAAGTGCTGTATGTGTTATCTGTCTCATCTATTTTATTTTATAACATATTTTATTTCAAAATAAATTATGTACAAGGGCTTGCAATGCTTGAGCTAGTCTTACTAAACACAGCCCATAAACAGGAGTTAGACAGCAGTTATTAAAACAAATCATTTAGGGTCACTGCCTAAATATAGACAGGGTTATTCACTAAAATGAGAATTGTCAGATAGGCCATTTTTCCATTTTGGCTTTAAATTAAAAATTCACTTTAAATTCCTGACAATTCTCACTTTAGTGAATAGTTTGATGGTGTTATTTATTTATTTATTAATTCTTTATTTGTTGGCATTTTCAAGGTATAGATTTTTTTTTTAAAACGGTAACATAACATAACACAAGTTAAGACCATTAATCTGTGTGTGATACATATCCATTTGGTACAGAGGTTTTCCCGTCATTTACAGTGTGCTGCGGGTTTGTACATTTGCCCATGGTGTCCATGGAGCATCGGGCGTGCCTCTGTTGAGTATGTAGCTCCTTGGATCTTCTGTGGTTTATATAGCACTGTGTAACATTAAACAACATATTAGAGCAGTTGAATAACAGAGAAAATGAGGATAGTAATTGTGGGAATTGGGGGTGGTGTACAGGGAAGGGTCAGGGTGTTCTGTGAAGTGTTTTGGTGGGGAGGGGGGTTAGGGATGGAGGGATAGTCATTGGTAGAGGCATCAGCCCACAGTGGGCTTTGGTATTGGGGGCCTTTATTCTTTCCTTTAAAGGCCTTTTGCTAGTTGATGTACTATTCCCGTGGGGCAGTCTTGGTCGTCTTCAATTAGGGCGGTCAACTGATGTCAGGGTTTGTTGCATTATATGTAATATACCCTTTTCCGCCTTTTACGTTTCAATTATCGCCATAAACTGCCTGGGAGCTGAAGGGCGAGAAGGAAGAGAGAGGGTAGAGAGTGATGATGTTAGTTTTAGCAGAAACATTTAGTTCTTTTTTATGCTTTGGTAAATTTACCAAATGTAACATGTTCACAAAAAAATACATTTAACTATATAATTTACATTTCTTTTTTACACTCCATTTGCTTTTATTAAAGTCCTCATTTCATCACGTAGTTTTTCTATAAAATAGATCCTCATATTTGGTTGTAAGTGAGCAAGCATGTGAAATTGCAGAGGATCTGAAACAAAATGTGTTGGGATTTTCTGCCGTGATATATTTGTCAGTATTTGCATAACTATAGTCCTAGCTAGGAAACTCTGACAAATTAAGCTCACTACCCTAGAGATAAGACTCAGATCCCACCAGTATTATCTGATGCATAAATATAATACCAATATTTAAATTAACAAGTACTGAAAATAATCTGTAAGTAGATGAAGCATTTCTAATGTGAACCTATGGAGTCTGTGAAGCTCAAGGGATTACAGAACATGTTCATAGCTAGAGACATTATTTTACAATGAAACTGTTTAACCCTTGCTAAAGCTAGGGATATTTGTTGAAAAACTAGTGGAAATGTAAACCGTGTCCTGTAGATCTTGCTGAAAGACCTGTCCAAAAATCAACTTCTCATATATATATATATATACATATATATATATTTGTTTTTTTAGCGTTTATTTTTGGATTTTTTTATGTATTGCACAAATTTGTAAACTTTGTAAAAAACCCTGTCAGTTCCTTCTACAAAACCCCTGCACTCCACACACCTAGTTACAAGCAGATAGTCACACACACAGTTACATGCATACAGTCACACACAGTTACAGGCAGACAGTCACACAAACAGTTACAGGCAGACAGTTACTAAAGTTATTACATCACACTCAATCAATGAGTTTTCTAAATTAATAGGTATGTTATCTGCTGTGTACACAGCATTGTGGATTGACACACCGAGAATGAGTTTACTCATCTTAGTAAATGCTATCTTAAGAAATCAATATGCTGTAAATTCTATATTTTAACCTTCAAAGTGTCTATACTTCTTAATGGTTGTGATACAGTAACATTAATTTGCAAAAGTGTCGTTTGTGCTAGTGAAAGCAATTCTTAACTTCAAATGTATTTGCAGATTCTTGTCAAGAAACAAATGCCAAACACAACAATGAGACAGAAAACAAGATTAAAAATCCAGTATTAGAGACGGTCTGTTGTAATGAAGTCAGAAGACAAGCCTGGCAGAATGAAGAAGTGGAAGTCCGTGTGTATGATTTTTGTGACAAGGCTTTATCTGACTACCTGTTTCCTTTACCCGCTATAGAGGAAGGAGCGGCTATTCTTGTCACCACAAAAACATCTGTTTGCTGTAACCCGGTCCCAGGTGTCAAGGGTGACGCTTTTGTGGAAATGTAACATTCACGCTTTCCTGTTTATGAGGGATTTAAATACAAAAGTGCACAACGTAGGAAAATATATAATGCTGCTCTCTTGAAAAACATTGTGTGGGTCTGATGGCAGTCCCATTGTAAACTTAGTTATGAAACAGAAATATACAAACAAGGTGCCACGTACACTTGCCAGCTGCTTAAAAATAGGCAAGTAGCATCACCTTCCAGTGACATGGGCACCGGAGAATAGATTGTAAGCTTCGAGGGGAAGAAATATAATGTCAGTCATACATAAAAATAAAACCTAAATATATACTACTACGTCAACTAGATAAAGAACAACATAGTCTGTATGTTATGTATTTACATGCATATCAGAACGTACTTTTTGGAGACATTAGAGCTAAATATTATTTTCTTGTTTTGGGTCTAGGGAGCCCTTATGTATTTGCATTCTTTACATATATTCCTTGTATATACTTTCTAGAGTACTGTAAACTTGTTCTCATATTTTAGTTTCATAGAAATGTAGATTAACACAGTAAATACAACATTTGGTCGTTCGGGTCAAAACCACAGAATTCTCAGATTAATTTCTTGTTTGTACTTCAGGACAGGATTTTGAACTTCTCTGGTATTTTAAAATTGTGTTTACAATCTACCTGCCATGCCAGCCTCTAAGACAGTTATAGGGACACTCCAAGCACCAAAACAACTTCATATATATTAAGTTGTTATGGTGCCAGGAGGTCCCTTATAGCTCAGGGAGCTAAACTGTTTTTGAATGGTTTAACTCCAAAGTTGCCTCCAGCGGTGATGTCCACTCCTTTCTCAAGCCACATACCTTTCTCAAGCCAGCTTAGTGAACTGGGAGTCACTAATTGGCTGAGAGCTGCTGCTCTTAACCAATCAGCGGCATCCCTGCCTGGCTGCACTCCACGCTTCCTGAATCTGTAAATTCAGAAGCCGGATGCTGCCAGGGGAGGAGTAAACGTCACCACTGGAGGCAACTTAGGGGTTAAACTGTTCGAGAACAATTTAACCTCTTGAGCTAAGAATACCTCCAGGGGCATCCTGGTTAATAACAACTTCATGTAGATAAAGTTGTTTTAGTGGCTGGAGTGTCCCTTTAATGTTTTATCAAGATACATGATTTATTAATTGGCTTTGGAAGCTGTTATAGTTCTTACTTTCTGCACGTCACATTATTCAGACCGCCTTGCTGCTACTCACTCTGTGATGCAACTGGCCCTGCTTGGGGTCTCTTTCCCAAGCAGAGCAATCCTTCGAAAATTTTTATTGTAGGCCTTTTTTTTTATTAATTTCTTAATAATGTATGTCTCTTTAATGTCACGTTCTTCAGTAAAATATAGTCGGGTGTTTTTGGGTATACCTTACTAACTAACATTTAAGCCAACCAATCAGGTCTTGATAAAGCTGCTCATACAAAACACGTAGACTAGTGATGTTGCCCTGAGACAAGGCGAGTCACAATTTGTAAGGCACTTAACTTTCATGCTTTTTGGAGTCATAATGGATTTTAAATCCCTAAGGGGATAATAAAAATAATTCTTGGATTTTGATTATACAGCTCAATAGGTTTTTTATACTGAACCAATCAGAAAGGCCAAAAATAAAATCATTATTAAAACCAGGACAAGTGTGAATAAAACAAGCATGGTGCAAAAGGTACAGTGTGGGGTGTACAGGACACCATACCCTAACCGCAACCAGTGAGACAGTAAATTGTCCTACCCACCCAGAATCCAATGCAGTTCTATATGCAAGGACTCCTCGATAGAAAGGTCCAAATATCCGGATACTGGAGATCCCAACTTTCAAAATGGGAGTAGTGAGGGTGGTGAGCTGCAAGTGGAATCTGAAAGGGCCACAACTGACTGCATGAAACTATAAAGGATATACAGACTCCAATTTGCTACAGAATAAGTGTCAGGGCCAAGATGGACCACATTCTGTCCCATACTTAGTGCACCGAAGATCTCTCTATAAATCAGATTCAGATTGTGTGTAGGAAACTATGTAGAATAAAGCTCCGCATATTGAGACTTTTTCCAGATAGTTTCAGGGCAGGTCACAAAACTAAACATAGAAACATAGCATGTGACGGCAGATAAGAACCATTCGGCCCATCTAGTCTGCCCAATTTTCTAAATACTTTCATTAGTCCCTAGCCTTATCTTATAGTTAGGATAGCCTTATGCCTATCCCACGCATGCTTAAACTCCTTTACTGTGTTAACCTCTACCACTTCAGCTGGAAGGCTATTCCATGCATCCACTACCCTCTCAGTAAAGTAATACTTCCTGATATTATTTTTAAACCTTTGTCCCTCTAATTTAAGACTATGTCCTCTTGTTGTGGTAGTTTTTCTTCTTTTAAATATAGTCTCCTCCTTTACTGTGTTGATTCCCTTTATATATTTAAATGTTTCTATCATATCCCCCCTGTCTCGTCTTTCCTCCAAGCTATCCATGTTAAGATCGTTTAACCATTCCTGGTAAGTTTTAGCCCGCAATCCATGAACCAGTTTAGTAGCCCTTCTCTGAACCCTCTCTAAGGTATCAATATCCTTCTGGAGATACGGTCTCCAGTACTGTGTACAATACTTCAAGTGAGGTCTCACCAGTGTTCTGTACAATGGCATGAGCACTTCCCTCTTTCTACTGCTAATACCGCTCCTTATACAACCAAGCATTCTGTTAGCATTTTCTGCTGCTCTGTTACATTGTCTGCCTACCTTTAAGTCATCAGAAATAATCACCCCTAAATCCCTTTCCTTATATGTTGAGGTTAGGACTCTATCAAATATTCTGTACTCTGCCCTTGGGTTTTTACGTCCAAGATGCATTATCTTGCACTTATCCACATTAAATGTCAGTTGCCACAATTCTGACCATTTTTCTAGTTTACCTAAATCATTTGTCATTTGGCTTATCCCTCCTGGAACATCAACCCTGTTACATATCTTAGTATCATCAGCAAAAAGACATACCTTACCATCAAGACCTTCTGCAATATCACTAATAAAAATATTAAAGAGAGTGGGTCCAAGTACAGATCCCTGAGGTACCCCACTGGTGACAAGTCCAAGCTTCGAATATATTCCATTAACTACAACCCTCTGTTGCCTGTCACTCAGCCACTGCCTTACCCATTCAACAATATTGGAATCCAAACTTAAAGATTGCAGTTTATTGATAAACCTTCTATGTGCAACAGTGTCAAAAGCCTTACTGAAATCTAGGTAAGCAATGTCTACTGCACCACCCTGATCTATAATTTTAGTTACCCAATCAAAAAAATCAATAGGATTAGTTTGGCATGATCTCCCTGAAGTAAACCCATGCTGTCTCTGATCTTGAAATCCATGTGTAAACATATCATTCCAAACCGTGTAAATAAAATAGAATGCTTAGGATGTTTATAATGTTCATAAATTTACTAAATGCTGCTTTATTGTATGGGTTTTGCAGAGTTTTTCACTGTAATGCTATTTTTTATAATGAATTCACTGTTAAAATATAAACTACAAATGAATGAAAAAAAAGTAATATGTTAGAAGGGACCAGGCTATTTTCTGCGATTTATATGTTTTATTACAATTGTGCTTCTAGCAAATGCTCTTTTGGTGACAGTTTAATTTTAAAGCCATATTCATAACCTGATGATTGTACAGATGAAAATACTTTTTGGAATTTTACATATTGGGAGAGCTTTCTCTCAAACTCAGTTAGATATAGATTTTTTGGGTACAATTATATTATGCCTCAAGGAGTAATATCTCACAGCAACTCAGAATTCAAAGACCCTATATTATATTAGTCCTATATAACGCAATGGTCCTATATGAAAATGGTCCTATATAACTCAATGGTCCTATATTAAAATGGAATGTCCTACTCGTTTAATTATTGCATGACCATATTAAGCTGTAAAAGCAAAATAGGCAGTTAATTCCATGCTAGCATAGGGTGTTTAGGGGTAAGGATTTGATTGTTAAGGGGTTATGAATGTGGTCCTTTGGGGTTAAAATTTGATGTATGATATTATGTATACTTTTCTAATGTTGGAATTTCATGCACAAAATCTAATAAAAATGTATTGTCAAAAAACTTGATGTAGCTTTTTAACAAACACAACCACCCATTGCTTATAGTCTGTTAGTGATGTACATATATGATGCCATTCTGTATTAAGAAAAAAAGTATAAAAGTGGCCTGCCTTTATCTAATATTCCACTTAAAATAATGTTATTTTAGTTTGTGTATATCATCTTTTCCAAGTATAGCAATTTGTATAGCAATTAAAATCACTCCAAAGATGACGTGTAGTACATTTCAGTTCCAAAAGCAAGCATCCCCCTTCTCTTGGAACTTAAAGGATCACTATAGGGTCAGGAACACAAACATGTATAGTGTTAAAACCACCAGCTAGCCCCCCTGGGCCCCTCATGCCTCCATAAATATAGTAAAAATCCTACTGTATTCAAGCCTGAAGCTGTAACGCTGCATGATGTTAGACTCAGAAAAACAAGCAGTCTGCTGACATCATCAGAAGTGGTAGCCTGATCCAATCACAGTGCTTCCCGGATTGGCTGAGACTGACAAGGAGGCAGATCAGGGGCAGAGCCAGCATGATTCAAACACAGCCCTGGCCAATCAGCATCTCCTCATAGAGATTAATTGAATCAATGAATCTCTATGAGGAAAATTCAGTGTCTGCATGGAGAGGGAGGAGACACTGAATGTTTGCATGTATTTTAGGCAGCCATGACCCAGGAAAGATCTATAACAGCTATCTGAGGAGTGGCCGGTGAAGTTATAACTAGGCTGTAATGTAAACACTGCATTTTCTCTCAAATGACAGTGTTTACAGCAAAAAGCCTGAAGGTAATGATTCTACTCACCAGAACAAATTCAATAAGCTGTAGTTGTTCTGGTGACTATAGTGTCCTTTTAACATACATTGAATTCAAATAAATGATTTATTTTTACATATATTTATTGTGGATTACTTGACTGAGTGGATATACAGTCAGGTCCATAAATATTGGGATATCGACAAAAAATCATTTTTTTGGGCTCTATACACCACCACAATGGATTTGAAATGAAATGTGTGCAAGATTGTGTGCAACAAGATGTGCTTTAACTGCAGACTTTCAGCTTTAATTTGAGGGTATTTACATTAAAATCAGGTGAACGGTGTAGGAATTACAACAGTTTGTATATGTGCCTCAAGGGACCAAAAGTAATGGGACAATTGACTGCTCAGCTGTTATATGGCCAGGCGTGTGTTATTCCCTCATTATCCCATTTACAAGGAGCATATAAAAGGTCCACAGTTCATTTCAAGTGTGCTATTTGCATTTGGAATCTGTTGTTGTCAACTCTCAATATGAGATCCAAAGAGCTGTCACTATCAGTGAAGCAAGCCATCATTAGGCTGAAAAAACAAAACAAACCCATCAGAGAGATAGCAAAAACATTAGGTGTGGCCAAATCAACTTTTTGGAACATCCTTAAAAAGAAAGAATGCACCGGTGAGCTCAGCAACACCAAAAGACCCGGAAGACCAAGGCAAACAACTGTGGTGGATGACCGAAGAATTCTTTCCCTGGTGAAGAAAACACCCTTCACAACAGTTGGCCAGATCAAGAACAATCTCCAGGAGGTAGGTGTACGTGTGTCAAAGTCAACAATCAAGAGAAGACTTCACCAGAGTGAATACTGAGGGTTCACCACAAGATGTAAACCATTGGTGAGCCTCAAAAACAGAAAGGCCAGATTAGAGTTTGCCAAACAACATCTAAAAAAGCCTTCACAGTTCTGGAACAACATCCTATGGACAGATGGGACCAAGATCAACTTGTACCAGAGTGATGGGAAGAGAAGAGTATGGAGACGGAAAGGAACTGCTCATGATCCAAAGCATATCACCTCATCTGTGAAGCATGGTGATGGTAGTGTCATGGCGTGGGCGTGTATGGCTGCCAATGGAACTGGTTCTCTTGTATTTATTGATGATGTGACTGCTGACAAAAGCAGCAGGATGAATTCTGAAGTGTTTCGGGCAATATTATCTGCTCATATTCAGCCAAATGCTTCAGAACTCATTGGACGGCGCTTCACAGTGCAGATGAACAATGATCCGAAGCATACTGCAAAAGCAACCAAAGAGTTTTTTAAGGGAAAGAAGTGGAATGTTATGCAATGGCCAAGTCAATCACCTGTCCTGAATCCGATTGAGCATGCATTTCACTTGATGAAGACAAAACTGAAGGGAAATGCCCCAAGAACAAGCAGGAACTGAAGACAGTTGCAGTAGAGGCCTGGGAGAGCATCACCAGGGATGAAACCCAGCGTCTGGTAATGTCTATGCGTTCCAGACTTCAGGCTGTAATTGACTGCAAAGGATTTGCAACCAAGTATTAAAAAGTGAAAGTTTGATTTATGACTGTTAATCTGTCCCATTACTTTTGGTCCCTTAAAAAATGGGAGGCACATATACAAACTGTTGTAATTCCTACACCGTTCACCTGATTTGGATGTAAATACCCTCAAATTAAAGCTGAAAGTCTGCAGTTAAAGCACATCTTGTTTGTTTCATTTCAAACGCATTGTGTTGGTGTATAGAGCCAAAAAGATTAGAATTGTGTTGATGTCCCAATATTTATGGACCTGACTGTAATTCTTGAGGGACATTGACAAAGGGATTACCTGAAACGTTTGTTATTTGTCCTCCAAATAAATACCTATTTTTTTCTGTTTGTTCTGTAATTCCTGCTGTAGTACCATAGAGTGACAGGTTCTAATCCTTGCAGGTCCAATTCAGTCTTTCCTCTTTCCAAGGTCAATCAAATTGGAACCATTAACTTTAATAATACTAATATCTTGACTCCAGAATGTGCTTAAACCAAAACTAATATGTGAGCGCTCCAAATAGATATCACCACCAATCTTAATCTGCACTCCAGCGGTGAACGGAAAAACCACATAGTATCAAATATAATGTAATGGATACACAGTGAACAAGTGGGTTATAAAAACAACCAGATCTGTTCGCATATGATAATGAATCTTGTCAAATATTCTAAAACCATACTATACCATATAGGAATGTACAGAAATAGATATTTATTTAAAATATAGAGAACTATTTAAAATTGAGTCATTTCAAAGGTGCACATCAAAATTATATCATAAGTAGACATGACATAACGACAACTAAAATACATAAGATGATATGCAATATCAATGAAGCACAAAACCAATGACAGACATGAACTGAAACAATGTATCCGGACCAGAATCTATTGAATGGTATGGGGCCCCTACACTGGTAGTAGTCCGTGTCCCAATTAAAAAACAGGAAAGTCCTTTGTCTTAACAACGGACTTTCCTGTTTTTTAATTGGGACACGGACTACTACCAGTGTACGCCCCTCCCTCTATTCAGAAGAGAGGTGATGCCTCAAAATAGACTGTGAATAAACTGATTATGTTATTTTAAAGTGACTACTTAAAACCGGAAGTAGTTAATGGAAGCCAATTATGATAAACACCTGATTGTCACGGCCCCCGGCTCATGGCTGCACGTTGACAGATTTAGGAGCTTACCTGTACAGCAGCAAGCCGGGAGCCGACCCGCTGGGGCGTCCGTCCCCTTCACACGCGGGATCCAAAATGGTGCCAACCACGAGGTCGCGGCCATTTGTAGCTCCGCCTCCAAAGGCCACGCGAACGTGCGTTTTGGGGTCAGAGGCCAAGCCCTGACCAATCACAACCCAAGGAGGGATATTTAAACCCCTGAATTTCCCTAATTCATTGCCCTGACATGGTTTCCGTTCCTGGTTCCCGAGAGTGCGTTTTTTTGTCCTTGTTATTGAAATTCCCGGTATTCTGACTTTGGCTATTCCTGACTATTCTGATCTCTGGTTTGCCTGACTTGGCTTTCTTATCGATCTTGTGTATTTCTTGCTTCCTTGACCTTGGCTTTGCCTTGACCAGTCTCTGTCTTTCAATGTATTAATCCAGCTTCTCGAAGGACCGGTTTATGTTCTGTCTATTTTTCTATTCTGTGTAGATGTTACATAGTTTTGCGTGTTGGATCACATTAGTAGTCGTGACACTGATACTCCTACATGTGTGAAACTCTTACCTATATAAACAGACATTGTGCACAGAAGCTTCACACATCTGATGAAAGCTCCAAGGTGAAACGCATTAAGTGTGAATTTTTTTTACCTATTTGGATTCCTTTTTTATATATTGTTGATTTGTAAGTTGTAATAAAGTTAATCCTTTTTAGATTTAATTTATTTTGAATTTATTTGGATTTTATTTTGCTACTAACCTGCCTTCCTGGTTCTACATATCCCAGGTGGGGATTGTACCACCAACACCTTAGATCACTAGAGCAGGTCCTTGCTCTAGACCATGTAAGTAGGATACCTGCTTTTTACCTCTTCCTGATTATTGGCTTTTATACAGTGCCATTAGATATTTAACTTTTTGTTTCCACATATGGTACTGCTTAAAATAAACAATAACCACTGTGGAATTTATATCCTAAAATGGGGATTGTACCTTCCACACTGAAAACAGCAGAGCTCTCAGTAGCTTAATAAAATGTGGATGTGCCGTTGTTTTTTTTTTTTATATATATATATATATTTATATTTTGAAGACATATTACACTATATTTTTGTTTGTTTTTTTCTCTCCCTTTTTGAGAATCCTGAAGACATACAGAGACAACATTATATATATATATATATATATATATATATATGCCTTTTATTGTAACATTGCACTTTAAGGTTATCTGATTCTAGGTGCGGTTAATCTATTTTTTGCATTTTAATCACAGTCTGGTGTATATATTACCCGCAATGGCTGTTGAAGTTTAAAGTAGGTGGGGCACTAGACTCTTCTCTCGGAATTTGACAGCCACTAGAGGTGGAGTAAACTCTGTAATGTAATTATTGCAGTTTCTCAAAAAAATTTTTATTAGTATTCGTTTTTTGTTGGTTACGTTTGATACTTTCCATGATGGCTCAATTATCTAAGCACTGCCCTCCCCCCCCCCACTAAAAAAAACATACATTTCCTGTGGCTTCACACATTCTCCATGTTTACACTTAAAATAAACCTCAAATACTAAAAATATTGTTATTTCTCTGAAACAGCAATCTTTTAAATTGCCAGCGAAATAAGACATCAAATATGCACCAAAATCAGTTCATTAAGATGAAGTGGCTTTGGTGCTTAGAGTGTCTATTTTAACAAATGTCCTACTTGTGTATCTGAAGCATAGGGCAAGGGGGGTAAGTGTCCTAACCCTGGAAATGGACTTTCCTTTGATATAAATGGGTCTTAGAATTGATAGTACTTACAGACAATTGTGGTTTTGCCCACCCCTGGAAAATTGTATGTGGATACCAGTGCTCCCCTTTTCTTTGCTTTAGTCCATTTTCCCACTAAATCAATTTTGCATCAGCACTAACCTGCTGTTCCTTGCTGCAACCTTTTCTATCCACCTATAAAGTACCATCTACATACAGCTAAAAATATTAAGTAGCCAGTGTGCTAACATTTTACAGACTCATTCAACAAACTCTATGACTGCCTTGACTTTTCCTCGGCATTCCATTCACAATGACTAGAGTTGAGCGAACCCGAACTGTAAAGTTCGGGTTCATACCGAACATTACATTTTTTTGACCCCGAACCTGGACATTTCAGTTATAGTTCGGGTTGGAGTTCGGTGTTCAGCGATTAAATGGTGCATTTTGAAAATCTGCAGGGCATCCAACCAACAAGCGTTTGACTCGTGTGCCCTTAGAAGCCATCGCAGCCATGCCTACTAATGCCATGGCTGTGATTGGCCAGTGCAGCATGTGAGCTATCTACCAAAAGGCTGAAAGACCTAAATTGGTCTTTCAGTCACATTTACTAATACTAGTAAAGATTACTTACAGTCAGGTCCATAAATATTGGGAAATCGACACAATTCTAATCTTTTTGGCTCTATACACCAACACAATGGGTTTGAAATGAAACAAACAAGATGTGCTTTAACTGCAGACTTTCAGCTTTAATTTGAGGGTATTTACATCCAAATCAGGTGAACGGTGTAGGAATTACAACAGTTTGTATATGTGCCTCCCACTTTTTAAAGGACCAAAAGTAATGGGACAGATTAACAGTCATAAATCAAACTTTCACTTTAAATACTTGGTTGCAAATCCTTTGCAGTCAATTACAGCCTGAAGTCTGGAACGCATAGACATCACCAGACGCTGGGTTTCATCCCTGGTGATGCTCTGCCAGGCCTCTACTACAACTGTCTTCAGTTCCTGCTTGTTCTTGGGGCATTTTCCCTTCAGTTTTGTCTTCATCAAGTGAAATGCATGCTCAATCGGATTCAGGTCAGTTGATTGACTTGGCCATTGCATAACATTCCACTTCTTTCCCTTAAAAAACTCTTTGGTTGCTTTTGCAATATGCTTCTGGTCATTGTCCATCTGCACTGTGAAGCGCCGTCCAATGAGTTCTGAAGCATTTGGCTGAATATGAGCACATAATATTGCCCGAAACACTTCAGAATTCATCCTGCTGCTTTTGTCAGCAGTCACATCATCAATAAATACAGGAGAACCAGTTCCATTGGCAGCCATACATGCCCACGCCATGACACTACCACCACCATGCTTCACTGATGAGGTGGTATGCTTTGGATCATGAGCAGTTCCGTTCCTTCTCCATACTCTTATCTTCCCACTCTGGTGAAAGTTGATCTTGGTCTCATCTGTCCATAGGATGTTGTTCCAGAACTGTGAAGGCTTTTTTAGATTTTGTTTGGCAAACTCTAATCTGGCCTTCCTGTTTTTGAGGCTCACCAATGGTTTACATCATGTGGTGAACCCTCTGTAGTCACTCTGGTGAAGTCTTCTCTTGATTGTTGACTTTGACACACATACACCTACCTCCTGGAGAGTGTTCCTGATCTGGCCAACTGTTGTGAATTGTGTTTTCTTCACCAGGGAAATAATTCTTCAGTCATCCACCACAGTTGTTTGCCGTGGTCTTCCGGGTCTTTTGGTGTTGCTGAGCTCACCGGTGCGTTCTTTCTTTTTAAGGATGTTCCAAACAGTTGATTTGGCCACACCCAATGTTTTTGCTATCTCTCTGATGGGTTTGTTTTGTTTTTTCAGCCTAATGATGGCTTGCTTCACTGATAGTGACAGCTCTTTGGATCTCATATTGAGAGTTGACAGCAACAGATTCCAAATGCAAATAGCACACTTGAAATGAACTCTGGACCTTTTATCTGCTCCTTGTAAATGGGATAATGAGGGAATAACACACACCTGGCCATGTAACAGCCAAGCAGCCAATTGTCCCATTACCTTTGGTCCTTTAAAAAGTGGGAGGCACATATACAAACTGTTCTAATTCCTCCACCGTTCACCTGATTTGGATGTAAATACCTTCAAATTAAAGCTGAAAGTCTGCAGTAAAAGCACATCTTGTTTGTTTAATTTCAAATCCATTGTGGTGGTGTAAAGAGCCAAAAAGATTAGAATTGTGTCGATGTCCCAATATTTATGGACCTGACTATAGTATTAGTAAATTCAGCCCCTACTCGCTATACCACGAGTAGGGGCATGTCTAGTAAACAGTGAGCTGCTCACTGTAAAAAAAATGTTTAAAAATAAAAACCTATTGGCCCCCACCCCTGAATGGCAGGTGGGGGCCCTACAGTAAAATAAGGGGGGGACCCATTGTCCTCCCCCCTGGCTCCCACCCCTGCGCGGCGAGTGGGGGCCCTACATAACAATGAGGGGGGGGACCTACTGTCCTCCCCCCTGACCCCCACCCCTGAGCGGTGGGTGGGGGCAATAAATAAGAATGTGTGGGGGGGACCTACTGTCCTCCCCCCTGGCTCCCACCCCTGAGCGGTGGGTGGGGGCCATACATAAGAATGTGGGGGGGACCTACTGTCCTCCCCCTGGGCCCCCACCCCTGAGTGGCAGGTGGGGGCCCTAAATGAATTCCAACTATTTTTAGGGTGAGGGGGGTAGGAAGGGGATAGATTTTTATCTTGGGGACCCCTAGTCACCTTGGAATTCATTTAATAAAAATAACTAACCTGTAAATAAAAATAAAACTCCTTTTTCGTCTGGTTTTTTTTTTGCACTCTGATTTTTTATTTTATTTTAAGTTCGACGGGTATGATGGTTTTTTATTTGGCCTTTTTTTTTTTTCAATTTGACAATTTTTATTTTGTCGGAAAACAGAGGTTCAGAGGGATACAGAAAGGAAAAGGGGGGGGTATCAGGGGGGTGCATACAGATTCCGTTAGATTTGACATTACAGTTGATCATACCACTTAACAGCGTTTGTACAATACCCGTCATTTCTACTTGCTTACGGTGTGTAATTCTGATTGCGTTTCCGTTCGATTACATATCGGTTATACAGTGAGTAGTGCGGGTTGTTGTACACGGCTCTGCACGTCTACTGTGTCTGGAGGGTTGTTACTTGTTACCCCCGTATGTGGGTCCTCCTATGGTGGCGTGCTAATTGAGCTAATCTCCTCAAAGGAGACACATGTGGTATGCCCGTCTGTTGAGAAAAGGGCCCCCGTTGCGGGAGGGCTGTGAGTTGTTAGGCCACCCTTCCCTGGCGGGCTAATTCGATCGCCACTGGCAGGCCTGTCTGTTTGTCTATGGTGTGTGGTTCCTAATTATCGTTCGCCTTCTCAGGCTATTTGGGGTTGTTCCTCAGGTGAGTACCCCTGAACGGTTCCAGGATGGGAGAAGGAGGAATGAGGCTGGGTGAAATGGGGCGGGGAATAACTGGGGTAACTAATGTGTCATGCGTGGCTGCTGTGAACCGCCGAGGTTCTATTATTACTCAGTTGTATCAGTATTGGCAGTGCCCCTAGCTGCAGCTTGGAGGGTTTTCTTCTCTATGTAAGTGGTCCAAATCTTTTTCGCTGTAGCGCTCCCTTTGCCTATTTTTGTTTGGTTCCACAAGATCACCTCATAGTCCAGGGTGGTAGTGACCATTGCTGTCACCTCCGCTGTGGTGGGTATCTGGGGGGTCTTCCAGTGTTTTGCCAGTAAGATGGACGCTGAGGTGAGCGTGAGGAACATCAGTTTAGTTATACTATGGGGTATATTGGCGGGCAGAAGTTTGAGCAAGAATGTTTCAGCGTTGTGTTCGAGGATGCATCCTGTGGCCTCCCTTATTATCTCTGCTATTCTTGACCAGTACGGTTGGACCTGGGTGCATGACCACCATATGTGTAACATGGTCCCCGTTTGGGTCTGACATCTCCAACATTTGTCACTCGTGTTAGGGTAGATTCTCTTAAGTCTCGTAGGGACCATGTACCACCTGTATAATAGTTTATGTGAGGCTTCTAGGTGCGAGGCGCACGTTGTGAGTCCCTTGTGGTTGGCGTATATGAGGTTCCAGTCGTCTGGCGTGAGGGTTCTATCAATATCCCTGTGCCAGTCCTTTTTAAATTGCCACTCCGGATCTGGCTTGTGTGCATTTATGTGTCTATAACACACTGATAATGTTTTTTGGGTGGGGGTGATGTGGAGGCACATTTTTTCGAATGATGTGAGGTTGGGATCAAATCGGGGTGGTGGTTCGTTGCCCGCAGTATTGTCTAGGAGTGTTTTCAGTTGCCAATGTGAGAATGTTAGTTTGGCTGGAATGTTATATCTGGTCTGCAGTGTTAAGAACGGGAGTGGGCCTTTTTCGGTGCAGATTTGGTGTAGGTGTGTGATGTTGTGGGCTTGCCACGTTCTGTGAGGAAATGTGTTGTTATGGAGTGCAATTGTTTTTAGTGGTGTTGCCATCGACCACGGTCTGGCTGAGCAAAATGCGGTCCTGTGGTTATCCCAAATGTTGTATAGTAGTTTTGTGGTGGGTAGGGTGTCCCGAGGGACGTTGCGTAGTGTCTTGGGCATCCACATAGCAGCTGCAAGGTCTGTTTGTCCTCCGCAGCTGGCTTCAAGGGAGATCCACTGGGGGGTGTATGTGGTGGAGTGCATTTGGAGCATGTTGGCGATGTGTGTTGCATGGTAGTATGCCCTGAGGTCAGGGAATCCCAGGCCACCCTTCTCCGGGTGTCTCATTAATAAAGCTCGAGGGACTCTAGGGTGTTTTCCTCCTCAGCTAAATCTAATCAGGAGCGATTGTAGTCTTGTACGACTGTTGTAGGATGTACGACTGTTGTATGGGGATTTGTAGGGAGCGGAACATATAGAGGATTTTTGGTAGAATCGTCATTTTGATGGCCGCTATGCGGCCGAGCCATGAGAGGAACTTGTTTTGCCATGAGTGTAGCGTTCGCTCCACTTCTTTGAGGAGCTTGATATAGTTGGTGGCGAATAAGCCCGAATGATGTTTCGTTAACTTAATGCCTAAGAATGTTAAGTAATCGTTCCTCCAGTCATAGTTGAAATTGTGTTTGAAACGTTCCTCCTCCGCTTTGGACATGTTTATGCACATGGCCTGTGTTTTGGTTAGGTTCAGCTGGTAATATGAGTGTGTACTGTATTCTAGTATTTCTTTGTGGAGGTTGGGGAGTGAAATTGACGGATTGGTTATTGTGAGGAGTATATCGTCTGCGAAGAGGTTAAGTGTGTACTCCCTGTCGCCTATGGTTACCCCTTTTATGTTTTGGTTATTTCTGATGGCTATCGCTAGTGGCTCCAGCGCAAGCACGTATAGCAGAGGGGATAGGGGGCAGCCTTGCCTGGTTCCGTTGGTTATTGTGAAGGGGGCAGAACTGAACCCTGAATTTAGAACCGTGGCCGATGGGGTGCTGTACAAGGCTTTTATCATGTTTTGGAAGTCCGGTGGGAACCCGTATTTCGACAGCGCCTCATGTAGAAATTGCCAATTGAGACGGTCAAATGCCTTCTCGGCGTCTAGGGAGAGGAGTGTGCTCTGTAGTGTGGAGCAGTTGAGGTAGTGAAGTATATCCAATACTTTCCGGGAGTTGTCTGGGCCTTGTCTGCCTGCCACGAATCCCACTTGGTCTGTCGAGATCAAGCTGGGCAGGAGTGTTTTGAGCCTAGCCGCATATATTTTAGCATAGAGCTTGGCGTCGGCATTCAGCAGGGAGATAGGTCTAAAATTCGGGCAGACCGTCGGTGGTTTACCCGGTTTGGGTAGGGTTATAATATGTGCCGCTAAGAATTCGGGCGGTAGGGTCCCCTGTTGCGTGGCTAGGTTTAGGGCCCGTGTGATGTATGGGGTTAGTACCTCCTTGAAGGTGGTGTAATACAGATTGGTGAAGCCATCGGGGCCTGGGGCTTTGCCTTTTGGCATGGTATCAATGGTCTGTGTTACTTCTAGGGTGGTGATGGGAGCCGCAAGGTCGGCTGCTTGGTGTGCTTGGAGTCTGGGCATGTCAATTTTGCTGAGGTACTCCGAGATTTGTGTGGGTTGGGGCAGTTTCTGTCCCTGGGGAGAGAGTAAGTATGGGATTCTGGTTTGGGCTTGCTTATCTCTTAGTCTTTGGGCCAGAGTTTTGCTGGCTCTGTTGCCCATGACAAAGGTGGACGCTTTGAGCCGTTTCAGTGCATAGCTTGCTTTTTGGAAGTTGACAGTGTGGAT
Organism: Pelobates cultripes; assembly: GCA_933207985.1. Taxonomy (NCBI): domain Eukaryota; kingdom Metazoa; phylum Chordata; class Amphibia; order Anura; family Pelobatidae; genus Pelobates; species Pelobates cultripes. Next base: position 111,782,396 of record OW240918.1, read on the forward strand.
TTGTGTTTGCAGGTCAGTGATCTCAGCCTGCGTGGCCTTGGAGGGGGTTATTTGGTTTGTTCTGTGTAGGTCTTGTAATCTTTTGAGGTTCTGTATATGTGCGTGTTGTTGCTGTTTTTTGAGGTGGGCTGCTCGTCTTATGAGTATGCCCCTGATGACCGGTTTATGGGCCATCCAAAGGGTGAGCGGGGTAACTTCCGGGGTGTCATTGGTATGAAAGTACGTCTGCATGTCGTGTCGTAGTGATTGGATGAATTGAGGATCAGTGAGAAGTTGCTCATTGAGCCTCCAAGGGCCCCTGTTCTTGTAGTTGTAGTGGTCTGCTAGTGTAAGTTCCACAGGGTTGTGGTCTGACCAGGCAGAGGTACCTATCTCACACGCTACGGCACGATTCAGATGTGCGCTCTGTAAGAGGAAGCCATCGATTCTAGAGTAGGTGTTGTGTACCTGGGAGAAGTGTGTGTATTCCCTCTCTGTTGGGTGTAGTGTGCGCCATGGGTCATATAAGCCGTGTGTCTGTAGGAGCTTGGTTAGAGATTTACATTGCCTGTGGAGTACCCTGTTCCTATGGGGTGTGTGCTGCGCTGTTGAGTCTAGCGCGGGGTCTTGTATCTGATTAAAATCTCCGCATATGATCGTTGTGCCCGTTTGTGTTGTGGTTATGAGCCTCAAGAGGTTGTGTAGGTATCCACCTTGGTTTGCATTTGGCATGTACGTATTGACTATTGTGTATGTAGAGCTATTAATGGTGCAGATCAGTATAATGTATCTCCCATGTGGGTCTTTTGTGACCGTTATTTCGTCAAATGCAAGGTGTCGGCTGATTAGGATGGAGACGCCTTTACGTTTTGTGGGTGCGGTGGCGTGGTACTGGTGCGGGTATGTTGCCTTTCCTAGGACTGGGCTAGTGGTGGATTGGAAGTGTGTTTCTTGCAGGCAAATTATGTCTGCTTGGGAGGTTTTCAGATCTTTGAGTAGGGTGTGCCTTTTGTGCGGGGTGTTCAGGCCCCTAACGTTGTGTGTGTATATCTTCATACTACGGTATTAAGAGTTGGGTATGCTGTTCTGGAGCTCTGTGTGTATCTTGGGGTGCTTGGGTTGCGCATCTAAAAGAAGGGCTTGCCATGTGATGTTGGAGTGTAATACTGACACATTTGGTTAAAAAACATACAAACGTAAACCATAACATAATCAATACAGACTTAAAACAACATGTGAACGCCACTATTGGGGCGTCCATAGGTATCAACTTGGAGGTCATGTGGCTAACCTCCTTGGTTAGGGGGTAGGTGGCCGTGTCTGGCCGGTCTAGGTCTGAGCCTGTCCCTCACCGGTGGCCAGAGCTCGGTAACTGCTTGCACTGTAGGTCGGTTGGGGGTCTGCAGGGGGAGAGTCTGTGCTTATGGAGGGGGTTTAGTCTGTCTCGGTGCAGTCATGGGAACTGTCCTGTGGGGTGTTGCTTTTGATTCACCTGGCTATGGAGGGAGTCTGTTGTTCTAGTTTCCCACGTCGTGTGTGATTTTTTTTTTTTTTCTTTGTTTGGTTTATCTTGTTTTGTCTGTCTTGCGTCGTGATGTCTTAGTAGTTGTGGGGCCTGCGGTCCGTGGGTTTGTCAGGGCTATGAGAAAGCGAGGCCGTTTAACTCTGCTGTAGGTCCTCGTGACCTGTGTCTCGATCACAGTCGTCTGTGCTCAGCATCGTGCATGTCTAGTAACCGTTCCATCGTTATATCCCTGTTGTTTGGGCCCATGGACGTATTCCCCTGTCTCCTGTCTCCTATCTGACGGATGTTTGCCCCCCACTCACAGTCTTTTCAGACCAACATGCCCCTGCAGACCAAACCTGTGGTGAGTGTCCCATAAAGTTCATCGCATCAGTCGCTGGGCGTTCCGCCTCGGCTTAGGTGATTTCCATTCCCTTTGGATCTTGTCGGTTCGTGGTGGTCCTTTTTCGGACGTGGTTTCAGATAGTCCCCAAGTTTGCAGAAGCTCTACGCCCTCTTGGTTAGAGGTTATCACATGTATCTTGCCTCCTTTGTGGATCAGGAGTTTCACTGGGTAGCCCCAGCGGTATTGGATAGTGTGATGGTGGAGGGTCTCCGTGATGTTGGGGTACGATCTCCTTCTCCGCAGGGTTTCTGCTGACAGGTCCGCAAATATCAGGACGTCTTTGAATTTCTCGTTCCCGCTCCTTCCTGTTCGGTTGGCTTTGAGGATCTGTTCTTTCACGTGGAAATAATGGACTCGCAGCAAGACATCTCGTGGGGTGGAGGTGGGTAGGTGTGCAGGTCTCGCTGTTCTGTGGATTCTGTCCAGGATCAACATATCCGCCGGGATGTCAGGCAGCATAGAGTGGAAGTATTCAGTGACGTAAGCTGTGAGCTCCATTTGGGTGATTGCTTCTGGTATGCCCCGCAGCCGCAGGTTATTGCGGCGTGAGCGGTCCTCCATGTCCATGAGTTTGTACTCACAGCGTTCTATTTTGCTTTCCAGCTCTTCCACCCTGTCAGCCATTGTATCGTGGGCCGCAGTGACTTCCTCCATTTTATTTTCTAAGTGTGAGGTGCGGTTGCCAATTTCTGCTAGATCCTTACGTAAATCTGCCACTGCTGACTGTACTGTCACTTGCATTTTGTGTGCTAGGGAGTCCAGCATGTGTTGCAGAGTCGACCTATCCACCGCCATTCCCGTTATGGATTCGCCGTCGGTGTCTGACTCGGCGCCATCTTGGACTGATGCATCCGTGTTTTTATTTTGCGGTGCGCGGGCCGTGAAAAAGGATGCTTTGTCCTTGGCCTCCGGTGGTCTTTTCGTGCGGTGCTGGGACATATTGGTGAGCGTCTCTGGTACTCGTGGGTGCTTTTTTCGCTGTGTTATATGCTTTTCCCGAGCCCGGCCGTCGGAGCTCTCTCAGCCCGCGACCATCTGGCCCGGCTTCCGGTCACGCCCCCCCTATTTGGCCTTTTTTGACCTTTTTTGGGGCTGAAAAATTAAGATTTTAGAAGAAAGAAGACATCAAATGTTTTATTTTTATTTACAGGTTAGTTATTTTATTCCCCCTGACTAGGGGTCCCCAAGATAAAAATCTATCCCCTTCCTACCCCCTCACTATTTTAAGGGTGAGGGGGGTAGGTAGGGGATAGATTTTTATTTGGGTGGGGCGGGTGACTAGGGGCTTGGGGACCCTTAGTCACCTTGGAAGGGGGGGAGGATTTTCATTTAGGACCCTCACCCGCTGTTCAGGGGTGGGGGCTGGGGTGGAGGACAGTAGGTCCCCCCTTCATTCTTATTTAGGGCCCCAACCCGCCAAGCAGGGGTGGAGGCCATTTTAGAGCCATTTTAGTGCCCCACAAATTCAGGTCCCCATTGACTTCAATGGGGTTCAGGGTCAAGTTCGGGTCAAGTTCGAGTCCAGAACTCTAACTTTTTGCCGAAGTTCGGCCGAACCCAGCAAACCCGAACATCCAGGTGTCCGCTCAACTCTAATAATGACCACTTCAGACCATAGCAACAAACTTTGTAGGTTGGGTTCATTGGTATTCCATTGACCTGCAGTAACAGTGAAGGTGGAGTATTCGAAGAAAGAAAGATGAGATCTTATTTTCAATCTGCAACATAAATCTGCTTCCTATTCACAAAAAATAAATCACAGTTTCATTGTAAATTATGCTTTAAAAAAAAAAAAATGTATGTTAGATATGCCTGCTGTTTCATTATGCTTTAAACTGTGCACAAAGGTTAATAAAAAAAAGACCAGACTTATTGTGAGTCAATTTTCTCTTCTTTCGGATATCTCAACATGAGTATGCCATGGCATGATGTGTGGCATTCTTTTCTTATTTAAACACAAAAAACATTTAAATATATTTTGTTAAACATATTTCACAACTATTCATGTTTTAGGGACTGTCCCACTAAACTCATACAATCCACCTCAATTGTGACATTTTATCATTTACTCATACCTTATGTTTCACTTCTTCTTCAGTGTTGAAAGTTCTCAAGAGCAGAACAATATCTGTACACCACGGTATAAAATATTGATATTTAGGATGATCTCTAGGCATGTGCATGGGGAAAATCTTCGGTTCGGTTTGGCATTCCGAAATTCGGGACTTCGGCAATTCGGGACTTCGGCAATTCGGCACTTCGACACTTTGAAACTTCGGCAACTTCGGAATTTCGGCACTTCAGCACTTCGGAACTTCGGCAACTTCGGCACTTCGACACTTCGGAAATTCGGTAATTTCGGAACTTCTGGACTTCGACAATCTGGCAATTCAGCAATTCATCTATTCGGACATTCAGAAGTACCTGAATGTCCGAATTGCCCGAAATTCGTCCGAATTTACATTCGGACAAAAATGAATTGCACATGTCTAATGATCTCATATAGCCATATTTACCACTCACTAAGTATGAGATTCAGACAGTGTTTCCATAAACAACTGCTAAAACCCTCAATTTGGCATGAGGCAATATAGGGTTTATTCACTATATCAAAAATTGTAGAGAATTGGCAAGGGAATTGTAAACTGAACGTCAAATGGCTGTATTGGAAACATGGTTGAGAAGTAGTATGCCCTGCTATTAGCAATTTGCATGGAATTTCTCTACAGTTTGCAATTTACTGTATATACACCTGTGAGCAGGTTTTATGTCTGAGGACTGGACTGCAATTCCAATCAGGGCTGGTTCTACAGAGATAGTGGGGTTCTGTACATCCCAGTACCTTACATAATATCCATATATGTGTTCCCTTGGAAAGTCCTGCATTTTTCTTAACAGTTCTACCCATAGTTTGTGCCACCTGGACATCCTCTGGTTAAAAAGATCATCTCTCGATTTTTTTTAATTTTTTTTTTTAATTCTTTATTTTTGCAGTGTGGGTGATAACAGACATGTTTATGGTGCCACAACAGCATCATCAAGCAAAATTAGTTAGACATTTTGGTACATAGGTATGGCAGGTTATTACTGTGCACTATATTTTATGGAATATAACGTGATAACATGCTTAATAATCAACTTGTAGATAATAACATAGAAAAAACAGACGTTGCATATTTGTAGTTGTAATAGAGTGAAATAGTGTATAGCTCAGAATAGCCATGTTGTGGGATAGAGTCACAGTGTAGTGAGCTATATATCTTGAGTATGCTAAGTGCGATTATGGTACAAGAGAATAGTTTTGTTTGGGTCAGGCTTGGTGCAGGCTAAGGCAACATACGTGTCCCCTCCATGATGTAGATAGGCCATGACATATTAAGCATGCTGGTTTGTAAGCGATGTGTGTGTATAACCAATGTAATCTTGGGGAGATTGTTTGAGTGGGCCGGTATAATGCTGCTGGGGAGATTAACCCCTGGAGCGCCTCAATATGGTGTATGGCCCTCACAGCGGAGGGAGGGCGGCCATGCAATCAAAGACACTTAAGTGTTATTGTGATGAAACATGAAACAAGCTAGGCACAATTTTTAGTATATAGTGAAACGAGGAAACAGTAAACATATGTCAGAAAACAATAATGAAACAGGTTAAGCTAACTGACAGCATTGGGAGTGTTAAGGTATCATAGACAGATGGTAGCTTGAACATCGGTAGCACTATAGGGATGAGCAAAATTCGCTTAGGGAGCCTCTGGGGTACATTTTTCTTCAGTGGCACAAAACCTCATCAAGGCATGGAGCCCCATAAAGTGATATTAAGGGATGTAGTAAGGCAAGGGAAATTGGAATGTAAAGGTATCTGCTATGCACAAGGTAAGCATTTAATCCTAAAGTCAGTCCTCACTTGTAAACTTTAGTTTAACCGATGCCTTGGTCACATATATATGTGCTGTGCTTCCTGGGAGTGTTGGGAGCAGTAGTAGCTTGGGCTTGTCGACGGACCCCGCCTAAGCCCCAGGTCGGTTTTCTGGATAGCGTCTTTGAGTCATGTACCTGCAAGCTCGCAGAGTCCCAGTCCTTCTCCGATGTTAGGTAGAAGGCCGTCACGGTGGTAAGCCGCAATTTGCAGTTGGTACTCTGGCCGCATGGTTTATGCTGCGGGGTCTTTTTTCCAGCGGTCCCTGGACTGGGTGAGCAGACCACAGCGGGCACTTGCGTTTTTCTAGGGGGGAGGCCCGAGTTGGACCCAATCGCCCCCTGTTTCTCTCCGCTCCGGGCGTTTGTTTGAGGCATAGGCGTCACCTGTATGTATGTGCTTGGAGTAGAGCTTCGCCGCCGGTGGGTTTCGTGATTTTCCCGGTTGGGATTGTGCTTCAGGGCGGTTGCTGGACCGTGCCGTGTGGATTCTTTGGTGCTGTTTTTGTTGAGGCGTCCTCCGTTTCTTCTTTAGTGGCGCCACGGCTTGCCCCGCCATGAGCTGCGAGGTTGGCTTTGGCTGGGCTCCGTCTGGCTTGTGCTGGCGTGTGGCTAGCGTGGCCCAGAAGTTTGCAAATAAGGCATCAAGCCTCTCCTGTAGGGTTAGTCGACTAGGTTGAGGCAGTGTGATGCACGAGGTGTCCGCCATCTTGGTCTCGGTGGGTGGGTATTCCTGAGTGTATCGTGGCAGGAACTTCACGATTTAGCCACCGTTGAAAGTTGCAGGGATAACCCCCACCGGCTGAGGGGGGGGAGGAGAGGTTATGGGCTGGTCCCCCCGGGTAAGTGCTCGATAGCAGACTGAGGGATCGGCCGCCTCCCATCGTGTGCTGAAACTAGGCCTCTTGTAGGCCACGGATCTTCCTCCGGGGTTGCCCACCGATCACGGTTGGAAGCACCACTGGTGTAGGATCCAGGGGTGTCTCCCGCCTTTGTGGTATCTAGGGCTGTAGGTTTTGGGTCACTTGATAGCCCTTTTCGCTTGTTTAGGAGCCAAATTGTGCGGAGCTCTCAGTGTGTGCGACCATTCCGTGCAGCTGCTAGGCTCTGCCCCATCTCTCGATTTTTTAAAGATAGCTCTTCTAATCGATATATAGAAGAATAGAACATTTTGGTTGATCATATTATGTGACTGGTGCTCCAGGACTACACCAACATTTGACCATCCCAAACTGGTCATTATTCTCAGACATGATGTGATGGCACAGAACATGAAGGAATGTAAAAATCCATAAAGCCTCTAGTACAGGGGTCTGCAACCTATAGCATTCTTGCCATGCACACAAGGTAGCAAACCCTAAACAAGGGTGGGGAGATTTGAGGATTTCCTCTGGAGCTCGCCTGACAGAGATCCCTGTAGGACTTCTTCAGATATCTGCTAGTGTCCAATTGCAGCAAGAGCAATTCACTTGTGGCAAGACTGGGAGGAAGTGCTCTTTGTTCACTTTCTCCCAGTGATGCAAAGGAGAAACCACGCTGGAGGAGAGCAGCCCTCCAAAGATCCCTTAGCCTGTAATGGGGTAGCCCAGTCCCACTGGACTCCAGGGAAACACCTTTTTACTGCTAAATGATAAGCAAAAAGAAGGGTGGCTAAAACAGCATTGTCGATGTATGGGTGTAGTAGTATTTATATGTGTGTTCAGCAGTGTGATTGTGTGTGTCTTGCAGTTTGAGTTTAGTAGTGTGATTTTGTGTGTGTAGTAATGTGTCACCATACCTGTACCTTGCGATGCTGTGCGATCACGGAAGTCATGTCTTTTCCCTTTTTTGATGCACACAAAATGTTCCCCACTCTTCCCTAGCTTCCTGGTGCCTAGTTCTGACCTCATTTAGGACACGGAAAACTTCCATTGGTGTTAGACATATTGAACCTGATACAGCCATTTGTATGCTAGGCAGCCATATTTAAAATTATACCACTATAAGAACATAAACAAACGAAAACACACTTTCAAGTTAAATTACTAAGGTTGTTAAAGGAACACTACAGTACCAGGAAAACAAACCCATTTTCCTGGCACTATAGGGTTATTAGGTTCCCCCTCCCTTGGGGCCCCCCTTCTGCTGGGCTGAATGGGTTAAAATCCCTTCAGCCACTTACCTTAATCCAGCGCCGGGCTCCATTGGCGCTGGTGACCTCTCCCCCTCCCAACGTCAGCTCCCGAGTGGAGAAGAATGTGCATGCGCGGCCAGGGCCGCGCGCGCATTCAATCTGCCCATAGGAAAGCATTACTCAATGCTTTCCTATGGGGATCTGAACTCACGCTGCGTCAGTTCAACGCGATTTTCTCACTGAGAATTGTGGAAGCGCCTCTAGTGGTTGTCAGGGAGACAGCCACAAGAGGATGGATTAACCCTGCAATGTAAACATAGCAGTTTCTATGAAACTGCTATATTTTCAGCAGCTGGGTTAAAACTAGAGGGACCTGGCACTCAGACCACTTAATTGAGCTGAAGTGGTCTGAGTGCCTATAGTGATCCTTTAACTCATGTTGAGTCACATCTAGTTGAGGATGTACCCTTATATAACCTGAGATAAACTTGTTTTTCTCCTTTTTATCTTGTACTTATCTGCTACAACATTCGACTACAGTGCATCATACTATCCAGGCTTAAATCGACCCTATAGGTTCCAAAACAACTTTATCTTAATTAATCAGTTTTGGTGTACAGATCATGCCCCAGCAGCCTCACTGCTCAATTCTCAGCTATCCAAGAGTTAGATATCTTTTTTCATGCAGCCCTAGTCACATTTACCTGCATGTGACTTGCTCAGCCTTGCTAAACTCTTCCTGTAAAGTGGTGATCTATTATTTACACTTCCTTTATTGCACAGTCTGTTTAATGCAGGATTTCTTGTCTCATGCACTGTTAATAGCCTGTTAGATCCTACAGGAGCCTCCTGTAGCTGTGATTAAAGTTACATTTACAAAGCATGAAAGTAAGAACTTCTAAAGTAAGTTACCATCTGATTGAAAAGCCAGGGGAGGTGAGGCTAGGGCTGCATGGACAGAAACAAAAATGTTTTAACTCCTAATTGGCAGAAAATTGGGCCATGAGACTGCAAGGTCACAATTTATATACTCAAACTGCTTTATTAAGCTAAAATTATATGGATGCCTATCGTATCCCTTTTTTCTTACTACTAAACTTTAACTGTAAATTTATTGATATTTCATAGATACCATTAAAACATCAGCAATTAAGGGGTTAGGCACTATAGAACATTATAATTTGGCAAGAATAACATACGGTATACGTCAGAACTACGTGTCAGAAGCTGAAAGATAATTTACTAACCAATGAGTTGGTAGTATTCAGGGGTCAAGTCCTGGGGAAAAAAGTGTGGGAACTCACCCAAGATTCCCGCCCCGCCCCCCCCCCTTTAAAAAAAAAAAAATTACACTCCTATGCATATAGTGCAGTGCAGGGTGTGTATAATGAATGTAGTGTGTTTGTAGTGAATGCAGAGTGTGTATAATGAATGCAGTGTGTTTTTAGTGAGTGCAGAGTGTGTACACTGAATGCAGTGTGTTTGTAGTGAATGCAGAGTGTGTATAGTGAATGTAGTGTGTAGTGAGTACAGAATGTGCATAATAAATGCAGAGTGTGTATAGTGAATGCAGAGGGTGTATAGTGAATGTAGTGTGTTTGTAGTGAGTGAAGAGTGTGTATAATGAATGCAGTGTGTGCGTGTGCGCGCTGGATGACGTGTGTGTGAGTGCTGGATGATGTGTGTGTGAGTGCTGGATGATGGGTGTTTGTGTGAGTGCTGGATGATGGGTGTTTGTGTGAGGGCTGGATGATGTGTGTGTGGGGGGGGGGAGGATTTTTTTTAACTTTATATTTTTTTTTATTTTATTCCCCCCTCCCTGCTTCTTACCTTGTCAGGGAGGGGGGAGATCGCCTGGTGGTCCGGTGGTGTGCTGGAGGGGCCATCACGCAGTGTTCCCTCTCCAGCTCTAACTCTCTCGAGACTCGCCTGTGCGGAGCGTTGCCATGGTAACAGCCGCGGGTCTCGCGAGAGTTATAACTGGAGAATGAACACAGCATGTGACGGCCCCTCAGTGCAGGTAGCAGGGCCGGTCCTGCAGGACAGGGAACGGGAACGGCGTTCCTGCTATGGAAAAAGTGCAGGAACGCCGTTCCCATGCGTTCCTGCAGGACTCGAGCCCTGGTAGTATTATTTTGATTCTGTGCCACTCATAGAGTTCTATTGAAATAATACCTTTATAACCCTCTACTTTGATCAATAAATTGATGAATTGTCAGATTGCACCAGATATTTCGTTTGTCAGTTTGATTATTCTTTCCAACCAGTTGAATCAACAAGGGTCTGTACATAAATTGTTCCATTCTTCAGATAAAGAGATGGTTGGCCAACCGTGTGAGGACCCGGTCAGTAAAATAATCTATTGCAATTGATCTCCAATTTATTGTCAATCTATGTTGAGCTTTTTGATGATGTGTACACACTTATGACATCACAAGCAGGTATAGGGTATATATACTTAGAGGTTTTCCTTGTTTCCTTGCCCTTTCGTGGTTCTTATATTTTTAATTATTGGATTGACTGTACTTGATTCACTGTTTTCTGACCTCAGCGTGTTTGGCCATTCTTACTCGGTGGATGGGTTAAAAGGGAGGGCCCACTGATGTGAATCACATAACCAGAACAGCACAAAGGGACAAACATGCCCAAATGGGGGCATGTCTGCCCGAAGAATTAGAAGATCAGCCTGGTTTAAAAGCATGACATGCTGCCTGCCAATTATGCAGGATGGCCAACCAACCATTTTGCTACTAAGGCCAAAGTAGCAAAATGGAAAAATGTTCCACAGCAATTATGCTTCCAGCCCAGCTACTTTGGCCCTTAATTTTATATTCATTTTAAATTTACACTGAATTCCTGGCACTTTTCACTACAGTGAGAATTCATAGTGAATTTCAAATTTAAGATGCAAATATCCTAACTGGAAAAAAATCTCAATAGTCAACTATGCTTTCAGCTAGGCTTTACTTGCCTTAAACGTGAAATTCACTTTAAATTCTCAGTTTAGTGTCTGTATGTGTTCAAAACTCTACAGATGTTAGTCCCTCCATCTTATTATCATTCTATCCAAAATCTTCTTAATAACTTTGTCTGAAAAAAAAGGCCTTAGGTATTAATTACACTTTTTAATTTATTGGCATCTTGTCTGCCTTATAATCTTAAAATAATTATCAGTCCTATAATTAACAAGGTAAAAACATTTCTATATATATGTAGTTTTAAACTGGAATATCTCTAAATAGGAAGATCTTTGGCCCTAAAGAAAGGAATTGGTAATCTGTGTAAGCAATCCACGTCCCTCATTTATTCATTGCTCTCATTTTCGTGACAATCTTTATTTATGTATATTTCAATATAGCAAGAGATCAAGATAAATCCGAATAGATCAATTTGTCTGTTTTACAACTCAGTTACACAGTTGACAGATCATGACAAACAACTCCGTATTTGCGATAGCTTACAAATAAATAGTATACTTTGTTTGTATTGCTTCATCATAAAGGTTATTGCCTTTCACTGGAACATTTTTTTTTACAAACCTGGCTTACTCATGGAGTGAGGGGCCATATGTATGTAGCATTGGCTGCTTTTAGTATTTTGGACACCATGACTAATATGACATCTGTTATCAAAGCCTGAAAATTTCCAGATAGTAAAAAAACCCAAATCTTTCATATTGTCAGTCAATAACATGAGATGTCTGATTCACACCTCCCTCTGAGTCCAGGTACAGTTTGTCTGAAAAGAGATTGTTAAAATATTAAGACGTTATCTTTGGTTTAACCTTTTGCTTCCTGCTCTTGCTGTCATTTTTTCACATGTGAGGGGAAATTTATCAAAGCAGAACAGGTGCTATTTTGGGTGCAAAAATGATAAATGATGAGAGACGGTCTATTGGTTATTATTATTGTGAATTATAAAGTGCCAACAAATTCCGCAGCGCTGTACAATGGTAAGATGTGTCAAGGGAGGAGACCAAGAGAAAAATCAGAGAGAACAATTAGAGTTAATTGATCATTCATATTCTACTGGAAATAAATTTGATGAAGAAGACAAAGTGATTGTCATTTTATTAAAGGAGCACTATAGGGTCAGGGACACAATAGTATTCCTGACCCTATAGTGTTAAAACCACCAGCTAGCCCCCCCTTAACTTTCCTCAAATATAGTAAAATCTTACTTGTATTCAAGTCTGCATCTGTGGCCTCTGCCCCTGATCTACCTGCTTGACTGACATCATCAGAAGTGATTCTCTGAACCATAGAAACATAGAATGTGACGGCAGATAAAAACCATTCGGCCCATCTAGTCTGCCCAATTTTCTAAATACTTTCATTAGTCCCTAGCCTTATCTTATAGTTAGGATAGCCTTATGCCTATCCCACGCATGCTTAAACTCCTTTACTGTGTTAACCTCTACCACTTCAGCTGGAAGGCCATTCCATGCATCCACTACCCTCTCAGTAAAGTAATACTTCCTGATATTATTTTTAAACCTTTGTCCCTCTAATTTAAGACTATGTCCTCTTGTTGTGGTAGTTTTTCTTCTTTAAATATAGTCTCCTCCTTTACTGTGTTGATTCCCTTTATATATTTAAATGTTTCTATCATATCCCCCCTGTCTCGTCTTTCCTCCAAGCTATACATGTTAAGATCCTTTTAACCTTTCCTGGTAAGTTTTATCCCGCAATCCATGAACCAGTTTAGTAGCCCTTCTCTGAACCCTCTCTAAGGTATCAATATCCTTCTGAAGATACGGTCTCCAGTATTGTGTACAATACTCTAAGTGAGGTCTCACCAGTGTTCTGTACAATGGCATGAGCACTTCCCTCTTTCTACTGCTAATACCTCTCCCTATACAACCAAGCATTCTGCTAGCATTTCCTGCTGCTCTATTACATTGTCTGCCTACCTTTAAGTCATCAGAAATAATCACCCCTAAATCCCTTCCCTCATATGTTGAGGTTAGGACTCTATCAAATATTCTGTACTCTGCCCTTGGGTTTTTACATCCAAGATGCATTATCTTGCACTTATCCACATTAAATGTCAATTGCCACAATTCTGACCATTTTTCTAGTTTACCTAAATCATTTGTCATTTGGCTTATCCCTCCTGGAACATCAACCCTGTTACATATCTTAGTATCATCAGCAAAAAGACATACCTTACCATCAAGACCTTCTGCAATATCACTAATAAAAATATTAAAAGAGAATGGGTCCAAGTACAGATCCCTGAGGTACCCCACTGGTGACAAGTCCAAGCTTCGAATATATTCCATTAACTACAACCCTCTGTTGCCTGTTACTCAGCCACTGCCTTACCCATTCAACAATATTTGAATCCAAACTTAAAGATTGTAGTTTATTGATAAGCCTTCTATGTGCAACAGTGTCAAAAGCCTTACTGAAATCTAGGTAAGCAATGTCTACTGCACCACCCTGATCTATAATTTTAGTTACCCAATCAATAAAATCAATAAGATTAGTTTGGCATGATCTCCCTGAAGTAAACCCATGTTGTCTCTGATCTTGAAATCCATGTGTTTTTAGATGTTCAACAATCCTATCCTTTAACATGGTTTCCATCACATTCCCCACTACTGAAGTAAGGCTTACTGGCCAATAGTTGCCCGACTCCTCCCTATTACCTTTCTTGTAAATGGGCACAACATTCGCTAACTTCCAATCTTCTGGGACTACTCCGGTTAACAATGATTGGTTAAATAAATCTGTTAATGGTTTTGCTAGTACACCACTAAGCTCTTTTAATAGCTTTGGGTGTATTCCATCAGGTCCCATTGACTTATTTGTCTTTACTTTTGACAGTTGAAATAGAACCTCTTAGTGGCCAGTGGAGTTATCCTTCACTGCATTTTCTCTGAAAAGACACTGCATACTGCAAAAAGCCTGAAGGGAATGATTATACTTACCAGAACAACTACGATAAGCTGTAGTTGTTCTGGTGACTATAGTGTCCCTTTAAGTCTTCCGGAAAGCTACTATTCAGTAATTAACGCACTAGAAAAAGAGAATCTCTTTTGTCACAGCATGTCTTAAAGAGACAGTAAGGAAATATGAATATGTAGACAGGGTTAAAATACAAGCATTTACAATACAAAACACATAGGAAACAAATTGACTTATCAACGCAGTCAAGGCAATACATTTTATTTCCCAGGATAATAATCATTATTTAGCTCTTTGGCTCAGAATAGCACCATCTCCCCCAAAGACTGGTATGGTTGGGGATATTTTATAAATCCCTTGTGATATGCCCGATCAGTATTTCTTTAGATTAGAACTATTTTACATGAACACTGATTCCACATTTCTGCAATGTTGAGTAGAGTGGAATTGTGTGCGCGGATTGCTTAGAATGTATTCATTGTACAGATGAATGAGGATATCTGCATATCTGTTACAATCAGGAATTCTTTTCAAATTAAGTTAGAAAATTTACATAAACCAGCACAATTTGCAACAAAAAAATGTGTCAACTGTGTGAACTGAGGCGCTTCAACCAGTAAATGTATAAATAAATAAGCTGCTTCTACACCCTGTAGGTATTCCAACCAACACCAAACTACATGCAAACATATACATTTTAGGTAAAAAAAAAAAAAAACAGTGGATCACTTAATAATTTACTAAACTTACCACTTCACACCATTGAAATATAAAATCCTATATAGCACATGAAAAATGACAAAATAATTATACAATATATAATACTGTGATAACAATTAAAAACAATATGCACTTTTTGTGTGGTGAAGTGTTACACTCACATTTGAAAGAGCCTTTAACCCTTTCCCACATAACGTTATGGTGTGCTATGCCATCCTACAAAAGGAAAGCGTTAACACCGTTAGGACGGCATAGCATGCATCACAATCACTTTCATTTACATTTATTTCCTTTATTTATTTATTTTTTAAATTCTTTATTTTTGTTGTGCAGTACATTATCACAAGCTAGTAGTGCCAAAACACTTATTCTGCAATAAGTATCATTTTACAGTAGAAGTCTTGTGACTGGCTTGACATAGGTGCACATTTTTATAACTTTTGTTCAAACATAAAGTCAGGTACATTGTTAACTAAGGCAGTAAAATCAACATAATCAATATCAAGTGAATATCATCACATGCAATTCTTTTTAAGCACATAGAGCTATATCTGTACCTCTAAGTCTCTTACAACTTGCCCTGTGAAAGAACAAGGCCAAGGCATACAAAACCTGAATAAGTAAAAGAAAAGTTTCAAAGGAAGGAGTTAAGAGTAGGAGCTGAGTGACAGTGGCTGAGTGACAGGCAACAGAGGGTTGTAGTTAATGGAATATATTCAAAGCTTGGACTTGTCACTAGTGGGGTACCTCAGGGATCTGTACTTGGACCCATTCTCTTTAATATTTTTATTAGTGATATTGCAGAAGGTCTTGATGGTAAGGTATGTCTTTTTGCTGATGATACTAAGATATGTAACAGGGTTGATGTTCCAGGAGGGATAAGCCAAATGACAAATGATTTAGGTAAACTAGAAAAATTATCAGAATTGTGGCAACTGACATTTAATGTGGATAAGTGCAAGGTAATGCATCTTGGACGTAAAAACCCAAGGGCAGAGTACAGAATATTTGATAGAGTCCTAACCTCAACATATGAGGAAAGGGATTTAGGGGTGATTATTTCTGATGACTTAAAGGTAGGCAGACAATGTAATAGAGCAGCAGGAAATGCTAGCAGAATGCTTGGTTGTATAGGGAGAGGTATTAGCAGTAGAAAGGGAAGTGCTCATGCCATTGTACAGAACACTGGTGAGACCTCACTTGGAGTATTGTACACAGTACTGGAGACCGTATCTTCAGAAGGATATTGATACCTTAGAGAGGGGTTCAGAGAAGGGCTACTAAACTGGTTCATGGATTGCGGGATAAAACTTACCAGGAAAGGTTAAAGGATCTTAACATGTATAGCTTGAAGGAAAGACGAGACAGGGGGGATATGATAGAAACATTTAAATATATAAAGGGAATCAACACAGTAAGGAGGAGACTATATTTAAAAGAAGAAAAACTACCACAACAAGAGGACATAGTCTTAAATTAGAGGGACAAAGGTTTAAAAATAATATCAGGAAGTATTACTTTACTGAGAGGGTAGTGGATGCATGGAATAGCCTTCCAGCTGAAGTAGTAGAGGTTAACACAGTAAAGGAGTTTAAGCATGCATGGGATAGACATAAGGCTATCCTAACTATAAGATAAGGCTAGGGACTAATGAAAGTATTTAGAAAATTGGGCAGACTAAATGGGCCGAATGGTTCTTATCTGCCGTCACATTCTATGTTTCTATATATAATAAGTGTAGGTGCACTGTCAGGATTGGTCCATGTTGTTTCGGAATTCCTCCATATTTTCAGACTGATCAGCTTTGCCCGTATAACTTCTGGGTTTCGCTGATCAGTCTCCGCCCATGCGTCTGATGTCACATGCCTCCCTTCAAAAGGAAGCCGCGACCGCATCCAAATGGTTCAATCAATTTTGGTTTGTGGCTCTCTCACCGTCTCTATACTTTGTTGCCTATTCCTGACGGAGCTCTGCTAAATGATTTCCAATGTACCGAATCTCTCTGGCTTTGATCCTGGCTACACTTTACTCTCCTCTCCCAATCAAGGAACAGACTTCACCTCGGATTCCTGCCTCTCTCCACTTACTTCAGGGAACCATAATCCACTAAACACTGGAAAGGACTTCCATGTTCATCATACAGGCAAGATAAGTTCACCAGTTACTAAGATTTCTAATGGGTTCATACCTAATGTTTATTTGGAAGGAAAAGGAATACTAAAGCCTGCCCTCTGGGATTCCACTTGCTATCTCTATTGAAAACCTAATTTGCTAAATTGCTCATTTATGTTAATTATTATTGGAGTCTAAAAGACTATAACCACTTCTCATATCAGAATATTTATCATTGCCGAGGGGGGCGTGGCTGGCGGCCGAGCAAGATGGACGTGTCCATGTAAAGCTCTGCTGCAGCCGCGGTGCCAACAGCTAACATAAGCCGGGATACATCGGGAAAGATTACCTACATCTGCGGGGGATATACCATGGAGAAGAGGGCCCCGAAGAGACAGGGGAAAAAGGTAATGGAAGCGGGCACTACCGTGTCAGAGCTCTTCGCGGCCTCCCGCGCCGTGCGACTAAGCACCCAAGATGGCGGACGGGACGGCCAGGCAACACCGCGCTCACCCTCCAGCCCGGGAAGCAATGTCACTGCCGGTACACCTGGGACGGACACCAGCCAGATTCTTACAAAATTGGCGGAGGTCCGATCCTATCTGGCTAATGAAATTGTGAGGAGCACGGATGAGGTGAAGGCGGAGATTCAGGCCGTGGGGGCGAGGACGGCAGCGCTGGAGCGGCGGGTGGAGTCCACAGTAGTGGCCCACAACGCTGCTGCAGCGCAGATCAACCTTCTGACAACCCGGTTGGCTTCCGCCGAACTGGCTATTGAGGACCTTGGGAATAGATCGCGGCGGAATAATGTCCGCCTCCGAGGCCTACCAGAGCAGGAGGGGGAGGGGTCTTTGATCGAGGCACTCTCGGGCATCCTTAGGCCGCTTCTCCCTGACATGCCGGATCATCTTTGGCATATAGAGCGGGCACATCGGGCGCTCCGGGCAAGGCGGTCGGATGACAGGCGACCGCGAGATGTTATTATAAAATTCCTCTCCTTCCAAACGAAAGAAGCCCTGATGAAGAGGGGCAGGAATGGCCCTATCACCTACAAGGGGACTGAGCTGGCTCTGTTTCAGGATCTCACCCCGGCCACACTACGGAAAAGGCGAGAGTGGCGCCCTATAACTGAGGCTTTGCAGCACCACTCGATTAAATATGCCTGGGGACACCCTTTCCGTCTGATGGCCTTTAAGGATGGTCGCACCAAACTTCTATATCCCGACAGCGATCCGGTGGTGTTCTTGCAGGAGCTGGGGATCCAGATCCCGGAAGGTTTTGCGGTTCCAGTGGCGTCGGCGGAGGTTTTGGGGTCCCTTCCACGTGAATGGTTCGAGACCGGTGAGTGAGATCTGCCCCTTGCTGCTGGCTCCGCGGGCGTTCTCTTCGGGGCTCCGGTAGCTGTGTCCCTGGGGTGGGCTTTCGTTGTTTGGGCGGGTGGAGATGGGGTTACGAGGCCTCCCTTTCTTGTTTTTTGGCCTCCTTCTCTCGGGCGGTTATTTGTTTTGCGGGCGGGGTTATTGAGTGCTTGGGGCGGGTTAGGGTTTCCGTCGGGGCTTCCGCCTCCAACAAGCCCGGCATAAGGGTTTTTCTTCTCTCCCTTTCACCGCCTACCAGGGTTTTTTCATACTGGGGTTTTTTTTTCTCCACGAGCGTTCCCCAACTCCGTCGGAGGGCCCCCACGAATACTCAACGCGTTCCTATGGACCTGAAGTGACATTTTGGGGATGCTACTCTAATGTACGTTTGGCCCCGTTTTTGTATTATTGTCATGTCACGCTGTGGGGGGGTTGGGGGCAGAGGGGAGCGTTTACATTTATATCTATGCAAGACCGGGGATAGCACTGTTTATTATTTATCATTGTTCGCTCGATGATGCTTTTTCGCCCGGGGGGGGGGTTGGGTGGCAGCTTACGGGCCCGGTAACTCTGGAAGGACCTGCCCACCCTCTGCAGTTATGACGGGTGGGGGGGGGGGACTTCCTACTGTATTTGTGAGTAAGGGGTGTGTTTTTTTTTTTTTTTGCTGTGTCGGGGTCCCCTGTTGCGGCACCTGGTGTGGGATGGGGGAGCGGTGGGGTGGATGTCCTGGGGGCGGGTGGTTCAGGGTTTTCTGCTTTGTTGTTTGGGACCTAGTGATATATGTCATGCTGTCTGTCGGTAGGTCCGGGGATGCCCCTGATGGTGGGGGGTGGTGGATCCCCTGTTCGCGGTCCTCCCCCCCCTGTTCCCCGGGGTTTATTCTATTGCTCTCCCCCCCATGTATGGAAAGGTGTTTTTTCAATTCGCCCCCTCTTCCCCTGCTGGCCGTATTAGGGCATTAGTGTGAATCCTGGGGGTGGGGGGTCCCTTGTTCCGGTGGTGTGCCAGAGTGGAGGAGGGAATCTTTGGGGGAATATGACTGCAGGGAATGTAGCTAATTGTAATTTTATTTCATGCTAACGTATCTTGCAATTGGTTTTCACGTGGGCACCCTTTGGGTGCTCTCTTATGTTGGTATATGTTCCCACTTCTCTGGAGCTTTTTTGGAGTTCCGGAGGGGCTGGAACATAGGCCCCACCTATGCCTGGCTGTAGGTAAGACCAGGCACAAGTTACACAGGTTATGTGTTTTATTCTTAATTCTCCTTTTTTCTTCTTGTTCTTCTATACGTTCTAACCTATTGTTACTTCCCTTGGGAGGGGGAACAGGTGAAGGCGGATGTGCCATCGACCGTCGGCTGGTTAGACCGGGGCTGGGCCTCCATGGATTCGAGATGGGATATGACATAGACCCTCCTTGTCGTCCCCTTAGTGGGCTACCGGGAGGCATGGGCTTGCTCTTTTATCAGACGCAATGCCTCTGAAAGGTGTTGTCATTAAACGTTAAAGGCTTGAACGCCCCAAGTAAACGCCGCCTCATGTTCAGAGAACTTAAACGTCTGAGCCCAGATATTGCCTTCCTCCAGGAGACACACCTCTCCGCGTCGGCTAAATTTACCCTGAAGGATCATACGTTTAGAACAGTCTATGAGGCGAGGGCTTTAAACAAAAGAAATGGAGTTGCCGTGGTTATCCACCACAGATGCCCGTTGAGGGTGGGAAAGGTGGTGGCAGACCCGGGCGGCCGTTTCATTCTGGTATCAGGGAACTTATACTCTCATTCGGTGCACTTACTTAACATATATGCACCAAACACCCCTTCGGTTGAGTTTTGGGATGGAATAACACAAATGGTAAACTCGTTGCCACACGGCATGACTGTGGTGGGGGGTGATCTGAATGCCACCCCGTGTCCTGCAGTAGATAGGGGTCTGGGCAACAGGTTGCCGCGGTCCCACGGAAGAGGTGGTCAGGATAAAATACTCCGCACCTTTATGCATCGTACTGGCCTAGTTGACATCTGGAGAGCGCATCACCCTGACGATCGGGACTATACTTTCTATTCGGCTCCCCACGATACTTATTCAAGGATAGACTTATTTTTAGTGAACTCTCACACGGTCTCTAGGGTGTCCAGTACCTCGGTTGGTTCAATTACATGGTCGGATCACGCTGAGATTACGATGACCTTGGATAACCTGTGTACGGCGTCTCCGTGGACCTGGAAGTTGAATACTTCCTTGCTTCAGGATCCAGCCATAGTGGAGATCGCTCGCAAGGAACTATTAGAATACTTTACCAAGAATGCGGAGTCGGGTCCTCGACCTGCTACAGTGTGGGCCGCCCATAAGACAGTTATCCGGGGTATATTGATACGCGAAGCCACGCTTAAAAAGAAACGTAAAATGCAACTACTGACATCTCTCCTAGAGGCTCTTGGGAAAGCGGAAGAAAAACATAAAGCTGCCTCATCACCCGCCACTTTGAAAGACGTACAGAAACTACGGGCATCAGTCCGCGAAACACTCTTAGACGAGACTGCCAGAGCGATAGTTTGGTCTAGAAGGACTTACTATGAAAAATCTAACAAAATGGATACTCTGTTAGCTAGATCTCTTCGTCCGAGACAGAATCACTCTCATATTACGAGAATCAAAGACGCATCAGGTAAGTATCGCACGGATCCTACCGACATAGCTAAGGTGTTTACGGATTACTATACTAAATTATATAATCATTCCAGCGGGGCGGCGAATAACCAGGGGAAAGATATAGATAGTACGCAGGCTTTCCTAGCACCATTGAAGCTACCTACGTTGCGGGGAGAGGACTCTTTTGCCCTTGGAGAGAGGATTACAGCAGAGGAAATTGATGCTGCGATCACAGCTTTAAAAGGTAATAAAGCTCCGGGCCCGGATGGCTTTGATGGCAGCTACTATAAGATATTCCGAGAGGAACTTACACCCCATCTTGAAAAGTGGTTTAATGATCTAATGGAGGGAGGAACGCCAGATAAGGACATGTCACTGACGGATATCGTGCTACTACCGAAACCTGGCAAAGACGACTCGTTACCCGAAAACTTTCGCCCGATCTCTTTAATAAGCCATGATTCTAAAATCCTTGCTAAGATTTTAGCTCGTAGACTGAACCCCTTGTTACCACGTTTAATACACCCTGACCAAGTAGGCTTTGTTCCAGGAAGGCAACTCTTTGAGAACACTAGGCGTAACATTGACCTCATATGGCGGCAAGCAACCAGGGGGATTCCGACTTTGATACTGTCACTCGACGCAGAGAAGGCTTTCGATAGGGTAAAATGGCCGTATTTGTTTGAGACTCTCCGTAGCTTTGGTATCCCAGACCCCTTCATAACTACGATAAAGGCAATGTACTCGGATGTTAGGGCTCGGGTCCGGATCTCGGGTGCAAAGATAGAACCTTTTAGTTTGGGGAATGGAACTAGGCAGGGGTGCCCGCTGTCGCCTCTGTTGTTCGCACTCTCTTTGGAACCCCTTTTACAAACCATCAGAAATAGCCCAGAAATCAAGGGGATAGGGATCAGGGATCAGCGCTATGTGGTATCTGGCTTTGCCGACGATATATTGCTGACCCTGACGGAACCGATAAAATCTATGGAGGCGCTGATGACAGTGTTGGAGGCCTATAGTGAACTTGCCGGATATAGAGTGAACCTTACTAAATCAAGCGCACTTCCCATTAGCATGATTGATACGGATGTAACTCACATAGGCGATACCTATCAGATCCACATAGCGAAGGACCATATAAAATACTTGGGGGTCCGGCTGACAGCGGACCCTACTCAACTATTTCAACAAAATTATGCGCCCTTGATTCGCACCTTGATAGGAGACATGGAGAAGTGGATTGATAAACCGATTTCTTGGATAGGCAGGATCCATTCAGTGAAAATGAATATCCTCCCCAGGATCTTGTTTCTCTTCCAAGCTCTCCCGGTCAGACTGTCTAAATCTGATTTAGGGGCCCTTCAACAGGCCATTGGAAAATTCATCTGGCAAAATAGGAAACATAGAGTTTCACGTAACGTGCTATATAGGGCGAAGGCGAAGGGCGGCTTAGGTCTACCTAATCTTTATTTCTATTATTTGGCGTCCCAACTAGCTCAAATAGCACTCTGGCATGCTCCTCCGGAAGAGAGGCGGTGGGTAGACCTAGAGGCTAATCTTATGGGACCTGATGTCCCTCAATTTTATATGTGGGTCCCTAGGGACCAAAGACCATCTAACCACGTTCACTGCCCAGCTATCGCAAATTCCCTGAAAATTTGGGATGCAACATCAATCAAATATGGTTTGTCCTCACACTTGTCCCCGCTGGCCCCCTACCTGAGGAATAAAGCCTTCACCCCGGGATTGGAGGCCAGAACCTTCAGGGGCATCGAGAGCACGGGGATACAACGTTTATATCATCTATACGAAGGTGGTGCACTTATATCCTTTGAAGAATTGAAGACTAGAGCTACTCTGCACCCCTCTGACTTTTTCCGCTACATCCAACTAAGGGACTTTGCCCAAAACCCGCAGATTAAGCTAAGCGCCTTAACCCCGTTTACTTTTTTCGAAAGGACGTGCATTCAGGAACAATTCCCGAAAGGCCTCATTACCAATTTATACGCACATCTCAGTACGACTACATCGGAATGGGGGGAGCTTCATTACACGACGCAATGGGAACAGGACCTGAATGAGGAATTGGAAGGCGTTGAATGGCAGGAAATCTGGGAAGCAGCGGCGACCTCTTCTATTTGTGTCACTTTTCAAGAGCAAGCCTACAAGACTATGTTCAGGTGGTACGCTACTCCAGCAAAGCTTTGTAGGATGCATAAAATGGCTACGGATGTTTGCTGGAGAGGATGCGGCCAGAAGGGAACGTACATACATATGTGGTGGGTCTGTCCAGAGGCACAAAAATTTTGGAATCAGGTCGCCGTTCTATTGGGAAACATCTTTGGTAGGGTAGTTAAGCCGGATCCATGGGTGTTCCTTCTGGCCAGGTCTATGGAGAACTGGTCCAGATCGGAACAAAATTTGCTCCATAAGGTAACCCTTGCTGCCAGGAGGGCCCTGGCCCAGGTGTGGCTACAGGGAGAGACTCCCCCTCTTGATGTGGTAATACAAAAGATTAAAGACACTTACCTCATGGACGAGTTGACTGCTCGGGTCCGGGGCACTAGAAAGAAATTGGACAAAATTTGGGGCCCGTGGATAGAAAGCGGGGTTGGCGATTAGGGGGAAGGGGGACGGGCTCGTCTCCTTCATACCCCAACATACCTCTGCTGACTCTGGGGGGGATAGCACCTCTATAGTTCCATTGCTTAGTTGGTCCTTTTGGTCCCCACTGAGGCGCCTACGGTCTATAGTTCTCCTCATGGGCTTGGAGGTCCATCCTTAGGCTTTGCAGGTTTGGCTGCACAGCCGACTGGTCGAGCTAGCATTATTGCCAATTCTTGGAATACCACCAGCATACTCCCTCCCTCTCCTATTCTCCTCTTATTTTCTACTCTTATGGTACTTTCCATACGGTTAATCTTCTTTTTTTCCACTTCCTTTTATCTCTTTTTCTTTTTCCCTTATTTTTACTTCCTGTCTGGCTACTGTCCAGTGATCACTTAGCTAACATGAACCTTTTTGGGTTGAGGCGGGCTGTGGGGCCTTTTTTGGCGGAGCGCTAGTTAAATGGTACTACAATATTGTTGACCTTACACGTTAGATATGCATATGATAGTTTGGTTTGACGCCTACTATTTATTAAAGGTTAAGGTGGAATGAAGAAACGAGCTGCCATTTAGTCAGACAGGATTCTGTATATTATATAATATAAAATCGATTGGAGGCTGCAGTAGACAGATAATAATGGTTGGAGGACGTATGTCATACTCAGTGAACATGTTTGGTTGTAAGGGCAGCTAATCATGTTGTATTCTGATTAATATCGAATATTGTTTGTGAGTTTTGTCCTCTTATTGCATTGTAATGATTGTTTTGCTGTGGTATCTAATCTTGTTATAAATAAAGAATTTAAAAAAAAAAAAAAGAATATTTATCATTGCCAACATTTACTCGTTTAAGTTAGAGGACTGTGTTACTTTGCTACAACAGGAATCACCTGCTCTGTCAACTTTATATTGAAGTCTAACGGACTATACTGTTTATTGCTAATTAAGCATTCCTTATTTTCACTTATTACTAAATGCTATATTCTTGTGAAGCAATACTGATTCTGATTCTGATTATATATGCATTATTATTTCAAATCCTTATTCCTGCAGAAGACTGCCAAAGTAAAATTTCTTTATTTAAAATCAAGAAAATTTTCTTGTGACAGTATCAAAATTATTTATTCACCTGCGGTTGAGTTCCAATTTGTTTTGCCCCAAAAACCATAATTTACCTCTTTACATGCACTTAATATGAAAGAAGTAAATTATGGTTTAGGTTTTGCTTTGCCTCCATCATTATGGGGTTAAAGATTGGCTTGGATCACCTGTGCTTCTGTGCATTTAGGTAGCACACACCCACTCCTCTCAATATCTTCTATGTTAGACCTAGAATGAATGGGAGATAAAAAGCCATTGATAAAATAATTATTAAATAGAGGGGCTGTGATGGGGGGGAGGAAGAGACACACAAAGAGGCTGGGAAAGGGGTGACAGCAACTCAAGAGGGACTGGTAGGGAGTAAGACCCACAGAGGGGCTGAGGGGGAGGAGAAACACTGAAAGGTAGGGGAGAGTGACACATAAAGGGGCTGGGAGGAGAGAGACAAAGAGGGATTGGGGAATGGAAGAAAGAGATAAATGTGCTGGGGGGAAAGAGACACATTCAAATTAGCTGGGAGAAGTCAAAGACACACAAAAGGGCTAGGGGGAATACGGGACACACAAGGGGGCTGGGAAAGTACGAGACAAATAAAGAGGTTGTAAGCGACACAAAAGGGGGGTTTTAAGAGACAGACAAGGGGGAAATAGCATGAGATATATTAAAGGAGCGTGTAAGACACAAAAGAGGGATAAGATACACTAAAGGAGCTAAGGCATTCAATAGATGGGACAAGGAACATAAAAGGGGATAGGAAATTCTTTGGGGGTGGGAGCGGTTTGACAGCAAAATGTATCTTTGCCTGTGTAGCAAAAAATCCCTGCACCAGCCTGTCCCAAGAGCAAGTCTCCCTATGGCTCTATACTAGGTGAGCAAGTTTGTTTTGCTGCTAATTATATAATCCAGATATGTTTAAGATGCTGCACTATGGGTGTTTTGTCCCTGATTATTACTCTGTTTAGTGTTGAAGAAATCAAGAAGAGTGCTACCTAAAAGCATAGAAGTGCAAGAGATTAGAGCCAATCTTTAAAGGCTCTTTGAAATGTGAGTGTTACATCTCACCATCAAATTGGCACATATTTTTTATAATTGTTATCACATTATTACATTATTGTGTCATTTATTTTTTACTTTTCATATGGTATAATAGCTTAATGGTGTGAAGGGATGAATTCACTAAATAGTCGCTCCAGTCACATCTTATTTTGGGGTTTCTACCTATTTTTATTTTTGCATAACAATATTTTGTTTATCTGTTCTGAGACATTTTTCTTTATATTTTTACTTTATCTTGAGACAATGAAGATTAAGTATCTGTAGCAGACAACACAAATAAACACTAATGAAAGAGATTTTTTTTCAAAATTATAAATACACTAATACAAACTAATATACGCTAAAACCAATTATTATACTATAATAATATATACTAAAATGTATCGACATTCAGCGTCATAGACATTCAGGTATGATGTAGCTCGTAGTCACATATAATAAAATTGTACAAGAAAACAGCCCAAAAAATACCCATTAGTGAAAAAAATGCTTCATTATATCAGTGTTGAAGTGAGGTGTCTGGTAGGTTTCAAAAAGTACAACACGGTGTAATTTGCATACTGTCATGCTTCACTTTGTGAAAAGTTTTTGTGATTTTTGTTTTTTTAATATCCAGTTACAGCAAACTCTTGAATCACATTTCCTAAGAATTGTAATATTTCCAATTTTGATTATCTCAAAAATAAATCGGTTGGTAACTCTACAAAATTAGACTAGAGTAAAGTAAATAGAAATTACTGTAATATTACTGAAAGTTACCAAAAGCAGATAAGAACAACATAACAAAATTATATTCTAATAATGTGTAGACATGGCAGCTGCTCAAATTCAACACTCAACTGACTTGCATTTGACCTATTTTTTCCCAACTCTCTTTATTTGCCAGATTAAGTAACCAGTCACACATTGCATCTCTGAGATCTTAAGGGAATCTATACTGAAAATTATATTTTCTTTTTTTATTATAATCTTCTCCAAGCACATCTTACCTCTGTCACACCCGCATTTTACCATTAAAAATGTAAAGCTATATAACCATTTACGTACCTATTTTCCAGTCTCTCCAGCTGCCTCGTCCCATCCAATGCTTCTCAAGGAGAAGAATGAAATCCAATGCTTCTCTATGAGAAGCACTACTTGAACATTTAATGTCCTCTTACAAAACGTGAGAACGTTGAAAAGCGTGGTTCTCAAACAATCTGGGTGCTTATAGTGTCTCTTTTTAAATATACTACATATGAAGTTTGAATGTACATTTTTACACATTATTGAAACGTCACTACATTCTAAAACACCCCACCGCATTATATATCCTATTAACTGATAAATACTCATTGACAGCAAAAATTTATTTTGATAAAGTTGTTGCCTATAGAAGTGAGAGAACCCCCCCAAAATAATCTGCCAATCACTGGAGTTGATAAATATGATTTTATTAAAGGACACGGAGGCTCATATTATGCTTTATCTCTTTCTTTATTCCTCAGCAGTACAGAAAGAATATTGAAATATTCAAAGAAAAAACAAATACAACAAAGGGTTAAATACATTATTGTCAGTATATTTATATCGACAGACATTCATTGTTAAGACAGAAATTAAAAGTGTATACTGCCAGTCACTCTTAGAACAGAGGTGACTCCATTTTGTATTACAAGGCTAAGACAGACACAAAATTCTCTATCAGTAACGCTACTTCATTCACGTCTGAGCTAAAGAATGTGACTTATGTAAACAAGACAAGAAAACCAGACACCAATGACAGATAACACTAAGTAATTAATTTTACTTTCTAAAAAAATGTTAAAAACAGCACTGGACCTGGAGCGCTTGCCGACCAACACATCCCCGAGCACCTCCACTCCCATTTGGAACCCGGACCAAACGGTGACCTTCGTCCCGAGGAACGAGAGAACAAGAGCGATGGACCCAGGATCAAGCTTAAGAGCCGACTCAACATAGGGAACCGGGAAACAATGCCTGAGACCTACCCTGCCAGGCACACCGCTCCCAAGTCCTACAAGAGACTATATGTTCAGTTATATACTGTTAATACCACCTTTCGAGCTTCCCCTCTCTCTCCCCTCCCTGCATAATTTTGCTCACCACAACCGATAGACCCAACACCAGCACAATGGCGCACAACACGACTAGTGGAGGGGGACACATGCATGGCACCAACTCTCCCACAACAGGAACCAATCAAACTCCCTCCCCACACAAATACAAACTTATGGGCAACCTAGAACACCCACAACCCACACCACCCGCTACTCCCTTGGTCAGGAGTACTCATTCTGAGTCCATAGATTTAGACAGGACATAGAACGAATACCGGCTCCTGAAGGACCGTCACCACTGAAACCAACTAAAAGCCCACACTTACTCTGTGCACACACTGCAGCCTCATCAAACAAGCATACATGCGCATACATGCTGAAACTCCAGCCCAGTTACACTCACCTGCATCCCCAGCATAGGGAAACACCACCCTTAGGTAAACGGAGAAACATCACGCAGCCACACACCCTCCATACAAAGGGTAACTCGCAAGCCACCTAAGTATATGCAAGCTTGTCAAAATATAAATTGTGCAAGAACTTACTGCGAACCACCTAATACCAGTACTGCATATTTACTTACCATGACATACCTATGTATTGTCCATGCCTTGCACTGAAAAATAAAGAATTATATAAAAAGATATGATAGGCAAAACAAGAGGAGAAATAACTAAGTACTATATATGAAAATCATAGGGATTTAGTCACATTATATGATCATACATTGCATAAGCCTGCCAACAACGACAAGTCCTACTCTGCCTAATGTATACTAAAAGAACCATAAGAAACACATATATAGCACTTACCTGCAAGAAAGGGCAGAAGGCTTGAACAGCTGCCTGCAGGACACTGAAACAAAAGGAATGATGGAAAACAAACAGGTGTGGCAACATAAAACAAACATTTAAAGGAAACCTGGACACTGGGAATTCTAGGGACGGATTACAGGAATGAACCCAGAAAAACCCAGCATAAAGAAAACCAGACATAGAATAGAAAACCAGAAAAAACAAGAAAAACTAAACAAGAAATGTAAAAAGAGTACTGGATACCAGAAGCCAAAGCCAGACATCTCTGCAGAACATGGCATGATGTGACATAACTCCCCTCTTAAGGAGCAACCTCTGGGCGCGACAAGCAGCTCTCAAGCAGAGACCAGGAAAGAAGCGTGGGTCCAGCAACTAAGTCCTCAAGACTTACCGGAGGCAAGGATTCCCCCACACAGCAGGAAAGTAGTTTGCGGCTCACAATGCCATTCCAAACTAATTTACTTCCTTTGGAAAGGTCTCCTGCAAAGGAACCACCAGCCAGGACCGAGATCCACTCCAGAATAGGAGCACTGCCATGAAACAGGAACCAAGCATCACAAGAGAACACCTGAAGCGACCACCGTACAGCTTAGCAGATTGACCTCCTCCACGAAAAAAATAAGGAAGCCATCTCCAACAGACTGGTTCAGATACAGGAACTCTTGCATGCCTAATAACCAACAGGAACTAGAACAAGGAACCAAGCATTACAAGAGAACACCTGAAGCAACCACCGTACCGCTTAGCAGATCGACCTCCTCAATGACAAAAAAAAAAAGGAAGCCATCTCCAGCAGACTGGTCCAGATACAGGATCTCTTGCATGCAGAAGAACCAGGCATGACACGACAGACAGAACAGGAAAGCTGCAAAGTCCACTCCATGAACTCCAAGTGCCTACGGCCATCTCTCACAGGTGGCGGTATGGAAACCGGGACCCAGACACTGTCCGGGCAGCGGTGCGTGGACCGGGATCCAGTATGCCTGATGAGAAATTGGGAGTCTCAGCATGGAAGTGGATTACAGGGCCTGGTGCTGGGTAACCGCACGCCTCCTGTTGTTGAGCACCAGCGTTTGTGCGGCCACATACCAAGTCCCTGATGCAGCTTAGTGGAAGCCAGAGCAGACATATGCTGAGATGTATCCAGTGCTAGAAAAAAAGGCAAGACTAGAACAGGCACCAAACATGAAAACAAGACAGAACTAGTAGAACCCAGAACTAGTTAAAACCAGAACATGTACACAATACATAAGGGAACCATTGACTAAACAGGGGCAGGACAGGACAGAACTGTACATGGACTGGGAATACAAACTAAAACAAGACAAGATATGATAGGCAAAACAAGAGGAGAAATAACTAAGTACTATGTATGATAACATGGGGATTTAGTCAAATTATATGATCATACATTGCATAAGCCTGCCAACAACGCCAATGTACCCCATATCTGGCAGGTCCTACTTTGCCTAATGTATACTAAAAGAACCATAAGAAACACATATATAGCACTTACCTGCAAGAAAGGGCAGAAGGCTTGAGCAGCTGCCTGCAGGACACTGAAACAAAAGGAATGATGGAAAACAAACGGGTGTGGCAACATAAAACAAACATTTAAAGGAAATCTGGACACTGGGAATTCCAGGGACAGATTACAGGAATGAACCCAGAAAAACCCAGCATAAAGAAAACCAGACATAGAATAGAAAACCAGAAAAAAACAAGAAAAACTAAACAAGAAATGTAAAAAGAGGACTGGATACCAGAAGCCAAAGCCAGACATCTCCGCAGAACATGGCATGATGTGACAGACACACCTACAGTTCCCTATTGGTCCTATCAACTAGTGACGTGCAGAGAGTTTTCCCCTTTAAAAAGTAAGGACAAAGGGAAGGGAGAGGGATTTGGGCTCTTTGGAACATATTCCGACTCTCAAATTCTCTGGGACTTAGATATTCTGACTCTTGGACTGTACTCAAGAAACTCTCAACTCTCTCTTGGACACACCTAATTCTTACTATTATCTTTTCCAACTAACACAACTCCAGAACTGAAAATTTTTATACATTTTCATACAATCCTCTCATCAAACTTGCATTCAAAATTCCTGGGATATCTACACATCTGAGAGAAAACCTACAACCTAACTGGTAATTATGCTGGGTTTATTAAATTAAATTAATAAATTTTTAGTAATAGCGGGAATATATATATGAATAAATATTGGTCAGATTTAAATTATCAGAAATCATAATTAGCTAAGGAATATATGGTTATAAGAATTCCATTCCTGCAGAAGGAATAAAGATAACGATATATTAACAGTAAATTTGACAAATGTTAGCATACCAAATTTTTATCCAGAGGTATTGACTTGTTCTGATATAAGACAGTGAATCTTATTTAGCCACTCCTCTTCCTTTGCTGCTGCCTCCTCAGCTAAGTACTTGTTTCTCTAAACTTAACTTGTATATATTTATTGGATTTTACCATTTTTATTGTATTGTGTATGGTATATTTTATTATTTTCTGTGGCTTCACTGCCTTTACTCTACCTTGGCACTCTGTGCCATCTCTCTTTCCATCACCCAGCCTCCCTCCTTCCACTGTTGCTCGTCGGCTTGTTTATTTGCCGACTTTTGTTAATTCACCCGACTGCCTCACACACCACTATCTCGGTCCGCAAGCCTCACCACCAGGTGCCAACATTCACTTGTGCACATCGCCATTTTTTGATTGGCTATTTTGCCGCTCTTTTGCATGGCCGTTTGCCAAACGTTTTGGGGGGCGAGCCAACTCTGTTTGGCCGACTGAGTTGCTGGGCAAGCTCCCAGTGTTTCCAAGGGCTCAGGGTACGTCCTGTCACTGACGATGTGGTTACACCACAACATAGAGTCTCCCACCGGGCAAAATCGGTGAGGACCTGGAAGAGGGCCAAAGCCACCAGTGAATATTCCGACTCATAATCGGAAAAAGAGGAGGCACTGAGCGAGTCCGATAAGGACTCTTATGATTCCGGCGCAGATTTGCCTGACCACAGCCCCTTGTCAGGACCTGATGCTGAGTGCGTGCGAGGGAGCTGGGCAAATAGCGCTCAGGGGAGAATGCTCCCTCGTGCGCCCGCCATGTAATGCCACTGCCAGTCTCGGGGGGCCATGAGGTGGCCAGCTCCTGGGCCCCCCAGGAGAAGAGGCTGGGTTTAAATAACCTTCCTAGAGTTGTAATTACGCCAGTGGTTGGGACGTTCACAGCACTTGATAAGGCAGAAGCCAACATGAAGCGTGTGCTCTCCCAGAGAGTTTTTTGTGGGGCTGGCAGATATCTGGGCCATCTGCCCAGCCATTCCGCCTAGGGATTATACCGAGGATCCCGAGGCTCCATACAATCCAGGTTTCAACCACCTGAACAAAAGTCTGCCTCACTGTTCTTTCCAGTTCGTGGCAGACCATGGCAGGCTCGTGGACACAGAGGTTCTTCCTGTCAGGATACTAGGTAATTCAGCACACAGAACTGTGTCACACCTAGGACTAAAGATAACATCTTACTGGGCCCTAGAATGGCCGGACGTAACGTACCACAGAATAGTCAGAATACTTGCCAAAGTTGAGGACACAGAATGAGACTGTCACTACACTGCTTAGTTGATTTGCCCTCGTGCAGTACTCACACTCACCACTGTTTCTGTTTGGCACTGTTCCTGATTTCTTTTCATTAAGCACTTCACCTGGTCCTTGTTTAGCACCTATTTAGTTTGGCTTCTCCCCTCACTCCTTGCCAGATCATTACCTTTTGTTTCCTTTTTCCCTGGTCTCCTGTGTTCCTGGCTCCTGGTTCCTGCATACTGTGACTTGGTCCTGTGTTCTCCTGGTCTTCATCCTGTGTCCTCCTGATCCTGCGTTACTGTGTTCTCTTGGTCCTTCGTTGCTGTGTCCTCCGATCCAGTGCTCTGGTTCCGTGGTCTCTGATTTCCTACCAGCGATCCTGTCCCTGCGGCCTTGCTGATTTATTCGTTCTTGTTGTCACTACATTAGTCTTGTGACTTTGGATCTGTGCCCTACCTGATACCCGTGGTAGCTGCACAATCCTACCCTAATACCAAAGGACTGTTACAGTATTTGTTGCCTGCACGATTTGTGCTTATTTTGATTTACAGTGTATATATTTTGTGGCCTTGTCTGTGTATGTATATATCTTGTTTTACTTTCTGCTTTGGTTCCCTGTAAATATATATTTCTTGATTTAACCTATTTCATTTGTGTCTTGGCGTTTATTTCTTTGCTATAGTGGTTCCCACATTTAAAGGGACAGTGCTGCTCCAGGGCAGCACCCCTTCATGTCATTACAGAGACACAACTATGAGGGAAATCCAAAAGTCAAGGATACCAGAATACAGGGAAGTCAAAGTCAATAACCAGAAATAAACACTCAAGAACACACTCTCGGATAACCTACTAAGGGAAACCACGACAGGACACTGATCAAATATAATTTGGGTTTAAATAACCATCCTAGAGTCGTAAATAGCAATTATGTGACCTCTGACCCCAAATCGTGCATGCACGTCCATGACAAGACGCCGCACACACACCAGCGCCATCTTTAATAGGGGCAAGAGGTATTTCTTTAACAGGACCGGAACCGCAGCAGCCGCACACGCCGGAAACTGCCGGAAACCGAGATGGAAGGAGGTCGGGTCCTGATCTGCCGCGGGTAAGGTGAGTGTTTGCTATTTCTGTCTGCGTTTTCAGTGTGGTTACGCCGACAGAAGTCTGTGGCACCGTGACACTTCCTATGGCTGACGGCCTTATGGTAAGATCAATTCATATTTCTACTATACCTATGGTGGGGGGGCAGATTGAAGAGATTTGCATATGCTTGGCACATGTTAACCTCAGATGCTTGGATCCTCCATACTGTCATGGGTTATTCTATAGATTTTGTTCAACACCCCGTTCAGGGTCCTTCCCAAACCGCATCGAGTTCTCTACACACGACCGGGGTTTGGTGTCACAAGAAATTCAATCCCTTGCATCCAAAGGTGCAATTAGGGAAATGCAACCCTAGACTCTGGGTTTCTTGAGCAATATCTTCCTAATCCCCAAAAAAGGGGGAGGCGTTCGACCGGTCATCAACCTTCGACCACTGAACGCAATTCCAATGGGAACGGACCATGTGACGATTCAACTGCCTCCCATTCAGTCTTTCTTCGACCCCATGGTGTTTCACGAAGGGGATGAAACCAGTGGTTGCGCTGATTTGCAGCAGAGGAGTTCACCTCATAAAATACTCACAGTTATAATATGCAGATGGGTTAGATGGATTATGATTTAAGATGGCATTGACACTTCCTTGTATGGAGCACACTTGGTTAGAGGCGCTATAGCATCTAAAGCCTTCTCGTTGGGGTGTAGACTGGAAGACCTACTACACGCTGCTGATTGGTCCCGAGAATCTACTTTTCGCGAGTTCTATTTTCGTCAAATTCCACATTTTTCTTCTACGGTGG
Organism: Pelobates cultripes; assembly: GCA_933207985.1. Lineage (NCBI taxonomy): Eukaryota > Metazoa > Chordata > Amphibia > Anura > Pelobatidae > Pelobates > Pelobates cultripes. The sequence continues at coordinate 111,816,214 of OW240918.1, forward strand.
TAGCACAGCTTTAAACAAGCATAATATGAGCCTTCGTGTCCTTTAATAAAATTACCAGATTTCATTAATTTCATGAGGTAAAGTCATGATTTTATTAAGGACACGGAGGCGAGTATTATCCCACCCAGACAAGGTAAGTTGCGCCCTCCCTAAGTCACTAATGGGCATATAACTTCATGACACTGTTGATTACGTTTGTTTACCCTAGTTTTGGGATTATGTTGAAACGACAGTTCCAGATGTTTATATATATCTATATCTATATCCACATAAATTGTGTGTGTGTGTGTGTGTGTGTGTGTGTATGTATATGTGTATATATATATAGTTCAGGATCATATTTTACCATGGTTTTCTCTGTTTCTTCCAGCCTCATGATTGGTATCCTACATCGATACAAGTTGGTTCATGAAAAGTTGGAGCATTGTTTAACAGTTCCTTCAAGTTCTACGGTTTTAACGCTCCTTCCTTGAAACGCTACTTGAGGTCCAGAAGTCATTCATGAAGCAGAGCGCATGCTGGGGGCCCTGGAAGCTGTTTCTGAATCATTCTCTGAGCTCTGGAAGCATGACAGAGTGTTTACTGTAAACACCAAACCAATACCTGCTGGCAACACAGTAATTTGATTTTTATTTCATTAAAAAATTCTGGTTATGCAAAGAAGACATATGTTTCCCCCTAGTGATGCCACTAATAGTAATAAAGAGACATCACACATATGGGGGTCATCTATTTGCCACGATTCACAGAGGTCCACTTGACACTGAAGCTTACATAAATCTTGAACAGCTGATCCCTATAGAAGCGTATGACAGTAGTGAAGACATTACTCTACAGCGGTCTGTAGTGGTTGTGGTGCTTTGGAGTGTTCCATCAAACTTCTTAAAAGCAATGTGAACAATGAACAAGGAACAATGGGAGAGAAGTATCTTTTCTTCCTCACTCTGGACAGTAGGCTTTGGAGTAACTTCTCGTCCATTGCACACAGCTAATTTGTGCTCACAGCTAATATTCTAGCACCAGGGTAGACAACCCTCGGCACTGCAGATGTTGTGCACTATATATCCCATGATGCTTTGCCAGCATTATGGCTGCAAAAGCATTATGAGAAATGTAGTCCACAACATCTGGAGTGCCGAAGGTTGCCTACCCTTGCGTCTAGCACATTGAATGGCAATTCTCTGACTCTCCATATACAGCATAACAATACAAAGTTCCTGGCAAGTATCTTCCTAACATATAACACAGCATCTCTCTCTTAGAAATTGTGGTACACAGACAACACATTCATCCTCATGTGTCTCAGTATTGTTTTATTTTTAATTAGACTACATTATAGAACTCATTGATGTTTTAAAAAAACTGAATGAAGAATGGAAATAAATAAAAGTAGTTTGGGAATAAACATAACAAATAAGTGAAGATGGTGAATAAATATCAATAAATCAATAAATGTGGACCAGGAATAAATAAATAGGAATAAATGACTGTAGGGAATAAATCTCAATTGATAAATGTATATTTGGAATACATATAAATAGCTAATGTGGATTGGAATTGCTCGACTTCAGCACTTCAGATGTTGTACAGGTACGCTTCCCATATTTGTTACCTAGCTTCGGTTTGATAATTATGGGGAATTCGTTGATCAACAGCTCAGAGTGGGATGCTGGTCACCGCTGGTGTAATTTAGAGAATGTTTCTCATGCAGGTTACTCAATGGGTAGAGAATGATATCACCAGCAACCCGCCTAAGAATGATGAGGGAACATGGGCCGAATGCTGTCTGGACAACTTTAGGAGAAAATTGTTTGTCTAGCTCCAGGGACCATAACAACTTTACTGAGATAAAATTGTTATGGTGCCTGGAGTGTTCCTTTAGTATTTTTGATTATCAAAGCAAAAATCCAGATATATCAGTTAATTCTGGATATTATTTAGATATATTCACTTGTTTTCATTGTTACAGTTGTTTTAAACAAATTCTTTTATGCCATGTAACCAATGTTTCTGGATCACAGCTTGAAAACAAAAAATAGAAATCTGATAAAAGTGAGGTTTTATTCCTAACTTATTCTTCATGTGGATCTTCGGGGAAATTAGATTCTTCCAAGCGGAGAATAACAAGATGTTTTCTTACAGATGCTACTTGTCATGGTTGATTTGTAGTAGTAGGCTGGCTATGGAAACTATTCTCACTGAAACTTTAAAATCAAAGTCAATATTTTAAATAGTTTGCAATGCTGCCAGCTAATTTAGCCATGCATTTCCTGTCAGTTTATGTGATTATTTTGTGATAATAAGTTGTACAAGGATAATCATGTGTTCTTCATAGCAGAGAAACCAAGGGATGGGAGCCAACACTGCAATGATTTTCCTAACATAGCATCTAACTGCAGGACTGCCATCAGATATTTTGGGGCCCCTTACACAGCTCAAGGTCTTGGCCCCTGGGGCCAGCCCCCGAGTTGGCCCCAGGGCCCATCCTTAGTCCCCCCACAATGATGCAGTGTGTGTAGTGGATACAGTGTGTGTGTGTAATGGTTGCGGTGTGTATGTAATGGATGCGGTGTGTGTTTGTATAGCGAATGCAGATTGTATGTTTGCGTAATGGATGAAGTGTGTGTAGTGGATGTAGTGTTTGTGTGTAATAGGTGAAGTGTGTGTAGTTGATATAGTGTGTAGTGTATGCATTTTGTATAGTGAATGCAGAGTGTGGGTTTGTATAGTGCTGCAGTGTATGTATAGTGAATGCAGAGTATGTGTTTTTGTAGTTGATTGCAGTGTGTGTTTGTGTAGTGGATACAGTGTGTGTGTGTGTGCTCCACCTCTGGGGGTGCTCATCCCATCTCCTGGTGTTTCAAGCGGGGAAAAGCTAGCGAGAAAGGGGATCTGGGGACTAAGGGCGACGTCATAAGCGTGATGCGCCCATGGCTCGTCGGGCAGCAGACATCCTGTTGGAAGGCTTTGAGCACAGTTTCTGGATTCCTTTCTCATTTCGCCCCCCTTCTCTGCTGGTTCGGAACCTTCGTTATGTCCGTAAATTTCAGCATGTGGTTCGGGAGAAGCTTGGGAAGGAGGTGTCTGTGGGTCGCATTGTGGGTCCCTTTAGCGACCCCCATTTAATGGACTTGTGGGTCTCCCCCTTGGGTGTGGTGCCCAAAAAGGAGCAGGGAAAGTTCAATTTGATTCATCATCTGTCGTACTCTCGCTGGGTTCAGTGAATGATGACATCTCTTCAGAACTCTGCCGAGTGTCCTAGGCATCCTTTGATGCGGCGGTCGGCATTGTCAGGGCTGCAGGCTCGGGGGCCTTGCTGGTAAGACCGATGTGCAGGCAGCCTTCCGTTTGCTGCCAGTGCATCCAGATTGTCATCATCTCCAGTGTTGTGCTTTTGAAGACATGTACTACGTGGATATGTGCATCCCGATGTGCTGTTCCATATCCTGTTTCTGCTTCGAGTGCTGCATTACCTAGATGACTTCCTTTGCATGGAATCCTGCCAATTTGCCTTTTTGTTCGCTGTTGCTGCTGGTTTTGAGGGATGTTTTTCAGCTTCTTGGGCATCAAGATTCTGTGGCAGGGAAATGTCGTTTGCCCTTGGATAGGGTTCACGGCTTAAGGAGGGAAGTGTCTCTCGCCCTAGGGCTGAGTAAGATCCAACTGCGCAGTCTGCAGTCTCTGCTTGTCGGATCACGCCGATGGGGCGGGTTTTTAACAGGTGTCTAGCGGCAGCGATGTCCGGGGCCTCTGGACCCCGGCACTTAATTCGTCTGACTCGGCCTCTGCTGGATGATCTGGCGGTCTGGGACTCCTTTCTGGCTGCCTATAATTTCAGGTACTACTGGCAGGTGCCTGGGGTCTCTAACACGGACCTACACCTCTTCACAGATGAGGCGGGCTCGGTTGGGTTTGAGCCGATTCTTGGCTCAAGATGGTGTGCTGCCTCTTGGCCGGACAGTTGGCATGTCTTCCCCATTCTCGTGGCATTGGAGGTTTGGGGGTCCCAGTTGCAGGATAAAAGGGTTGTTTTTCACTGCGACAATCTAGGGGTGGTGCAAACTATTAATCGGCTGACGGCCTACTCCCCTCTGGTGGTTTGCTTCCTGCGGCGTTTGGTGCTCCGATGTTTATGTCTAAATGTGTCTTGTAGGGCAGAGCATATACCTGAGGTTCACAATGTAATGGCAGATGCTTCCTCTCATTTGCAGTGAATTTTGGGTGGTTGCCCCGCAGGCAAATCTGGAAGGGTCTCCGTGCCCGGTGGAGGTGTGGTTGCTCGGTCTGGCAGATTGATGGATTTGGTCCGTGGATCAGTCTCCAGGGCCATATAGACCTGTTACGGTAAGGTGTGGTGTGAAGGGACAAGTGGGAGCATGATCAGGGTGGTTTCGGTGACACGGCTGCCCGCCTCTCTGGGCTTTTGCTGCTCTTGTGTCACTCAGGGGAGGGCTGGCAGCCTTAGGCCTGGGGGGAAAAACCAGTCAAGTGGCCCATTGCACCACCAAATCAGTTCACCATCCATGCCCACCTTTTCCTGGTTTTATAACGGATATTGATGTTATGCTAATCAGTAGCTCTTTGCCATACCCGCTCCTTCACGGCTCCAGGCACTGCTTGTTGTGAGTTTGAGCCACTGTAAATTAGGGGCAGAGGGCACTTGCACTGCGGTAAAGACGGGGCTGGGCAGGAGGAGAGTGCAGTGCAATCAGTGCACTCCCCTCCTGTGGGTCACCAGTAGACTGGTGCACCTGCCCAGGATCAGAGCCGGTGCAAGGATTTTTGCCGCCCTAGATAAAATAAAAATTTGCTGCCCCCACCATGTGACATCACAATGCCCCACCCATATGATCTACCATATGAACTAACGCCAGTGCTGCACACAGTGTGTGTTTACATTAAAAAGCCTGCAGGGACCAACTATAGACACCAGAACCACTTCATTAAGCTATAGTGTCCCTTTAATGTGAGGTAAATTATAGATTAGTGTCACTAATAATATACTAGATTGCCTACTTACAAGCAGATGAGAATGATGATGGGCTGCAGTTTGGCTCCACTGGTCTGGTGTAGAACAGGATCTCTGGAGGCTGTTTGCAACTGTGGTCACAAAATTCAATGTTCTGGGAGAATTGGAAGCAGCTCCATTTTTTGGGGCCCCTTACACAGCTCAAGGTCTGGGCCCCAGGGCCTGACGGTGAGTATGCCCATAAGGCCCACTCATAAGTTCCACCCACCCATGAGTTCGCTCACAGGGAGTGGAGTGTGTAGGGGATGTGTTATGTGTTATTGTAGAGGATCTAATATGTGTGCTTATGGTATGTAGTGTATAGGGTTACCAGTTTGTGCAGGTGATGCAGTGTGTTTGTGTGTAGTGGAAGCAGTGTGTATTTGTATATAAGGGATGTATTATGTGTTTCTGGTTGTGTGTAAGGGATGCATTGTGTGAATCTGTGTTTGTATGCATAAGGGATGCAAGGTGTGTGTCTGTATGTGTGTGCATTGAGTGTAAGAGATGCATTGTGTTTCTGTGTGTATGTAAGAAAAGAAGTGTGTGTGTTTGCATGTGTGTGTACGGGTTTGCATTGTCTGTTTCTGTGTATGTGTGCAAAGGATGCATTGTCTTTGTGTGTAAGGGTTGCATTGTGTGTGTGTGAGTAATAGATTCATTGTGTGTTTCTCTGTGTGTAAGGGAAGCATGGTGTGTTTCTGTGTATGTATAGGGATGCATTGTGTTTGTGTGTGTGTGTGTGTGCGCGCGTAGTGTGAAAGAGCTCCCTGTCTTGGCCCCTGTCCTATAGAGCTGCCCCTTCTGTCCCGTAGAGCTCTCCCCCGCACCTTAGTGGTCTCTCCTCTCCCCCACCCTTCCCTAGCGGTCTCTTCTCACACTCACCCACCCTCCCTGTGCTCTTCTCATCCCCCCCTCCACCCTCACTGTGTTCTTCTCACTCCTCCCTCTATGTGTTCTCCTCACCCCCCCTGTGTTCGTCTTACCCCCCTCCTCCCTGTGTTCTTCTTACTTCCCCCCTTGGTCGTCTTACTCCCCCACCTGTTCTTCTTACTCTCCCACCTGTTCTTCTTACCCCCCTTCTTTTATTGCTCCCCCTTCTTCTTCTTAACCCTCCTACTTCTTCTTACTCCCCCTTCTTCTTCTTCTTACCCCTCTTTTTCTTATCTCCCCTCCTTCTTACTCCGCCTCCCCCTTCTTACTTCCTCCCTCTTCTTACCCCTCTTCTTCTTACTCACCCTTTTTCTCCTTACCCCCTTTCTTCTTCTTACCCCCTTCTTCTTCTTACTCCGCACTCTTCTTCTTACTCCCCCCTCTTTTTCTTACTCACCCCTTCTTCTTATCTCTGCTTTTCTTATCTCCCCTCCTTCTTACTCCCCCCTCTTCTTACTCCCCCCTCCCCCTCTTCTTACTCCTCCCTCCCCTTCTTCTTACTCCCCTCATCTTTTTCTTACTCACCCCTTCTTCTTCTTACCCCCCTCTTTTCCCCTCCCCTCCCCTCTTCTTGTCCCCCCTCTTCTTATTCCCTCCTCCTCTTTGTTCCCCTCCCTCTTCTTATTCCTCCTACCCTCTTCTACTCTTTTTGTTCCCCCCTCTATTCCCTCCTCCCCTCTTCTTATCCCCCCTCCCTCTTCTTGTTCCCCTCCCTCCCCTCTTCTTATTCCCCCCTCCTCTTTTATTTCCCTCCTCTTTCTTATTCCCTCCGGCCCCTCTTCTCCCCCTCCATCTTCTTGTTCCTCCTTCTTCTTTGCCCCCCCCTCCTCCTCTCTTCTTGCCCCCTCCCTTAATGGCGTGGGGCTTGCCTCCGGTCCACGGTGGCTGCAGGTGATGGGAGGTGCACTGAGTGTGCACTTCCTGTCAGTCGACGGGTTACAGAGCAGAAACTCAGCGGAACAGGGTTTCTGTTTCCTGCTAACTACGGACTGACGGAGATGCAGTGTCCCTACTATCGACATTCCTGGTTGTCGACTGTTGCGGCCGGTCTTACAAGAATTAAGGGCGGCCTGGGGGGCAATTGCCTCCCTGCCCCCCGGCCCAGCCCGCCCCTGGTGTCACTCCTCCCATTTTTCATGCCTTAGCTTCCTGTTTAAGCTACGTGGGAAGATTCTACCAAGGCGTTCGTAGTGGGTCAGGCGCTGAAAGGCTTGAGGCGGCATTTTGCTTCTGCAGATTCGAGATGGTCTCCGCTGTGCTCCTAATGAAATTGTGTGGGGTGCTCCCTCGGGTCTGTTACTCAGTTTTTGAGGCCCGTCTATTTATGTTGGCCTATTTCCTGGCTTTCTTTGGGGCCATGCGCATCAGGAAATTGGTGAGCCCTAGTAGGCACTGCAGTGGCCGGGTAATGTTTGCCGATGTTCAGTGTGCTGCGAATCATTTCTCATTTAAGATCTGTCGCTCGAAGACGAATGTCTTTGGGATGGGTAAGTGGGTTCACTTAGGTGCTGTCCACGGTTTGACTATTTGCCTTGTTTCTTCTTTTATCAGGTCTGCTTCCTAGCTGCTTTCAGGGACCCTGGAACACTTTAGCCCTAGTTGCCAAAGCTTGACTGGGGTCTCTGAAAACTTCTTCCACCCTGGACCAGAATGCAGCTCTCTCTCCTTCCAAGCAGGTATCATCTCCTCTGCCTTTGCCTCTTCAGCCCCTTGACAGGCAGGTATCCACAACTCTGCCTGCACTGTTACCAGCTACTGCATTTACATTTTGTGACCCTTAGGCCCAGCTCTTTTTAACTTCTCCCAGGATCCTGGGACCAAGCAGCCATACAACAGGTCTTAAGACTCTGTTACTGTGATCTCCGAATAAACAAACCAGGACACACAGTTCCAGATGGCACTAAAACGCAATAATCTTTTTTTGAACAAGGACTAGCCTTTGCAGACTTGTCCTTAAGCCTGTAGTGAAAACGAAAAAATATAAACAAACATACATAACTTGAAATATAAAAACTTTCCTAGTTTGCATATTGTGATTCAAATCAATACATTTTCAAGTTTAACAAACAGAGGTCAATGTCATCACAAGTCTGGAAATATCCACTTTTAAAACAAGGGTATGCAAACCTTGCAAACCCAAAAAGCAGTCCAAATAGCCCCTGCGCACCTGCCTCCCCAAAACAAGACCCCATTCCAAGCCAGGGCCCATAGTCAGTGGAAAGAGCGTGACCATCTACAAGTGCCAAGGTAACAAAGAATTCTGTTACAATACAACAAATTTAAAGTGTGATTCACTGTGCAAAGCGGTGTGCCACTCTGTATATAGAGGGATTCACTGTGCAGACTATTTACATAACATATGTGTAAAAGTTTGTGCATGTATATATATTAGTGCTCAGAATTTTCTAATACGTAATGGAATGTAGAAGGGGAAGCAAGGTTGGTTGAGGTGTGCCGAAACCAACGTACGAGTAGGCCTGTAAAAAGAGGGCTCACAAAGGTGAATTGTAAATATATATGGGTGTAGGTGGGTGGGGACAAACGGCTTGCAAGACAAAGGTAAGTAGGAGGGAAGGGGTTTATATAGGGTCATAACTCCTCCCACAAATTCAGGGAAAATGGCCTTCCAACTTGTGCTCGGAATTTTCCAATATGTAATGGAATGTAGAAGAGGAAGCAAGATTGGTTGAGGTGTGCCGAAACCAACGTACGAGTAGGCCTGTAAAAAGAGGGCAAAAGAGTATTCAAAGAAAACACACTTTATTGCAAGTTAATACAGCATCAGTACCGAAAGCTTGTAAGGAGCTTTACTCTGATTGAGGTATGTATGTACCTGAGCTGATTATTTCATGTGACCCCATTGCTTTGTGATGTAGACTGGGGTTTAAGAGTTTGAAGCTGCTGCTGTAGTGCTTGCTAAAGAGACCAGCGGAGGAGACATGCTGAAGCTCAAGCTTAGGGGAAGGGTTAGACATAACGTAATGGATTTAGGAATGATAGTAAGTGTTTGACCTAGGAAACGTAATAGCTGAGTGACAGCATAGGAGATTTTAATTAAGAAGCTTGGTTTGTAATCTTAGAGGAAGAGGAAAAAAAACCCAAACAAATTACCATGAATTTAACTTTGAAAGTCTTGAATTCAAGCAAACTTCTGCTTGTGACATGGTACAATACACAAAGCCCTGGTGTACGTGATGGAATAGTCATGAACCTGCGTGAAGCATGCGTACTTGTGCGTGGCGTAATTGTGCCTAGTCCCAGATTAGCACGTGGAATGGTGGTACCGTGGATGGAAAGTGATGGGCCGTGGGGAGTGCCTGTAAGAAGACATTAAATTGGGAGCGGGAAAGAGCGTCGGCTGCTGTGTTGTGGACACCAGAAATGTGGATACAGACTAGAAAGAACTGAGAAGTAGCTGCCAACGATGTCAGCCTGCGATTCAGCCTCATAATTGTTAGTGAGGAGGAACGACCTTTGTTAATGATGTCGAAAGGCTGGGGAGTTGTCGGAGAAGCATCTAACTGCCTTGCCGGTCCAAAGATGACCCCACATGTGGGTGGCCGCTATGATGGGGTAGATCTCAAATAAAGTAGATGTTTCTCTAAAGGCCAGCAAGGCATCCGTCTCAGTGGGCCAGTCGTCCCTAAACCAGTGGTTGCCGTAAATGGCTGCAAACCCTGTGTGTGCCGCTGCGTCTGTGTGAATCGAAGGTGAGTGTTCTGAAAGTGGGGGATTGAACAAAGAGATCCCATTCCAATCGGCCAAAAATCTACTCCACATGTGTAAATCTGCCCTAGCCGGATCGTCCAAAACGATTGGGCAGGAGTCGGGCACAACGTGGAGCAAGTTGAGAAGCCTGGAGACAAAAGACCTCCCCTGCAGAATGATACGCATAGCAAAGTTGAGGGACCCCAACAGGACTGGAGGCCCTTCCTAGTGCACATAACACTCCGCAGGAACAGGACAATCTGGTTCCTAATGTGGGACAGTTTGTCTGGTGGTAGACTGGCTTGGAAGTTAGTGGTGTCGAGTACTATGCCCCAAAAAACGAGCATGGTGGAGGGACCGAGTGTTTTGCTTGGTGACAAAAGGTGCCTGAGTGTCGTGAAAAAAGCTGTGGTGGAGTGTATACAGTAAGGGGATTGTGAACCTGATTCTATCAATAGAAAATCATCTAGGTAGTGGATGACAGAGGGACATCTGTTTATATTTAGGAGCAGCCAGCAGAGGGTTTCTGCGAAGATATCGAATAACTTGGGGCTGCTCCTAGAGCCAAAAGTGAGCCAGGTGACGAAAAAATACCTGTTCCTCCATTTAACACCATGTAAGTGCCATAGTGAGGGGTTAATAGGTAGTAGTATGAAGGCGTTAGTTATATCTGTTTTGCTCAACCAAGCCCCACTACCCGCTAATATGATGGCTTCCATGGCATTATCAATTTTCCATGGCATTATTCAATCCTGCGCAGTGAGAACTCCGTGGCAGGCTTGAGGGAGTTGATACTGGGAGTGGAGGAAGAGTGAGGTTGCGGAAAGGATTATAATTAACGGTTTCTTGTTAGAGTATTTGTGAGTGGTTATACCGATGGGATTGGTACGCCAAGATGAGAAAGGTGAAGACAGAAAAGGGCCGATCATAAAGCCAGCTGTGATTTCTGTGGAGAGAAGGTGGTCCACCGTGAGTGGAATCAGTGGAAGCAGATAAAATCAGTGGAAGCGGATAAAAGGTTAGGGCATTCGAGTGTACCTGTGGGGATGGCGATAAGGACTGTGTTAAACCCCTGTGAAAAACCCGTCACCAGATAATCTACCAGGTGCCTAGCTGGATGTGAATGGAGATAGTATTCCAGGATGTCTATGTTAACCTCAGTCAGACGTTTCTTAGGTGACAGATGGGCTGGGCAAGTGGACTTGGTGTGGGCTCTGAAGCATATGGAGCAGATGTGCAGTGCCCCGCATGCTGTGAGATTATATACCTCCGCATTAAAGTCACTGCACACCCGAGCCCTGCCTAGAAATTAAATTGGACTGTCTGGCATGACTCTCTGCCCACCACCCTGACTAGTGTGCGAGGTGAGGGGGTGGTGAGACGTGGAAGTGTCTGTCATGCTAGTGAGCGTAGTTTGGGAGGTCAGCGGTTGGGCCATCAAGTCAACGTCTTTACCCTCGAGGATTCCCTTTTTGATGGACTCTAAAACAGGGTGGGCCAGGGAAACGTACGGAGTGGGTATGGCCGAGACCGCCAGGGGAAGGTTTGCCGAGCCCAATGAGACACCTGGTGTTGCTAAAGCAGATTCCACTTTCGCCAGCCAGTGATTGATCGTTTGGAGGCTGGTGAGTATAGCTACCAGGGTGTCTCGTGTGGAATCTGAAGTGTGAGCTGGCAGGTTTTTTGAACTACAGCCTGGCCTGGGGACGTTGGCCTGAGTGGTCATGAGCCTGTATAGTTCGGCCTTCCTGGCAGTGGCAGGAAAGGGGATTCCTCTGCATCTGAGCTCCGCTGAGATTTTTGGAATGGTCCAGTATCTCAGGGACCTGTGGGTAGAAGGGATGAGGGATTTCTCCAGAGATCCAGGCCTGACTGGCAAGCTGGTTATGTTGTCTGATGATAGATCGATGATCGGTTCTTGTGATATCTGAAAAAGGAATAATGATTTACATAAGTAGAGTGAAGAGGAAGTGAGGGTGAGACCTCTGGAGAACTGACCTGCTAGCTAGTGCCAAGGCGAAGAGTTTACCTAGACCAAGTGACAAGTGAGGCCCTGCTATTGCCAAGTGGCGGAGAGAGGATCTACCTATTATTTGGGCCGAGGGGATTTTGTGGCTACGTGCATGTGGTGGTAGGGTGTAGGCCTCTCGGTGACCATAAAGAGAGTCAAAACGTGTGGCCGTGACTTGGGAAGCCCTAGTTATAGCCAAAAAGAAGGGCGAGCGAGGTGGCTAACTATGATTTGGTCGTGGGACGAACCTCCGTGTATGAGGTGGGGTGTAGACCTCGCGGGACCGGGTATTACTTTGATAGCTAAGGCCAGAACCCCATTCTCTAAACTAATGGGGCTTGTCTCTTGGAATTATGTATTTGAACGTATGTAAATACTAACCTTGAGTATAAGTCCTGTTTGCTTGGACAAAGCACAGGAAGACTTCGATATGTCTCTATATTTGTTTCTGCAGGAAATGGGCTTGGTCCAGAAACCTAAGGGTAAAGGAGATGTGAGTGGGCCTGAGGCGTGCCACCGGTGTGCCAAGTGTGAAAATGTAGAATGTATGGGTAAGTGTTTATCGGAGATACTGTAACTTAAGCATGTGTAAGCTGAGGGACCTGAACGTTGGTCCGTAATTAGAGACAAGCCCCTGGGTTTCCAGAGATGTGAATTTTTGAATGATACGAAGGCGAAGTGAGGCCTTAAGGAGAACATAAACGTAATGAGAAAGATAAAAATACCTGATACTGAATGCCGGGGACCGGGTAGCCTGTTGGTTGTTGATAATGTAGTGGAGCTGCGAGAAATGGCGCAGGTCTAAGTAATGGAATGTAGAAACGATAAACAGGAAGTCATCCGTTAATATACGGTTGTGAAGTTTTTTAGATTGTTGACGTCTTGGTGAGGTGTCTTAGACCTGGTGTGTTTGAAGTTTAGAACCCACTTTGGGAGGAATGGGGGTTTACGTAAGGCCGTGGAGGCTGAATGAGGCCTCAGGAGAAACGTAAAATTGGTAAAACCTTTTTTTACCTGATACCGTGAAACTGGAAACTGGATGAGGCCCCAGAGAATAATGTTTATTTATGGAACAGAGATTTGCAATATAAATTACTGGTCTGAAATGAGCCTAGGAAACGGGGGGGGAGGGGGAGGGAGGGGATAAGTTACTGCTGGGTGAAAAATAAGAGGATTGACGGTGGGTAGCCAACTGATATAAAAGTGTAATAGGCCAACTGTTCCTTTAAGAGGAATCCCCTCGTGGGGAATCCGAAGAGTGCTGGGAATTTGTACATAATTAAATTTGAGGGTGGGCTGTGAAATGGTGCCACACAGCCTTAGTTATATACGGGGTGTAGAATCAAGCTATACATATTTAATAATAATAGGAAACATTTATAGTACAATTGACATACTGGGGTGCATACACAACTTATAGAAAATACATGCTTAAACCTCCCGCGTTCAGCTAAATGAACATGTGAGGGGAAAATAACATATAAAACAGCTGCAGTCTGTTTAAGTAAACATAACGAAAGGCTGCACGAAAAAGCCGTTTGGAAGCGTGTTCGGCTGTACCAACGTATGAAACAGACGAACGTAGGGTAAGTATGTGCAGTCAGTAAATTGTATTAGACAAAAGAGAAATGAAGGTGTGTGTGTACTCTGCGTTCGGCAGCTAGCCATACAAACACAGATGTAAACGAACAGCGTAAGGCACGAAATGGGTAAGTAATAAAGGGAGCCTATCCCGGCGTTTTTTTAGGCCCGAACGTGGGAAATAGCCGAATGCTGGTCAATGTTCGGGGATTTTTCCCCGAACATAGATTTCAGAGATTCCCTGCGCTAGTGAGCTGGTCTATGTTCGGAAGAAATACCCCAAACATAGACCTGCTCTCTTGCACATGCTCGCTAGCGCATCCTCACTTACCGACCAATTAGTTTTACGGTCAAGTCGTAATTATGGAACCCGATCGGTAAGTGAGGACTGCCTGTATTGTTTCTCTGTCTCTCAGCATCTTTTGTTATTTGTTTGCAAAAGTCATGAGCGTGCACATGTTTCTCATGCATGTCAAGTGCTAGTTCATGTGAAACTGAGATGGGTGGATTAGTGGGTTGGAAAGAAACAGGAACAAGATGGGGAGGTGGCTTTAGAAAACACCCTAGCTGAGAGGCGTGCCTGACAAAATAGAAACTTTATAGTACATTTTAAAAATGTTATTACATATTTTTCAAAATGTTCTTGCTTTATTTTTGTTTGTATATTTGTGTAAAACGTTTTTCTTGCTTGTTTAATGAAAAAAACATTGTCAAGTGAGGTATGTCCCTTCAAATAGAAATTCACTTTGGATTCTCACTTTAGTGAATAACAATGTTAGTCTGTCTAGATTTTTTTGGTATTATGTGATGCCTATTATAACAACGTAAAATGAAAATAAGTTATGGTTCCTAGAGTGTTCATTCACAGGAACACCCTTTAATCCTAAACCTTTTAATCCCTTTAGCATGCGGTCCTATTCATTTTAGTAATCCACAATTGCTCAATATTTCCAATTATGCTTGCACCATCTGTGTTCAGTTCAAGAATTCCTATCATCAATGTGTAATATACTGTAGATATAATTTCATATTATGGAACTGATTAAGTCTGAAAGAAACACTATCAAATGGTGGTGACATGCAATTTATATATCAAACGGTCAAATTTAGAGCCATCTGCCAATTAACTAAAAAATATTGTTGATCTTCCTGAGCACAATATTTGGATTTAAATACTCTGTGCCTAATTAGAGACCTTGAGTGTATTTTGCACTGGCTTTTTGTACCGAATTCAAATAGAAAGACAATGAAAATTAATCAGTGTAACCCTACTCCTCCTCCCCCCCCCCACCCAAACAAAAATATTCATATATGTTTCTAATGAAAGTCAAACAAAAACAAAAACTATGTCCCTCCCCCCTGGCCCCCACCCCTGAGCGGAGGGTGGGGGCCCTAAATACAAATTGGGGGGGAACTAATGTCCTCCCCCCTGGCCCCCACCCCTGAGTGGTGGGTGGGGGCCCTAAACTAGAATAAGGGGGGACACCTAATGTCTTCCCCCCTGGCACTCACCCCTGAGCGGTAGGTGGGGGCCCTAAATACAAATGGGGGGGACCTAATGTCCTCCCACCTGACCCCCACCCCTTAGTGGTGGGTGGGGGCCCTAAACAAGGGGTGGGGGCCAGGGGGAGGACATTAGGTCCTCCCCCAATTTGTATTTAGGGCCCCCACCCACTGCTCAGGGGTGAGGGAGAGGGGGGAGGACAATAGGTTCCCCCCCTTATTCTAGTTTAGGGCCCCCACCCACCGCTCAGTGGTGGGGGCTAGGGGGGAGGACATTAGGTGTGCCCCCTTATTCTAGTTTAGGGCCCCCACCCACCACTCAGGGGTGGGGGCCAGGGGGGAGGACATTAGGTCCCCACCCAATTTTCATTTAGGGCCCCCACCCGCCGCTCAGGGGTGGGGGCCGGGGGGGACAATAGGTTGTTTTTTTTAACAGTGAGCAGGCGCTTTTTAATAGACATGCCCCTACTCGCGGTATAGCAGGTAGGGGCAAAATTTACTAATACTAAGTAATTTTTACTTAGTATTAGTAAATTTGGCTGAAAGACCAATTTAGGTCTTTCAGTCTTTTGGTAGATTACTCCCTAATACCATGGTCATTAGGGAGTTATCTACCAAGCGGCTGCAAGATAAGTCCCGAAATGCCGGAGTTCCGAAGTTGCCGAAGTTCCGAAGTGTCGAAGTGCTGAATTGACGAAGTCCTCAATTTCGGAATGCCGAACCGAGCCTAATATTTTCCCCATGCACATGCCTATCTTCTACCCCCCGCCACCATCCTAAACACCTCACTGCAAACCTTGTAAAAACACCTCACTGCAAACCCCTGTAGCCAAACCAGAGCAACCTCATCTGGTCCTCAGGGAAGCCCAGCTGCTGACCCCGAAAACGAGTTGCAGCTCTCCTTTTGACCCAGAATATGAAGGAATGGCCCACGATCCAAGCCACTTGACCTACGGGAACAAGAGAAACATGTCAGCCTAGGCACCATCCCCCAAGCCGAACCCCCAAGGTAGCCCTCACACCAGTTTGCCAAAAGCGAACGTAAGACCGGAACTGGTCCGATTCCCACCTACCGATCTTTTTAACAAGCTCATCCCCTAGGCCCAACCGTGTAGCCTCCGTCGCGGCCCCTATCCTGAACGAGTGTGTCCCGAACTGGCTCAGCCAGACGCCTAACCTGCTAAGCCCCATCTAAAAGACCCTGAGGAATTGGAAACGGGTGAGTGAGGAACCATCCACGCGTACTAAGAATGAACCGCCATTCGCTGGCTGCTGAGACAAGTATCAAGACATACTTGCTACTGGGCACAAGGCGGATCCTGGAAACGCATGTAGCACTACTTCAACACCCTTTCCCTTGACGTCAGTCTTAGACCGGGCAAGGTAGATCACCACCCGCGCAAGCTCCAACCGAACGTCCGAGAGCAATATCCCCCCTTGGCACACACTGTTAGCACTGACCAGCTCCCCGATCCAGAAAGCGCCGAAGAAGGCCAGCAAAAAGGGCACTTCAAATAAGCCTGTTTCATAAGTGTCGAAGCAGATGTCCCTGAGGGAACTCACCAACTTCTCCAGGAGCAGTCTGACACCTTTGGCCTGCACTTTTGCTGCCTGCAGACTGTAAGTAGCTGTCTTCCAAGCTCCGGCCAATCCATGCGTTGCTGCGGATTAGCACAGAAAAGCTCTGAGACTGTAAATGCCTGAGCTAATGAGACAGTTACTCATAGTCTGCACCCGGTGAAAGGGCAGACCAGATTCCCATCACACTTGAACACCAGAGATCAGCATCCCCCTTCTCATTTAAATTAAATTAATGTAACACATTCCCTATACAAACACACATACACGGATGAAGGTGTATGACTGGGGGGCGCCTAAGAAGATATTTCGCACAGGGCGTCTAATGGCTTAAGGCCGGGCTTGTACCCAACTCACCTAAAAGTAATAAAATGCACCTGCCTGATATAGATGCTGTGCTGCAAATGTATCTATCACATACCAAGGCTGCATGGTACTGTTCGTGGAAACTTGGTGTTATAAAGGTCTACTCAATAAAGAGAGAATTGCAGGGAATTGAGATGGGAATTTCAAACTTTAAGTGGCAATAGTGCAGCTGAGTGGGAGAATTTTCAAGTTTTAAATTCCCATCTCAATTCCCTGTAATTCTCTCTTTATTAAAGGACCACTATAGTGCCAGGAAAACATACTCGTTTTCCTGGCACTATAGTGCCCTGAGGGTGCCCCCACCCTCAGGGACCCCCTCCCGCCCGGCTCTGGAAAGGGGTAAAAACTTACCTTTTTCCAGCCTGGAGAGCTCTCCTCCTGCCTCCTGTCCGGTGAATGCGCACGCTGCAAGAGCCGCGCTGCAAGATTCAGTGGTCACATAGGAAAGCATTTACAATGCTTTCCTATAGACGCTGGCGTGCTCTCACTGTGAAAATCACAGTGAGAAGCACGCAAGCGCCTCTAGCGGCTGTCAATGAGACAGCCACTAGAGGCTTTGGGGGAAGGCTTAACCCATTGAGAAACATAGCAGTTTCTCTGAAACTGCTATGTTTATTAAAAAATGGGTTAACCCTAGCTGGACCTGGCACCCAGACCACTTCATTAAGCTGAAGTGGTCTGGGTGCCTAGAGTGGTCCTTTAAGTAGACCCTATTATCTGCACTATGATAAGTAGGCTGAGATTAATTATGTGGGTTGGATTTAGTGGGCGGAGCTTTGAGGCAGTGTGTGTGATACATTTTCAAGGTAGTAAATGATAGCTGTGCTGCAAAATGTCCCTGGGATTTTTTTTATTTTTTTTTTAAATGTTGGCAACTAATCTTGCTAGACCCTACAGGAGCACCCTGTATGTGATTAAAGTTCAATTTACAGATCAGAAGATAAAGTAATTTAACGAATTGAAAATTAATCCTTTTTTTATGCAGACTGTGAGTCACAGCTTGGGGAGGTATGGCTAGGGCTGCATAAACAGAAACAAAAGTGACTTAACTCCTAAATGGCAGTGAATTGAGCAGAGGCTTCAGGGACATGTTCTATACACCAAAACTACTTAATTAAGCTCAAGTTGTTATGGTGACCAAAATGTTCCTTTAAATGTGAAAATCACTTTCAGTTCACACAGAATGTGTAGGGTTCATTCACCAGACTCCACATTGTACCTACATTAAATCCTAACGACAAATCTGAGGCTATAAAAACCACACTGGGACAATAGCAGAAATGTGTTACAAATTGGCAATTTTCACATTCTCATTTTGCAATTCGGAGTTTAATTTGCAACAATGCACCGCTTAGTTGAATAAACCCCGAGCCACCAGTGCAATTAAATTTTTAAAGTATGGTATAGAATGCTATGATCTTTGTTCTATTTACTGGCTCCATTCCACTTTTAGAGCGTTCAATAAAAGTAGCAATTGGTTGAAACGTCGCCAGGACAACCAGGGCGTCCCTGATTCGGTCACGTGACAGGCATTTACGTCATGTGACATCTCCCTCCATGTTGGCATTGCACGGAGCGATCCATTTTCAGCTGGGGGGAGCTGTTTAATGCAACTTTAACGAAGGGCAATAACCATGTCCCCAAACATTTTTATCACCCGTATACAGGCTTTATCTACAATGTTTTATTGTAGTTATTATTTGAGTGAATAAATATTCTAGTCTACTAATTTTGATATGTGACAGTTTACCATTGCTCCCCCCTCGGCTTGTGTCATAGACTCGCCCATTAATCCTGTATCCCAGTGAATGTGTATGGGCACTGGGATTTACAATCTGGGGAGGAGTTGCACCTTCCGGTGTCCTGTCAGTGCTGTTTGTTTACCTGTAGGTGTGAGGGAGCTGTGGCAATGAGTGGTGAGTACCAGGTGTAAGCAGCTCAGGTTACTGAGCACTGCTGCCAAATAGGAAGTAAATAGCCCATCACATGGACAAGCAGAGCATGCTGTCACTGGAGCTTGATCACTGTCTGGCAGATAAACCTGTATTGATTTTATTTTTGCAGGGTCCTTATTTTCATCTTTTTTTCTATGCATTAAGTCTAGTGTGCCCTGCCCTGTCCTATAGTGCCATCCTGTGCAGTATCCCTATCACTAGTGCCATCCTCTGGCTCAAGAGACACATTTAAACAATGTCCAAAGAAGCCTCTCACACATCAGTTCCTTCCCTGTACAGCCTTACTTTTTACACTGGGAGACTTTTTCTCAGCACCCTTCACTTGAACAGGTGCCCCATCTGCTCATTCTTGTAGTTTTCCCCTCTAATTCAGTGTCTGTATGCAAGAAAAAAAACAAACACACCTCTCCCCTCCCCCCTCACATTTATGCTGGACTTACAATTCATAGTGGAGTCTATAGTGTGATAAATGCTTACTTACAGAAAACATAGGTGTGGGGAGGAGTCTTAAGGAAATCAGTATTAAAAAAAAAAAACCCCAGATGTGGAAATGCATCCATTGGCAGTACTAGCAGATACCATCTTTCGTAAACCAGTTTCGAAAGTAAAAAAATCAACAAAAATACAAATAATCACCTATATAGCTACAAAAAGGAACACATTTTAACATTCTGAGTTGCAGAAAACGACAGGAGCCAACATAAAAATTACCATTACCTTCAAATGCTTGATAACAGTAATCTTAAGGAATCAAAGTAATTAACATTTTTGATTGCATGGGCCACTTGCTCTCTAGTGGTAAAGTGTCTGTATCCCTGGAATATGGTAAACAGACTTAAAATGCAAGTGAAAGTATGATTTAACACTTTCTACAGAAATCCAGCTGAGAAGTCAACTTTTTTGGAAAATGTAGGACTGACAAAGATAGTGAGAAATGATCACTGTCTCTTTTGTAATCACTGTACTTCCTGTTTGGAAAGGCCAGATGTGAGGTCCTACACCAGTGGAAGTAACTGTTACTAGGAGATGTAGATACATTTTGGTTGTACTGACTTTCTTGATGTGCAGACTTTGATATCCATTATTCCTTGTATGATCTTCATAGTGCTTTGTAACAATTCTAGTTGTTAGGTTATTTTTTTTCCTTTCTGTGTCTGTATTGGTGGTTATTTATCCTTTTTTTTTTTTTTTTTTTACTCCTCATATTTATTAATAATAAATTGGCACGTTTATTTTCCTCTACCGGCTTTGTATGCTCTTTTTATTTTGTCTTTCTGTATTGTTTTTTACCATGGTCCCCTTTCCTGTATTGGAATTTTTTTCCGTGTTGCTCTTCTTTGGAGCAGGATGGTTCTAACTATGGTGTCACACTCACCTGGTTGTGAAGCAGGGGTGCCCAATAAATAGATCCCCAGATGTTGCAAGACTACAGCTCCCATGATGCTTTGCACATCTTTAGAATAGCTTTAGAATGGCAGAGCATCATGAAAGTTGTAGTTTTAAAACATCTGGAGATCTTCCTATTGGGCACCCCTGTAGAGCCTGTTTCCAGCTGTTCAATAGTAAACATGGCTGGAGAGGGGGCAGTTGACACGAGGGGTGATTTATTTATATATATATATATATATATATATACATACATACACACACACACACACACGAACGACATACTGAGATTTACTCATCATACCTTGTTCTAGCGCCACCATTTTTTTTCAGCTTTATGGGTGTTACCATTCATGTAACACAAACTCCTAGGTCCGTCCTCAGCACCTACAGTCTTTTTTGATTTTCCTCGCTCACACGTTGGCCTTGTTTCTAGCATGCCGGTGTTTGAACCCTTGCCAGCGCTATCAGTGCCAACTAAGGAGTTTCCATAGCAAACAAAGAGCATGAGTGAACATAAAAGTAGAAGAGGTATCCTTTAATATATATTCAGGGGTTGTTGGTCTCTGAGATGGGAATTATGGCTTCAGTGGATCGCGATGTAACATTTGCGTGTGGAGTTATTAAAGTGTGCCTTCCCTCTTGAAAAAGCTCTGCCCTCCCCTCCTCAACTTTGTAATCAGAAATGTGGAATTCACCTTCATGAATTACAGTGAATTTTGTGCTTTGCTGAAGTTGCTCTCTAAATTTGGAGCCACATATTTCAAAGCAATTACACAGACTAGATCCACTATGGGAAACTTTTAATTATGGTAACATTATCAAATAGTACTCAAAACTGTGAGAGGTGTGGGGGGGGAGACTTTACTTGTGGTGATTGTCTATGCAAACTTGACATTAAATTTACATGTGCAAACGTTTATTGGAGAACGCATTATATTTATACAAAGTGAAAGCTTATAAACATTCCAACCTGATATATGACTGCATTGCTTTCAATACTTCACTAGCTTACTGTAGAGGAAAAAGACCAAAGGGGCTTAGGCCCCATGGTACATTTTTATGGACCCTCCCAATACCCTATGTTCAACTCTAAACCCAACATGTTCTATGAATCATTAGAATGCTTACAGAATATTATATAAATCTATATTTTTATAAATTCCACACCTCCAGTGTGAGCTCCACAATATTAATTTCCAAAATTACAGCAGTAAGCCTGTACCCACAGAAATATATATCCCCACTCTGTTTTTTCGAGTTAACAACAAAAGATGGTGCATTAAAGGACCACTATAGTGCCAGGAAAACATACTAGTTTTCCTGGCTCTATAGGGTCCGTGGGTTCCCCTCACCCTCTGGGTCCACCTCCCGTCGGGCTCTAGGGTGAGGAAGGGGTTAAATTCCTACCTATTTCCAGCGCCGGGCTCCCTCGGCGCTGGGGAATCTCGTCCTCATTCTGCTGTCATCGGCTGAATGCGCATGTGCGGCAAGAGCTATGCACGCATTCAGCCAGTCTCATAGGAAAGCATTCTTTTTATTTTTTTCTTTTCTATCTCAATTTGACGGGGGGACTTGGGGTTAGCAATATAAGTGCGCCAAAATTAGATCTGAAACGTTTTTTTATTTTTTTTTATTTTTTAAAGCCATCAATCAGGGCTGTAGCCTCGTACCAATACTTTCTGAATTACTGTATTTGATTCCATTTTTTTCCAGTAGCTGTATCTCTTCCACAACCCCACCCATTTTCCAAATTAACTTTCTAGAATTTTTTGTGAATATTGCAACCTAAAATATTTCTATTTGAAATTGTGTGCCATACTTGTCTCCTGAAGCAATTTTTAATTCATGGTGGTTCTATTTTTTTTAAATAAAATATTTTTTTTATTTTATTATATGATATTATCTGGTTTGGCAAAATTCTGGTAGAAGGCCACTTTTTTTTTTTTTTTTTTTTGAATTGGTAATTTTTTATTTTGCGAGGTGTGGGAAAAAGTGGGTATAGAAAAAAGAATGGGGTAATTGAGGAGTGGGGGGGGGAGTGGTAATACAATATGTTTTTACGCCAAGACATGTAATGAATATAGACAGTCAGAAACAATGCTAACAGAGGCAACTTGTAGAGATGGCATAGTGTACTTAACATTAGTTTGCAATTGAGTTTACAGTATTATATGAGGCTTTTACAAGGTATCTCATAACCAGATGTGTGCAATGATCCCCTGCTGAGGTCACATCAAATCAGCGTCATGCTTTTGAGTTTGTAGATTCATGGGAGAAAAGCAAGAAGGAGAAGTGGAAGAAAAGGATTCTTCTTTGGAGTAAACAAGGAATGGGGGAATCAGAGTAAGTTATAGTGCGCATGGGTTGCTGAGGTGTATGGGTAGGTCACCTCTCATCCACCCATGGGTACTGCCACCACCCCAATGTATCCTGTCTGCTATATACATGAAACACGGCCACCAGCGCTCGGCATGTTTATCCCCTAAGCCCTGCAGCGCTACCTGGGTTGCTTCCGCAGCTTGAATGTCCTCCACTTGACCCAACACCTGTTCCCCTGTACTAGCAGCTGGTTGTTTCCACAGGGCGGGTAACAGTGATTTAGCTGCGTTGAGAAGATGTCTAGTGATGGACTTTTTGTATGTTGAGATTGGTGCTGGGGTGAGGTGCAGCAAAGCCAGTTCCGCTGTTAGTGGTTGTGGTTCTCCAAAGACGTTGGACATGGTATCCCGCACCCAAAAAGGAACGATTCGGGGGTAGCTCCACCAGCCCTCCCATCGTCTTTTAAAGGTTGTGAGTAGTATATGGTATAGGACAGAGATGGCCTTTTCCACAGTGATGCCTGTTTCGCAGGTGCTTTCAAACCATGTCAGGGCTCGGTGTCATGCAATCCGATTGGGAATCTTCTTGTAATAGTGCTGTAGTTGGATATGACGGAATTTATTAAGGGGTGTCTTACTCTCCTCTCCCAGAATATCTCCCAGCTTCTTCACGTCGTCCATTCCCAGTGCTTTGCAGATTGGGGTATATGAGCTCCCATCGATGGTAAGCCGCTTCCCAGATATTTATTGTGCTGTAGGTGTATAAGTGGGCTTGGTGAGATATGTTCTGCCTTGCTCAGTGCTCTCCACATTCTGAGGGTATGGACGACTGAGGAGTCGGCTACTGAACCCCAACCCCCCCACCCCCCAAAGCCACAGATCTCCCCAGCCAAACCACAGTCACCCCCCTAGTCTAAAACAGGCCATTGCTGGTGGGGACGATCTGTGTGCCAATCCAGTATCTGCTGCAGAGTTGCTGCCTGGTGGTACTTTTTTGAAGTCTAGAAGGACCAGACCTCCACACTGCCTCGGTAAGCGTAATATTTCATGGCGAAGGCGGAACCTTTCTCCCCTCTATACGTAGCAAATCACCGTTTTTAATAAAGAGAAAAAACGATATGGACAACGAGACCGGCACCGTCTGAAAGCAGTCGGGGTAAGATGTTCATTTTAAGAACTGCCCAGCTACAACAACTGCGGGTACGTCCATTGCTTCATATCCTCCAATACTTGACATAGTAGGTGCTTATAAATAAAGCGATACAGATCATTCTGATTTTTCCATCACCCAGATGCCCACTTATTTCATTTTCTGCGTGCACCAGCGAAATGGGAAGTGCAGGCATGGGTTTGAGAAATCCAATTTTGTGATGGAGATATTCAACACCTCACATTTTGTGAGATTGTGTTTGAGGCCAGATTTGCCACTGTATTTATCGAATTCCCTCATCTCATCAAACATAGTAAGGAGATCCGCGAATTGGTGACAAAAAAAAGGTCGTCTGCATAAGCTGCCACTGAAAGCCGGACACATTGCGGTTTTGACGGATTGCAATGAGGAATGGCTCAAGGGAGATAGCGAATAGCAGGGGCAATAGCGGACAGCCTTGCCTTCTGCCATTGAGGATCGGAAAGCTGCGCGTTAAAGCCCCATTGATTCTTACCCTGGAGTTTGGTCGACTATATAAAGCTGCAATCCAACTCCTTAGCTACACCCCAAAGCCCATTGCAGATAGAGTAGTGAACATGAAGGCCCAGTTGACACAGTCGAAAGCCTTTTCTGCGTCAGTAGATAGTAGGAGCATGTGTTTATTTGTGTTACTTGCAAGATGTTGCAGAGCGTAGAGGCGAATGGTGCTGTGTCTAGCTTCTCTGCTGGGGATAAAGCCAGTTTGGTCCAGGTGGATCAGGTCTGGTAGATATGTTTGCATCTGAGTCGCCAGAACTTTTGTGAGCAATTTAACGTCAATCTTTAGGAGCGATATTGAACGGTAGCTACCACAGGATTCAGGGTCCTTATTTGGTTTCAAAAGCACTGTGATTGTGACCGCCAGCAATACACTAAGGTCCCCACCAGCCTGCCAACTTGTTAAGGGCTGTTGTCAGTCTAGGTGTGAGTATATGCGAGAACGTCTTGTAGTAACCTATGGATACCACGTTCGGGCCAGCCTTAGCAGCTTTGATTGCCGCCAGGTGCTCCTCCTACCCCAAGGGGGCGTCAAGCAGGTCCTCCACGTCTCTGGTAATCCCCTCTGGTTTATGGTCGTCCAGGTACCTCTGGATCTTAGAGGTGTTGTCTGGTTCCGAGAGACAGTATGTCTTGTACAGTGTGGAATAAAATTCCTGGAATTCCTTTGCTATATCTTGAGGAAACTGGGAGGTACCCCGTGAGGCCAATTTAAGTTTGTGTATCAGAGTGTATTGCCGCGGTTCACGCAGCATTCTGGCCAAGAACTTTCCCCTTTTCTTGGCGTGCGTATAATAAAAACTTATGGACCTCTGGAGGCCCTTAAAATGCCGACTTCTGTGAGTGTTCGACAAGCATCCAGTAGGTCAGCAGAAACTGATTCCAGTTGTGATCGTTTATGCTGCGACTCTAGAGTGGCTATCCATGTCGACAGGTCAGCTAGTTGTTGCGCCGCTTCTTTCTTTTTCTTGGTAGCTAAGCCAATTAAGCAGCCCCTGATTACACTCTTGTGTGCTTCCCACACTGTAGTTGGCGACATCCCCTCATTGCCATTCTCCTCAAAGTATAGTGATAAGGCTTGTGTTACATGTTCTTTAATGGCGGGATCCCGCAATAAGGACTCATTGAGCTGCCATGTCCACTCTGCTGGTTTATTTAAGGGAGATGCCATGTAAATCAGGGCCGGTCCATGATCGAACCAGGTAGATACGGCTATCTCCGCCTTGAGCAAATGAGTGAGGCCTTCCTGCTGTACAAACAGTCTATTCAGGCGTATTGATCATGTACAGCAGTGTCGTGGCTGTAATCCCTGTCCGTTGGATGATAGGCCCTCCAGCAATCCACTAATCTCATATTACTGAGAGAAGTACAAATCACACGGATATGCCTTTGGGATATGCTGCTGTGTCCAGTAGAGAAATCAAGGATCTAGGGGGACGTTGAAATCCCCGCCTACCATCAGAGCTCCTTCCGCAAATCAATTCAGCTTGGACAGTGTCCTACAAAGGAAGTTAGATTGGCCTTGGTTGGAGGTGTAAAGGACTGCAAACGTGTCCTGTTTTCTCTGCAACCCTGCCCTTAGCGAACAGGTGCCTACCTCAGGGTCCCGTACGCTGTCCAGTTCTTGAAATTGCAAAGCGTCCGCCAATAATATTGCTACTCCTGTTTTCCATGAAGTTGAGTTGTTGCTAAAATAATTGGCTGGATAATATTTTGTTTTGCAGCGCGGGAGCCAAGCCCTCCATGTGGAACATGTACTAGTTGAGAGCGTGATCCTCTGGGAAGCCCGAGAGTAACTCACTCCTTGTAGGGTCCCCAACTACTCCCCTAGTCCGCAGTGGTCCCCGCATCAGTACCTAGTATCACAGTTCCACCCTCTTCCGTGAGGTCCTGTAGGAAAGATGCTGCACTCTGTCCACTGGTGGGCATGCCCTAGTCGTCATGCTGGCATTCCGTAAGTGATTTAGTAAGGAACAGATGCATTCCCAAGCAAAGCATGCCCCACTCACCTCCCCCCCCCCCCGAGTGAGAAGTGCTGTCTCGCTACTGCCCCATAGTATGCTGCCAGTATCCTACCACTCTGTGTCACACTGAGGTTCAGTGTGCCTCTCACCCGCAAATTGCACAGTTGATTGCGATTATCCAGATCTTGCATCTGGCGGGACATCTCCAACAGCATGGTGCCCTGCCTTGCCAGTGCCTGATCTGTAGCGACGACCCGGCCTTGCAGTGTGCTCCCGGGCCTGCATCTGTGTCCCTTGCGCGGTCACCTCAGTGCGGATCAAGGCGATTTTGGTCCCAATCCTATGGGGATTTTTTGGAGCATAAATAAAAAATTTAATATTTCAAGCATTTGTAGGGACTCCAAAGATACGTAGTGTGGGCAACTGTAACAAGTATAAAGAGCACTCAACCCCATATAGTGAAAAGAAACATATGCAAATACCAAAATATATAGATATGCTCTAAACAAAAATAGAAAAAAACACTAGTATTAGCTGATACATAATATAGCATGTAATCTTTTAATAACCATTTGTATGTTGCAGGAAGATGACGAGGGGTTTAGTTCCTAGAAAATATAAAAGACAAAGATAATGGTGCAATATTATAGATACCAATAACTTTATCTGGAAAATCACTTACACTTGGAGTTTTACCAATGTCAAGATGAATCTAATGGGCAGTTTGATCTTTGCGTAACAAAGGATGTGTGGAGAGGTGGCATAAGTACATTTAACAGTTTGTAGTGGTAGAGAAGAAATTACACTTGGAAAATTGAGTACGAAGTGTACATGTGTACAAAGTGTTTAGCTCTGTAACACTTGCTTTCCTGACATGACTTGCTTCACGGTTGGTAGATACAAGTTATTTCAAAAAGAAAAACTGTATGGGTTATTCACTGAGGTCTAAATTTTAGTGAGTGGAAAAAGTTGTGACTGTTGCTGAGTTTTAGAATTCTTCCAGATCAACTATATTTGTCTGTTTTTCAATTTGTATTTAATTATCAAAAAAAATAGTTTAGAGAATGTTTGTTTGTTTTGTTTATGGTGTAAAATACATAATACTAAATAAGCTAAGAATAAACCTTTTAAATAAATGTCTCCCTGTTCAATGTAGGGCACAGTAGCAGAACAATCCCAATATTAGAATTAATCTACATAACCCGTTAATTAAGATGAGGGGGAATACAAGAAATGATGTTTTGCATTTATTCTTAAGGACACTATAGTCACCAGAACCACTACAGCTTATTGAATTTGTTCTGGTGAGTAGAATCATTACCTTCAGGCTTTTTGCTGTAAACACTGTCATTTCAGAGAAAATGCAGTGTTTACATTACAGCCTAGTGATAACTTCACTGGCCACTCCTCAGATGGCTGTTGGAGATCCTTCCTGGGTCGTGGCTGTCTAAAATGCATCCAAACATTCAGTGTCTCCTCCCACTGCATGCAGACACTGAACTTTCCTCATAGAGATTCATTGATTCAATTCATCTCTATGAGGAGATGCTGATTGGCCAGGGCTGTGTTTGAATTGTGCTGGCTCTGCCCATCATCTGCCTCTTTGTCAGTCTCAGCCAATCCTATGGGGAAGCATTGTGATTGGACCAGGCTACCACTTCTGCTGATATCAGCAGGCAGTGGGCAGGTCAAAAAGAAACCGGGACAAAGCCTGCAGCTTTAGGCTTGAATACAAGTCAGATTTTACTGTTTTTAGAAAGGCATGAGAGGGACAGAGTGGCTAGATGGTGGTTTTAACCCTATAGGGTCAGAAATAAGTGTTTGTGTTCCTGACACTTTTGTGATCCTTTAAAGAGGTACTCCAACCACCATGACTATGTCAGTGATATGAAAGTGATAGTATGTACGTGCAATGTTTCCGCTTGAAACACTGCACATACTGAGTTATTGGCACTTGTGTATCCAGGGCTAGTTGCACACATGCCATTGGCATCTTGGAACTCTTGTTCCTTTGATTGGTCCATGCAAGTTCTGGGTGATGTCCCAACAGAGCATGGAGGATTACTCCTGATTTTTTTTTTTTTTTTTTAATGCTTTTACAGGGGGTGTAATAGATACGTCACATAGGGGATTTCAAATGTTATTTATTTTATTTTAATTGGGGAGTAATCATTTTGAAAGCAAAACCAGAACAAAAAAAAGCAAACTGATTTAATTAGGCAGGGGACACTAAGGGTAGTAATTTAAATATTAAGTTATTAGTATGGTCATACTGATCAAGCAAAAGAATGTGGTGGGGGAGGCTTTGAGTCATTACTAAAAGGGATACTTAAGCACCAAAACCAATAAATATGAATATAGGGTTTTTTTTGGTGCAGTGACCCTGTCCTTGCAGTCTGAAAAAAACAATGTTTATATTGGTCTCTAAATATGCCTGTAGCGGCTGTCTGTCAATTTAAATTTATGAAAACTGTCAATATTAACGCCTCATATTCAGGGTTGCAGTGATTTCAAATAGAAAAATTGTATTCAGTGGTTCTTTGTGAAAAAAATACAATTGAGTGTGGCACCTGTTGCATGCACAGTAAGTCCCCAGTGCGCTCTATATATGAAACATTGGCTTGGACCTTCATCTAATGGATGATCTCAAAGTTCTGGATAAGGGGATTTGATTACATGTTTATGCCTTTTTGTTTTGGTCAGGTGGCCTTCTTATGGTTCGATGATGTGGCCCTCACACCTGAAAATGCTGTGGGTGTTTTATACTTGCCTTACCTAATACAGGGTGAGACAACATTTAGAGTAGGGTTCGAGGAGTCCATAACTTTTTACTTTTTTTTATTTTATTAAGGAATTAATTTTAATGATATTAAATACAATGGATGCATAGCAGATGGGGATTTGTTTGACTAAGTATGCGAGAAGATATCTTTTAAATGAACATTTGCCGCCTCTTAAAGTTGTGCTCTTATGATTGCATTGTTCGTTAATGTTTGAGGCTCTGGCCCTCGAATGGAAATTCTCTTTGCATGGAAATTCTCTTTGAGCTGCTCAAGTGTATGCAGTGTGTTCACGCACACCTGCTGGTCACTCCTCAGATGGCTACTAGAGGTGCTTCCTGGGGCAGTGCTGCGCAGTGCGACTGCCATTCAGTGTCTCCATCCTCTGCATGGAGACACGGAACTTTCCTCATAGAGATGCATTGATTCAATATATCTCTGTGAGGAGATGCGGATTGGCCAAGGCTGTGTTTGGCCAGTGCTGGCTCAGCTCCTGATCCGTCTCCTTGACAAGCTCAGTCAATCCAATGTGGAAGCAGGCAGATCAGGAGCAGAGCCAGCAGCAGACTGCAATAAAGGTAAGATGTTTGTGTTCCTGATCCTAGTGTGTATCTTTAATGAACCTGTTACGTTTTATATAATAATAGGTACTTAAAAGCTGGACTTTGTCTGTGCACTGTAATGTTACAGCTTATTGTTAAAGGAACACTAGAGTAAAGTGTTAGGAATAAAAACCTGTATTCGTAACGCTATAGTGCAGGGTTCCCAATTAATTTTTTCCATGGAACCCTTTGACATAGTGCATCAGCATCATGGAACCCACACACTGACACACACACACACACACACACACACACACACACACACACACACACACACACACACACACACACACACACACACACACACACACACACACACACACACACACACACACACACACACACACACACACACACACACACACACACACAGTGACACACAAACCTTGACACAAAGATACACATACTCTTTGACAGACACACCTATACACTCTCTGACAAACACACATACTCTCACTGACAAACACTCATATACACATACACACACTGACAAAGACAAATACAAACTCATTAACAGACACACACTCAATTTTTTTAAAACATTTTTTTTCAATTTCACACCACCCAGCCTCCCTACCTTTGAGTAGACATGTGCAATTTGTTTTGAGCCGAATATGTATTCGGACGAAATTCGGACATTCGGGTACTTCCGAAGTTCCGAAGCACAGTATTGCCTAAGTACTAATATACTTACCCATTGGAAGAAGAAGGTTACACTGTATACAATTTTAAATAAAAAGCATACAAACGTAGCCAGGATTCAACTGTAAGCATTTGCAACACTTACAACAATCAAGTAACATACATTCATATAAAATGTAAGTTACTTAGCCAGTCAATGTAATGACAGGAATGAATAAGTAAATAACTCCCTAATTCCCACGATATTAGGGAGCTATCTACTAAAAGGCTGAAAGACCTAAATTGGTCTTTCAGACAAATTTACCAATACTAAGTAAAGATTACTTAGTATTAGTAAATTATAACCGTACTCGCTATACTGCGAGTAGGGGCATGTCTATTAAACAGTGAGCAGCCTGTGGCTGCTCACAGTAAAAAACAATTAAAAAAAAAAAAACACGTTCCCCCTCCTCACCTGAAGGGGGGACCTAAAGCGGTGGGTGGGAGCCCTAAAGTAAAGTAATGGGGGGACGGGACCTATTGCCTCCCCTCCTGGCCCCCACCCCCTCCCGGCAGGTGGGGGCCCTAAATCAGAATTAGGGGGGGACCTAATGTCTTCCCCACCCCTGAGCGGTGGGTAGGGGCCCTAAATACCAATTGGGGGGGACCTAAATGCAGGGCGGGGCTCAGCCTGCGTGGAGCCCTCGCCGGGTGAAGATGGATTTTTTTTTTTTTTTGGCTCTCTTTTTTTTTATGGCGTCAGTTATGGCGGGGTAGGTAGGGATTAATTTTTTTGGGGAAGGGGGTGACTAAGGGTTTGGGGACCCCTAGTCACCCGGGGGAGGGGGGGTTTATTTAGGGCCCCCACCCACCGCTCAGGGTTGGGGTCACTGTGTGTGGAGAGAGGCAGGGATAGAAAGTTACAGCATATCCCTGCCTCTCTCTACTTACGGATCTGTGGGGGAGCAGCTACACAGCACAGAGAGTCTAGACTGCAGCTCCCAGCCTGCAGATACTGCCTACAGCTCAGGGAAGTGAGGGATGGGGACACTAGGGGACACTTGGGTGACCTGGGAACACTGAGACACTTGGGGACACTGGAAGATCGGGGACAATGAGACACTAGGGGATGCTGTGAGACACTAGGCACTTAGGGACACTGGGAGACACGGGGACACTGAGACACTGTGTTCCCATGTCTCTTAAGTGTCCCCTAGTGTCCAAGTGACACTGGGCAACATGGGGACACGAGGGGACATTGGGAGAAATGGGGCACTGAGACATTGTGATACATAGGGACACTGTGATGCGTGGAGCGAACTCATCGTTAGACAGATTTATGCCAAGCTCATTGTGCTGTCTGCATAGTATGCCCTTAGTTGGCCAGCTTGCGTGATTGGCAGGCAGCCTGACATGTATCCATGCCAGGCTGGCCTTCCAATTCTTTGGGCAGACACGCCCTCTTTTAAAGGCATGTTCGCCTCTTTCGGCAGTTCTGATTACATGATTTGCGTCAGTGGCCCACCCTTTTACCCCGCCCATTGACTGCCTGCTTCACTGGACACTGCTGTGAGGGGGTATGGATTTACTTGAAAGATGAAAGCATAAATTAGAGATTAGCATAGAGTATTTGTTTATTTTCTCATAGCTGCATCCCATGAGTTTCCCTTCAGCAACACTTCCGCCAGATACATGACGATTGGTAGGTATGACTGTTTTAGTGTTTTTTTTTTTTGTTTTTTTTCGATAAGATTCTGTAATTAGGCCCATCGTAATTGGCAGCACCAGGCCAACTGGGCTCTTAATCTGGCTCTGGTGGGAACATTCCAAGGAATTTTCCCACGCTGTGTAAAATGACACAGAGCATTCTGATTGGTGGATTTCAAGCCAACCAATCAGAGTGCTGTGTCAGGTAAATGTAGAGACTTACCTGTCAGTCTCTTCATTTACCTGTCAGAGCACTCTGATTGAATGGCTTAAACCCAACAATCAGAGTGCTCTGAGCCTATTTGCAGGGCGGGGAAGGCTATAAGCCTTCCCCCGCCCAGCAGAGCTCAGTCTGCGCGGAGCCCTCTCTGGGTGAAGATGAATTCTTATTTATTTTTTGCGCTCTTTTTTTTATGGCATCAGACATTAGGTCCCCATCCCCCTCCCCCCTAAATAGTATTTAGGGCCCTCACCCACCGCTCAGGGGTGGGGGGGTGGGGGCCAGCGGGGAGGGCATTAGGTCCCCCCCCCCAATTAGTATTTAAGGCCTCACCCACCGCTCAGGGGGGAGGACATAAGGTCTCCCCCCCAATTAGTTTTTAGGGCGGTGGGTGGGGGCCAGGGGGGGCAATGTGCCCCTTTAGTTTAAAAGCCCCCACACTTTTTTTGGTAACACTCGTGGGTAGGGGCACAATTTACTAATACTAAGTAAATTTGTCTGAAAGACCAATTTAGGACTTTCAGCCTTTTGGTAGAGAACTCCCTAATACTGTGGGAATTAGGGAGTTATCTACCAAGCGGCTGCAAGAGAAGTCCCGAATTTCAGAATGCGGAACCGAAACATTTTCCCATGCACATGCCTACCTTTGAGAGTGCTGACATGAAGTCTCTATTTCCCTGGGGTCCAGTGGGGCTGAGCAGCTGGCATGCAGGCGTACAGTGCGGGTGGCGAGGGAGCAGTGATCTTCCTGCTCAGCTCCCTCTCGTGACTTAGTGATGCCGGGTCTGGAGTGACGTCATGCTCACTGCTGTGCACGCAAGGAAGCTCAGCAGTGGAGAGTGCACACTCGCCACCCACTTCAGTTATTGCGGCAGCCATTTTGTTTGCCAAAATTACGTCAGAACCCAATTTGTGTTCTCGCGGAACCCCAATTGGGAAACCGTGCTATAGTGTATCTGTCCCAAGGTCCAACCTCCCTATATCCCAGCTTTTTAATTAAGGGTATATTTACTAATTTAGTAAAATATTGGCCCTTTGGAGTATTCCTTTAGTGATGTTTAGCTTCCTCCAACCCTTTATAAATGACTCGATTATTTATTTATATTTTATTCATGTAGAAGGAAAAAAAACTGACCTGGAATCCAGTTAATTGCAAAATTCCCCTCACTGGATTCCGCGTCTTGTCCAACCTCACAACATTACTTGCGCGATCCAATCTAATGCTTCTTTCAGAGAAGCATTGATTGGACTGTTCTTCCAGCTCAGAGTGTTTGCATACGCACTCTGCGCTGGGAAGGGAGGGTGTGGACAGGAGAGAGGGAATTAAAAAAACAAAAACAAAAAAAAACTGAGCACTATAGAGAAGCGGAGACGGCAAAGACAGCTCAGCTCAAAAGTGCAAATATCTATGTAGAAAAACCAGAAGTGATCATGGTGGTTGGAGTAACCTGTTAACTCTAGATTTTTTTTTCTAGTTTATTCTAATTTGGACTTTCATAGTTAATCTGTGAGTTAATCGCTAGTACAGATAATTATACAAACTTCATTTTTTTTTAAAATTAATGAGTAATTGCTGCTGGGTCTGGCATACAGCTTTCACTAAAATGTTGACAAACGGTCCCTATCCAAGTAACAATTCCTGACGCGGACAATACTCTGACATTGGAGATTTTTATATTATTTATCTTTTTTGTTTTATATATTTTTGTTTGTGAAAACAAACATTAGACATGTAAGTATTTGATGTCAAATCGAACAAACTGTTTTCTGAATAAATTCTGGATAAAATTAGCAAAGGCTGACATCATTACCTTATTATTTGGAAATCTGTTTGGTTAGGTGCCTGCGCCCTGTGGTTTGTTTTGCATGCAGCAAAGTGATGAGCTGGAAAATCACTTGCTGAAATGAATGAGCTGAGCCACGCAGAATTTATTATCCCTTTTCTATGAGGGATTAACATGTCTACGGTTAAAGCGTTTGTGGCGAAAGTAACCTTGCCACTGGTTCTTGGAGGGGCCTGTTTGCCAGCCTCCTGCCTCAGGACTATGGGCCATGCAAAAACATATGTGATTCAGGTACTTTTATACTCCAGAAAGAGATACCGACTGTTATCCCTAATACCCTGGAAGTGGAAATCCCAAACCCCTGAACCGATCTGGGTAATTTTTGGATAAGTTGGTCACCCAGATCGGGGCTATCAGAGGATATGACTTGATGTGAATTTGTGGGGTTTCCATGTGTTTTGGGGGTACTTTTTGGGGTGTTTGGGGGGAAAAGTGTGTTTTTTGTGCTTGGAGATATTTGGATTAGATTACTACAGTTCCTGATCTAATTATCTCCCAGGCACAGACGATGGATTATCTGGTTATGTATGGGAGTGTCCTGGATCTGAGAACCAATGTAATTGTGTATTTGTTTCTACTGTGGTTTACTCTCAGGTCCAGGGGGAAGTGCCCCTTGCATGGGGACTTGCATATAAGGCCAGTTGTGACTACCATTAAACGGGTTCCTGCCTACCCTCAACATAGTCTCATCTCATGTGTGGGGGGAACAGCTGTATCTGCTCTGAGGATTGCTATATCACTATACTCCTCTGGGTCGTAATCACTTGCTCTTGTAAGAGCGTAAGAGCAGCCTGCTACACTCTCTAGAGTAGGGGAGGTCTGCCCATTGGAAGCTGTAATGCTGGAAGTAGGGACTACGGTGCTGATGTTATCTGGTGGAGTGCTTGGAAGTACTCGGTGGTACTAGGAAGCAGTGATTGGCGGAGACACAAAGTTGGGTTGCCAGGCGGTCCGTCACACTGCTCAATTAATACTTTGATTCATAAAGAGCACACATCACAAACTGATTTGGGAAGCCGATAAAATGTGAAACACACTATATGGATAAAAGTATTGGGACACCTTAATTATTGAGTTCAGATGTTTCAATCAGACCCATTGCCACAGGTTTATAAAATCAATCACCTAGGGTTGCAGTCTACTTTTACAAACATTTGAAGCGTGGTACTGAGAATGCCACCTTTGCAATAAGTGAGACGTGAACTTTAATCCCTGCTAAATATTGCATGGTCAACTGTAGTGGGAATATTAGAAAGTGGAACCGTTTAGTCACTGATTGCTGAGGCGCACAGTGTGTGAAAGTCACTAATGCCCTGCTGATGTCATAGTGAAGAGTTCCAAGCTTCCATTGACCATATCAGCACAAAAACTGTGCCGAGCAGCTCACATCATAATGTACAATGCCAAGCATAGGATGGAGTGGTGGAAAGCATGCCACTAATGGGTAGTGAAAACATTCTGTGGCGTTTTGAATCATGCTTCTCTGTTTGGCAGTCTCATAAGTGAGTCTGCATTGGGCGGATGCCAGGAGAACGTTGCCTGCCTCACTGCATTCTGCCAACAGTAGTTGGTGGAGGAGGGACAATGCTGTTGGACTGTTCTTTAAAGCTTGGGCTAGACCCCTTACTTCCAGTGAAGAGAAATTTTAATTCTTCAGCATACCAAGACATTTTGGACAATGCTATGCTTTCAGCTTTGTGGGAACAGTTTGTGGAAGACCCTTTTCTATTCGAGCTTGACTGTGTCTCGGTACACAAAGCAAGGTCAATAAAGACATGGTTGGATGAGTTTGGTGTGGATGAACCTGACATTGGATCAATTCTTTCCTTTAGAAAACGTCTCTCTAATTTTTAAATGTACAGAAATCTTGAACATTTGAAAACACTTCTAAACCAAATTTGTTTTGTTTTCTCATGTTGTGATAAAAATCTGTTGTGAATTCGTTTATATCAAATCGGCAGTGTAAAGGACAAACAAAGTAGATATTTTATGACTTGAATGTGATGTATATTAGCAACTTTAAAGGAACACTCCAAGCACCATAACCACCACAGTTTCCCTGTAGTGGTGATGGTGTCCTGTGTGCTTTGGAGGCCTCCCAGGTAAAGTAGCCCTTTGAGAATGATTTGACATCCTACCCAGGATCTGCCACTATGCCGGCTGCCTCTTCCTTTGGAGCTTGAAGTTCATACGAGGCACTTCCATTTGCTCCACGTAACTAAACCCTGCTGTGCATCGCCAGGGAACTTTAAAGGTTTCTTTTGTTTGTTTTTTTAATCCATCTTTTTGCATTATTTTTAATGCATTGAAAAGTAGAGCGTCGTTTTATCCATGTGTTTTCCCTTTAATATTGTCTGGACAGGTGTTTTTGGCATAATATTATACTATGTAGAACAGTATGAGAGACTTCTGATTGTGGGAGCCTACTAATAGATTTGGTGTGGAATCTCTACTGCCGTTTGCTTGTGGAACCCAAAATAGTAAATGTAAAATGTATTTAATTCTTATATATTTATTGAATTTTCATCTAATGCACTTATTATTTGAGGAGGGATTTTATTGAGGTTTTGGCAAGTTGCGGCAGAATTACAATACAACATATTGCAATGTAAGTGCACAATAGTTTAGAGAACCTAAACTGTCCCTCGCGGTCTCTGCCTTCCTTTTCCTGTCAGTCCTCCTCTTCTAGTCGAAGTCTCTGCTGTACTCTAGCACATGCGCAAGAGTTCAACAGAGAGGTCTGTGGAGGATCCCACATGACCATAGGATTCCTTCATAGATGGAGCCAATTTCCCTGAGCCAATGCTCAACTCTCTGCCATTTAGGAGTTAATTCACTTTGTTTATACATCCCTAGTCACACCTCCTTGCTCGTGACTTGCACAGACTTCCTAAACAGGAACCTAGATATTCTAAGTTCATTTATTGCACATTCTGTTTAATCTCGAATTTCTGTTAATAGCCTTCTTGATTAACTGGGTACATCACGTTTTGATACCTCTGAGCTTCTCCAATTTTTATCTAGCTAGAAATAATAATGATAATAATTGTGTGATAGCATGTGTATTTTTTTTTTTTTTTCTCCAATGGCTCTTATGTTGCTAATATATGTGATATTATTAAAATGAAAAATGTTATACATTTCAGTGGTCCTTCCGTAGTAGATTTCCTTCTTTGATTTGCTTTGAATATTCTATAGATCTCATCTACCTATGTTTGTGAAATTCATAGATTAATTCCAAGAGTTTTAGACAATCTGCCTTCTTGCTGAGAATGGAAGCTATGAATGCAATAAACAAAGCTATCGTGTGTCAAATTCAATACTCTGTAGCTTGTGTTTTTTTATGTTTTATACTAGAAGCTCATTTTTGCGTGCATGTTATATGAAATTACATTACTCGTTTGTTCTTGATTTCAGTCTTACAGAGCAATGACGTTAAAAGGCAATGTCTCCTGGAGAGGCTGCTGGATGCAGTAAAGCAGGTGAGGTTTTTTTTTATGGCTAAAATCCATATGGTGTCCATGCTGGTTGTGTGTCTGTCTGAATTATACATATAGTTAAAGGGATTCTATAATGTTAGAAATACAAAGTATTATTCCTAGCACTATAGCTCCCCCTACACAGTGTATGAGTAAAAACAAACAAAAAAAACCCTCTCACTGTACTTATCCAATACCAGCATGTAAGGGTAAAAAAAAAAAACCCTAAGTGTATTCACCCGAAACCCGCTCTATCCCTACTGACATCTCCCGACAGGGTGGGGGGGGGGATGGGGATGCTTGCATGTGCAGTTCCTCCCCATTGGAAAATATTGCTGCAATGCTTTCTTATGGGGGAATTGACTGACACTTGATGTCCTCATGCAGAGTGTCAACCAAAAGTTGCCTAAAAGCCAGGCATTGCCTCTGGTGGCTGTCTGATTGACGGCCACTAGAGGCTATCTTAACCCTGCACGGAAACGATTGCAGTTTCTCAGAAACTGGAATAATTATCATTGCAGGGATAAGGGGATCAGGTCACATGACCCAGACGACTTTTATTAAAGGACCACAATAGTGCCAGGAAAACAAACTAATTTTCCTGGCACTATAGTGTTAATAGGTCCCCCTCCCGCTGGGCTCTAGGGGGAGGAAGGGGCTAAAGGCTTGCCTTTCTCCAACGCCGGGCTCCCTCGGCACTAGGGACTCTCCTCCCTCTTCCGCCGAATGCGCACGCATTCAGTCAGTCCATAGGAAATCATTCTCAATGCTTTCCTACGGACGCTGACGTCTTCTCACTGTGAAAATCATTGAGACAGCCACTAAAGGCTAGATTAACCCTAATGTAAACATAAGTTTCTCTAAAACTGCTATATTTACAGCTGCAGGGTTAATCCTAGATGGATCTGGCACCCAGACCACTTCATTGAGCTGAAGTGGTCTGGGTGCCTATAGTGTCCCTTTAACAACATCATTCTTTGTCTTACACTTACATCATTTATCATTTTTATTTTTTTCTGACACCTTGATCCTCAGCTATGCAGCTGATATGGACTGCAATGTCTAGGACAATTATACTGTGTTTTCAATGGACTGGCTAAGCATCAAAGGACAGTTAACT
Source organism: Pelobates cultripes (assembly GCA_933207985.1). Lineage (NCBI taxonomy): Eukaryota > Metazoa > Chordata > Amphibia > Anura > Pelobatidae > Pelobates > Pelobates cultripes. The sequence continues at coordinate 111,854,588 of OW240918.1, forward strand.
TTCAACAACCTGCTCCTGTGGTCAGATTTGCATGAAAATGTGTTAAAACAATCAGTGATCCAGGTTTGAAAAGTTAAATTTGCACCTCTTTAGTTTGGCTGTGGAACATCTCTCTTTTGGCCTTGTTTCATTAAGAGACTGTGGAAATAGTATACATTGGGGCATTGCTGAATTTGAAGGAAGTGTTGAAATACAATTTTAGTTTTTTTTTGTTTTGAGGTTTTTTTTTTTTTAAATATATATTTTTTTTGTTCAATATATCTGTTTAATTTTAGACTTTTAAAAATGAAAAATCTATATTTGTGGGAAAAATGGAGGATAAAATATTACCACAAAGGTTGACAGACATTTTATAATAAAATAGTTCCATGATTTAAATTGCACTACCGGTCTTACAAATGTATACTTTTGTGGGCTCTTTTTGAATAATTTTGCTTATAATTTCTGTATAATAAATTTTGAAAACACTTAAGGTTGTGACCATAAGTCTTTTGTATTATGTGACCTATAATTGCCACAAAAACAAACAAATGTCCGATGACGATTAGCTGTATAATGTCATCAAAAAAATTTACTCTGTGTGTGTTTATTGAGGAACTCTAATCATGTACAAACTGCTGAGGCTAATCTGGGTTATTATTCATACAGTGTAATTATATATTTCCACGTGATATAAAAATACACTCTTATTGCTACTTTAAAATGTGTATGAGCTTCTTTAGGTTAAATGTACAATATTTGGACAAATACGACATACAGTAAAAGATGGCCGAATGCTCAAATTTGACCTAACATCCAGTGGCAGAAAAAAATTGCGAAATTGCGCTCAAAGGTTAAGGTGGATGAATAGTCTTCTTTGAATAAAGATGTGTTTTTTACTTCAACTTTTCACCCTTTAAAAATATGTGGATATAGTTGCAGTTCTGCCTGAAAACCTTTCATTTTTATTTTTTGTTTTGTAGTGCCAGATTCGATTTGGAGGACGCAAAGAAATAGCTTCAGACTCTGATAGCAGGTAAAACTGGTTATAGCTAGTATTTGAAATTGACAATGTTTTCTTCAGCATTACCACATCTGTTATAAGAAATGTATCTACATTAAAAAACTGCAAAGGATCAGTGCTGAGTAACCAAACGGGAACCGAAAAAGGCAGCTCACCTAAAATAATGGGCCTCCCTCAAATGGCACTAAAGAAACAGGCATGTGCAAAGGATTAAAAAAAAAAAAATAGAGAACGTACCGCTTATATTATTGGGAAATATAAGAACACAATAAAAACCAATAAAATGCAATAGTGGAAAACCAAGTCCAATAAAAAGTCTAGTATAAATATATCACTTGTAAGGATACAGCAAAATCCCATAAGAGAGTCTCTTCTTGTTTAAAATATCAGGTCAAGAGCTGCTTTGCATCCGTGGACGTACGAAAACAGAAAAAATCCAATTGGGTAGAATGTAACAGCAATACAAAGCTCTAATAATTTGGAGTTCTTATGTAGTCTTACTCACATTTCTTAGAGCTAATACAAGCTCTAGTGTAGTTGGCTTGCAGTGGAATCAATCCCCTTTTTCTGGGATATGTGAGAAGATAAATACAGCAGATGTCTCAGCAACGTGATAACTGCTGGACTCAAATAAATAGAGGAAAAAAACAATAATGCTCTTAGTGTAAACTGAACCTGGAGTAATATAAGAGTAAAGATTTTCCTCCGCTCCCAGCAGCTTAGTCAGCTCTGCATGGCACACACAGATGTCACTGAGACCCAGGCCTACTACATTAGTAAGCACATGGCATTGAGAAGTGTAATTATATATAGCTTACAGACAGTTGTGTATTACCGAAAAAATCATTTCATCTGAACAGATTTGTTGGGGGGAAAAAAAGGTTTTCTGGTCTTTTGGAAAGTTGTGACTTTTGCTTCAACTGAAGGACCTTGTACCTGACACATTGGAACAATACTTTTATTCATAAGTTCATTGTTCATTATTTATTCAGAAATGACATGGGCTTGGTGAATAGGGCAGGGGTTAAACAGGTCAAGGATGTTTCCAATCATCTGGTCCTACCATGCCCTGGATGCTATTCCTTACCATACTTCTCTCCTGGTTTGGGGCAGATGTGCCTGGCGTATTAATGAATCCCTCATAGAAGATTCCTCTATATTCTAAGAGATATGCAAGTTACTACTGAACTTTTTTAAGGTTAACTCTGCAGAGGTTTCTGTGTTTGTTTAATGGCTTGCCACAAGACAGTAGTTATAGGGCACCTTCTTAAGGCAGGGTTTTCAAGAAAAAAGGCTAATGGAGAGAAACCGGATAGTCTCCTAAAACAATAGGCTACACTAAAGACGACTAACAAGCGGAACCATATCTGTGCAAACAAGGGTAGAATTGTTAAGTTGAGGAGACTGGAAAGAAATGTAAATAAAATGGAACACGGGAGGCATTTACAAAACTTGAAACAGTTATACTATTGTCAGGGTAATAGATCAGGGAAGTTAAAATGAAATAGCCTATCAATCTCAATAACCTTACTTGTATTCTCTAGAGCGGTTGAAGTTTACTAACCCTGACACATGCAATGAACTGGCCTCATTCTACATGCTTCTATAGCCTTGATTTTAAAAATGTTTTAATACATTTTTAAATTGATTTAATATTCTGGAAAATATATAGATATTTAATATATGATATATCAGTTTTTTTATATATATATATATATATATATATATATATATATATATATTTTTTTTTTTTTTAAGTTTATCAAAAATATGTAATCAATACCATAATTTGAGAGCAGGTCCCAATGTTACTCAACCTAGCGCAGCGCAAATTCTGGACCTTTTTAACCCCATATTCCTACCAGCCATTTCTGCTTAGCCAGACCTCACTAGATGCTCCTTTTTATGGAGGATGTAGACTGCCTGGAACACTTATTTTATTTAATATTCTGATATCTTAGTCCTGTATCTAACATGACATTTCAGTAATTTCTTAATGTCAGAAAACTTACCCCAAGAGATGTTGGCTGTACAACCAACGACATGACAAACTTAATTCTTTCCTCCTTTGCCGCCATGTTATTTTATTTCCCTGACAGGTTAATTTAAAATTTTATTGAATGTAGATCCTTGATTCATCACCCTGATGCATGTTTGCAAACTAAAACAGTGTGTGTATCTATGTTTTAAAGTGTGTGTGTGTGTGTGTGTGTGTATCTGTGTTTGTTTGTGCTGGTGCGTGTCAAGGTGTGGATATCTGTGTTTTATATGCCCGTGTGTATCTGTGTATATGTATCTGACACACACAGGCACATAGTGGCACACAGATACATACTGACACACACATCTTGACTCACAAATACACACTTGCACCCACAGACACTTGGATCTTAGATCTTTGAGTTCAGCTCATGATGTTCAGTGTATGTATATGTATGTGTATATGTGTGTGTGTGTATGTGTGTGTGTATATATATATATATATATATATATATATATATATATATATATATATATATATATATATATATATATATATATATATATATATACATTTTTTTTATTTTTTTCTATTTTTATTTTTTTTATTTCTATTTTGCTTTTTAAACAATGATGCATTATGTATTTACTACATTCACACTCAAGTGACAGACACAACAAAATCCTCAAGGTTTTTCTCACCAACGTCTGAGAATGTTTAGACTGCCAGCAATACATTTATAATCCACATTAACAGAACAAGTTGCATTCATTTTGACTCCCGTTTATTTATTTCCTGGAGGTGGATAGTGTGGTACGTCAAACATCCTATGCCTTTGGGTGCGTTATTTGCATATCATGTTTTTTTTTGCATTCATTGAGACTTGTTTGCAGTCACTGCACTGTATGGGTCTCCAACAGTGATGAAGTTACCCTAGTTATTGCAGGGAAATCATTCATTCAGCATCACCTTAATGGATCCAATACAGAAGCCACGTGTGTGTGCTGGAACACTATAAGAAACGTTCCTGCCCCCTCTTCACCCTTTCATCTTCGTAGAAGACGTGTTTTATTATTTTCCTGTGCAGATCTCTAATTAAGTGTTTGTTTCGTTGCAGAGTTATTTGCCTGTGCGCTCAGTTTGAAGCTGTGTTACAGCATGGCTTGAAAAGGAGCAGAGGATTAGCATTAACAGCAGCAGCAATCAAACAGGCAGCGGGATTCGCAAGTAAAACAGAGACAGGTAACCAACTATTATCACCAGTCTGCCTAATTATGTTTTGACAGTTCTCCTGTGTAGAGATTGTTGCAGTAGAGTTTTATTTAGTGGTTTGTGTAATGTACCAAACAGAACTTGAATGTATTTAACAGCTTTTCAACAACCTGCTCCACCTGTTTTGATGAATACTTAACTTTTCTATGGTATTAGCCTATGTAGGCTAACCTTCGCTTTATGGGTGTTTTAAACTAAATTTCCCATAATGCTCTCACAGTCGAGGTTATACATTACTGCTATTAACCATACCTGGCATTCACTGCTAAAGTTAACGGTTTAGATAACTTTCATTTATGACCTTTTTTTACGTTTATTTTTTTATTTATAGCTGTGGTATGGTACTATTTAGGCCCGGGATTTAACATTCATATATGCTCTAAACTTCTTATAGGTCTAACAAATGAAAAGATTACATTTTCTTGTTTGCTCATGTTTACCTGCCTCCTGTTGAACTGATCGCGCATGCATATGTGCTTACACACCCATCACTTGTCATCCTCCTTCAATGTAGGTTGTGCGATGCCGAACATTGTCATTTGGGGTCATACATTGGTTAATGGGTTCTAAGCCAGCGTATCCCAATTGGTGTTCTAAAAACAAAATGGCCGTGGGCACTGATTTCCCTGCTCAGCTCCCTCGCATGCACAGCAGTGATGCCGGAGCCAGAATATAACCTAGTTCAGGCATCACTAAGAGGCGCGAGAGGATGTAGGACAGGGAGATCACTGCTCCCTCGCCGTCTGTAAGTCAGCCACCAAGCACCCCCACTGGACCGCATGCTCAGCCCAGCAGCCCCACTGGACCACAGGGACATAGACTCCATGCCAGCACTCCCAAAGGTAGGGATGCTGGGTGGAGTAACTTTTTTTTTTTTTTTAATAATAAATTGTATGTGTGTCTTTTAGGGAGTTTGTATGTCATAGAGTCTATGTGTGTTTGTCAGTGAGGGTGTATGTGTGTCTGTCAAAGAGTGTGTGTGTCTCTGTGTGTCAAGGTTTGTGTATGACAAAGACCGTATAGGTCGAAACGTTAGGAGTGGCAGTGGGTTCAATAAATTTGCCATTTTGTATCCTGGAGTGCCTGGACTTTTCTTCTATGTTTTCTACTAAGGTTTGTGGATGTGTCACTGTGTGTGCCTGTGTATGTGCCAGTGTATATCAGTGTGTGTGTGTGTATCTGAGTGTGTCAGTGTGTGTATATGACTGTGTGTATTTGTGAGTCAAGATGTGTGTATGTCACTGTGTGCATCTGTGTGCCACTATGTGACAGTGTGTGTGTTTGTATCTGTGTGTCAGATTCATACACACTGGCACATACAAACACAGATACACACACTTTGACACATAGATACATACACACACACACACACACACACACACACACACACACAAAGATACACATTATGTGTCATGGTGTGTGTCAAGGTGTGTGTGTGTGTGTGTGTGTATCTGTGTGTCAGATACATACACACACAGATACACATTGACACACACACTGGCACATACAAACACAGATACACAAACCGACACATACAAAAAATGGCGCATATCTTTTTGGGGTGAGGGTGGGGGAGGGGAGAGAGATTTCGGGGTTCCACGATGTTGATACACTATGTCAAAGGGTTCCACAGGAACAATTATTTGGGAACCCCTGCTCACAAGCTGTCAATTGAGAGAAATGGTATGTGCTGCGATGTCCGTGATAGGCGGATAGCTTCAGTTGACACTCTACGCCGTTAACACAGCCCCCAAGCGATACTTCCTCATATTGCCCATGCCGAGAGGAAGGAAGTCAGGGGGCAGCAGTGTCGGGTGCTGGGTGACCAACGTTTGGGTGTAAACAACTGGCAAATAGTTTAACCCCTGTTGGACACTCTGGTGGGTGGGTATGTTCCTTTTAATAAAAGTCTAATTACAAATAAAAACCTGTCGCCTGCATTACAGACTGTGTTGTGTATTTTCAGAGAGCGGCATAAACATTTACTGTGAATGTGTACAAATGTATTTTAATGCCATGGCAAGACTGCTTCTTTATTTTCTTTATTTCAAATTAAATGTCGACCTATATTCCTTGATCTGTTTCCCTATTATTTTCTGAATTATTGCTTGGAGTATATACTTTAATTTAAAGACCCTCTCAACCCTCTTGAACACCCACACAAGTTGCTGGAGATGAAAGACCTCGGTGATGATCACAAGAATTTATTTATTTTTAGATCCATGTATGGGAAAGAAATGGTGATTATAGGAAACAGCAGGTGTAAAAATCCAATACAACTCTATATGAACATCCATTCTTTTCTGATCACAGTACTGCTCCTTTGATTTATTCAAACAAAGGTTAACCTATTTGGGATGGGCCCAGCATTAGTATTCAGTTTGATTTTTCTAACCTAGTGCTCTCTGGATTTGCTCACTTAACTCCAAATTGTAGCTATTTAAACTCTGAATGGCATGATTGAGACATGACCCTGGCACTTTGAGGGGTAATTTAACTTCAGCAAAATAAAGTTGTTATGGTGTCAGGAGGTCTCTGGTGCTTTCTTAGCTGAAGGGGTTAAACTGTTCTTGAACACCAAAGGTTGGCTCCAGTTCGTGGTCTACCCCTCCCCAGAGGCATCTGACTTCTTCATTTCAGTTTCAGGAAGTAGGGAGTTCCGCCACGGATTGGCTAAAGCGGTCAGCTGATGCTTAAAGCCAATCACTAGCTCCCCATTGATAAAAATTGTACATTCTAGCCAGGTGAAAAAGTTGCTCGCTGTTCATTATCTCCTCCTGTAATGTAACTCCATATTCATAGTCTCAGTGCTAATGATCTAAACATACGAGCAGCCGCAGGAATAATATTTCACAACAAGCTATGTGGTAGTGTCTGCGTAGGTGGGAGAAGAGGAAGCAGGAGGGATGATGCTTAAGGGCCATAAGCTCATTACCTAATCTGGAAAAAAAAAATTCTGATGGCCACACGAACCCACCATGTGGCCACTGTTACAATACCCTGCAGCTTTCGAACGGCAGTAAATGAAGAGGGATATTCCATTCAATCGCTAATGCCTAGTGGGCAAGTGGATATTTCAAACCCTGAGAAAAAGCATTTATTAATATTCATGTAATTTATGAACAGCTTAGATGAATGAGGATTTCAGAGTTACGATTGCAACGTAACATTTTAGCATAGCACTTCCAACGCATGCAAAGACAATTTCCCATTCTTTTCAGAAGTAGAATCATGAAAGAGGTTCTCAAAGAGACAGGAAAAACTGTGTCCCATCTGACTTTTATCATATACAGTTGCAAGAAAAAGTATGTGAACCCTTTGGAATGATATGGATTTCTGCACAAATTGGTCATAAAATGTGATCTGATCATCATCTAAGTCACAACAATAGACAATCACAGTCTGCTTAAACTAATAACACACAAAGAATGAAATGTTGCCATGTTTTTATTGAACACACCATGTAAACATTCACAGTGCAGGTGGAAAAAGTATGTGAACCCTTGGATTTAATAACTGGTTGAACCTCCTTTGGCAGCAATAACTTCAACCAAACGTTTCCTGTAGTTGCAGATCAGACGTGCACAACGTTCAGGAGTAATTTTTGATCATTCCTCTTTACAGAACTGTTTCAGTTCAGCAATATTCTTGGGATGTCTGGTGTGAATCGCTTTCTTGAGGTCATGCCACAGCATCTCAATCGGGTTGAGGTCAGGACTCTGACTGGGCCACTTCAGAAGGTGTATTTTCTTCTGTTTAAGCCATTCTGTTGTTGATTTATTTCTATGCTTTGGGTCATTGTCCTGTTGCAACACCCATCTTCTGTTGAGCTTCAGCTGGCAGACAGATGGCCTTAAGTTCTCCTGCAAAATGTCTTGATAAACTTGGGAATTCATTTTTCCTTCGATGATAGCAATCCATCCAGGCCCTGATGCAGCAAAGCAGCCCCAAACCATGATGCCCCCACCTCCATACTTCACAGTTGGGATGAGGTTTTGATGTTGGTGTGCTGTGCCTTTATTTCGCCACACATAGTGTTGTGTGTTTCTTCCAAACAACTCAACTTTGGTTTCATCTGTCCACAGAATATTTTGCCAGTACTGCTGTGGAACATCCAGGTGCTCTTGTGCAGACTGTAAACGTGCAGCAATGTTTTGTCTGAACAGCAGTGGCTTCCTCTGTGGTATCCTCCCATGAAATCCAGTCTTGTTTAGTGTTTTACGTATTGTAGATTCGCTAAAAGGAATGTTAGCATTTGCCAGTGACTTTTGTAAGTCTTTAGCTGACACTCTAGGATTCTTCTTCACCTCATTGAGCAGTCTGCGCTGTGCTCTTGCAGTCATCTTTACAGGACGGCCACTCCTAGGGAGAGTAGCAGCAGTGCTGAACTTTCTCCATTTATAGACAATTTGTCTTACCGTGGACTGATGAACAGCAAGGCTTTTGGAGATACTTTTATAACCCTTTCCAGCTTTATGCAAGTCAACAATTCTTAATCGTAGGTCTTCTGAGAGCTCTTTTGTGCGAGGCATCATTCACATCAGGCAATGCTTCTTGTGAAAAGCAAACCCAGAACTGGTGTGTGTTTTTTTATAGGGCAGGGCAGCTGTAACCAACACCTCCAATCTCATCTCATTGATTGGACTCCAGTTGGCTGACATCTCACTCCAATTAGCTCTTGGAGATGTCATTAGTCTAGGGGTTCACATACTTTTTCCACCTGCACTGTGAATGTTTACATTGTGTGTTCAATAAAAACATGGCAACATTTCATTATTTGTGTGTTATTAGTTTAAGCAGACTGTGATTGTCTATTGTTGTTACTTAGATGATGATCAGATCACATTTTATGACCAATTTGTGCAGAAATCCATATCATTGCAAAGGGTTCACATACTTTTTCTTGCAACTGTAAGTATAGTCTTTTATAAAAATAGTTGTTTCTATATGCCCTTCACTTCCTATCAAATGGAGAAGCTTTACTTCCTCTTGCCTATATGACTGCTTGTATGGCATGTGTCAGCTTTAGGGGGAATGCTGCCAAACAACCTTTCTGAGTAACCTGTCAAGGGTTGTGCTGGTTACTGAAGCCTTGTCTATTGCTCTATTCATGAATACCTGGATGGAACGTCCTGGTTTGCTAGGCAGAATTTTATGCACTTTGTTCTGCAATCCCATTAAATATAATTGGATGACTAGATGTGACTGACACGTGTCAGCTCTTTCATTTGGACAGAGCCCACTACATCAACTTCATATGTGAGTATCTTTTATTTGTTAATTTCACATTTCCAACTTGTGTACTGTAACAGACCCATCCGTATGAACTAAGATTGCAGGGTTCGTCTGTTTGCTTGTTTCACGAACTCACCCATTCGTATGCCTGGATTTAAGTGAATTGAATTTTTTACCGAACAAAACTGTCGAACGGACGGACACCCAGAAGAGAAGTGTGCTGCTGGTTAACCTATTGATCCCAATTAGAACGTTGTGGTTAACCACAGACACTTCTAAATTAAAACCGAATACAGGGTGGTCGTCGTTCGTATGTCGACCATGAGGCGGCGGCCATTTTACACCATGCGAAAGACCAGTGGTGTTCGGTACTAAATTCATGGAACTGAAAACGGACACTTTTTCAACCGAACACCGCTGATGCCGTCGACCTCCCTTCTCCAATCGACAGAAGTGTGCGAACACCGGCCGTTCGGGAGATTTTAAAGGCACAAATGGGCTTACCCCAGATAGCCTTCCCATGGAGTCAATCGCATACCGAAGAACTGTAATAGACTTTGACTTCATGGCGATTGAACTATGCGAATGGGATCTGAGCGCTATTTGCCAATAATATGCACTCAGATCCAGGCTATTTGGGGATGTGTTACATGAATGAGAAACGTTCGGCAGTTATAAAGTTATATATTTATGTAAAATAAAGAGTGGATGGTGAAAAGAACTGACCGTTTAGGAAGTGCAGGCAAGCCACTATATATGGGGATGCACTCCCTGTATCCCTTAACCAAATGTGCAAAAAAACAGAGCTGTATATACTATACAGAAATAGGGCGCCACTTATCACCAGATATACATACTGAATATAGTTACCCTCCAACGAGCAGATGAGGATATTCACATAAAAGATATAAAAAGAGAAACAGTTCACCATCAGCTGATCCAATTCCCGGGTTTGCTCAACGCGTTTCGTCTGTTCTCAATCAGACTTCCTCAGGAGCTCCTGAGGAAGTCTGATTGAGAACAGACGAAACGCGTTGAGCAAACCCGGGAATTGGATCAGCTGATGGTGAACTGTTTCATCTGTCTCTGCTACAGCCTCTACACAGACGCCTACAGACTGTTAAGACCGGGAGATTTAGCCTATTATAGGCATCAGCACTTTAGCACATATTGATTTCATCAATTGTGCCACACCGCTTGTGAGTGTTTTTATTTATATGTTTTTTACCATTTTGGATTAAAAGTTTGCACTATGATGTTTTCTCTTTTTATATCTTTTATGTGAATATCCTCATCTGCTCGTTGGAGGGTAACTATATTCAGTATGTATATCTGGTGATAAGTGGCGCCCTATTTCTGTATAGTATATACAGCTCTGTTTTTTTATATATTTATGTGTTTTTGTGATTTGTATTTAAAATGGCGATTTGCCTCTGCTCTGGAAGATAATTTAATTACTTCTCAATTATCTCCCGGGCAGAGGGGAGGAAACTGTGATGTATGCTGGGAATATTGTGTGACTGTATGTCCTGAAATGCCATATGTCCATCTGCTATTCCAGTCTCCCATTTGGTCCCCTAGGGGAGTGTCCACCAAGTGCATAAATACGGGCTGGTAGCCCACAGTAAACTCAGTTAGTGTTTTACCCTCAATGCAGAGCTTGGTCTCGTTATTGGGGGGGGATTTTATTACCGGCGACTAGAGACTGCTATTTGGAATTATCAGCCGCTTGGGAGATACCAGCGTTCGGCTGATATTGGCGGTTCATGAGCTTGCGGCTCGTGGAGGGAAGGGACCGTACGGATACCGTTCGGGAGTTTGGAGTGTTCCCTTGCTGGCGGTTCGCATGGTTGTATTGGATACGCTTACAGCCAGCATTATTGCGAATGGGGAGCATTCACTAAACGGCGATTTGTACATTTTATGCTGAAGGTACCGTAACATGTACAAATACAGTTGAATATCTGTAGTACTTTAAAATGTGAGTTCAGTCCATCTATTTCACCTAAAAAGGCCCTTTAAGAGCCATAGTCAGTACAGCGTGTTATAGTGGTTATGGTGTGATGAGTCTATGGGTGCCATTACCTGTATTTATTCCTTTTTATTTTATTTAATTTTTTTTTGTCAAACTGCTTTGGAACCGTTTGATAAAAACAGTTTTTGTCTCCTGAGCACCCACAGCTCTTCCTCTTTAACGACACACTGAAAATGCAGGCATTAAATAGAATCTGTTAAAAAAAAAAACAAAAACAAAAAAACCCCCCAAAAAGATCACCAAACATTGGTACTTTGTTGCCTCTGTAGGTCTCATGTAAAAAAATTGCTATATTAGAACATTCCACTAAAATGTAAACTTTTTACCCAGTGGAGAGAAAGGGGAACACCAACAAGTGAAAGAGGATCTGTACATACTGACACAACAAGTCTCTTTTTTTACTTAAAAATAAGTATATAAATATGTATGTGTGTGTCCCTTTTTAGAAGTTTAACTTTACTTTGAATATAAAACATGGCTTTTCTTTTATGCCTACCATGCTTTTACTCTGGGGTATATTCACTTAATCCAGTTTTTCTAAGTAGTGGAGAATTAAATGGTGGGGTAACATTTTTTTTCGGAGTCTTTTGGCTGAACCTCTTGGAGGGGAAGGAGTGCTGTGCTACATGCAACATAACTGTTTCGTCCTTGCTCCTTTGTATGACATATACATAGGGCTTAGCTTATAGTGTTGTTTTTCTTGGTCCAATACACAAGGTGAAAACCAAGAACTATCTGAAACAGAGCTCCACCGTTCCTGATCTAGAATATAGTTTGTTACATTCTCCCTTAGTTTTGACATATTTGTTTTGGAGCTGTTTGAACTGAGCTTATGCTAAGACCCCATGAAATTTAGCTCTAGATGCTTGTTGTGTTTTTTGTTTGTTTGTGTTTTTTGTTTTGTTTTTTTCACTGCCATCTATTTAGTGAATAAGTACTTCTTGGATTCCAAATACTCAGCAGGACCTCTCTCAACACCAACATTGCATCACAATGAGTGGTTTCAATTCACAAAAAGTTATACTTAACACAGAAGAAATGTTTCGATTGTTTACTCCTTGGTTTGTGTATTAGCATGTCTGTGTTCAGTGTTTATGGAAAGCATTAGATAGTGGAGCTCTGTGCCAACAGGAATAAAATATATATATATATATATATATATATATATATATATATATATATATATATATATATATATATATATATATATATATATATATTATGGCATATTGCAACTAAAAAAATTGTGAAAAATGTGGCTAGCATATTATATAGATTTCATTGCACACAGTGTGCCACCATTTCATTTTACACTACGCGTGCCCTCTAAATGCAAGCAAAATGTATATACATGCTAAGGGTACCACTAATGAGCAAATTGTTTTCTGTTTTGCAGAACCAGCATTTTGGGTGTACGTGAAAGAAATTCTCAATAAACATGAACTTCAGAGGTTTTACGCTTTAAAAAACATCACTACAGACATTGGGAGAGGACGTGCCTGGCTGCGCTGTGCCTTGAATGAACATTCCCTAGAGCGTTATATACATATGCTACTTGGAGATCCAAATAGGCTTAGGTAACACTAATCCGAATAGTTCTGAAATAACATGTTCATTGTTTTATTCCCCTTTGATCCAACAGTGCAGTCATGCTTCTCGCCTGTAGGGTGTGAAGGGGCAAGAGTAAGAATATTCATAGTCCTCCTTAAAGTTAATGATGCATGGCTAAAAAAAAATATATGCTCTTGAATCTTCAGTGTCTGTTGGTCTTTGTATTGATTACATTAGAAGTGTGTTCTTGGCTTCAGATTTTCTTAAGTCATCTCTGATTCGGTAACATGATCCTGACAACAGCATTAAGATTGCACTTTGTATTTAAATAGTTTAGCTTGTACACTGCCTGCAAAGTACAGGAATATAGGTTAATGTTTAATATTATACCAAACATATAGTTACAGCTAGATACAGGTTCAACGTCCTTATTTTCTCTTATTAAGATGTTGCTACATTAATCCACAATTTTCATTATATTTTTGTTTCTTCTATATATTGCCATGCAATATTTTAATTTATAAACAAAAGAAAAAGTTTGAAAATGAAGGAAGTCTGAAAATCCATGATCAGAATGGAGTGTTAGGCATTCACTTACATTCTGGTTTACGGCATTTTAATTTTTGTATTCAAATTTCTATTTGAAAAGCAAGTCTGCCATACTGTGAGGATGCAGCAATGCTCAGCTCCTGAAAAATCTTATGGTTTTAAAGTTTCTCGGAATATACCCATGCAAATCAGCAATACCCTGCCATTGATATCGCAGACTGGCACCTTCTGAGTGGCAAAGGCGCATCATTGGGTCGGACTACTGTCGAGATGTGAGTGCTGTGTTCTCCAACCAGCTGAGGCCTGGTATGTTTTTCCGGCTAGGGAAGCGGCCGATCTCTTGTCCGGGACTGCCTGGCCTAACCTCCCAACCAACAAGCCCTTACTCCCTCCCCCGCCCCCCCTTCTGGGTCGACGGGGGTTATCCCGGTCCGCACCAAGCAGTGCATACTCGCCTTCCAAGCAGCTCCAGGGTGACACCGGTGCAGAAGGCTCCCACGCGGCCTGAATAAAATGGCCGCTCCTGCCCAGCATGCCACACAGTCTTCAATGCAAAGCTGGGAAGAGAGGTTCCATGCAGCGTTTGATGCCATATGTCGGAGGTTTTGGCGGAACCTACGGAGGAGGCACTCCATAATGACAGTTGCTGGGGCTCAGCCTGTTGGCAAAGCCCCTGTTCAGAAGCCTGCTCATAACACTCCTGCTCAGAATCCCCACTCCAAAAGGGATAGCGAACGGCATCCCTGGACCACTCGCCGACCAGGCTTGCACAAAGCTACAGGCTCCTCGGGCGCTGGATGACTAGATCTGATGGTGGAGAAGGGGGCTCACAGCTGTCGGAACTAGTTAGAGGCGGCAATTTGTGGAATCATTTGTCGATCTTTATGCCCAATACACCTTGCAACATGCCTGCTAGCCAAGGCATCGGATGAGTGGACCAGGGCTCTGGAGTTGAGGGACATCTCCATAGTGCCCAAGTGCACCTCAGCCTTTCTTCCACCTCCTGTCTTTCACTCCCTCT